>OY288227.1:9993864-10593864 GCA_958449745.1 Ochropleura leucogaster
ATCCTTGAAGCCATCGGACGCCCTGGCCTTAGAAGCTGAGAATTAGCTTGTTGTACATTAACGTTACCATTCAGCAACTTGACGAGACCCGTGATGATGTTCTGGATCTCAGTGTTTTGTCTACCTTCTTCTCGTCTAGGGGTAGCTGTCGCAAAGATCGGCTGCACTGCAGTAGGCCGTATTCTGGGTCCCATAGGCGCCAGTGCGCGCGCTTTTGGAACCCTCTTCCCTTCCCCCGGAAACTTGAATTCAAGCCTATCTCCGAAGCCTTCAGAAGACAGAATAACATCATCATCGCTTCTCAAATAGCTCATTG
Source organism: Ochropleura leucogaster (assembly GCA_958449745.1). Lineage (NCBI taxonomy): Eukaryota > Metazoa > Arthropoda > Insecta > Lepidoptera > Noctuidae > Ochropleura > Ochropleura leucogaster. Next base: position 9,994,181 of record OY288227.1, read on the forward strand.
TTTTCGTTGGATGTATGTCGTAGTACTTCCTCTTGTTATGTTGTTCTAAATGATTATCAATTTCGTTATTCGATGACGGTATTTCATCGATGTTAATTGATCTTGATTCTCTGATAGGATCTGCTGATCTTGCTATTATTATATGCTCTTCTAAGTCTTCGTGGGTCATCACGGGTTGTTCCTCTTCTTCTTCTTTTAGACTAGGTTCTATCCTTAGCCCTACGTTGTCTGGTAGACTAGTCTGCATCACTGCATCTTGGGGGAACTGGTCTGCGATCGCAGATTTCGGTGATAACTGGGATATGGTGAACATTTCTTCGTAACCTGGAAAAGAAAGAAAAGTTTAAATGAGTTTTGGTTAATCTAGTAAAAAAAACTGCGACTGATGTGGTAAAAACGTTCCGAGATAAAAATCTGATCCGATGTTTGTTATAAAAAATTGATCGAATCTTACGGTCGAAAACATGATATTTTTTAGTTAATCCGGTATGCCCTGTATTGCTTTACTTTAGCCTCTATTTTAGAGATGATAATGCTCGTAAACTTCATAGGAATGTCGAGATTGATGTGTGGAGTGATAAGAATAAATAAAGTAAGGAATGAGTATATTAGAGGAAATTTGAAAGTTGCGCATGCAGTGAAGAGGGACGAAGCATATGAGACAAAAAGAGTGATGAGATATGAATATTGATGGATGGAGAGAGAGAAAAACGAATGATATGAAGGAAAAAGAAGTAAATGACGCTGTGAAGTCTGACAGGGGAGAATGTAAGAAAAATTCGTCTTGCTCCGACCTCAAATAAAATGGAAAATGATGAATGATCGTAAATTTTATATTGATACCGCTTCGCAACAGAGCTGCAACATGTTTACAAAGACAAAAACGAGTATTAATCTATTTAGTTTAACGGTAAACAAACTCAAAAGCATTTATTTGAATGAGACGATTACAGGCAATGAGAATATGAATTTCATAAAAACAAAAAACACGCTGCTATGCTGATAGTCCCAGTCATTGGACATGTTAACTTGCGAAGTACTGTAGTTGCCCATTCCAAAGCGTAGATCTCTATGGAGAAGAATGGGCAAGAAACTCCACGGACAATATTTTTACAAAATCATGGGAATCATTCATGTTGAGCTAATATATGTGAGAACGATGTAGAAAAACGAGCACGAGGAAAAGCAAAAACCAGAGTTTAATAAATGAATTAAAACAAACCAACAGACGCGGATTCTTAGGAGTGACAATAACCTAACAGTATTAATACAATTTGAGGAGTCACTCTGTGTCATTGACTTGTGCAATGCATGACATAACAATGGCGCACACAATGGTAGAACTTGATGGACTTGCAGAACTTTCACTGTAAGACGTAGGGAAACGTACCGTGAATTTTTAACCGACTTCGAAAAAGAAGGAGGTGATCGACCGTATTTATATACTAGCTTTTGCCTGCGGCTTCGCTCGCGTTAAATTCGAGGTAACACAGTTCCCCTTGCGCGTTATTGATTTATAATAGCAACACTAAGTTTTCCCTTTCCTTCCCTCTTGCTCCCTCACAACCATTTAAAAAAAAATAGCCTATGTCCGTCTCCTGGTTCCCAACTATCTCTGTACCAAAATCGGTTTAGTTTAAAGCGTGAAGAGGTAACAAACAAACAAACTCACTTTCGCTTTTATAATATTAGTAAGGGAATAAGGATAGTAAGGATAAGGATGTTCACCAATTACTCCGCCAACTGTGGACTGATTTTCATAATGCTTTTTCTGTTCGAAAGGATATAACTTCCGAAGTGGTCCCATATTAATTTTATATTGCTTAGGCTGTTCATGAGTTATCGTCTATCCTACTATCTATACTAATATTATAAAGCTGAAGAGTTTGTTTGTTTGTTTGTTTGAACGCGCTAATCTCAGGGACTACTGGTTGGAATTGGAAAATTCTTTTAGTGTTGGATAGTCCATTTCTTGAGGAAGGGTATAGGCTGTATAACATCACGCTACGACCAACAGGTGCTGAGCAGCGTGGGTGAAACCGCGTGGAACAGCTAGTAATATTATAAATGTGACTTAGTGAGGATGGATGGATGGATGTTTGGATTTTGTTACTCTTTCACGTCAAAGTAGCTGAACGGTTCTTGATTAAATTTGGCAATTTAGATTATAGTCTGGACATAAGATATTATTTTTTCGATCATCAATCGGGCGAAGCCGCAGGCGCCAGATAGTGATATATATTTTGCTTATTTGTCTATATGGATGATCTGCTAATCATTTAGTAACCATGAAAAATGAATAATCGATAAAAAAGTAGGACAAAATTTTGAAAAAGAGTTTTTTATTTCATCATTTTTTAAAGTACCTATATATAGAGAGTGAAACAGGGTGGCAAAGTTTGTATGGGAGAATTCCTTGGGCTTCTTTCACGAAACTAATATTACATTATGTTAGAATAATGTCGAAAATAAGTTAATTTATTACTTTTCTATTTTTATTAGTCATTGTGGTCAATAGTATAAGTAGTTGCGATGATGCCTTTTAAGTTGGTACGACTGTCATCTTATACCAACCAAAATGGCGCGCTACATTCGAGTTTTGTCAGCTGTCAGTGTGGCGAGTTAGTTTTAAATCTAGACGGTTATGATCGTAAAGTAAGCAAGTACTTATTGTCGGGCCTGTGGTGTCCTCATATACTTAAGTAACAACAACATTGTAAAACCAAATCGTTAAGAAGTATGAACGCCTACGCTTATATTATTAGCAATGTTGCACTAATGTCGTTATAGCGTCTATAGATATAGGCGCACCTCTCTCACGTCCATACTGTCATTCTGTGCACGGTTATCATGTCCTTGCTAAATATTATTCTCATCAATATATAGTTTTCAATCACATTGCCGTGTCAATCCAATCATTTGTGATGAAATAAAAGCAAAATATTTTGTTGCTCGTCGTGATTTGCGACTAATAAATGTTTTTTCTTTCTTTCTTTCTTTCTTCTTTCAAAATTTTATTTCATCACAAATGGTTTAAAAGAGTATTATAACCGTGGAGTTCCTTGCCGGTTCCAACCCGAACCGTGCATCTTTGATTTGACCAGTGTGACTAGAAAGTCAGTAGAATAAAATATTTAGTTGAATTTAAAAGTGAGTTTTAGTGTACGAGTCCAACAATTACATCACCATACGACACTAAGGAGCGACTGAAACTGCTGGGCAAAGCTAGAAATAATATACAATCACTAGCAGTTCCACGCGGTTTCACCCACGCTGCTCAGCACCTGTTGGTCATAGCGTGATGTTATATAGCCTATAGCCTTCCTCGAGAAATAGACTATCCAACACTAAAAGAATTTTCCAATTCCAACCAGTAGTCCCTGAGATTAGCGCGTTCAAACAAACAAACAAACAAACTCTTCAGCTTTATAATATTAGTAAGTATAGATTGACTAAACTTTCCTCATATTTCATTATTCAAAACCAACACTCATCTTTAAAATCATCAATACATTTTCTACAACGTCCATTCGTACCCACTTCTGTAAGCGGTGGACCGTCACGTCCGCGTACCGTGACCGACTCGCGTCTAACGAGACGAGCAACACTACTTGAGAAATATCTCGTTATCTGTTTAAACTTAGGCGGTGATGAAAATGTTACAAGACGTGTAATGTAAAGGGTTTTTTAACTAAAGGCGCTGTACAAAGCAAACGCTTCGTAGACTAACCCCCGAATACTGAAACGTTACTCAAAATTTAAGTCCCACTTAAGTTTAACAGAGACTCAGAAGTGACGTTTGACCATACAAAATCTAAAGTTTAAGAGCTGCTCAAATGTTAAGCAGCCCTCACATTTTGAGTGACGTTTCAGTATTCGGGGGTAAGTTAGCCGAATCTGTACATGCCACAAGCCAAAAAAAATTACCGTGTATAGTCAAATACATAAAGTAAAGACTTAAACAAAACCAGTTTACAAAAGTGGTCTAAGTAGTACGGAAAAAAAAATTAAAAAGACTAAGAAAAAAATCTTTTCCGACTGCCAAAAAAAAAACATAAAAAGTGGAACATACCTAAGACACTTCCAGAAGTCGGTGGCCAAAAAGTCGCCGACTTCTGAAAGTCAGTCTATTTTGAGCAAAAAAAAACGTAGTGTTTGTTATGATAAAAAATATGACAATCTTTCTTTTCTTTCTTTTTTTAAAAAACGTTACCCCACACTAGGAATTTCTCCTGTATCGTGGGTGCGTTTACAAACATTTAAACTCACATACACAAACAGCCATACCCGGAACAACTATCTGTAGGCCATACAAATGTTTGTACCGTGCTGGGATCGAACCTGCAACACGCAGCGCGGCAGTAGATCGCTCAGCCACTGCGCCAACCGTGTCGACAGTTGGCGGAGTATTCAGTAAGCCATAAAAAAGAATATGGTCAAACATAGAAACTCCTCTTTTTTGAAGTCGGTTTAACAGTGAGTTCTAACAGTCACTCACAAGATATCTTCCGTAATTTTTATTATTGTCACCTACCGTTATTTCAAGGTATCTGACAAGCGAGCGTGTGACGCAAGACAGAAGGATTTTTTACTACGCTGTTACAAGTATTGGATTACGATTTTCTTCGTCTAGTCCCTTCTATTACTCGTAAATATTTGAATGTCTAATTGTTCTCCCCCCACTCCACCCAGAGCGGGGGAAGTTATTTGATGATTTCCCACCCCAAAAAAGAATATAGGCAGTCGCTCCAAGAAAAATAGCTAGTATCTATTCAGCTGCATCCAGCTGAAGCCGACCCCAATATTTTGGAAAAGCGGGCAGATGGTGACTTTTGGATGGAAATGAGTACAAACTGGTCAAGTACGAATCGAAGTCACGCACCGAGGGCACGATATAACCCTGCGTAGACTATCCTTCTAAAAATTCCTGTGAAATAGTCAAAATACATATATGGCCGTTTATGTCACAAATTTGCTTTACCGGTTTTTATTTTTTATTTTGAGTATAGATACCCTAAAAATCATCATCATTTCCTGTCCTTGTCCCATTCTATTTGGGGTCGGCGCAACACTTTTTCTTCTTCCTTTCTCCCTATCAGACGTCACGGCATCATTTACTCCTTTCTCCTTCATATCATTCCTTACACAATCCATCCATATTTTCTTTGGCCTTCCTCTCACTCTCCGTCCATCAAAATTCAGATCCATCACTCTTTTAGTCACATGTGCTTCGTCCCTTCTCATTACATGTCCATACCAAGACAAACGACTCCCTTTCTATATTTCTATAACAGGCGCAACTTTCAAACTTCCTCTAGTATACTCATTCCTTACTTTATCCATTCTCGTCACTCACACATCCATCTCAACATTCTAATCTCCGCTACATGAAATCGATACCCTGAAAATCATAATTTTTTAAATAGTCTTCAAATCACGGTACGTTCAGTAACAATTTAAACCACGTCCTAACCGTAATATTGACCGCTTGGTTCACTGAAGCGATAAGTAACTGCATTGATAGCAGTTAACTCAGTATTGTGCGGTTGTCTGTTACCGGTTAGCGTTTAGACGTGTGTAGTTAACGTCATTGGGTTTTAGTTTAAGTAATTTGAGGATAGTTGTTTGATAAAATACCTATCAGTAGGGTATGGGCAAGAGCATTACCTGTCTTGCCGGGGTTGCGGGTTGTTCAAAAGAGATACCGCGGCCTCGGAACGTAAAGGGCATAAGAAGGAACATGGGTGGGTTTTAGTCAGTAAAAGTCACGCCCCCCCGCTCCGCCCAGAGCGGGGGAAGTTATTTGATGATTTCCCACACCAAAAAAAAAAAGAATGAGCATTACCTGTCGTCTATATTATAAAAGCGAAAGTGAGTTAGTCTGTTTGTTACGTCTTAAGGCCGTACCCTAACCTAATAACCTTGAGCATTCGTTCCCTCTTTGCCGCGGACGAGTAACAGTAATGAATAATGCCCATTTTTGGGATAAAATCTATATAAAACTAGCTGTGCCCCGACATGCGTTGCTATGCAATTTTCTACCTTTCTACCTACCTTACCTTTTCTTGCTATAAACCTCACGGAGCCCGAGAGCTTTCCAACGAATGTAAAACCGTGGAAATCGGTTCGTGCGTTCTGGAGTTATAGCGTCAGGAAGGAAAACCCGACTTATCTATACTTCTATACTTATATTATAAAGCTGAAGAGTTTGTTTGTTTGTTTGAACGCGCTAATCTCAGGGACTACTGGTTGGAATTGGAAAATTCTTTTAGTGTTGGATAGTCCATTTCTTGAGGAAAGCTAAAGGCTATATAACATCACGCTACGACCAACAGTTGCTGAGCAGCGTGGGTGAAACTGCGGGGAACAGCTAGTTTTTATATAATAGATAAAGTTTTGGGTTTTGGGAAAAAATATTTGTACCAAAATGTTCGTTATAAAATTGTGTATCCATTAGTGTCAGTAGCAAAATTAAACAATGTTTACTTTGCGAGGAGATGCATGTTTTTGGTAATTATTTCTAATTTCTGGGGTTTTGTTGTAAGGAGATTTACTAAATAAAAATAAATCTACAATAATGAAATCAAGGTTATAAAGAAATTTAATGTGTTTTTTTAGTTATTTAGTTCGTTTTAAAAAACAAGTAGATAGCTCCAGAAAATGCACAAAAACTGGCTAGCGCGACGTTTTGGTCGGGGAGGCGCCTTAACGCCTAAGTGGCCAAACCGCTTTTGATGAATTTTGGTACAGACTTTGTTGGGAGCCTGGAGACGGACATATACTAATTTATTTAAAGTTTGAAATGAGGGAGAAAGATGGATGAATAGGAAAACTTAGCTTTGCTATTACAATAAATAAGGCGCTAGGGCAAAAACTACAGGTAGCAGGTACCTACAAATCAGGAAAGGGGAACTGTGTTACCCCAAATTTAACGCGAGCGAAGCCGCGGGCAAAATCTAGTTTATTATAAAAATGTAAAGTCGGTTTTTGTATACTGCAAAAACTGAGAAATTATAAGTGAAATTGAAAAAAAATATTAAGGAATATTATTAAAGAAAAATAAATGGAAGGAAAAACTATTTATTAGAATACCACAGGACAAGACACTAAACAAAAATATTTAAAAAAAATGAGATAAGGGGGAGAAAGACTGCCGGGGTTGCGGGTTGTTCGAAAGAGATACCGCGGCCCCGGAACGTAAAGGGCAATAGAAGGAACATGGGTGGATTTTAGTCAGTAAAAGTCTGACACTCCCCCCCGCTCCGCCCAGAGCGGGGAAAGGTATTTGATGATTTCCCACCCCAAAAAAAAAGTGGGTTAAAGAAATAAAAAAAGGGGAGAGAATATTTTTCGATCATCCCGCAGGTTAAAGTTAGCGTCAGCCCAAAGTAACTATTCCACGCGGACAAAGACGGGGGCGGAAGCTAGCAATAGTAGAAGATCTATAAACACACACGTTAAGAAGTTAAAGGCTAGGTAGGTATGTAGGTTACCTTACCGTTAGAACGCGCGTGTGATACGAACGAGCTTGATGAATACGGTGTTAAGTACTTACTAATGAATGAAACAACATCTGTTATTAATAACCCTAGCTAATTGTGGAGAAGCGATACCAAATGTAAACTAAACCCATGCTAAAACCCCATCTAAAATGGCCACCCGAATGTTGGCGAACCCGTCTTAACGTTGTCATGTTTTTGCCGGGAGAACGAGACATTACGACAAAGGCACAAGATGGAAAGAGCTAAATATTAGATTGTCAACGCCACAGTTGTTCTTTAGGTTAATGACCTTTCGTATCGCTTCTCGTTGGCCGTACGAAAATACCGACTTCAAAAACAACGTGGCTCTTTGCCACCGACTTTCAAAAGGAAATATATTTTCCACTTTTTAGTCTTTTTTTTTTTGAGGAGCTAGTGGGCTCGTATTTAGGTTATGCGGCGCTTGCCTAGGTTGGTCTGTGGATGGATGACCACCCGTTATATACCGTGTTTCCTCCGTGCCTCGGAAACAACGTTAAGCCGTTGGTCCCGGCTGTCATTTGTAGATCTTTGAAAGTCGTTACAGGTAGTCAGTGTCCCGAAAGTCTGACAATCTTACCAAGAGGTATCGTATCTCCCAGTTATACCTGGGTTATGGAGGTCCGATAGGCAGTCGCTCCATGTAAAATACTGGTATTCAGCTGCATCCGTTAAGATCGGAAGCCGACCCCAACGTTCTTCATCTTTTTTTAAAAGAGAATAGCCTATGTCCGTCTCCAGGATCCAAACTACCTCTACTAAAATTCATCAAAATCGGTTTAGCCATTTAAGCGTGAAGACGTAACAAACAAACTCACTTTCACTTTTATAATATTAGTAAGGATGTTTGTTACTCTTTCACGTCAAAACGGCTGAACGGATCTTGATGAGTCATAATTTTTTTAATGCAAGATCAACATTAAGATAGAAATAACTTTAAATCATATCTAAATGAGGAGAGATTTTACACAATTATCCTTCTTGTATAACGCGTTATACAACAACCTTTTTGTGTATCATCTATTATAATAATATACACGTATAATAAAATTCACAGCACCCACGGAAGCCGGAAATAATTATGAGACCCTCAAATTAACAAAGGCATGTGGTTTGTTTTTTGTTGCAAATTAATAACAGGATCGATCTTGCCTTAGTTGGTCTGGTTTTAATTACAACTCTGTACCTCCACGTGTTCTCGAGATAAGTCTTCTTGTCAGACAGACAGACAGACAGACGGATAAAAAAGTGACCCAATAAGGGTTCCGGATTTTCCTTTTAAGGTACGGAGACCTAAAAAGATCTTGTAAAAGACAATTGCAACCAACAACATATTGAGGAACAATAGGTATAGTACGGCCAACGAGGAGCGATACGAAAGGTCATTAACCTAAAGAACAACTGTGGCGTTGACAATCTAATATTTAGCTCTTTCCATCTTGTGCCTTTGTCATAATGTCTCGTTCTCCCGGCAAAAACATGACAACGTTAAGACGGGTTCGCCAACATTCGGGCGGCCATTTTAGGTGGGGTTTTAGCATGGGTTTTGTTTACATTTGGTTTCGCTTCTCGTTGGCCGTTCTGTAGACTAAGGCACGGCGCCCATTATCGGCATCGGCAAGGAACCGGATTTTTCGGCATCCTACATGCAAGCGCACACTGTCGGAAACTACGCTTTGGCGTGCTGCATCGTTCTTAGGAATGACGAGGCGTCCTTAAACAAGCTATCCCCGATGGTGCCGCGGCGCCGGCGGCGTACCGAAGGATGCCGAAGCATTCTCAAGGCTGCCGATGCAGTAGCCTCAAGCATACCGAAGCGGTATTTTTGTTATTACGACCATATATGTATAATGGAAATTTGTACTTTATTGCCATTATGTTAATGTATATTGCTATTTGCCACCTAAAATCCTCAGTCGTGCCGATGCACACCTCTTTAAAACTTTATTTTGGAACAATTTGGTTAAACAACAACACTTTTGAATATTGCGTATACTATCTTCATCGTAGTAATACATAGTAACATTAATCTCACAAATATCGCACGAATCTCATTAAAACGGAGCAATGGACGTAAAAAAAATGAAAGTGCTTCACTTTGGCAGAGAAAGTAAGATAAATTCCAATTTGTTAGTGCTGTTGCACTTATATGTAGTTGGAGCATTTCTTTGTTAACATAACATCGCGTTTTGTTTACCCGAAAAGGAAGGTAGAGGATTTTTATATATCTGCTGCGACATACACACGCTAACTCTTTTATTTAAACTATTTTTAGGAATCCGCGCTTCAAAAGGAAAATAACGGCACGCTTATCCTTACTAATATATACTATCTAACCTACTAATAATAGAAAGAGGTAAAATTTGTAAGTTTGTAAATTTTTATGTAGGGGGTAATCTCTGGAACTCATAATCCAATTCTATTTTTTTTTAACTAACAGAAAGCAACATTATTCCTGAGTGCTATAGGCTATAAATTGTTTCTATAACATGTGCCTATACTAACCGAGACACCCAGACCCGAAACAACTATCTGCAGGTCATACAAATATTTATTCCGTGCGGGGATCGAACCCGTGACACACGGCGCAACAGTCGATCGCTCAGCCACTGCGCCAATCGTGTCGTTAAAATAATAATCCCACTGACGAGAAGTCGCGAGCAATCATCCAATCACGAAAGAGGGCGAATGACCTGAAGACCTTGACTTCACGGTGCGATGGTGAACAGCCTTGATCGATACAAGGTTTTATTAAAAAAAGGTTATAACACGCGGAAATTGTGGACTCGTAGATCATCGGGGTTACCATGACATCTTTTAGCAGTTCTTAATCCTGTGTGAGAAAGAGACGGTGCTAGACACCCTGTATAGCTCTGTCTCTTTCCCTCAGTGGAATAAGTTCTGCTTTAAGACGTCATGGTAGGGTAGCAGAAGCTAATTCTGGACGAAATTAATTCTTGAGGGAATAGATACTCTCTTAGATTCAAAGGAGTAGAATAACAATTTATATCATAAGTGTGTAGTTTAGTTTAAAATTTAGTTTTTAGTTATGATGAGGCTGACTTACCTTTGAGGAGTAAAGCCTCCAATCAAATTTTAAAAAAAGGTATGAAGGAAACATAATTATGACATTTGGAGTTTCAAAAGTACTGAATATTTTTGGGGGACGTGAGACGCAACTTCTCCAACAAAAAAAATGGATTATTACTCTTCATAGTTCCGTACCTCCAACGGAACGTTTTTTTTGGCGCATGGGAAATCATCAAATAACTTCCCCCGCTCTGGGCGGAGCGGGGGGAGTATCAGACTTGTACTGACAAAAACCCACCCATATTCCTTCTATTGCCAAAAAATCAATCCTCTACAAAAGATTGTCGTTTATTTGTACGGAACTCTCGGTGCACGAGTCTGACTCACGTGTTTGTATCTCGGTATCCCACAGCACGCTTTCCAGATTGGAAATGACATTAATGGTCTCAAAAAGATGCATGCCTGACATGACCTAATATCACTGGTCATTCTAGATGCGACAAACATGAAAGCGTGTCTATGGCGCAATAACTCGGAAACTGCTGGACTCAATTAGTTAATGTAAGACCATCTGCATAACAAAATGTGACTCATAGACTCCGGTTCAGTTTTTGACAATTATTATGAAGCTGTTATGAAATAGATTGGCTGCTAGAATTGTGTCTTTTCTTCTAATATGTAAATGTATTCAAACCTCCCATAACATGGCCTCGCTTTGTATAGCTTTCCAGTACAATGAGAGATCCGCGTAAACTGGGTCATCGTCGGTATTGGATAAAAACCACCTATTCTGGCGTAGGAACGCTTATAATTCAGTATGTAACAGTTTTTTGGTTATGTACCACCAGTTTGAGCAGATTTTTGGGTTGGAACTTTGGGATCGTGGGGTCCTTATGCTCGCAACCTTAAACGTTTACTTGACATTTCCCGTGACCCAAGGTCTGGCTGCTACCATCGCCAGAGGCTAAGCGTTGCCATTCAACGTGGCAACGCGGCTAAGGGAGTTTACAAATTGACAGCGTCGAGGAGGAATTTTTTAGTTTATTGATGAGTTTGACGGGCCTGTTGGTCTAGTGGTTAGTGGCCCTGACTGCGGAGCCGGAGGTCGTGGGTTCGATTCCCACCCAGGACAAACTTTGTGTGCTGAGCATGATTGTTTGTTCTGTGTCTGGGTGTGATTTATCTATAATATGTATGTATTTATAAATTATATTAGTATGTATATCAGTTGTCTGGTTACCATAACACAAGCTCTGCTTAGCTTGGGATCAGATAGCCGTGTGTGAGTTGTCCCAAGATATTTATTTATTTATAAGTTAGTTCTCCGAAACGGCATGACCGATTTTTATGACATTTGATATGGTATAAGTACTCGGTAGGTCTGAGAATCGGTCGTTATTTTTTTTTCATAAATCGAAGTAATAAGGGTGGTCCTCTTCAGAAGGGGACCTGGACAACGGGTGAAACCGCTAAGCATAACTAGTAAGCTTATAAAAAGAAACTTACCATTTACAATTTGTATGAAAATCAGAAGCATCATAGCACTGATGCTCCGCGACCGCCATTTTATAACGGCAGCCATCTTGTTTTGTCGCGAAACTATGCGTTGTGCATTCCACTTCACATTATTGTTCACATCACTCACACTTGCACTTTGTTCCGTGGTTTTAGAGTTGATTTTCAGTTATTGATCACATTTATTTAGTGTTGGACCTGTAACAAGAAAAAATAAAATTAAGTACTAGCTCTTGCCCGCGGCTTAGCCTGCGTTAAATTCGGGGTAACACAGTTCCCCCTTCCTGATTTGCAGGTACCTTCTACCTGTAGTTTTTGCTCTTGCGCCTTATTTATTGTAATAGCAAAGCTAGCTAAGTTCTCCCCCTTTTCTTCCCTCTTTCTCCCTTATTTCTCAATCTTTTTTTAAATGTCCGTCCGCCTATGTCCGTCTCCAGGGTTCCAACTATCTTTTTACCAAAAATCATCAAAATCGTTTTAGTCATTAAGGCGTGAAGACGTAACAAACAAACCAACTCCTAGTAAGGATTCGAATACAATAAACTCTCAAATAGATCAGTTATCATAGGTTGGTAATATATTACCAACCGTAATGATGCGATTACGGCGACCTAGGAGACTGGTCCGAAGTGACGCAAGAAAAGAGTTTATGAAGTTGGCTCTGTCGACAGCTAAGTGCAGCTCGTCTGTACGAGGCCTAGACCCTACAGACCTGGATCACTTCAGAACCACTACTAATTTCTTGAAATCTTAACCCGAGGGTCCGGGCCAAATGCACCGTCACTGACGAAGATCAAACAAGTAGATTACGGTATGTAGATTAAGTTAGAAGGTCAAGTTTAAGTAGATTCTCATGGTGATTAGATCGTGTTGGGAATTTGGGAGCAAGATTGTTTTTAACTTTCCACTCGTTTCATTGGAGCTTTAAAGTTGCAGACCCAGCACCAGCTCGGCTCAGATTGTATACCGCCAATGGGCCTCTAACTTGGCTTTACATTTTGTTAAGAAATATCTCTCAGTCCTGCGGGTTTCTTCAGATGGTTTCCTTCACGGAAAGCAAGTGATAATGAAACAATACGTAAATCATCATTTTCCTGCCCTTGTCCCATTCTATTTGGGGTCGTCGCAACACGTTTTCTTCTTCCATTCACCCCTATCAGACGTCACGGCATCATTTATTCCTTTCTCCTTCATATCATTCCTTACACAATCCATTCATCTTTTCTTAGGCCTTCCTCTCGCTCTCCGTTCATCAACATTCAGATCTATCACTCTTTTAGTCACATGTGCGTATGTCACATGTACATGAATCCAAATATCAGAGGTTCCTGTCTTTTTTTATTGGATGGAGAAATCAGTCAGGCTTTGCTGACTAAACCCCATCCATGTTTCATCTTTTGCCCATTGTGTTCCGGGGCGGTGGTATTTCTTTCGAACAACCCGCAATCTTACTTACGGAAATTGGCACTTTTGTCTGATTCATCGTATTTTTGCCATCGACTTTCGGAAGTTGAATAATGATATTGATTCAGCTTTTTTAGTTGTGGTATGATGGTATATTTCTCGGCGGCATGAAACCCAAGCCAAGGCCAAAGAAAAGATGGATGGATTGTGTAAGGAATGATATGAAGGAGAAAGGAGTAAATGATGCCGTGACGTCTGATAGGGGAGAATGGAAGAAGAAAACGTGTTGCGCCGACCCCAAATAGAATGGGACAAGGGCAGGAAAATGATGATGAGATAAACCCAGGCCAGAGTCTCATACTCTGACACCAGGTAAGTCACTCACCACGCGTTAAAGTAAGAATAAGAAGCGAAAGAAATCACAGACAAAACTTAGTATGACATAAACTTTGCTATACACAAAAATCTTTGTCGAACACACAATGGCTTACCAAATTAAACCAAGCGTTATGCCAGTATGTAGGACAAGTCGCCAATGGAATAATAAACACATAACCGCGCTATTTGCACGTGGTTAAGTGTAGGTGATCAGCTGGACCTGTGGTTGGTGTCGTGGTTGTCTATGTAGGTGCAGGCCATTGGGTTAGTGTTTTAAGTGGTTGTTGAAAGCTGGTAGATTGTGCCTAATGTACAGAAAGTATTTCAACCAGTCCGTCAATTTTTGTGATCTTTTTAATGTGTTTTTTTTGCAATAGTTGTCAAATCACATTATTATATAACCCTTGTTCTGAATATTTAGAGTACTGATAGGAACATCTGTGTGACTTGTCTCATATAGTAATTTTTTGCAAACAAAAAACTTATTCTTGTCTAGATTTTTTTTTATTAATTCGTTGAGAACGAGTGGACATGGTTGGCCTTATTTAACTTTTGTTAATATATTATTTTTTTATTTTACGTTGTGTAAAGTAAGCAATGAATTATTGTCGGGACTACGCCTGTCTTCTCATACTTAAGTACTAACAACAACATTGTAAAACCAATTGATTTGAAAAGAGTAACCATGGAGTTTCTTTCCGGTTCTTCTCCATAGAAAACGACCAACCCGAACCGTGCATCTTTTCTCGACGTTTTTTATGTGCCCATGTAGGACTTTGTGAAATAGAAATATTTTGATTTAAACAAACACAATTTAAATATTTTGATATGCAACCATCCGGCTGTTATTTGTAAACCTTTGACAGTCGTTACAGGGAGTCAGCGTTCCGAAAGTCTGACAACCATTCTTACCAAGGGGTATCGCATTACCCAGTACTAACTGGGTTGTGGAGGTCAGATAGGCAGTCGCTCCATGTAAAATACTGGTATTCAGTTGCATTCGGAAAGACTGGAAGCCGGCCCCAACATAGTTGCGAAAAGGCTAGGCAGATTATGATATGCAATCATCCAGGCACTAACTAGGCAAGCCCTGCATAACCCTGAAGATGTCATTATTTGGGCAAAAGCTCTTTACTTCACAAAAGTAGACTAAGAACAACTTGATAAATGATGTTTATTTTGCAAGTAGGTTTCCACAAACACTTTTACACGTCATTTTTTTTTTCTAGATGTGGTCGGTGTTTTGTACCCGACTACTCTGAGAAGAAACAGCCGAAACAAACTCAGAGGTCATAGTCTCTTTTAAAGTCCAGACAAAATAATCTTGGTCAACTTACATGAGGACTATGCAGATGGTGTCTGAAATGGTCTTTTTAAGAAAGCACCACACAGATTGAGTGGACCTGTCCAGTCAGTGCAAGCATTTGCCAGTTATCGTGGAGCTCGATTCATATCCCAAGGAGCTTAACGACACGACGAACAATACCAAAAAAAAAGACATTTGTGTAGGTCGCTTATACTGCCGTGCAGGCCCTAAAACGCAGTAACAGGCTTTTTGTCATTTTTTTGTTGAATATTGAACCTTAATGCACACGTTATAAGGAACATGAAGATCTAATCAGATTTTTGTTAGGATGCATTAAAAGGTTTAAAAATCAAATTTGTGATAGCAGTAACTTAATTTTGCATGTCTAAATCTATTACAATACCAACTAAAATACAGTAATAGCTGTTACGTCTACCACGACCCGACACTTTACCAAGTTAAACGCAGTAAATATCTAAATTACCACAAAAAAAACTGTATTCTACACCCAAAAAAATATTGAGGGGTATAAATTAAAACGCAGTAAGTAGTTTTTGTACCAACAGTGTTAATACTGCATGGTTGATCACTAGTTTATTTCATATGAACTAACTATTTAAACTGCAGTATGTTCATTATTTACTGCAGTATAGTCGGTATTTTTCAAAAGATGAAAATAAGTTATATGCTAATTAAAACGCAGTATGACACTCTGTTACTGCATTATAATTGGTAACTTGAACGATTTTACTAATTTCGCTGCAGTAAAGGTCATATTTTACTGCGTTCTACTCAGAATTTGTCGCTATCTCTCTCGCTCAATATGTCGTGTTTATGTGTCAATTACTGCCGAGGAAGGAAGACGTCTGCGCCGCGTCAGTGTAGGCAGCGAAGGCTTGTTGAGGTTCTCCCTCAGTCTAGTCTAACGGATTTATCTACGACTGCAATAGCTTCTGAACATTAATTCAATGATCTTGTGACATCAGAAGATTTATTATGTTCTGAGGTTTTGCCAAAATCAACAGATATTTTTCAGAACGTGACACTATTAGCTAAAACACCAGTTTTTCAAGATTCTGACGACTCTGTAGTAGATAAAAAATATACTCCTGTGCCTTCATTAGATAGTAGTTTATCAGATCATACGCAAGCAGTCGGAAAACGAATACTAATAAACGAAAAATTAAAAAAAGAAAAACCAGAAACATATAAAATATAGTAAAAAGTTAAAAAAAGAACCTAGACAAATATTTTATTAGACCACCGTGTCACAATCTCTGCAAAAAACTGTGTTTTTTTAGTTTAAATGAGGATAAACGGCAATCTTGGATAGATTGCTGATTACTGGTCTATGGACTGGTAATCCAGAGGACTTTTTCTTAAAGGGTTTAGTTCATACCAATGCCAAGACTAATATTAAGACCAAAAGAAACGCTACGTTACTCTCACAGATTGAAGCGATCATCAAAGATAGAAAATCGAAGCATCAAATAACTTCCGCGGGGGAAGTTATTTGATGATTTGATCTCTGGGCGGAGCGGGGGAGTGTCAGACTTGTACTGACTAAAAGCCACCCATGTTCCTTCTATTGCCCTTTACGTTCCGGGGCCGCGGTTTTTCTTTCGAACAACCCGCAACCCCGGCAGGCGGAGACTGGCAAGCCCCTCTGCTTTGCTGACATCACTTTGAGGCGCTCGTGAAACACGAACGCGCCGTCGACATGGCCTGTCGTCAATAGACGGACGGACGGTGAGCTACCCATTGCTCACCGTCCACAGGCCCGCATCTACGGTGGCCGGGAGTCGTCTCGCGGCGCCCGGCTCGCGGGGCCCCACGGCGGCTGGGTTGGCTTCATGTTCTTTCCCTCAAACGCCCAGCCACCTCCTTTGCTAGTATTACTGCTTCGCAGAAGGAGGTGACCACTTCCCATTCCCTCTCGCTCCTGACCATGGCCTGAACCAGGGCCGGACGCGAGAGATTGCCGCCGCCGCGCCGATCGCCTCTACGAGGGCACGGCGGTGCTCTGCCCCGCTCTGGGCAGACCGCCACTGTGTGCTACACCGTGTCCTCCGGGCGATCGTCACAACGGTGACACCCGGGCGTTTCTTCCCGCCCGATTATGTGCAGTAACCTCCCGAATCTTCCGTGTCTGTTGAGGACCTGCGTCAGGCGGTAGGTGAAGACACCATGACGCCGCTCCAGCCACTCCTCAAAGAGTGGACTTACCGCCACTATTGTGCCGTGCCCTGCACGGGGTTGCGACAGTCGCTCTCTCCATGCCACCATGAAATCGCACCGGAGGTCTGTCCGCTGAGCGGCAATTTGCCGCGGCAGCGGAGTTTCCCCCCGGTGTAGTGCCTCCGCGTGCCACTCAAGCAGGCACTATCGCCTCCAGATCCCACGGAGGCAATCCGGCAAGGAAAACTAGTGCCTGATAACTTATTTGATCGGAGTTATTAAAAGTGAGTTACATAGCTGCTTCAAAATGATATTGAAGTATTTCACCACAACTTGGAACAATCTTTAAACAAAATCAAAGATCAAGATGAAAGAAAATCACAAATCAAAATCTTTCAATTAAATGGCACATTTATATAAAACTAATAAATGTGCCATTTAAAGGAAAGATCTCATGTGTCTTGCGAAACCGAAAAGGTTTATACCATTTATTTTTATCGAAATGTCTTTATAACCGCCTGTGTTCAAAGCACCTTTAATTTAATTTACAATTACCCTATAATATTATAAAATAAACGACAAATTCTATGCATAATGTACTTTTTTCTGTAAATTCCTACCTAAACATAGTTCAAGATACAAATTAAAATGCAGTAAAGAAAGTCTTATGCTGCAAGTTAGTCTGCAAAGTAGCAAAAAACTCAAATATTTTGTAGTATCAAGTATTTTTACCGCATTTTAATCTGCATATGTGTAAATTTTTGCGTGCAGTAAAAGCTAAGATTTTAGAAAAACCGATTTTAATTAAAATCTAATTAACAAAACTAATATTTGTTTTTGTAAATACCATCTTTGTTGTCACTTAGTCCTCGTAACAACAAAAATATGCACCATACTCATAAATAATCTAAAAAAAAACAGTGTTAAAAAGTATTTCGCGGTTTTCTCGAAACCGCTTTTTTCCTCATACTGCACTTTAGGGCCTGCACGGCAGTATAGTACTCAAACTGCCAGACCTTCGTCAAAAAACAAAGTAAATAAAAGAAATGATCCAATCCAATCCTTAACTCTCTGTCCACGTAATGCACTAGAATGTAGGTCCAGGTGTTAGCCCTAGATCTAACACTAAAACCTGAATACTCGAATCGATATTCATCACAACCGACGTGAAATTAATTGTGAATTCAACACTCGCGGTGTAGCGGATTTCTTCGCCAAACGCAGATGTTTGTGGGCCAATGTTTGATGGCATACTTTGCGAATTCTTTGAGTAAGTAGTTATATAGTAGTTCCTGCCGGGGTTGCGGGTAGTTCGGAAGAGATACCGCGGCCCCGGAGCGTAAAGGGCAATAGAAGGAACATGGGTGGGTTTTAGTCACTACAAGTAGACGGTACATAGACCGGGGGAAGTTATTTAATGATTTTCCACCTCAAAAAAAAAGGGCTAGACCCTTTTATCAGGGGTAAAATAACACGATAGAACTGAACTGCACAATAAACTGATACACACACTGATTTTAGTACATTAGAATTAAATACAGTTTAAAAATAAACAATTACTTTGTACGTGTGGCTGCTAGCCGTGATTCAAAATCACATATCGGTTAACTTACAAAATGGCTTAACCTTAAGATCGATGTAGTCACGAGCTCCTTCAAGAATAAAATCATTAAATCATTTTAATGGTTTCGTACTTCAAAAAAAAACGGAACCCTAAGGCGCGTCGCCCACACGACCAACAGTCGAGGCGCAGTCGAGGCGCGGTCGCGTTAGTCGCGTCGCCCACACGACATTTGTAAAGAAAATCTCGTTGCGGCGTGCCCCTTATGTGCCTGCGCCTGCTCTTCAACTGTTGATTTGGTCGGCGACGCGCCTAATGCGCCCGCGCCTCGACTATGCTTTTCGTCTGTCTGTCTGTGCCAGTTCAAAACTTCCTCAAATATTCTGATTACAAAGCATCATAATTTTCATTTTTTAATATCCTTTTTTTTTGTTATAGCATCTACTGTGTTTTGCCTCTGCATCACCCTAAGGTAGACTGGTAGAAAACACCTAAGGCATTAAGTCCGGCTTTTGACAAACAATTAAGGTTTTCTACAATAAACAGTAGGCTTTAACAACCAGACATAAAGACCAAAATTCTGTGTCAAACATTACTTACCTTATACAATTGACTACGGGTCAATGGGTAGAACCAAAAGGGGGTCAAGCATCTGACATCAACTGTTACAGAGATATGACGTGTTATTTACGCTTCAGTTCATGAAGATTTTGTTCGCCTCTTTAGGCTGGTGTTAACTCAGGTATATCCACAACGTTCAAGACCCTCGCCTGGCGGCTAGGGCGTTAAATTTAGCTCGGCCGCAATGACAAAGATTCCTCATTTTTAACGTAGCCCTACACTAGGATTTCTCCTGTATCGTGGGTGCGTTTACAAACATTTAAATTCACATACACAAACAGCCAGACCCGAAACAACTATCTGCAGTTCACACAAAATATTGGTTCCGTGCGGGAATCCAACCCGTGACACGCAGCGCAGCAGTCGATCGCTCAGCCAGTGCGCCGACCGTGTCGTCTTATTTTTAACTATATTTTAAAGAAGGAGATCGTCGGTTAATTAAAACTACCTACCGCTCGGGATAATCTTTAGATTAAGCCTCGTTTGTTTATGTTGATCCATGGATAGGTGACTATATTATAAAAGCAAAAGTAAGTTTGTTTGTTAGGTCGTCAAGCCAAAATGGCTATACCGATTTTGATGAATTTGGTACAGAGATAGTTGGGACCCTGGAGACGGACAGAGGCTAGTTATTTTTTTTTATTGGGAAATGAGGGAGAAGGAGGGAAGAAAAGGGAAAACTAGCTTTGCTATTACAATAAATAAGGCGCAAGGGCAAAAACTACAGGTAGCAGGTAGCTGCAAATCAGGAAAGGGGAACCGTGTTACCCAGAATTAAACGCGAGTGCAGCCGCGGGCAAAGGCTAGTTAAAATGTAAAGCTAACATGACTGGAAGAAAGACAGGCAATGGCTTCATGTAAAATACTAGTATCCAGCTGCTTTCGGTTAGACTGGAAACCGACCCCACCCAATCTTAAAAGAAAAAATGACACCCGGATGGAACGAAGTTCCTATAGAAATGAAAATATCTGGCTTGCTTTCTATAAGAGAGAGAGAGACAGACAGAGAAACATGCGACGCCGCACAGCTTACAATAGCTTACTACAGCAAAAAGTGTCGTGACAACTTTTCGTAAGAATTTTTTCCGTCTAGCCCCCTTTCACAACGCGCGATAAGGAACTTCGTTCCAAAAAATACATAACAGCATTTTTAAAACGGTCCTCTCTTAATATTTATTTATATTTTTATGTTATGGGTAACGGGACTGGGTATAGAGTTGAAATAACTATGAACGGGTTTAAATATTTAAAAGGTTATGGTTTGTTTAAAGATTTAAAGTGCGGTTAGCAATCATCCAAACTGTTGTTTTGCAAAAAACCGGCCGAGAGCGAATCGGATTTGCGAACGGAGAGTT
Organism: Ochropleura leucogaster; assembly: GCA_958449745.1. Lineage (NCBI taxonomy): Eukaryota > Metazoa > Arthropoda > Insecta > Lepidoptera > Noctuidae > Ochropleura > Ochropleura leucogaster. The sequence goes on from OY288227.1 coordinate 10,015,049, forward strand.
TCGTGCAAACTTGCGACATTTTTTTTTCTGAATGGCATCTCCGTTAGCCTAGGTAGGTGTCGTCTGCTTAACCGAGCGATTCCTGTGGATGCCTTAAAACTTAAGACTTCCAGCCAGGGTGTTACAAAAATTCAAAATCAAAATATTTTTTATTTTACATAGGCCTACATGGGCACTTATAAAACGTCGAGAAAAGATGCACGGTTCGGGTTTGTCGTCTCCTATAGAGAAGAACCGGCAAGAAACTCCATGGTTACTCTTTTAAAATCATTTGGTTTAACAATGTTGTTGTTACAGCGTTAGCACTTAAGTATGAGAGGACAGCGTAGGCCCGACAATAAGTCATTGCTTACTTTACAAAAAGTAAAATAAAACGTTAACAAAAGTTAACCAGGGTCTAAGAATCTACAAGGCCAACCATGTCCATTCACAACGAATAGGTAGAAAAAAAAATCTATACAAGAGTAAAAAAAGATAAATAAAAAAAACAAATATTGCAGAAACAAAATAATAACTAAGAGACGAGTCACACAGTGTAAACTTACAAACTAAGCGTACGAGTGTGGAGTACGGGCCTTGGCTTAGGGCGTCGCCGAAGGAGGACAGCAAAGGGACAGGCTGGATCTGAGTGATATTAATTGACTGATTTGAAAAACATCAACATTATCGTCATTTTCTTGCCCTTACCCCTATTTGTGGTCGGCGCAACACGTGTTCTTCTTCCATTCTCCCCTATCAGACGTCACCGTATCATTTACTCCTTTCTCCTTCATATCATTCCTTACACAATTCATCTATCTTTTCTTTGGCCTTTCTCTCGCTCTCCGTCCTTCAACATTCAGATCCATTACTCTTTTAGTCACATGTGCTTCATCCCTCCACATTACATGTCCATACCAAAACAAACGACTCCCTTTAAATTTTTTTGTAACAAAAAACCTGTGAGAAAGTCAACCCTCTAAATATACACAGTTAAAAGATATGACCGTTTATGTCGCAAGTTTGTACAGAACCCTCTCGGTGCGAGAACCCGCTTCGCAATTACCCAGTGTTTTTCTTAGGTACAGAACCCTAAAAATAAAAATTTTGAGGTGTCAAGGGACACCCGGATGGAACGAAGTTCTCGTCGCGACACCACACTGTTCAATGCGAAATAGAAATGAAAATATCTGGCTTGCTTTCTATAAGAGAGAGAGACAGACAGACAGACAGAGAAACATGCGACGCCGCACAGCTTACTATAGCAAAAAGTGTCGTGACAACTTTTAGTAAGAATTTTTTCCGTATAGCCCCCTTTCACAACGCGCGATAAGGAACTTCGTTTCAAAAAGTAATGGAATGAGTAAGATGAATCGACATATTTTGTTAAGTAATTACAAATTCAGATTCGATATGCTGAATTACAACGTCAAAACTGACCCACCCAACTTGACCTTACATCAAGCAAGTTACATAAACATTAAAAAACCCAAACGGATGCACTACAAGTAGACCAAAGTGATTACTTATACAGCAACCGAGTGACTCAGACGAGGATGTCGTGCAACCAAGCAATGGTTGTGCAACCAACGTTAACAGTGTGTCATGGCGGACGGTTGCAAAGTTACTAAATATGGAATGGCCCGGAGATCGTTCGTCGTTTGTTATTTTTAACCGACTTCAAAAAAGGAGGTTCTATGAACGAAGTTCCTTATCGCTCGTTGCGAAAGGGGGCTGGACGGAAAAAATTAAGACCAAACGTTGTAACGACAATTTTTGCAATTTTTGCGCGTGTTTCTCTGTTTGTCCCTCTCTCTCTCTCTCATAGAAAGCAAGCCAGCTGTTTTCGTTTCGTCTTTCTATTTCGCATTGAACAGTGTGGTGTCGTGACGATTATTTTTGTTGAGTGTATACAGGTTTTTTGTACATTATCTATACTAATATTATAAAGCTGAAGAGTTTGTTTGTTTGTTTGAACGCGCTAATCTCAGGGACTACTGGTTGGAATTGGATAATTCTTTTAGTGTTGGATAGTCCATTTCTTGAGGAAGGCTATAGGCTATATAACATCACGCTACAACCAACAGGTGCTGAGCAGCGTGGGTGAAACCGCGTGGAACAGCTAGTAAATAATAACTTCGTTCCATCCGGGTGTCCCTTGACACCTCTCAAGTTTTTTACGTTTCTTACGCGATTTCTCTATCAATAGTTGACCGGTTTTCTAAATTATTTTTATAATCAAAACAGTATAGGGTAAAACCGGGATAGATGCCGCGCTAGGATAGATGCCTCGTTTCTAAAAATTCAACTACCAGAGAACAAAACAGCAAATTCGTTGTTTACATACGCGCCACATGCACCCCCCACCTCAGTGACGCGCGAGTTGTTGTGCTAGATGGACTTTTCTCGCTTGTGTGTCGAATTACATTCGTAGCGGACGCGACGAACGCTTCAAAATTTCAAACGTAAGTATTCACTATTTCATATCTTTATAAACAGTTAAATGATTACATTTTATTTGAATTGTTTTAATACATTGGTTCTTTGAGAACACATTTAAGAGTCAATCACTGATGTTTGCATTTATTTTATTTATAAAATATTGAGAGGCATCTATCCCTAGTGAAAAGGATAGTTGCCCCGAGTTTACAAGGGATAGTTGACTTTAGGGGCATATATCCCTCTATACTGCAAGAGCCTTATCGAAGTATTTAAAAGTCATAGTCGTGAATATTTTCGTATTTCCTAATAGTAGAATATTAGAAAATACCAAAAAAAATTTATCCAACTTTAATTTCATAATTCGAATATGATGAAATGAGTGTAGATACAGTGTTTTATTTATACTTACTTTGCTTATTGTAGGTGAGCCATGCCAAGGAAATACAAAAGAAAGGAGGGCGTACGAGCTCGAGTAGTTTCTTGGACAACAGAGCAGCTACAGTCAGCTTTCCATGAATTGGATTATATTACCTACACATGTAGATAATAAATAAATATTACATTTTGATTACGTATTCTTGTTAATTATTTAAAAAGGCATCTATCCCGCATCACAGGCATCTATCCTCCTAAGTGACTTCATAGTGGGGCATCTATCCATATAGGTAGGCACCTATCCCCAAAAAATGTGTTTCGCAAGAATTTAATTTTTGCAAAACCAGTAATGGTTAGGTAAATAAATACAGTTTCTAAAGCTTTATGAATGATTAAACTAACTATATTACAGGGTCAATGTAAGCAAATATGTTTGGTATTCAAATAATGAAACACTTTCGAAAAGTGGGGCATCTATCCCGGTTTTACCCTACCCACAGTCAGTAGTACAATCCTGAAAGGGTCCCATATCAATTTTATTTATTTTGCTTTGGTCGTTTATGATTTAGTTTGCGAGTTGGAGGAGCTTGTGACTAAATAATAGCAGCCGCTCGCTCAGGTAGATCTTTAGGTTAAGCCGCGCTTGCCTAGGTTGGTCTGTGGATGGGTGACCACGCGTTACATACCGAGTTTCCTACTGGGACCAACAGCTGAACGTGCTTGCTGAGACACGGAGGAATGTCGATGGTTACCCATCCACTTTACCTGAATATAGACCCAAGCGGACTTTTTCTTGTCTATCTCCATGGGATTAAAAGCCGTGAAGTATAATGTACAATAAAAAACTAACTGTCTGGCACGGTTTCACTCGCGTCTTTAGTTGCTGCTCCGCTCCCGTGGGTAGTAGCGTGATGTTGTATACCCTATGTTACTTCCTGATAATGTAGCTTTCTATTAGCAAAAAAATGCTTAAAATCGGTCCAGTAGTTTTGAAGCTTTCCTCTTTACAACATTAATCATCACGGACGGCACGATTGGCGCAGTGGCTGGGCGATCGACTGCTGCGCTGAGTGTCGCGTTCGATTCCCGCACGGAACAAATATTTGTATGACCTACAGATAGTTGTTTCGGGTCTGGCTGTTTGTGTATGTGAGTTAAATTTTTGTAAACGCAACCACGATACAGGAGTAATTCCTAGAGTGGGGTAAAGTTTTAAAAAAAAATACATCATAATTTTCCTGCCTTTGTCCCATTCTATTTGTGGTCGGCGCAACACGTTTTCTTCTTCCATTCTCCCCTATCAGACGTCACGGCATAATTTACTCTAACATTAATAAATAAATAAGCTAAGCAGAGCTTGTGTTATGGTAACCAGACAACTGACATACATACTTATATAATTTATAAATACATACATATTTTAGATAAATCACACCCAGACACAGAACTAACAATCATGCTCATCACACAATATTTGTCCTGGGTGGGAATCGAACCCACGACCTCCGGCTCAGCAGTCAGGGTCACTAACCACTAGACCAACAGGCCCGTCAAAAATATAGAACAACCTAAAATTTTGATACTTTTCTAACCCCAATCGTATCAAGGCGTCTGCTTACCCCCTTTTGCAACACATCGTATCCGCGTCTCATCACATAACGGACGAACAGGTGTTGTGCTGACCCACTTTGCTAAGTTAACCGTACAAGCGTTCAATAGTGTAGCCAAGAAAAACGTGCGAGGAATTTTGATGACGCCTTTATTGCGGTACAGTAAAGTCGACTTTTGAACGTCAATTGTAGCTGTCAAATGGTGTAACAGATCCGAGTTTGTTTTTTAACCATGTCTTTATGCTGTTGTAATAAGGTTGGTTTTTGAATGTCAAATGTGACTATTATGGAAGCGCATAGGTGACAGTTTGATTTTGACAGCGCTTTTGTCCCGTTGTAATAAAGTCGATTTTCGTATATCAATTGGTTATACTGTAATTTGTTTGTGTGTGCGTTTGTTTGTGTAATATACACTAATAAAATAACTGTGTGTTGTGTAATTGGATCAATTCTTTTACGTTACGGAATTTTGGCAAGTTAAAAAAGAAATACAATACAATTGTTGTCAGTTTGTATGTCAAGAAGACCCTTTATCTCAAGAACGCATGGAGAGATGACTATATATCTATCTATGGAATGCGAATATATTATCAGTTAGAAACCCGTGCAACTAAGCCACATTATATATTTACACTAGCCTTTGGTCCGGAGCGAGAGGGAATGGGAAGCGGCCACCTTCTGCGAAGCAGTCATGCTTGTGAAGGAGGATGCCGGGCGTTTGAGGGAGAGAACCTCAAACCAACCCAGCCGCCCCGAGGGAGATGTCCCGGGCGCCGGGCGCCGCGAGACGACTCCCAGCCACCGTAGATGCGGACCTGTGGACGGTGAGTAATGGGTAGCTCACTCGGCGACGATCTCTCGCGTCCGGCCCTGGTTCAGGCCATGGTCCGGAGCGAGAGGGAATGGAAAGCAGTCACCACCTTCTGCGAAGCAGTAATGCTAGCGAAGGAGGTGGCCGGGCGTTTGAGGGAGAGAACATCTGCCCAACCCAGCCGCCGCGGGAGACGCCCATGGCGCCGGGCGCCGCGAGACGACTTCCGGCCACCGTAGATGCGGGCCTGTGGGCGGTGAGCAATGGGTAGTTCACCGTCCGTCCGTCGATTGACGACAGGCCGCGTCGACGGCGCGTTCGTATTTCACGCGCGCCTCAAAGAGAGTCAGCAAAGCAGAGGGGCTTGCCAGAGCCTCCGCCTGCCGGGGTTGCGGGTTGTTCGAAAGAGATACCACGGCCCCGGAACGTAAAGGGTAATAGAAGGAATATGGGTGAGTTTTAATCAGTACAATTCTGACACTCCCTCTCGCTCCGCCCAGAGCGGGGGAAGTTTTTGATGATTGCCCACCCAAAAAAAAGCCGCTTTATGCTACAGTAAAAACAGGACTTATGGTGTTTTTAGTTTAATAAGCTAGGTATTCAAAATTTCGTTATAACCCATTTAAAACCGGCCTGTCATATCATTTACATATTTAATGCATATTTCACTAAAATAGCTAAAATATACCGTTTGGTTTCGAGTCATTGAACTCCACACAAGTTTCCTATGATGTTTGTTGTCGTAAAAAACGAACATTTAACTTTCTGTTAGTTTAACTGTTTGATTTCTTGTTTTTCATTATAAGATCACCTGCGGTTCTTGATTAATTCATGTAGAGATTGACTTTCAAGTTTGTACATATATTTAACTAGCTTTTGCCAGCGGGTTCGCTCGCGTTAAATTCGCGGTAACACAGTTCCCGTTTCCTGATTTATAGGTACATGTTACCTGTAGTTTTTGCTCTTGCGCCTTAATTATTGTAATAGCAATGCTAAGTTTTCCCTTTTCTTCCCTCTTTCTCCCTCATATCTCAATCTTGTTTTAAAATAAATGCCCGTGCCCGTCTTCAGGGTTCCAACTATCTCTGTACCACAATTTATCAAAATCTGTTCAGCCATTTAGGCGTGAAGACGTAACAAACAAACTCACTTTCGGTTTTAAGTATAATATTAGTAAGGATTATAAATTAACTGCACCTCTTTGAAAACTGTCTGTTTTCGTACAACTATTAGTTTGAGAAAGCTATGTATTTGACACGTGTGGTTGTACCTTTTTCATTTATTTCCATTTTTTTTGAACTATTGAGGTGAAAAAACTTCTTCAGAAAATTCATCAGATTGTGTTTATAAGACATGTCGAAAATGCCATTTCTTTTTATTGAATCAGTTGCTTTATATTATCTATGCGCACATGCTGTCATACGATTTTTATTTTTATTTAATTTACTAGCTTTCGCCCGCGGCTTCGCCCGCGTTAAATTTGGGGTAACACATTTCCCCTTGCGCCTTATTGATTTATATTAGCAACGGTAAGTTTTCCCTTTTCTTCCCTCTTTCTCCCTCACATCCCACTTTTTTCCAAAAAATATTGGAAATGGATGGGTTACCAAAGTTTTTTTTCTTTACACCAAAGTATAACTTCTAACGCGTGTACATAAGTACACACATCCCTTTTTTAAATGTCCGTCCGCCTATGTCCGTCTCCTGGTTCCCAACTATCTCTGTACTAAAATTCATCAAAATCGGTTTAGCCGTTAAAGCGTGAAGAGGTAACAAACAAACAAACAAACTCACTTTCGCTTTTATAATATTAGTAAGGATTAGTAAGGATTTACCTTGTTTTAGAATTCGTAAGAGAACAAGTCTTATAAATACCACGAATAAGTGTCGTAGAAACGGTCATTTATCAGTTTTTCCAAGAACGTGAAAAAATAAAATATTTTTTAAATAGCATTATAAAGCTCTTGAAACTGTTAAAACATTGTAGAAAGAAAATATTTACTATTGCGCTATTGCTAATAGAATTATTTCTAGGGCGTGTTGAACACAAATTACGCTCTCCTGTAAACCTCGGTTTTTGACTTAACCTTGTGTACGTAGGAACCGTCGAGGTGATGTTAGGGTAAAAGGTACTTGTAGTGTGCAACTTTTTATCACTCCCGCATACAAACGGACTGTCATTATGAGTTAGTTTAAAAGTGAAAACGCTCATATTATGCCATGTTTCAAAATGTGCCACTTATCGTATAGATAAGGCGCTATCTGTATTACTGTAGTACTAAACGTTGCTGAAATGGGTTTAAAGTTGTAGGCTTAAGTGTCAAAATAAAAAACGACTTGGTATATCAGTTAGGAAACTAAAATTAAACCGGCTAAGAACGACTCAGACTTGCACCAAGGGTTCTGTTCACGCCTGCTGGGGTTGCGGGTTGTTCGAAAGAGATACCGCAGCCCCGGAACGGAAAGGGCAGTAGAAGGAACATGGGTGGGTTTTAGTCAGTGCAAGTCGGACAATTCCCCCCGCTCCGCATAGAGAGGGGGATTTGATGATTTCCCACACAAAAATAAGGGTTTGTCCAAACTTGCGACGTAAACGATCATTTCTTTTGACTGCATAGACTTTAAAGGGTTGGTCTTTTCACAGCTTCAAGGGACCAGACATTTGAGTATATGATTGATCTCAATAGGTCCACACGTTCCCGAGATAAAGGGTCTTGACAGACAGATAGACGTACAACAAAATGATCCAATAAGGGTTCCGTTTTTTTTGAAAGCCGGTAACTTACCGACGACTGTTAATGTCGAAGTTAATTTAGGAAAAATGAGATATTTTACTAAGAAATTAAGCGAAAAACTTCCATCGTAACATGAAGCATTTCATTTAAAACTAGCTGTTCCCCACGGTTTCACCCGAGCTGCTCAGCACCTGTTGGTCGTAGCGTGATGTTATATAGCCTATAGCCTTCCTCAAGAAATGGACTATCCAACACTAAAAGAATTTTCCAATTCCAACCAGTAGTCCCTGAGATTAGCGCGTTCAAACAAACAAACAAACAAACAAACTCTTCAGCTTTATAATATTGTATAGATAGTATAGATACCTAATATTAGTATAGATATATAGTATATAATAGTAGGTATATAGTATAGATGATCATCTAAATCCTTTGGACTGTAATTACGACGTGCTCAACAAACACTTTCAAAAACATCGCTAAATACCTATATCTATGGGAAAATCTTATACAAAACTAACCGTCAACCTAAAAAAACCTCTTAATCTATCTCCACATTCCCCGCAGTCGCGGTCAAGCGGTCAGGAACCGGTTCCAAGCTATGCAGGTCACTGGAGCCCTTACCCACTTGTGTGGCTTGTTTACGTGTAGTGTGGCAGGTCTGTCTCGCGCAGTTGGTAAGTTTTGATCAGCGTCTATTTGTACCAGTTGAAAACCAGCATCGGGCAGTAACTGCTCGGCAGTTTACTAAACAGTAGGCTTACCATGACGTTTTAAAGCAGAACTTATATCACTGAGTGAAAGAGACGGTGCTAGACACCCTGTTTAGCTCTGTCTCTTTCCCTCAGCGGAATAAGTTCTGCTTTAACACGTCATAGTAGGGTAGATGGGGGTATTTGGTGCAGCCACATAAACACAGCATAGGGGTATTGTATTTATTTAATTAAATAATGTATGTACAAACAGGAGGAGAGATAAAGAAACATCGTAACACAACATAGAATACAAGGGCACAAATATAAAAAAAAAAAAAACGTTGCCCCACACTAGGAATTTCTCCTGTATTGTGTGTACGTTTTTAAACCTCGTCGGAGGAGCTTATTATGCCAGTAAACATGGGTTAAACCACAGGGCGCAGCTAGTCTTATTAATACTATAAAAGCGAAAGTTTGTGAGGATGTATGTAAGTATGTTCGTTGCTCTTTCACGCAAAATCTACTGAATAGATTTTGATGAAATTTTACATTAATTTAGCTTACATATCGAAATAAGCCATAGGCTACAAGATATATTGTATATTCTATCACGACGCGAGTGAAACCACAGGGCGCAGCTAGATATTATAATTGCGAAAGTTTGTATGGATGTCGAAATGTTTGTTACTCTTTCACGCCAAAACTACTGAACGGATTTTGATAAATTTTCTCACAAAAGCTAGTTCTAAACCCGGTACTATGTTTCCTTGGGATACATTTCGACGTACAAGCGGGCGAAGTCGCAGGCAACAGCTAGCAAATCCTTACTAATATTATAAAAGCAAAAGTGACTTTGTTTGTTTGTTTGTTACCTCTTCGTTTTAATGGCTAAACCGATTTTGATGAATTTTGGTACAGAGATAGTTGGGAACCAGGAGACGGACATAAGCTAATTATTAGAAAAGAGGGATATGAGAGGGGAGAAAGAGGGAAGAAAAGGGAAAACTTAGCGTTGCTATTACAAATCAATAAGGCGCAAGGGGAAAACTGCAGGTAGCAGGTACTGTGTAATACCGAATTTAACGCGAGCGAAGCCGCGGGCAACAGCTAGCAAATACCTAATAATTACATAAATAACAAACAATGATTCAGCTATTAAAGAAAGTGCAAGCCATTAAAACTGAGAATACATTTTATGTCTTTACCCAAGTATTTATTCGAGAGACTGAAATCGTTTTCTTGAGCGTATGTTTGCATAATGCTAAAAACGATTCTCTAGTGACTAAGCAGACTGCAGCTTTCTTCTTGTGGGTATATAAACTATAGCTAGACTTAAACAGTACTAAAATCGAGGCTTTCGATTTGATAAGCTTGCAGTGTGGGTAATTGCTTATTCATTTCGACAAGTTTCATTACGTCGTCGAGCCGACGATTTCTTCCAACTTATTTGTTTGTTTGTTACGTCTTCATGCCTAAATGGTTGAACCGATTTTGATGATTTTTGCTACAGAGACAGTTGAGTTGGAGACGGACATAGGCTTTTTTTAAAGTGAGATATGAGGGAGAAAGAGGGAAGAGAAGGGAAAACTTAGCTTTGCTAGTACAATAAATAAGGCGCAAGGGCAAAAACTACAGGTACCTACAAATCAGGATAGGGGAACTGCGTTACCCCGAATTTAACGCGAGCGAAGCTACGGGCAAAAGCTAGTACTAAATAAGTGAGTAAATTAGAGATAAAAAGTATCGGTACCTACATTCTGCAATGCGTTATAAGACATATTATGCACCACAGATTTAGATCACTCAATAAATCAATGAAATACTTCAAGTTCAATACAATAAATAATAAATAAATATCTTGGGACAACTCACACACGGCTATCTGATCCCAAGCTAAGCAGAGCTTGTGTTATGGTAACCAGACAACTGATATACATACTTATATAAGTTATAAATACATACATATTATAGATAAATCACACCCAGGCACAGAACAAACAATTATGCTCATCACACAAAAGTTTTTACTGGGTGGGAATCGAAACCACGACCTCCGGCTCAGCGGTCAGGGCCACTAACCACTAGACCAACAGCTACCCTACCATGACGTGTTAAAGCAGAACTTATTCCGCTAAAGGAAAGGGACAGAGCTATGCAGGGTGTCTAGCACCATCTCTTTCACTCAGTGGAATAAGTTCTGCTTTAAGATGTCATAGTAGGCCTACAGGCCCGTCACAATATACATAATTATATATCAGAATCAACAACGATCATCAAGCGACGCCGCGGGCAAAAGCTAGTAAGACATAAGTCTTGTACGTTTGCCAAAAGAATTCATAGCTTTCCGTTTCCCAGCATACGTTTACCTGCTCACCCACATACTACGCCAGCGTGAAGGTACAGCTAGTAGCAATTAACGACGAGAATTCGACCGTTACAGGCATGCAGCGGGTTTTTCATCTCGTGTATAATTCTATCGTTTGTTTTTAAAACTTGTTTGGTTAATAGCAAAGAAATCTAAATATAAAACAAAGTAAGGTTTGGTCGAGCACTTTTATGTCGAGAACGGCTGGACCGATTTTCATGATTCTTGATTTTTAAGTATTAAATTATACAGAAAAAGGAGGTGATTTGATACAACCTTTGACAACGCACGTTCTATTTGGTAGGTTAGGTAGGGTATAGTACGGCCAACGAGAAGCGATACGAAAGGTCATTAACCTAAAGAACAACTGTGGCGTTGACAATCTAATATTTAGCTCTTTCCATCTTGTGCCTTTGTCGTAATGTCTCGTTCTCCCGGCAAAAACATGACAACGTTAAGACGGGTTCGCCAACATTCGGGCGGCCATTTTAGATGGGGTTTTAGCATGTGTTTTGTTTACATTTGGTATCGCTTCTCGTTGACCGTGCTATAGGTAGGTAATTAGAGTTTTTAGATAATTTAGAAGCAATGTCATGTCATGTTGAAAAACTGTGATAGGCAGTTTTATAACGTAACGAATGCTGGCTGGTTTACCATAATGTTCAAATACTCAGGTCGTTTTAAATAAAGAAATAGAACAAAATATAAGAATAGGTTTGGAGATAAAAGTATGACATGTAACTTAAAATATGATTAAGATTATACTTAATCTAGAAGTATTATATGCGCATTTTATTGAAATATATACCTAATCAAACTCTTACTCACACACACACAGGTCATCCATGATTTCTTTCTTTTTTTTTTAACAAAACATTGGCCCACACTAGGAATTTCTCCTGTATCGTGGGTGCGTTTACAAACATTTAAAGTCACATACACAAACAGCCAGACCCGGAACAATTATCTGTAGGCTATACAAATATCTGTTCCGTGAGGGGATCGAACTTGCGACACGCAGCAGTCGATCGTCTTTGAGAAGAGGAAGACCTCTATTCTCATAGTCATCCACATTCATTACGGTAGCTCTAATGGCTGAAGAATATTCTCCCATCACACACACTACGCGACGCTTGTGCAATCCCTTACCTTCCTTATAATTGATTATGCTGATGTGTGTTACTACGACCTGTAGGGTTACCATGACATCTTATTGCAGTTCTTATTCCTGTGTGAAAATGAGGTGGTGCTAGACACCCTGTATAGCTCTGTCTCTTTCCCTCAGTGGAATAAGTTCTGTTTTAGGACGTCATGGTAGGGTAGCTGAATGCAGATATCCTCAATGGATAAGACCGACCTCTTATTAAGGTTCGTTTTTAATCTACGCAAGTATGTTCATGTATCTGCTGCACATCCTTCGCTTTTAAAAACTCAAACACAAAAGCATTTATTTCAATGAGACTATTACAGGCACTTTTAAATTTTAAGTAGGTGTATCAAAATGTTGATGCTACAGTCTCGGTCACAAAAATGGTTAACATTCGGGAGCGCAGAGCATTGAGAGCTTTGACGACCCTGTTTTCTCTTCTTAAAAAACCCACTTCTCCTTCTTATCTGTCTTCTCATTGTCAATATTTGTGCTGTGCACAGCAAGAATCTTCGTTCCGACAATAATCGTCTTCTACGATGTCCTTCTCACCAGTTTTATCAAATAAACTAGCTGTTCCTCGCGGTTTCACCCTCGCTGCTCAGCACCTGTTGGTCGTAGCGTGATGTTATATAGCCTATAGCCTTCCTCAAGAAATGGATTATCCAACACTAAAAGAATTTTCCAATTCCAACCAGTAGTCCCTGAGATTAGCGCGTTCAAACAAACAAACAAACAAACTCTTCAGCTTTATAATATTAGTATGGATAAATACTCAAAACTTTCTTCATGACATCTTCCTCATTCGATCGCATCATAAGCCAACCGATTACCACACAGCTTTTCAGTCACACAACTTTCAAGACTTCCTCTTATTTAGGTAGGTTTTGTTGCATTCATTCACGTAACACCCAACATGGGACGTATATATACATTGGCGTTATGGTGGACATCATCATTTACCTGCCCTTGTCCCATTCTAATTGGGGTCGGCGCAACAGGTTTTCTTCTTCCATTCTCCCCTATCAGACGTCACGGCATCATTCACTCCTTTCTCCTTCATATTATTTCTTACACAATCCATCCATCTTTTCTTTGACCTTCCTCTCGCTCTCCGTCCTTCAACATTCAGATGCATCACTCTTTTAGTCACATGTGCTTCATCCTTCGTCATTACATGTCCATTCCAAGACAAAGCTCATTACAGATCCATACCAAGGCGTTATGGTGGACGTGGGTACCTTATTGGTAAGTAAACCTGTGCCAAGCCCTTACAGGCGTCATGTTTTATGTAACAGAAACGGCAGGACCACAGTGGATAAAGAAAGCAGAAGACAAAACCAAATGGAACTCTTTGGATGAGGCCGTCGCCAGAGAACGGGTTCTTGCATCTAGCAAAACTTATGACCGTAAAAAAAGCAATTGCAATAAATATTTATAAGGTTTTTTTTTTTAATTTAATAGAATTTTAACAGTCATTGGATAGTACAGGTCGTCAGGTTCATTGGTTTCCAAAAAAGGGCATTGGAATAGATATAGTCACGCCTAAGCAAGGCCATCACCATTTTTGGGACAATGCGAAGTTTAATACAGCCTTTGAATTTACAAATTTAACTTTCTCGTCGGCTAGTTTCCTCAGTAGGTAAATGAAAAATTAACGCGTTGACTCAAGACTTCTCAATTGTCGTTGATTAAAAAAGGAGGCCTGTTTTATAGGTCCATCATAACAGTCAGTAAGAATGTTGATATTGATGACTCATTAATTCAAAGAGGATCTAGAAATGAGGACGATTAAGAATTCTATACCTATTGGATGAGAATAACACGCATTTCTGGTCAATCAAAACCGTACCTACCTAGAATTTCACTAGATAGTACTTGAATGATTGATCTGCTTACTCTACTCTCTCCTTCTTTAAAAAGGTTTTAACACAGATTAGTTGCTACCTATTATTACTTATCTGTGGTATTAGTCTAGGACAGGTAGAGGGCATAACTTACATGGTAGTTTTTGAGATTAAAACAGTGTCATTCACACTCGAACTTATGAAGGTAGATACCAACATTAATATGTACCTAACATATATTTTAATAAAAGTACTAAATCAAAAAGTAGGTTAGGAAGGGCAAAGGACTCTCTTCATTCCCTTCAACTTAACATGTTGCGGGTCCGTACTAAAAATGATTGGGAATCCTTGTTACGAGTAAACAAACACATTCAACATTTCATTCATTGATCCTTCTAATCAAATCAGGAACAACTTTCATTCATGTTCTAACCTACCTACGTAAATAACTTTTAAGTTAAAATTATTACAAAACTAACTCTTAAACTAATAAATAGCTTTATTAATACACTTACCGATTTACAAAGAGCAAAACAGCTGTAGAAACAAGAAATATGTAGGATACCACGTAAAAAACTATCCACTGTTTTCTTATATGAAGGAACTTTCACATTTTGCCACACACATCCACACGCTATTTCCGTGTCCACTCTTTTTAAAACACAAAAGATGGATTCTTATAAAATTAAAAACACTATTTTAAATTCAAGAAAAATCGAAAAAAGTCGTTGAAACGTTAAAAAGTTGTTAAAAGTATTTTATTTACTCGAAAAATACCGCCATCTTATTCGAACATGCGCGCGCAATACTGTCTGAAGCCAACTGACGCAGCGACTCGAAATTTACTCCGATTCATACGTGTAAACGAGTTAGCAAATACGATTTCCGCAAGAAAGAGCGAGACAGCTAGAGGGTGTCATGTAGCGGTAATTTTTTTTCTCCTTTCGCGCGTCAACTTTCTAAAACGCCTTGAGGTGTTCGGTCATTTTGTTTTGGTGCTAAAAATTGTTAGGATTTCAAAAATATCTTAATCGTATTTAAAAATTCAGAGCCCTTCCTTGAAGAAGTGATATTTTATAAATAAACTAGAAACAAAATGTGTTATTTACCATTAATCCAAATTACCTATAGTTTTAGATGTCGCGCAGCAGGCTACAAGATATTCCGAAAATCCAGCACAATTTGAAGGCATTTTCGGCAATGACATCATTGCATCCAGGTATAAAATGTTCATCTTTTCGTATGACGTCATTATTAAGAAAATACGAACATTAAATTCGTTCGTCACTAACACGGCTCGTTGGTCTAGGGGTATGATTCTCGCTTCGGGTGCGAGAGGTCCCGGGTTCAAATCCCGGACGAGCCCGTAGAAGTCTATACCAGTCTTCTTTTTGTTTTATCACTGTACTTTTCATGTAATAATATTGTTATCATTAAACGAAATTAAAAAAAATAACTTATTCGTACATATAACAAACTAATTTTTTTCACGGATATATTTTGTAGAGAACTTCTTTCTTAAACGTACCTACGTACCCCTAATGAAATGGTGCCTATTTACATAGAGCATTAAGACGGCAGTTTTTAAGAATTTACCGCCATCTATCAACAACAAGTTGACACTATCATCAATGTGACTAATTAAAACTAACAGATGGCGCTGTACTTTACAACAAAATTCGACTTTTTAAGTAGACATGGAATGTAAAGAACCGTTGTGTTCATATCGGTACTTTTTAAATTGGACGCATTACCAGCAGGTGGCTGGATTTGGTCAATGACTTTTACCATTCCCCTCTCCCCTCAAAAAAAGTTTACAGACAAAACACTTAGTTCAAAACACGTGTTTTTCTCTAAAATCATGTAAAAACTCCATAATTAAGGACCCAATAGTGTTCAAAAGTGAATGAATAATAATCCAAAGTGCTTTTAAAGTGATTAATAGTGGAATATTTGGTGAAAAAATGTCGGGAGCTAGTACATCGCATAGTCCACCGCCAATGGCATCAATCAGTGATGTTAGTGCTTTATTTCAAAATGCCAAGAAATATGAAGAGTTAAATGTAATTGGAACAGGTGAGAAACAAATAAACTTTGTAAATAACCTTATTTCACATGTGCCGGCTGATAAGGTTTTCGCGCAATTTGTGTTAGAAACGGCTCTCACTCTTGTTTGTTTGTTGTTGTTTTTATTAGTATACGGATTTATTGGAAATTTTTGGGTCGGCATGGCCAAATATTTTTATTTAATAGTAAGCATTTGCTTCTATATTTACATAAGCACAAACAAATAAATTCGTTTTCAAATTTGGAACATGTTCCAGATTGTGACGTGTGGTAATTTTGGCTGCGTCAGGCATGGTATTTTTTGGCCTACTTTTTAACCATCTTAGACGTGTATATTTTTTTAACAATAATAACCAAATGAACTAACTTTCAAATTGACATTACTAACAAGTGTTTAATTTGGTTGTTTGCTTGAACTAAAACCCTAAGACTTTGTTTTATTAATTACTAGCTGTTCTCCGCGGTTTCACCCACGCTGCTCAGCACCTGTTGGTCGTAGCGTGATGTTATATAGCCTATAGCCTTCCTCAAGAAATGGACTATCCAACACTAAAAGAATTTTCCAATTCCAACCATTAGTCCCTGAGATTTGCGCGTTCAAACAAACAAACTCTTCAGCTTTATAATATTAGTATAGGTTCAACATACAAAATGCTATGCCTGCACCCAAATTCCGCCAGATGTTTCCCATATAATAGGGGCGAACCTATTGCCATCAACCAGACACCAATCCAATGAATCAGATCCCTGGGTTACTACAAAGAAATTTCTTATAGACAAATAAAATAACACCTTGTCTTTTGAGAATTGAACCCACAAGAACTACATAAAGCTTGCAAGAACTAAACCGAGGACACGGTTTATTCAAAAACTTAAAGCATTTATTTCAATTAGGTCACTTCGGGCACTTTTGAATGTAAAGAAACAAAAGAATGAAGCTATACTAAGGCCAACTAGCAGCGATACGAAAGGTCATTAACCTAAAGAACAACTGTGGCGTTGACAATCTAATATTTAGCTCTTTCCATGTTGTGCCTTTGTCGTAATGTCTCCTTCTCCCGGCAAAAACATGACAATGTTAAGACGGGTTCGCCAACATTCGGCCGGCCATTTTAGATGGGGTTTTAGCATGGGTTTTGTTTACATTTGGTATCGCTTTTCGTTGGCCGTACTTTAGTTGATTGTATTGGTTCATTTATTCAATGGCAAAAAAAAAGGACACCACAGAAAACCTACAGTACTGTTTCTCCTCCTTTAAATCCATCCAAAGGTTGTCTTGAAAAGATCGCTTTTAGCGATAAGACCGCCCATTATGTCACCCTATTTATTTATAAGTTGTTTAATGTTTTTCTTGTTATTTGTATGGTGTACATAATAAAGAATATTCTATCTATTTAAATATATGTTACATTTATTTAAAGTTATTTAGTGGTCATATTTTAAAATTGTGGTTAATTGTGTGTAGTTAGCCACTGTGCCAAGCCTGTGTGGAGGAACACAGTACAGTAGTCCACTGCTTCTTAATTACAGGAGCATATGGCACAGTATACAAAGCCCGGGATCTCCATAATGGAGGCAACATCGTAGCGATGAAGAAAGTGAAGGTAGCCCTCACTGAAGATGGTATACCTCTGTCCACATTGAGGGAGATAGCACTGCTGAGGCAGCTGGAGGCGTATAGACATCCTAATATTGTCAGGTATTTTTTTTTCTTCCTATAGTGGCATTCACGTCTCTTGTGTGTGAGACGTATTTGGCCAATTACAACGTTGTATGAGAGTGACTCGTAGGGCAAATGTTCGGTGTTTAATTTGAGGGTGAAAGGAGTTTGGTTCAGGATACCTAAAACAAATAACATTAAATGACGACACAAATATCACAGGACAATAACGATATCGTGCAAAAAAAAATATATTAGTTGGGAGTGGAAAGTGTTAGTAGGAAGAAAGAAAATAGTCTATGCCTAGAGAAAAAAGAGATCATAAATAAAATACTCTGACAGATTTTAAAACTTTAAATCGTGAAACGAAATATATTTCAATAAATAAACTATAAAAGGAGTGTGCGAATAAGTGAGAAGAGACTGAAAGTTAATAGGCCGAGGTATGTCTGGAGGGAGAACATCAAATAAAGAAAATGCTAATTTAGGGCAATTGAAAAAAATGTGATCTACCGTCCCATCGTCCAAACCACATTCACAAAGATTGTCAGGTATTGATCAGTTTATGCAGATATTTTTGAATCGAGTGAGATTTGCGCACAGAGGGGTCCGTATCATTTTTAACGGCACGGTTGGCGCAGCGGCTGAGCGATTGACTGCTGCGCTGTTTATCGCGGGTTCGATTTCCGCACGGAACAAATATTTGTATGGCCTACAAATTGTTGTTTCGGGTCTGGCTGTGAATGTGAGTTTAAATGTTAGTAAACGCACCCATGATACAGGAGAAATTGATAGTGTGGGGCAAATTTAAAAAAAATAATCTATGAAAAATAAAAATGGCAAAAAAGTCATGTTTGTTGTATGGGCGCCTTTTTAAATATTTATTTTATTCTACATTTGTTGCAGCGGCAACAGAAATAAGTACATTTCTACTGCCTAATTATTACACTTCATGAGAGTCTTAGTAATAGGGCCCCAAAACTTAAAAGCATTTATTTCAATTAGACCATTACAAGCAATTTTGAATGTTGAGAAACACAGTGCATAATAACTTGTAAAAAGTACTGTAGTTTCCCATTCCAAAGCGATTGATCTCTGTGGAGAAGAATGGGCAAGAAACTCCATGGACACTCTTTTAAACCGTTTTACCCTTTGGTTACATACTAAAACATGTAATTACATGTAACAACTTGTACATAACAAAAAGGTTACATTTAAATTATTTGGGGTACCTTAATTGGTGTGGTTTCAAATGTGACTACTTTGACATAATTATGTTTTTAAGTTCGATTCCTTGATTAGGCAAAGTATTTTTAGATTTTACATCAAGATTTTCCCAATACCAGCTACTGCTACAGAGTCTGGTTATGCACCCAGTTTATGACAATTGGCTTCTTAAACTTAATCTCAAATCATTATTTCAATTAGACCTTTACTTTTGAATGTCAACAAACAATTTGATGTAATTACAGTCCCGGTCACAAGGTATAATAACTTGTGAAAGTGCTGTAGTTGCCCATTCCAAAGCGTAGATCTTTATGGAGAAGAATAAGCAAGAAACTCCATGGACACTCTTTTACATCTTTTGTGTTGAGATTATACAAATATGTGAGAATGATGTAGAAAGATGTGCCCAGTACGAGCGTCCAAAGTAAAATTCAATTAAAAATCTAAATTAAAAATAAAAAGTGTGTGTGTCAGCTCCGACGCACGACTGGAGTTTACTCCTTAAGTACGAGTATCTAACCATACGCAAAAAGAGTTTATTCAACTGAAAAAAGATTAATACCATATGAAAGGGTAAATTCACAAATTAATGAAATAACATATAGTATATACGTATAGTCGCCTATACAGCATACCATATGTACGTCATAATACACTCACAGCCAAATTAGAAAGTTGCGCACCAAAAACGTGACACATTTTCATTACTTTAGTAGGTTTTACCCCTCCGATTTTTCTCATACCGGGCGCCTTATAAAGAAAATCGATTCTTAAGGAGTAAACTCCAATAACAAATGGACCGTGGCAACCGAGCGATGACCAGTTCCAACTGACAGCACCAACTTGTAAACCCATAACATCATATTCTTCCCCTTTCAGACTCCTGGACGTCTGCCATGGAGGACAATCCATGGAGAGAGATCAGCAACTAGTCCTGTTCTTGGTGTTTGAGCATGTTGACCAGGATCTGGAGTCATTTCTCAAAAGATCTCTGTCGCCTTTGTCTCAAAATACTATAAGGGTAAGTTCAATTCAATTTCTACATTTTTATTGGAACGAAGTTCCTTATCGCGCGTTGTGAAAGGGGGCTAGACGGAAAAAATTCTTACGAAAAGTTGTCACTGACTCTTTTTGCTATTGTAAGCTGTGCGGCGTCGCATGTTGCTCTGTCTGTCTGTCTGTCTCTCTCTTTTATAGAAAGCAAGCTAGATATTTTCATTTCTATAGGAACTTCGTTCCATCCGGGTGACCCTTGAAACCTCTTATTTTTTTTTATAACTAACTAGCTGTGCCCCGGCATGCGTTGCAATGCAACTTGTATACCCTACCTACCTAAACTCACAAAAACTTACTGGCTTTAGCTTTTTTTCTCGCCGTAAAAACCATTCTTGGACTTCAACGAATATTTTAAAAATAGAATTGGTAAAATTGGTCTAGGCGTTGTTGAGTTATGCACTTACCAACACATAAACGATAGATAAACGTTTTTTTTCTATAATATTTTTATAAATAATTATTATTTACAGTACGGCCAACGAGAAGCGATACCAAATGTAAACAAAACCCATGCTAAAACCCCATCTAAAATGGCCGCCCGAATGTTGGCGAACCCGTCTTAACGTTGCATTGTTTTTGCCGGGAGAACGAATTCAAATTTTCAAATTTCAAATTCATTTATTTTGTGAACATAAGTAAAAATTGATGGTAAAAGGAAGTCAGAATCTATCTATGTTCCGCCGTTAGGCATACAAACTTTTACAAAAATATTAAATTAAATTATATAAAGTAATTACCACAATAACAATGATTACATTAGATTATTATAAAATGTCAGCTAGATGTCAATATTAAAAATACATGCACAAAACGTTAGTCATATCAAAACAAGTAAGTAATTAAAGCAAGAATAAATAAAAAATTATGTCAACATTCTTAAAGTTTGTCATTAAGAAATTCGCTAACTGAATAATACACTTTGTCAATCAATAATAGTGATAGTCGATTTTTAAATTCTTGGCTTTTGCACTCCTTAATTTGTTTGGGCAACTTATTGTACAATCTGGGTGCCATTGCATATACACTTTTATACATAAATTCTGTTTTAGTAGGCAATGTGTGCAATTTGTCAGAACGACGCGAACTTTCAATAGACTTGTAGAAGGACATATTGTTTTTTACAAAAAACAATATGTCCTTCTACGACTAAACGAGACATTACGACAAAGGCACAAGATGGAAAGAGCTAAATATTAGATTGTCAACGCCACAGTTGTTCTTTAGGTTAATGACCTTTCGTATCGCTTCTCGTTGGCCGTACTGTATAGAAATAAATAAAATTATAGAGTTGGCAGAGGTTTATACGGATGACATTTTGTTAGATTTTATTAGTTCGTTTTAGAGATTGTAATTTTTATTTTGAAGTTTAATTAACTATCAGTAGTTTATTGTTTTGTTTTATCCAACACTAAAGCTTTTTCTAAGTAGGTATATTTTTGATTTCACGAAATAAATAATTTAAATGAATACTAATATTTGCTCGCCTAATGGTAAAGCACTAAAAATCACAAATGAAGGAAAGTTCCGTCCTTTTAGTATTTTTTTGGAATTCGGTTATTTTTTTAAATTTTAGTCTTTTATTTTTGGTGTAATAGTATCTCACAGAATTTTTTATCAAATATCTCCGTATCGTCTATCGTCCATATAGGTACGTCAGAAGAAAAAATTAAGACTTAATGGGTTTCTCATGGATGCCATTGTCAAAACTAATTTCTGCTAAAGTTCTAAGGAAGCAAAAATAAAACAAAAAAATACGTTGTACTTAACTCCTTTTTTTTTTAAGTCTGGTTAAAAATCTTTTTCTCGTTCATTTATTGTCTTAATAACATATACCTAATTACATTTTTATATATTTCTTAAAAAATAAATAAAAACATATAAAAATAGTAGCCCACCGGTATCGGGAACAGGTCCAAGCTGCCGGCGGTCAAGGCTCCAGAGAAAGGAACCTCCTAACAATACGAGCCGTGTCCAGGAGTACCGCTTTCTGTATCAAGCCCTTGATCCAGCTGCCTAACGAGAGCCTCCTCAGGTATTGGTCGAGGCTCTTGGAACAAATAAAAAAAAAAAGGTGTGTGTGTCAGCTCCGACGCACGACTGGAGTTTACTCCACAAGTACGAGTATCTAACCATACGCAAAAAGAGTTTATTCAACTGAAAAAAGATTAATATCATATGAAAGGGTAAATTCACAAATTAATGAAAAAAAAATAGCAATAGGTATAAATACATCGACAGTGATAGAAACAAACAAGACCAATAACATATAGTATATAGGTATAGTCGCCTATACAGCATACCATAATACACTCACAGCCAAATTAGAAAGTTGCGCACCAAAAACGTGGCACATTTTCGTTACTTTAGTAGGTTTTACCCCTCGGATTTTTTTATTTCATACCGGGCGCCTTATATATAAAAATCGATTCTTAAGGAGTAAACTCCAAAAATAAATACAAATCACTTTTATTATTAAACACTTTTGTGTAAAAGTAATGGTAACTTGAATAAAGATATTTCTATTATATGCCCTAATTTCCAGAGCATGTCCTACGACATCCTATCCGGCATAGACTTCCTCCACTCCCACCGCATCGTGCACCGAGATCTGAAGCCCCACAATCTGCTGGTGACATGCAGCGGCCGCGTGAAGCTTGCTGACTTCGGCCTCGCCAAGACTTATGATACAGACATGAAGCTGACCAGTGTGGTAAGACAACTTGGCTAGAAACGTCTAACCTAAACTTAAGAATATCGAAGACTAGCTTTCGCCCGCGTTAAATTTGGGGTAACAGTTCCTCTTGCGCCTTATTGATTTGTAATAGCAACGCTAAGTTTTCCCTTTTCTTCCCTCTTTCTCCCTCACATCCCACTTTTTTAAATAAAAATTAGCCTATGTCCGTCTCCTGGTTCCCAACTATCTATGTACCAAAATTCATCACAATCGGTTTAGCCATTAAAGCGTGAAGAGGTAACAAATAAACAAACTCACTTTCGCTTTTATAATATTAGTAAGGATTTATTTACAGACAACAAGACAGAAAGAAAATACCTAAGTTTATTTGGCACATGCCACACAATATTAAACAAAGAAAGAAAGAAACAAACTTAATCTAAACACAAAAAGGAGATGTTTTTTATTTATCCTTACTAATATTATAGAGCAGTCTTACCAAGGGGTATCGTATTACCCAGCCCTAACTGGGTTGTGGAGGTCAGATAGGCAGTCGCTCCATGTAAAATACTGATATGCAGCTGCATCCAGTTAGACTGGAAGCCGACCCCAACATAGTTGGGAAAAGGCTAGGCTGATGATGATGACTAATATTATAAAAGCGAAAGTGAGTTAGTTTGTTTGTTACTTCTTCACTCCTTAATGGCTAAACCGAATTTGGTACCGAGATAGTTGGGACCCTGGAGACAGACATAGGCTATTACACATTATTTTTTTTTAAATTTTGGGATATAGGGAGAAAGAGGGAAGAAAAGGTAAAACTTAGCATTGCTATTTTAATCAATAAGGCGCATGGGCAAAAACTACAGGTAGCAGGTATCTGTAAATCAGCTAGGTAACGGGAACTGTGTTACCACAAATTTAAAGCGAGTGAAGCCGCGGACAAAAGCTATGGATTGTGACACTGCTGTTCTCGGTTCCATAACACCCTCGCCTGACGGCTTGGCTGTGAATTCCGCCTCGGACGCAATTACAAAGTTTCCTCAATTTAATCAACATTCTTCGTCTTTTCTAGGTAGTTACCCTCTGGTACCGCCCCCCGGAAGTACTGCTAGGCACATCGTACAACACCGCAGTCGACGTATGGTCAGCAGGATGCGTGCTAGCTCAACTACATACTAGGTAACTTAAATCTATTTCATTATTGCGCAGTGGCTGAGTGATCGACTGCTGCGCTGCGTATCGCGGGCTTGATTCCCGCACGGAACAAGTACTTGTATGGACTACAGATAATTGTTCCGGGTCTAGTTTTTTGTGTCTGTAAGTTTAAATGTTTGTAAACGCACCCACGATACAGGAGAAATTCCTAGTGTGGGGCAACGCTTTTTTAAGAAAAAAAAAAAATAAACAGCATTTTCTCCTAAAGAAAGAATTAGATAGGTAGTCTATTCTTTATTATGTGTGGAGCTTGTAGCTAAATCGATCGATCTTTGAGTTAAGCCGCGCTTGCCTAGGTTGGTCTGTGGATGGGTGACCACCCGTTACATACCGAGTTTCCTCCGTGCCTCGGAAAGCACGTTAAGCCGTTGGTCCCGGCTGTCATTTGTAGATCTTTGACAGTCGTTACAGGTAGTCATAGTCAGTGTCCCAAAAGTCTGACAACCAGTCTTACGTAAGGGTATCGTATTGCCGGGGTTGCGGGTTGTTCGAAAGAGATACCGCGGCCTCGGAACGTAAAGGGCAATAGAAGGAACATGAGTGGGTTTTAGTCAGTACAAGTCTGACATGCCCCCTCGCTCCGCCCAGAGCGGGGGAAAGTCATTGGATGATTTCCCACCCGAAAAAAAAGGGTATCGTATTAGCCAGGGTTGCATGGGTGGGTTTTAGTCAGTAGTCAGACTTGTACTGACTAAAACCCACCCATGTTCCATCTATTGCCCTTTACGTTCCGGGGCCGCGGTATCTCTGTCGAACAACCCGATACGATACCCTCATCCTATATGTTGGGATTGTCTTAAATCGAGCAAAATACATATTATTGTGACGCGCTGGTTTTGTACTATATTTTATACTATTTCCAGTATTTATTTTATCTTCTAAAAACATATTTTTTCACATTCAACTCTCCCAATGGTTATATTTGCAAGAGAAGCACAGGCAAATCGACGAAAATAATATAAAATACGAAACACACAACATAGGCATTTTTTGACGTCACTATTGGTTCAGTGGCTGAGTGATCGACTGCTGCATCGCGTGTCTCATATTCGATCCCCGCACGGAACAAACATTGTTCTGTATTTGTTGTGTATGTGAGTTTAAATGTTTTCAAACACACCCACGCTACAGAAGTTCCTAGTGTGGGTAAAGGTCTCAAAAGAAATGCTTCTAATACAAAAATAAAACTGTTTTAGGAAACCTCTGCTGCCGGGTGCCTCAGATTCAGACCAGTTGCACGAAATATTCAGGTAAGAAATATTGCTAGGAATAAATGAATATTAACAAGAAAACCAGGGAATATTTCCACAATCCTTACTAATATTATAAAAGCGAAAGTGAGTTTGTTTGTTTGTTACTTCTTCACGCTTTAATGGCTAAACCGATTGTGATGAATTTTGGTACATAGATAGATGGGAACCAGGAGACGGACATAAGCTAATTTTTATTTTAAAAAAAGTGGGATGTGAGGGAGAAAGAGGGAAGAAAAGGGAAAACTTAGCGTTGCTATAACAAATCAATAAAGCGCAAGGGGAACCGTGTTACCCCAAATTTAACGCGGGCGAAGCCGCGGGCGAAAGCTAGTTAAATATAAAAGAATAAGTACTTATTTGACTCGCACAGGACTAAACAATAAAATGTCCATGGAGTTTCTTACCCATTCTTCTCCATAGAGATCTACGCTTTGGAATGGGCAACTACAGTACTTTCACAAGTTATTATGTCTTGTGACTGGGACTGTAGCAGCATCATTTTTTTTTTGTTTTCATGACATTCAAAAGTGCCTGTAATGGTCTAATTGAAATAAATGACTTGATTTGATTTGAATGAAAAATTAAAAAAATAAATTTTAAAATAAATAAAAAGTAAAATCGTAAAAAAAAATAGTCATAAGTACACACGGCGACAGATCAACCTATACAAAACCAGTTTATGCTGCTCTCTCAACAACGGATCGTACACCATAAATTTCAAGTACAATGAGAGATCCGCATAAACTGGTTTTGTATAGGTTGATCTGTCGCCGTGTGTACCTGAATCAATAGTAAGCTTTTATTTTATTTTCTAATGTATTATGATGTTATTTACTGGCTAATTTAACTACTTTTATTTTTACGTTATGTATCTTGTGTTCCGAAATAAAGTAATTTATTATTATTAAATTAGGACATATATAATTAATTAATGAATTATTATTAAACTACTAGCTTTTGCCCGCGGCTTCGGTCGCGTTAAATTCGGGGTAACACAGTTCCCTTTTCCTGATTTGCAGGTACCTGCTTCCTGTAGTTTTTGCCCTTGCGCCTTATTTATTGTAATAGCAAAGATATCTTTCTCAGTTCTTACTAATAAAAAAATGCCTATTTCCGTCTCCAGAGTCCAGAGTCCCAACTAACTCTGTACCAAAATTCATGAAAATCGGTTCAGCCATTTAGGCGTGAAGACTTAACAAATAAACAAACTCACTTTCGCTTTTATAATATTAGTAAGGATATTAAATACTTAGTTAACGACTTTGCAAAGGGAACATACTTTTAAAAGGAAAGTTCGCGAATACATTTGCAAGAAGCTGGTAGATTCATCTCGCGATTAAGTTGTGGTTGTTGTCTTCCTACGGTCTCTTAACTTTATATAATTTTGTTGTATGTATGCATATAAGTATTTATAGTTATTCGTATATGTATCCTTACTTATTATTATTATTATCCTTACTAATATTATAAAAGCGAAAGTGAGTTTGTTTGTTTGTTTGTTACCTCTTCACGCTTTAATGGCTAAACCGATTTTGATGAATTTTAGTACATAGATTGTTGGGAACCAGACGGACATAGGCTAATATTTTTTTCAAAAAAGTGGGATGTGAGGGAGAAAGAGGGAAGAAAGAGGAAAACTTAGCGTTGCTATTACAAATCAATAAGGCGCAAGAGGAACTGTTTTAACCCAAATTTAACGCGAGCGAAGCCGCGGGCAAAAGCTAGTATATATATATATATATTTAATAATTATTATCTAATATCTTTTTACTTCTGCTATCGCACATACTGTGTTGTATCTCTGCATCACCCTAAGGTAGACTGGTAGAAAATGCCTAAGGCATTAAGTCCACCTTTGTACAGTTTTTACTTGTGCATAAAGTTTTAATAAATAAATAAATAAAAAACATAAACACCATGAATGTACTAAAGGAATCTTACCTATCTTTTTCAGACTTATAGGCAGACCATCACGAGAAGAATGGCCGGAAAACGTCTCCATAATGCTGGACAGCTTCCCTGCATACCAGGCCCAAGACCTAGGAGAAATAATACCTAGGATACATCCACATGCACTAGAACTTATAAAGGTAAAACATAGAATTCAAATTAAATCATCCTCATCATCTGCCTAGCCTTTTCCCAACTATGATGGGGTCGGCTTCCAGTCTTACCGGATGCAACTGAATTTCAGTACTTTACATGGAACGACTGCCTATCTGGCCTTCAAAACCCAGTTAGTACTGGGGAATACGTTACCTCTTGGTAAGACTGGTTGTCAGACTTTCGGAACCCTGACTACATGTCGACTGTCAAAGATCTATAAATGACAGCCGGGACCAACAGCTTAACATGCTTTCTGAGGAGGAAACTCGGTATGTAACGGGTGGTCACCCATCCACAGACCAACCTAGGCAAGCGCGGCTTAACCTAAAGATTGATTTGAGCGGCTGCCATTATTTAGCCACGAGGTCCTCAAATTAAATCAAAAGCATTTATTTCAATTAGGCCAGTTGCAGGCACTTTTGTACTGTAGAGTTCCTTACTAATATTATAAAAGCGAAAAGTGAGTCTTTAACTTTCGATATTTTATTCCAAATCAAAAGGCTGATAATCAGCACTTTTTAAACGTCAAATTACAAGAGACAGTCCCACAAAACACCCGACCTTCGCCACTTCTTAATGTTTTAGCTGGGAAGAAGAAGTGGCGGAACAAACTCCCCAGCAACACATCTGTCTGTCAGGTTAGAAGAACCAGATTTATTGCTGAACTAGCTTTTGGCTGCGACTTCGCTCGCGTTTCGGGGTAACACAGTTCCCCTTTCCTGATTTACAGGTACCTGCTACCTGTAGATTTCGCCCTTGCGCCATAGCTATGCCAAGTTTTCCCTTTTATTCCCTCTTTCTCCCTTCTTCAATCTTTATAAAAAAATAGGCTATGTCCATATCCAGGGTCCCAACTATCTCTGTACCAAAATTCATTAAAATCGTTTTAGCGATTTAGGCGTGAAGACGTAACAAACAAACAAACTCACTTTAGCTTTTATAATATTAGTAAGAATTACTCAGTAACTAGCTTTTGCTCGCGACTTCGTTCGCGTGGAATAGTGACTTCCGGCAGCACGGAGCATATTAACAGCTCAACATTTATTTTATAGTACTGAATTGTTGCCGACTTCTGACCAATAGATGGCGCTGTATGTCCGGAATAATTTTTATTTTTATTTTTTGTAATAAAAACTATCCTATGTCCTTTCTCAAGTTCCAAACTATGTCTGTACCAAATTTCACACAAATCGGTTTAGGCGTGAAGAAAAGACAGACAGACAGAGTTACTTTCGCATTTATAATATTAGTTTGGATAATCACCTGTTATTCTTAATTTCCAGGGTATGCTGATCTTCGATCCAGCAAAACGGCTCACAGCTTTGGACTGCCTAGAACACCCCTACTTTACTGATGAACCACTAACATAAGCCCGAAGCCCACTGTTGGGATCAACTGTGCTAACCCACCAATTTTACTAACACAAACAGTACTAGTCGTAAATATGGCATTATCGAGTTCTAGAACCGATTCCCCTCGGCCACAACCTACACACATGCGACTCGTATCGACGGTCCCTACGTACATAAAGACATGTCGAAAATGGCATTTTTACATACATTGGCTTTAGATTATCTATGCGCACATGCTGACATACGATTTTTATTTAATTTATTTACCTTGTTTTAGAAATCGTATAAGAGAAAAAATCTTATAAATACAACGGTCATCTCTTAGTCTTTCTAAGAAAACGTGAAAAAATAAAATACTTATGAGTAAATAGCATCATAAAGCTCTTAAAACTGTTGAAATATTGTAGAAAGAAAATATTTATTATTATATACAAATTACGCTTTAATGTAAACCTCGGTTTTTGACTTAACCTTATGTACGTGGGAACCGTCGGTATGTAGTAAATAAATGAGAGATGTAGTTTAAGCATGTCACGCGAAACTACGACGCGAATGAAACTAATGACACGCGCGTGTTTTGTCGCATCTTGTTAAGTCGTAAACGCGGTGTTATATAAATGGTATAAATGATGTTTATTTTGTAAGTAGGTTTTCACAAACACTTTTACACGTCTTTTTTAAAAAACTAGATGAAGCCGGTGTTTCGTACCGAACTACTCTGAGAAAATCAGCCGAAACAAACTTAGAGGTCATAGTCTCTTTTAAAGTCCAGACAAAATAATCTTGGTTAACTTACATGAGGACTATGCAGATAGTGTCTGAAATAGTCTTTTTGAGAAAGCACCACACAGATTGAGTGGAGCTGTCCAGTCAGTGCAAGCATTTGTCAGTTATCGTGTAGCTCGACTCATAACCCAAGGAGCTCAACGAAACGACGAACAATAACAAAAATAAAGACCTTGGTGTAGGTTGTATAAAAAATGATAAATATAGTGACAAAAATGAAAACGGCCAAGTGTGAGTTGGACTCTCGGTGCGGGAGTCCGACTCGCACTTGGCCGTTTTCATTTTTCCGTACAAACTTGCGACATAAACATATATATCTTTTGACTGCGTAGATTTAGAGAGTTGATTTTTAAACAGCTCACTCGCATGGATTGAAGTTATTATTTATTATGTACAAAAACCCGTATATACTCAACAAAAATAATCGTCGCGACACCATACAGTTCAACGCGAAATAGAAAAACGAAACAAAAAAAAGTGTCGTTACAACTTTTGGTCTTAAACAAAAAGTGTCGTTACAACTTTCGGTCTTAATTTTTTTACCCCCTTCGTTACAAAAAGAAAGAACTCCGGTAAGTACACTGTACTCTGCCTATGCGGTCAAGGATTACAGGCATTATGTTAAATATATCTCGTCATTTATATCTCTCTCTTAAACCCGATGTGTCGTATTTACTCCTAGTTATTGTTCATCATCTGCTTAGCCTTTTCTCAACTATGTTGGGGTCGGCTTCCAGTCTAACCGGATGCAACTGAATATCAGTATTTTACATGGAGCGACTGCTTATCTGACCTCTATAACCCAGTCAATACTGGGTAATACGATACCCCTTGGTAAGACTGGTTGTCAGACTTTCGGAACACTGACTATCTTTAATGACTGTCAAAGATCTACAAATGACAGCCGGGACCAAATCAAATCAAATCAAATCATTTATTTCAATTAGACCATTACAGGCACTTTTGAATGTCAAGAAACAAAATGAATCTACAGTCCCGGTCACAAGGCATAATAACTTGTGAAAGTACTGCAGTTGCCCATTCCAAAGCGTTGATCTCTATGGAGAAGAATGGGCAAGAAACTCCATGGACACTCTTTTAAATTCTAATATTTTTACAAAATAGTATTTACATCATTCGTGTTGAGATTATACAAATATGTGAGAACGATGTAGAAAGACGTGCACAGTAAGAGCGTCCAGAGTAACAGCTTAACGTGCTTTCCGAAGCACGGAGGAAACTCTGTATGTAACGGGTGGTCACCCATCCACAGACCAACCTAGGCAAGCGCGGCCTCGAGCCACGAGCTCCTCAGTTTTATTTACTCCTAGTTACTGTTGTTTGGTCTATATTCTTTAATATTTTGAACGCCTGGAGCTTTTATAAACGCACACTCGCGCCCTCTACGCCAAACATCTCATTTTACCTACATATTTGTCTTGTTGGCATCCAGGGCACGCTCAAGAAAGAAAGAAAATAACGTTATTTGGCACATGCTACAAGTGTACACAACATGAAACTAATAAAGAAAGCAAAAAACCGGCCAAGAGCGAGTCTCTCGCCGCGGGAGACGCCCCGGGCGTCGCGAGACGACTCCCGGCCACCGTAGATGCGGGCCTGTGGACAGTGAGCAATGGGTAGCTCACTGTTCGTCCGTCTATTGTCGACAGGCCGTGTCGACGGCGCGTTCGTGTTTAGCCGCGTACCCACCTAGCGCATAGGCTCGCGCGGCAGCCTCAGTAGTTTTGTTTAATTTACACGAGGCCGCCTCGCGAGGCAGGCTGAGCCATCATAAGTCCGAGAGTATTCGTAATGGACAGTCGTGTATTTTCAGCTGCAGCTATTTTCCTAGCTGCTTATTGTTTAAAGAAACGAAAACAATCACGTATCAAGAAAAAACCTGGATTAAGCGAATGGACTCCTCCTGACTGCCCATGATATAAAAATTACACAAGACAAACACGGCAAGAGACAAAACTTGAAGTAGCTTCGCGCGCGAGCCAAAACATAACCGTCCCCACCTAACGCACAGCGCTCTCTGAGGCACCTTTGAGCGCGTCAAGTTTACCGACAACAGATGGCTCGGGGCCGAGCCGTGCTCGGTCGAGCAAACGCGCGCCCGAGGCAGGCCGAGGCACGTCCACACCAGCCGAGGCATTTGGCTCGCGAGGCTGCCGCGCGAGCCTGTGCGCTAGGTGGGTACGCGGCTAAATCACGCGCGCCTCAAAGAGATGTCAGCAAAGCAGAGGGGCTTGCCAGAGCCTCCGCCTGCCGGGGTTGCGGGTTGTTCGAAAGAGATACCGCGGCCTCGGAACGTAAAGGGCAATAGAAGGAACATGGGTGGGTTTTAGTCAGTAAAAGTCTGACATGCCCCCCTCCGCCCAGAGCGGGGGAAGTTATTTGATGATTTCCACCCAAAAAAAAGTGAGTCTCTCGTTCACTGAGGGTTCACTAAGTTTTCCCTTTTCTCCCTCACATCCGAGATATTTTTTTAAATAGCCTATGTCCGTCTCCTGGTTCCCAACTATCTGTACCAAAATTCATCAAAATCGGTATAGCCATTAAAGCGTGAAGAGGTAACAAACAAACAAACTCACTGTGGCTAACTGGCTGTGCCAAATAGGCCCTGTTCAGCAAGCTTTCTTGACATATATATATATGTTAAAATGGCGTTCAAAAGGTTAACTAAAATAGAACATGAACTGGCTGAAATAAAACACTTTTTTTATTTACTTGAAAAAACCGACTTCCAAAAAAAGAGGCGAAGTAAATTAACTTCCGGGAGCCGTCATCAACAAAAAAAAAAAACAAGCAAAAGTCACCGACTTCCGGAAGTTTATTTATTTACCGTTTTTTTTTATTGTTATTTTCGAAATCAGTTTTCAATGTAAGCTGTTCAGGCTTATTTTTTGCTTGATGTAAAGTAAAGGGATTTAAGGAGAAATCAATGCCACAATAAAAAGCTGTATCTTTAAAAAAATCGCTTTAAGCGCGTTCCCAATCCAGTTATTTGATAGTTTCATATTCCTATAGAACGCCTAGTTCCTTTTCTAGAGTACAGTAATTAAATATTTAGCCAGTAATTAATATTAGATGGTTTTCTAAAGTACGGCCAACGAGAAGCGATACGAAAGGTCATTAACCTAAAGAACAACTGTGGCGTTGACAATCTAATATTTAGCTCTTTCCATCTTGTGCCTTTGTCGTAATGTCTCGTTCTCCCGGCAAAAACATGACAACGTTAAGACGGGTTCGCCAACATTCGGGCGGCCATTTTAGATGGGGTTTTAGCATGGGTTTTGTTTACATTTGGTATCGCTTCTCGTTGGCCGTACTGTATACAAAATGATTCAAAATTGCTTTTAAGATCAAATGTTTTAGTGCAAATATTGGAATGCCAGTTTTCAATAATATCACAGCTTATATATATATATGTGTGAAAGGATTGGTTGCAGATCGCGTACTGTAATAACTGCCTACTCCTCTCTTTAAGAGAAAGGTGTGAATGTATATTTGTAGTTGCAGCTAAATATAAGACTAATTAAGTATCTCGAATATTTTTATTAGCCTTACAGAATCCAGTGTACATCTAGAAAACCTATTAAATATACCCGTTAATTATAGGATACGTCCCTTATACGTAGAACACGTCCCTTAGACTTAGAACACGTCTATAGAACACTAGCTTTTGCCTGCGGTTTCGCTCGCGTTAATTTCGGGGTAACACAGTTCCCCTTGCTTCTCATTGATTTGTAATAGCAACGCTAAGTTTTCCCTTTTCTTCCCTCTATCTCCCTCACATACCACTTTTAAAAAAAATAGGCTATGTCGCTCTCCTGGTTCCCAACTATCTTTGTACCAAAATTCATCAAAATCGGTGTAGCTATTAAAGCGTGAAGAGGTAACAAACAAACAAACTCACTTTCGCTTTTATAATATTAGTAAGGATATGTCTTACGTCTAGCTCATTTATACTGCGCCAATTGGACGTATCTTATGTCTTACCTGACGAAGCCTGCGTTGTACAGTTTTCTGCGTCTAAAGGCGTAAACGTGTTGTGAAATGTTGTTTTTTCTGTTTCCTCGCAAATTTGTTAAAAAACGTCGTACGATATACGTGCGTATTGGTTATAACATGCTCGGCTCTATTACGTAATACTACTGAAATTCCGACTCGCATGTTATAACCATCTTATCACACTAATATCGTAATGTACTATTGCTTAGGTAATTACTCAAGATCAAGTAATAACTTAAGCTTGACTATAGATACTGGACTAAGGGACGTATCCTACGTCTAACAAATAAAAGTAAATTATCCGCCATTTTGAATCCTTTTGTATAGAACCAATAATCAAGGTGCATTTGACAATAAAATAGTATTCAATAAGTAATTATAAATGGTTCTCAATTTCTCATAATAATATCAATTTATATTTTTAGATGATTTTTTTACTATTAAGTATTGTTACAATTGTAATGTAAGGAGTAAATTTTTTTACAACTATTTTTGTCGCCAAATAAAATTGTTTTTTGAAGATTTGTATTTTTTTTCCTTTATTTGACCTGAGTTTTTCTCAATAAATATCCAGATTGAATACCACAGGTAGCCTAAGGCGCAACACCCACACGATCAACAGTCGAGGCGCGGGCGTGTTAGACGCGTCGCCCACACATTTGTAAAGAAAATCTCGTTGCGGCGTGCCTCTTATGTGCCTGCGCCTCAACTGCACCTCGACTGTTGATCTTGTGGGCGACGCGCCTAATGCGCCCGCACCTCGACTGTGTGGGCGACGCACCTTAGATTTTCCGCACGGAAGGCGCTGCGATCGACTGCTGCGCTAGCGGGCCGCGGGTTCGATCCCCGTACGGAACAAATATTTGGCTTCGGCTTCACAAACACAGTTCCCCTTTTCTGATTTGCAGGTTTTGGCATATTTATTGTAGTAGCAAATCTAAGTTTCCTATTTCATCCATATTTCTCCCTCATTTTTAACTTTTTTTAAAAATAAGTACCTATGTTCGTCTTCAGGGTCCCAACTATCTCTGTGCCAAAATTCATCAAAATCAGTTTAGCCATTTAGTCATGAAGTCGTAACAAATAAACTCACTTTCGCTTTTATAATATTAGTAAGGATTTTTTTTGGGATGGGAAATCATCAAATAACTGCCCCCGCTCTGGGCGGAGCGGGGGCGTGTCAGGCTTTTACTGACTAAAACCCAACCCGCAACCCTGGCAGGAGGCGGCCCTGGCAAGCCCCTCTGCATATTAGTAAGGATTACTTCTAATCAAGTAGTGAGTGTGTAGGATCGACCCAAACGGCTGCAATTATTTAGCCACAAGCTCTTCTCTCCTAAATTAGGGACAAACCCCCGAATACTGAAACGTCACTCAAAAGGGCTGCTTAACATTTGAGCAGCTCTTAAACTTTAGATTTTGTATGGTCAAACGTCACTTCTGAGTCTTTTTTTTTTTTTTTTTTTTCGGGTGGGAAATCATCCAATGACTTCCCCCGCTCTGGGTGGAGCGGGGGGGCATGTCAGACTTGTACTGACTAAAACCCACCCATGTTCCTTCTGTTGCCCTTTACGTTCCGAGGCCGCGGTATCTCTTTCGAACAACCCGCAACCCCGGCAGGCGGAGGCTCTGGCAAGCCCCTCTGCTTTGCTGACTCTCTTTGAGGCGCGCGTGAAACACGAACGCGCCGTCGACACGGCCTGTCGTCAATCGACGGACGGACGGTGAACTACCCATTGCTCACCGTCCACAGGCCCGCATCTACGGTGGCCGGAAGTCGTCTCGCGGCGCCCGGCGCCATGGGCGTCTCCCGCGGCGGCTGGGTTGGGCAGATGTTCTCTCCCTCAAACGCCCGGCCACCTCCTTCGCTAGCATTACTGCTTCGCAGAAGGTGGTGACCGCTTCCCATTCCCTCTCGCTCCGGACCATGGCCTGAACCAGGGCCGGACGCGAGAGATCGCCGCCGCCGATCGCCTCTACGAGGGCACGGCGGTGCTCCGCCCAAGCCGGGCAGATCGCCACTGTGTGCTCCACCGTGTCCTCCGGGCGATCGTCACAATGGTGACACCCGGGCGCTTCCTCCCGCCCGATGATGTGCAGGAACCTCCCGAAACTTCCGTGTCCGGTGAGGACCTGCGTCAGGCGGTAGGTGAGGACGCCATGACGCCTCTCCAGCCACTCCTCAAAGAGGGGACTTATCGCCACTATTGTGGCGTGCCCTGCACGGGGTTGCGACAGTCGCTCTCTCCATGCCACCATGAGATCGCACCGAAGGTCTGCCCGCCGAGCGACAACTTGCCGCGTCAGCGGGTTTTCCCCCCGGTGTAGTGCCTCCGCGCGCCACTCAAACAGGCGCGCGAGGACTATCGCCTCCAGATCCCACGGTGGCAGTCCGGCAAGGAGGCTTGCTGCCTCGCCGGAGATCGTGCGGTAGCCCCGGACAAGCCGTATGGCCACCACCCTTTGGGGCGCGTTCAGATAGTGGGCGGCGCGCCGCCCTAAAGAACGCGCCCATACTGGGGCCCCGTAAAGGGCCATGGACCGCACGACTCCGGCATAGAGCCTACGGCAGGAGGCGTTTGGCCCCTTGAGATTGGGCAGGAGCCGCTTGAAAGCAGCCCCCGTCCGCTCGAGCTTGGGAGCCAAACGTCGGAAGTGTTCGACGAAGTTCCACCGGCTGTCGAGGACGATTCCCAGGTACTTCATCGTCGACCCGACGCCGATGCGAACCCCTCCTACCGTCAACTGGGATCCCGACGGTGGCGTGTTTCCGCGGCCATGAAAAACCATGGCCTCGGATTTGTGCAAGGCTACCTCGAGACCCAGTAGCCGGATCCTCTCCACGACTATCGCAACCCCGCGTGTCATATTGTCGGCCGCCGCCTGGTGCGACCCCCCCCTGAGCCAGGACGAGCGTGTCGTCAGCGTAGCAAACTACACTGACGCCGCTGGGGAGGTCGGCGCGCAGCACCCAGTCGTAAACGATGTCCCACAGGAGCGGCCCCAAGACCGATCCCTGTGGGACACCGCACGACATCTCTCGCCGGTTCCACTCTCCAGAGCGACCGGGGTATATGACGGCCCTGTCCGTCAGATATGCCCCGACCACACGACGAAGATAGGTCGGCATCCGGTGGTATTGGAGTGCCTCCCTGATGCAGCCCCAAGGCATGGTGTTAAACGCGTTAGCGATGTCGAGAGACACCGCCACGACAACCCCACCCCTGGACACTGCAGCCCCCGTCGTAAGGGCTCTCACGCGCATGATGGCGTCCACCGTCGAGCGCCCCTTGCGGAAACCATACTGGTGATCCGCAAGATCCGGCCCCGTCCCCACAGTCACTTCTGAGTCTCTGTTAAACTTAAGTGGGACTTAAATTTTGAGTGACGTTTCAGTATTCGGGGGTTAGTGAGGAAAAAAAATAAAACAAAGCAAATTAAATTTAAATTTTTATTATACAAATGTATAAAAATCAGTCTCTTAACTCTAAAGAGAATATTTAAATTCGTTTATGATAATAATTCATATTACATAGTTTGCACAATTATTAGAAACATTTCGATAGTCGACATAGATCGTCAATTCCATACATTCAGTGAAAACATTTGAAACGGGATCTTACCATGTTCAATATTTAAAAAAAAAACCTGCCATGAAGGAGTCAGACGCACACCAAGGGTACCGTACAAACTTGCGACAAATTCAGCCATATATTTTGTCTGCGTAGACTTAGAGGGTAGAATTTCACAGCTCAAAGGGACGCGGGCCTGTGGACGGTGAGCCATGGGGAGCTCACCGTCCATACGTCCATTGACGACAGGCCGTGTCGACGGCGCGTTAGTGTTTCACGCGCGCCTCAAAGAGATGTCAGCAAAGCAGAGGGGCTTGCCAGAGCCTCCGCCTGCCGGGGTTGCGGGTTATTCGAAAGAGATACCCGGAACGTAAAGGGCAATAGAAGGAACAGCGTCTTGACAGACAGAAAGACTGACAACAAAGTGCTTTAATAAGGGTTCCGTCTTTTCCTTTAGAGTTACGGAACCCTGAAAACCAAATAAGGGATACCATTATGATACAGTGAGTTTCGTGTGTCGAGAAAAGAGTAGTAGTGAATGAATGTCGTAGCGATAGTTTTTGGTGATGGAAAATGAATAATCGATAAGAATTTGTGTGTCAAACCGCAACTAAAAGCGTTGAAATAAAAACTTAACAAAAAAGCACTACCAAAAAGTGGAAAATAAGTTTAGGTAGGTACTCCCGAAAGTCGTTGGCAAAAGAATAAAAATAAAAATATTTGCTACGATTTTGTATTTTTTTTTTATAGGAATTGAATAATAGGGATTGTGGTTATTGCAAACAATTAAATTTAAATTCTATAGAAAAACTATATTTTCATTTTTTAAAAGCCAGCGTATTTAAAACTACGTTAACCGTCTCGAGACAGATTAATAACTAAAACCAGTGTAGTTAATATAGTAACGTAATTTAAGCATCTAGTATTTCCAGTAATCAAGTATTATCTAAACTACAAAACCTTCAAGTTAAAGGAAATCGTAAATTATTTTAATATTACTTAAGACTTGACAGGTTCGTGTTGCAAATTATTAAAATCATGAAAATAATAGGTACCTACAGTACGGCCAACGAGAAGCGATACGAAAGGTCATTAACCTAAAGAACAACTGTGGCGTTGACAATCTAATATTTAGCTCTTTCCATCTTGTGCCTTTGTCGTAATGTCTCGTTCTCCCGGCAAAAACATGACAACGTTAAGATGGGTTCGCCAACATTCGGGCGGCCATTTTAGATGGGGTTTTAGCATGGGTTTTGTTTACATTTGGTATCGCTTCTCGTTGGCCGTACTTTAGAATGATACATCCCTCAATAACATAAGTTCACGCCAGTATCATTTATAGGCATAGTCAGAGAGGTGCTAGATCGATGTCGCGTCCATTTGTTGCGGGTTGTTCGAAAGAAACATCGCAGCCCCGGAACATAAAGGGTAAAAGCAGGAATGAAATTTCTCATCAGCAAAAAAAGGGCTTCAGTAAATTAAGTACGTGGCTGAATTTCACAAGGGAGAGAGACGGGGCTTGGCGAATGTAAGTTAAGTCTTTTTTTCGCAAGAATTTAAGGTGACATGTTTCTCCACAAAACTATTGCTAAATCCTTCACAAAAATATTAAATATGAAAATTTGCTTTTTTTTAAAATAAACTACGCCATCCCTTATTTTAATCTCACGTTTTATAATGGTGGGGTACGACGTCTCACTAAGCGGAGGTGGAATATCGTTAGAATCGATTGACGTAATTAGGTACGCTAGGGAGCGTCTATCAAGATATTTTCTATTACAAATAATTGTTGCCACATTAATAAACCATGCTGCATAAACATTGAAAGAATTCCCAGTATTAGAAAAAAAAACTCGTGTCATCATGTTCGTTGACAAACTCCTCCGAAACGGCTCGACCAATTCTTATGAATATTTCTAAGCATATTCAGTAAGTCTGAGAATCGGCTACTATCTATGTTTCAAATACCTAAGGCGCGTCGCCCACACGACATTTGTTAAGAAAATCTCGTTGCGGCGTGCCTCTTTTGTGCCTGCGCCTCAACTGAATCTCGACTGTTGATCTTGTGGGCGATGCGCCTAATGCGCCCGCGCCTTGACTGCACCTCGACTGTTGATCTTGTGTGCGACGCGCCTAACGCACCCGCGCCTCGATTGTTGATCTTGTGTGCGACGCGCCTAAGTGAGAAGGGGACCTGAGCAGCGAGTGAAACCGCTGGGCACAGCTAGTAAACTCTATAATTATTTAAATCAATTTTCTACAGTTCCACTTAATCAGTTTCAGAATTTTATTACAATTACTCTTGTTTGATAGCCATGAACAAGTAATAAAAATACCATTACGTTTTTATATAAAAAAAACCGGCCAAGAGCGTGTCGGGCCACGCTCAGTGTAGGGTTCCGTAGTTTCCCGTCCGTCACAATAAGTGTTCCCAGTTATGAGGCCAACCGAGCAATTCGGTAATACCCGATCCAATGTAATAAGTACCTACAGCGCCATCTCTCGGGAAATTGGGTTACTAATTAATACAAAGACGTGCAATTTCGGTGGTGGAGAACCGATTTCAATAATTCTTTTTTTGTTTGAAAAAAGATACGTTCAGGATAATAAAATATGTAAACAAAGTTACAAAAAATGCTTGCATATACGATTATACTACAAACTTAGTCCAGAAATTATTTTGTACAACTTTTTTTTTTTGTACAAAAACTGTTGTGTCAATCAAGTTCAAAATAATTTTCATAGAAAGTCCTTATAAAGTTCTACTTTTCAGATTTTTTTCATATTTTCTAAACTTATGGTTCAAAAGTTAGAGGGGGGGGGGACACATTGTTTTTTACTTTTGGAGCGATTATTTCCGAAATTAATGACATTATCAAAAAATGATATTAGTAAACCCCTATTCATTTTTAAATACCTTTCCAACAATATATCACACGTTAGGGTTGAAATTAAAAAAAAAAACACTTCCCACTTTACATATAGGGTGGCTACCCTAATAAAACATTTTTATCAAATTTTTATTTTACCACTTTGTCGGCGTGATTGATATACATATTGGTACCAAATTTCAGCTTTCTAGTGCTAACAGTCACAGAGATTAAGCGAGGACGGACGGACGGACGGACGGACGGACGGACGGACAGACAGACATGGCGAAACTATAAGGGTTCCTAGTTGACTACGGAACCCTAAAAAGAAAACTATTATGTCAATATTATAGCTATACTAGCTTCCGCGCATGACTTCGTCCGCGTTACTATGGTCTAACGCTAACTTTAACCCGCGTTTTGACCGAAAAAAAAATATATCTATCTCTCCCCTTTTCTTCCCACTTTCTCATTTAAAAAAAATAATTCATATGTCCGTCCTGTCCGAATATATGACAAAGTCTCAGTAAATACAAGTGTTAGGAGTCTCAAATTTTGCATGAGGGATCCTAAGGCGCGTCGCACACGACCAACAGTCGAGGCGCAGTCGAGGCGCGGGCGCATTAGGCGCGTTGCTCACAAGATTAACAGTCGAGGTCGAGGCGCAGGCGCATAAGAGGCACGCCACACCAAGATTTTCTTTACAAATGAATGGCAGTGCGCTCATATACAAGAGTTGCGACCCGGGCGAGGTGAAGGCGGGGCGGAGGCGAGGTGAAGGCGCGGTGGAGGCGAGATGCAGGTGCAGGAGGGGCGCTCAAGTGTGCCCCAGCCACGACTCCATCGCCATTTTGTTCCTAAAACACCCAAATCCCAACCCAAAATTTTCTTTTATTTTAATTAAGAACTTGTATCAGTGCGAGTACGTCTTCGCCTTCTGACGACGATATGGTGAATGAATTTTGTGTAGGAAGCATAGCCGCCTGCGCCTCGACTCCTACGCAGAGACCTATCCTCGGCCGTGCTGCGACGCCGCACCCCCGCTGACGTGACGTCGCCTCGACTTACCAGTGAGCGACGCGCCTAACAAGACGTAGGTGCTCACTAAGGCGGGATTTTGCAAAATTCAACCTATTAAAGGGTGAAATAGGGTGGCAAAGTTTGTATGGGAGAACGCGATTCCTTGGCTGGTTTGACTTCAAATGTCGCATGTAACGCATTCACGTTATGGCACTAAGGAGCTGGGCTAGTAGAATAGAAGTAGTACATAGGGTGGTACATTTTATTATACCTAGTTATATACATGGGACATCCTTACTAATATTATAAAAGCGAAAGTGAGTTTGTTTGTTTGTTACGTCTTCACGCCTACATGGCCAAACCGTTACAAAGATAATTGGGACCGTGGAGACGGACATAGGCTAAAAAAGTGAGAAAAGGGGAGAGAAAGATATTTCTTTTTCGATCATCATGCGGGTTAAGTTAGCGTTAGCCCAAAGTAACTAGGTATGCCACGCGAACGAAGTAGCGGGCGGAAGCTAGTTTGATTATAGTTGTGAACTTACATAATTTTACCATATAATGGCATATAAATATCATAGTAGGTAGGTACCAGTATCAAATTATCATTCGTTTTGTGATAGGTAGCCGCATCTATGTCATATAGGTATTCTATTCTCTGTGTTTACTTAATTTCTACATACAAAGAACAAAACTCATATAAAAAAACCCTCTCATATTTTCTACGACATCCTTACTAATATTATAAAAGCGAAAGTGACTTTGTTTGTTTGTTACCTCTTCACGCTTTAATGGCTAAACCGATTTTGATGAAATTTGGTACAGAGATAGTTGGGAACCAGGAGACGGAGATAGGCTGATATTTTTTTGAAAAAAGTGGGATGTGAGGGAGAAAGAGGGAAGAAAAGGGAAAACTTAGCGTTGCTATTACAAATCAATAAGGCGCAATGAGAATTGTGTAACCCCGAATTTAACGCGAGCGAAGCCGCGGGCAAAAGCTAGTTAAAATATAATTGGAAAACCGCTCATTTATAACCGCAATAAACCGAATAGGAAACAATCAAAGTAAATACGAATCTAATTTTAGTATGAACATTATTGTAAGTTGTGTTAGGCTATGCACAGACATGAGAACATCTCCATGGAGTTTCTTGCTGGTTCTTCTCCATAGGAAACGACCAACCCGAACCGTGCATCTTTTCTCGACGTTTTATAAGTGCCCATGTAGGCCTAAGTGAAATTAATTATTTTGAGTCAAAGCTGTCTTTTAAACAGCCTGATATCATTTTATTATAACGGCTGTCATCCCAAAAGAGTTAGGCAAAAGTTTACGTATTAAACAGTAGATACGACAATATTTTGTTCGGTTCTGTAAAAAAAAAATTAGAGGTGTCAAGGGACACCCGGATGGAACGAAGTTCCTATAGAAATGAAAATATCTGGCTTGCTTTCTATAAGAGAGAAAGAGAGACAGACAGACAGACAGAGAAACATGCGACGCCGCACAGCTTACAAATAGCTTACTATAGCAAAGTGTCGTGACAACTTTTCGTAAGAATTTTTTCCGTCTAGCCCCCTTTCACACCGCGCGATAAGGAACTTCGTTCCAAAAAATTGTATAGAATTTAGAACCTTCCCTTTTTTTAAGTGAATTAAAAAGAGGTTATTGTTTTCGATCTTATCTATCATGTAGATACACTCAGAAGTTTTAGCTTGAAAGAGTTACAAACATCCATACAAACTTTTGCGTTTATAATATTAGTAGGGTCTAAAACTCTGGTCAGTGCATGACCTTCTTAATAGGGTAGATGACACCACCAATCAATTGATATACCTTTTTATGAGCTGTCAAAACGCGCTTCCCCCATAGATTTTGTATGAGACTCGCAACCGATGACGTCACTAAGTTGTCAAGTCAATGATGCAACTATTTATTGATTTAAAAGCAACTAAAAATCGAATTTTAAAGTTATTTGAAATGAATGGAGTTCTCAGGTCTAGAATAAGGTGTTCTTTCAGAAAAAATGTGTTTTTTAATTATTGGTTAATGGTGTCAACTACCCAATTCTACTGTTCATTTAATTTATCAAGTTATAGTCTTCTCCAATTCTTCTCCATCTACACACTCGCCATTTTTTCAGTCTACGCATTGCCTTAGCATTGCAAATTGTTTTTATTGGCAACGTCCCATAAAAAAATGAGCATTGTCTTAGTTCCAACCGGTCTTATTCGGCGATGGGATTCAATATTAACTGATTGGCGAGTCAATCGTTTTAATTTAAAACAGTATGAGTTGATGAGAAGTAGAGAACTGAATGTTTAGCTGCTTTTGAGTGACCTAAATAGCTATTAATACCTAGACTGAGGATTTATATCTGAAGTTAACTTTTCGATGTACAGACGCCTGCACATCAATCTACTATAATCTGTCAGATTTATTTGATAGATTATCGACTTTATTTCTAAAGAATTAGGTTCAAGGTTAATTGGAAAAAATTGATAGTTTCGGGTAGCTTGACTTGCTGGCGTCTGTACATGTAAGTAATAT
Source organism: Ochropleura leucogaster (assembly GCA_958449745.1). NCBI lineage: Eukaryota > Metazoa > Arthropoda > Insecta > Lepidoptera > Noctuidae > Ochropleura > Ochropleura leucogaster. The sequence continues at coordinate 10,058,481 of OY288227.1, forward strand.
CCATATTTACGTATTTTTGTATCTATGAAAAATAAAATTACTTAGTATATCTTACGCAACTTTTTAACAGACAACAAATTGAAAAAAGAAAAACCAAAGTCAAAAAAAAAACAAAAACTTTTTGTAAAGCATTTTTTCGCTCGGGTTATGACTCACATTTTCTTAATCGAGTATTTTTTTTGCTAAAAGATTTTAGCAGATCTATCATCCATTTAGACACATGAAAAAATATGTATTGTAGACGATAACTCATAAGTACCCAAGCAATTAAGATAAAATTTAAAGTGCATGGTTCAATTTTCTGCGATTTTACTTATCATCCAGAAAATTCTTTGAAACAAAAGTAATATAAGATTTTGATACCTAATTATTGGAAACATGTATCTTTGCGAAAAGCATGTATGAACAAGAGAATACAACTACATATAATATATAGTGTTAGTTTTAATTCAGGGGTGGCACCCACAGGCCCGCGCCTCTGTATCACGCCTGTGTATTGCATACCTAGTAATTTTGACGCTTGATGACATTTTCAGAAAGGTGCTGATGGTTATTTTCATAAAATTGTATTAAATAAGCTCATGACAGCGTTAGTTCCGGCAATGGCCACGCGCCAAAAGAGTCATGCGGTACTGTACCAACACTGCGACTTGAATTCATAGTTTATGACTACGAGAATCAACCTTCAGATTCCCATGGTCCTACAAAGACGTACGACTCAAAAAATCCAAATAAAACATTCAATACTTTCGTATAATACAAACGAATCAAGTACAAGATTATAATAACAATAGTTAAACACGAATTGGCATCAAAACACACAAACAGTTTGCGTGTGTAATCACTAATTTTCAACGTTCATTGTCAATTTCACTCGCACGCACTATTCAGCGTTCATAGTCTCACTTTTGTTATGTTTCGGTTTAAATTTGAATATTTTGTCGAGATTCAACGTGTTTTGATTGTAGACTGTATGGTCGGGAGTATCCCCCCAGCTAATCGGCGTCATTCGGTCTCTAACTTCGATTATCGGCTCTTGGACACCAACCTCCACGGTTACACCTTCAGGGATGGAGTTTAAAGCTTCAGAATGCACACTAGATGTGTTCTCAGGATTTGAGTGTCCTTCCAAGGACGCGCAACGGTTTAGGAAGTTCATCATTCGTTCTTTGTAAAATTCTGAGCTCGTGTCCGTGTTTTGTTTCGTTTTATTCGCTTGATTTTTCAAATAAAATCCGTTGTCAGATTGCGCTAGAAATATCCTTTTGATTTTCTTGCTTGGATAGTGATCTATTAAGTCAGGTTTAGGCGGTAAAAGCTTACCGTTTCGAGGCAATTTTCTTGTGTCATTCCCTTTGATTTTTGTGACAACTGATATACAGTTGCCTCGTCGTTCGTTGTCTTCTTTGTACGTATTTTTCATGCCTTTATAAGAGATTTTTACGCTTAAAATCGACCACAATAACTCTAGAAACGCTGCTATTAGTATGTTTATAGATAACACCCGTTTTGTAAACAAATTCGGTGTTTCATCTTTATCCACGGTGGTGTTTAGAGCAACAATCATATGAGATTCGTTTCTTATGACGACATCTGTGTGTTTTATAACAAAGTAGTCTTTAAAAGGTATTTTGTCTTTGTAGAACTCAGTAATATCGCCTTCTGAGGTGGTTATAAACCAAACCGCGATCATGACGAAGGATGTAAGAGAAACCACCGTTGAAAGGCAAGACATTACAAATAACCAGGTAATGTTATGGTCTATATACCATTTAACTGAAGCTAAAATACTCGCAACACCCGCTGCTAACCCAAATATCGTGATCAAAGCAGGGGCTAAAACCAATATATAATTACTGTCATTTTTATTTCCATTAAATTCTGTTGTTTCATTCGAATTTAACGGATTTCCGTTCCCACTCAATTTGAAATTCGATTCATTGTTCGAATTTATAAGAGTTCCATTCTCATTTTCGAAATCATTCAAATAGACGTTTATATTACCATTGTGTAGGCTATTTTCGCTCTGGTTTCCGCCATTCGGTAGCGTAGTATTGTTGACAGGGTGCAGTTCGGAATTCGGGTTCACTAACGCTAAACAGGCGAGAAGAAAGGACGTAGCTGCTAATGCAATATGTACCCACGCTAGACCCGAAACTGTTGACGCTGAATATCGCCTCTCCGACGGATACAAGTTCCTCGTATCGGGTTTCGTTTTAACTTTAATTGTGTATACGTCTTCCATTATGGCCAACCAATCATTGTTTACAAGAATTTCAAAGTTTTCTTTAGAACAATGGCCTTTTAACAGTTGTTTTTACCACAAAACACACTTTAAACCACTGTTTAACATAAAAACTTGGATTGTCACACCACAAAGTCACTGGGAATTATTGTTTTTGCAATTTTAACGTTGCATTTTTTGTTTTATTACTTTTGATACTCGCGACGTGACTATCCCGGCTCGCGGTTCGTAGCGCACTGAAGTTGGCAACAAGCAAAATGGCGGATCCCAACTTGACAACCGCTGCCATCTTGAGAATTCATTATAGTAAAATTAAACACTTATCTCCTTGTCATACGGGTTAGAATCGAAGTTTTACACGTTTACAAACGGCAAAAAACTAGTTATAAAGTTTGTTTTGTCTTGAATGGAGTAGGGAACCGCACGCGATGTGTTTTTACGATAAATCTCAGCTCGTCGAAAGTGCATTCTGATTGTTCTAACAAAATAATTAGCTTGTATGGGAACGCTAAATGATATGCAAGCGATATTCTAAGATTTTAATAATAAAGCGAGTTAGATTAAGTAGGTATATTAATTTATAATTGTGATTAAGCAAGCAATTACCTATTGTAATGCGACGTTGTATTTAATTAATGAATACTGTACAGTACCGGTTTTTACCGCTAATAAACGCTTATCTAATAAGTTTATGACAATGATAATTGCATAACGTTCATAGCCTCTGAGGTTGACAATTTGAACTTAATCGTATTGGTTATGTACCTACCTATCATTTTTTTGCAGATGGGAAACCATCCAATAACTTCCCCCGCTCTGGGTGGAGTGTCACACTTTTGCTGACTAAAAATAAATAAATAAATATCTTGGGACAACTCACACACGGCTATCTGATCCCAAGCTAAGCAGAGCTTGTGTTATGGTAACCAGAAAACTGATATACATACTTTTATAATTTATAAATACATACATATTATAGATAAATCACACCCAGACACAGAACAAACAATCATGCTCATCACACAAAGTTTGTCCTGGGTGGGAATCGAACCCACGACCTCCGGCTCAGAGGCCAGACTAGACCAACAGGCCTGTCAAAAAAAAATCTACCCATGTTCCTTCTTTTGCCCTTTATGTTCCGGGGCCGGGGTATCTTTACTGAGCCTCTTATTCAGTAGTAGGGTGTTTAACAAAATGTGGTCATCGTGGGCACGGGATCATTGTCTGTCCAGCCTTTTCCCAAATATGTTGAAGCCGGCTTCTACTCTGGGGCCATTCAAGTATTACGTAAGCAGATTTATTACAATTATTTACCCCCCCATCCCCCTTGTCAGCAAAAGTAAGCAAAGCTCTTACCCCCTCCCCCCATGATTACGTAAACATTTTCAATTAAGTACTGTAGTGTTTTTTTTTTAAATATTATAATAATTATAATTTTAAAAATAAGAAAATAGATTTAGGATCGAGATTAGATTTAATTGATACGGTATTCAACATAGAGTAAGGGACAAAAATATTATAATCTTACAAACTTAAAAAATCTTTTTTAATTTTTGGTACACACATTAAATTCAAATTAACAGGCTTCAGTCCATGAAATCCATGATTCTAAGCTTTCGATGACATTGGATTGCTGCTCAGTATTGTGAGTCTTGTCACTTTCTTCCGATTTTGGAATGTCTACGTCGTTCTCATCGAGCCATTCAACATCATTGTGCTCTAAATTTTGAATAATGCACATCAGTTCATTAGCACGACGAGCAGCTACTCTTACAGGTCAAACTTTCCTATCAGTGTGCGTGTTTCCTTTTTTATGGATCTTCTCTATGTGACGATTTATGGCTCGGTTCAAGCTTACTAAGTTCTTATTAGATCTTGCTTAGTATTTTTATACCAAAAATTATAAATAACTACCGATGACGTAATCATCATCTAGACTCCCCTAACCCCCATGTCATCCAAAATAAGCAAAGCAAAGACCCCCCCATAGTGCTTACGTAATATTTGAACGGCCCCTCTTACCGGATTCAGTTAAACACCAGTATTTTACATGGAGCGACTGCTGACCTCCACAAGCCAGTTAATAACTGGATAATACGATACATACCTATTTGTTTATATTTACATTAATCTTTTGTTCATTTATTTACATACTTACCATTTTTTTTTACATCTTTCTTTTTTAATTAACTGGCGCAGTTGTCTGCTGCGCTGCGTGCCGCGGCTGCAGTCCCCGCACGGAACAGATATTTGTTCCGGGTCTGGCTGTTTGGGTCATGAGTTTAAATGTTTATAAAGGCACCCACGATACAGGAGAAATTCCTAATGTAGGGCAACACATTTTTTTTTGTAAGTAAGTAATTTTTGTGCTTTTGTAATTTGTATTCTGTTTCTTTATGTTTTCTTCTGTGTGTACATAACATAAAATATTAATTAAATAAACTAAATACTTCTTGGTAAGACTGGTGGTTACGCTTTCGGAACACTGACTACAGCACGGCTAATGAGAAGCGATACCAAATGTAAACAAAACCCATGCTAAAACCCCATCTAAAATGGCCGCCCGAATGTTGGCGAACCCGTCTTAACGTTGTCATTTTTTTGCCGGAAGAACGAGACATTACGACAAAGGCACAAGATGGAAAGAGCTAAATATTAGATTGTCAACGCCACAGTTGTTCTTTAGGTTAATGACCTTTCGTATCGCTGCTAGTTGGCCTTAGTATAGCTATAACGACTGTCAAAGATTTGCAAATGATAGCCGGGACCAACAGCATAACGTGATTCCTTCGTGTACTATATGTATATAATATGTACAAAGAACTTTCATTGCAATTTATATAAAAAAACTTGAGAGGTATCAAGGGACACCCGGATGGAACGAAGTTATTATTTATTATGTACAAGAAACCTGTACCTATACACTCAACAAAAATAATCGTCGCGACACCACACTGTTCAATGCAAATTTGAAAGACCAAACGAAAATAAATGGCTTGCTTTCTATGAGAGAGAGATAGACAGAGAAACACGCGCACACCGCACATGGCTTACAACTATACCAAAAAGTGTCGTTACAACTTTTGGTCTTAATTAAAAAGTGTCGTTACAACTTTTGATCTCAATTACGAAGTGTCGTTACAACTTTTGGTCTTAAGCAAAAAGTGTCGTTACAACTTTTGGTCTTAATCTTTTCCGTCTATCAACGCGCGATAAAGAACTTCGTTTCAATAAATGTATTAAACACATAATCTCACCTCGTATTCAAGGTGAAGATCTCAATCCAGCGCCCTCAGCCTACATTTAAGAAAAAACTCTTAACTTAAGATTTCAATCCAAGGTCTTAATAAAAGAAAGGTTTTTTTTCTTAAATAACTTACAATGTGGGTTATGTTGCATATTGACAGTAATAAAACCCATAATCCTCCATTATGACGTCACGGTTGGCGCATTGGCTGAGCGATTGATTCTTGCGCTGCGTGTCGCGGGTTCAATCCCCGCATGGAACAAATATCCTACTAATCCTTACTTATTTTAAAATTATAAAAGCGAATGTGAGTTTGTTTGTTACTTCTTCACGCCTTAATGGATAAACTGAATTTGGGACAGAGATAGTTGGGACCCTGGAGACGGCTCCAGGGAACTATCTCCCAAAATTCATTAAAATCGGTGCAACGGCTAACTTTTTTTTTTTTAAAAAGTGAGAACTGAGGGAGAAAGACGGAAGAAAAGGGAAACTTAGCATTGCTATTACAATAAATTGCAAAAACTACAGATAGAAGGTCAGGAAATCAGGAAATGTGGACTGTGTTACCAAAATTTTACGCGAGCGAAGCCGCGGGCAATAGCTAGTATGTATTATAAACGCGAATGTTTGTTAGGATGGGTGTATGGATGTTTGTTACTCTTTCACGTGAAAACGGCTGAACGGATCTTGATGAAATTTAGCACAGAGGTAGATTATAGTTTGGAATAACACACAGGAGATTTTCGACGGTAAAGCCGCGGGCACCAACTAGTATAGGAATTAATGGATGCTCCAAGACTGAAACTTGATAGCGGTCTGCAAATAACCAGACGTTATGAGCTAAATTAAGTGTTTTAATCAGAAAACACCGCCACGATGCGCATTTTGATCAAGATCATTTAGTTAATTAGCGTGGTGACAACATGGACATGTAAGTAGGTATGATATTTATAGCTATAAATAGAATATTAATCTATCTATATCTATACTAATATTATAAAGCTGAAGAGTTTGTTTGTTTGAACGCGCTAATCTCAGGAACAACTGGTTGGAATTGGAAAATTCTTTTAGTGTTGGATAGTCCATTTCTTGAAGAAGACTATAGGCTATATAACATCACGCTACGACCAACAGGTACTGAGCAGCGCGGGTAAAACCGCATGGAACAGCTAGTTATTAATATAGGTATTTGAAGACAATTTTGCCACCGATTTCCGCAAGTTAAGTTTGTATGCAAATTGTATTTTTTACTTTAGCTAGAGAAAGTTGGAGACAACTGGAGGAGGCCGGAACTTTGAATTTCATAGTCATAGAATCCATACTAATATTATAAAAGCGAAAGTGAGTTTGTATGTTTGTTACCTCTTCACGCTTTAATGGCTAAACCGATTTTGATGAATTTTGGTACAGAGATAGTTGGGAACCAGGAGATTGACATAGGTTAATTAAAACAAAAGATTGATATATGAGGGAGAAAGAGGGAAGAAAAGGAAAAACTTAGCATTTCTATAACAGTAAAAAAAGTGGGATGTGAGGGAGAAAGAGGGAACAAAAGGAAAAACTTAGGAAAACAAATCAGGGTACTGTGTTACCCCGAATTTAACGCGAGTGAAGCCGTTGGCAAAAGCTAGTTCATTTATAAGTATCTAAAAATGTTTTCTTTTAATTACCTATCTAAAATAGTAACTTTGACACGAGTATACCTACATAATAATTGTTTAAATTGGATTAATATCGATTTCATACACAATTTGGTCACGATATACCTACTAGGTACACTATATTAGGTATAGTGCTGCCGATAAAAAAATCAGGATTGCCCGCGTCAGTGGTGTCAATTCCCCGAAATTCCCCGCTTCTTTTTGATTATTTCCTCACATAGTCCCAAATATTAAATTTTTGGAATAAAAACACTGTTTTATTAAAATTTGTTTAGTATTAAACAAGTTTTGAATAAAGCAGTGTTAAAACTTTTTCTAAATTATACCATATAAAAAAAAAACATATTACAGAACAGACTACATCAATACTTTTCAAAATAAAGTAAGGGCCACTGCTTATTTTTAAGAGTATTCTAATGCAGGTACAAAAAACGTTTTAATCTTTAGTGGCCCTTACTTTATTTGGGATAGTAGTATATTATTTTTGCCATATTTTCGCAGTATTCTTATTTAATAATGTAGAAATGGATGCGTTCAGAAATACGACATCGTGTTCAAATGACAGTTGACCAGGAATTTTTTAGTTGTAAAGTATTAAATACCCGACATAATAAAGTTTTAGCTGAATTGGTCTGTATTCCCCGAAATTCCCCGATTTAGGTCATTCCCCGGGCTCTCCCCGCCTTAACCGTCAATTCCCCGCAAATCGGGGATTTTCCCCGCGATTTGCAGCACTATATGAGCGACTTGACATGAAGGTGCGTGAGTGAGAATCGTTTTTGGCTTATGCCTATAAACATACTTACCAAATTCTCAGTTAAAAGAGGTAAATACTAACCTACCTCTTTCCTCCGGGTGCCCGGGTGGGGCAAAGTGTTATTAAGTTCACCATCATGAATCTCTCCCGGAGTCTGGAGCTTTATATTTATAACTAGCTGTGCCCGCGAATTTGTTCGCGTGGTTATCCTAAAAACTATGTTTTGACTAGCTTTTGCCCGCGGCTTCGCTTGCGTTAAATTCGGGGTAGCGCAGTTCCTCTTTCCTGATTTCCAGGTACCTGCTACCTGTAGTTTTTAAATATTTTTTAATAGCAAAGCTAAGTTTTCCCTTTTCTTCCCTTTTTCTCCCTCATTTCACACTTGTCCGTCCGTCTCCGGGGTCCCAACTATCTCTGTATGAAAATTTATTAAAATGGGCTTAGCCATTTAGACGTGAAGACGTAACAAACAAACAAACTCATCGAATAAAGCCTATCGAATTGTTTTGCTGTACCGCCTTTACACCGCATAATTGATAGTGTAAGGGTCAGGCGAAGCGACAACCTATTTAAAACGCTCTTCTTTTCGTGTAACGTGTTTAACCTCTAGAGCCCCAGCGGCACAAAAACGTGCCAGTAAACAAGTATTACCGTTGAGCCCCGCTGGCACAAATTTGTGCCACCAAACCCCGACCGATTTAATACTATTTGTGGTAAAGATAAGTCTTAAAATCAGATTACGGTTACGATAAGAGCCCACCCGGCGGTGCTTGAAAGAAAGAGAAAGTGGAAATATCTGTCATCCATTCTTCACAGCACAGAGGACTCAAAAAATCAAAAGTCATAATAATATGACGGCACGGTTGGCGCAGTGGCTGAGCGATCGACTGCCGCGCTGCGTCTCGCGGGTTCGATCCCCGCACGGAACAAATATTTGTATGGCCTACAGATAGTTGTTCCGGGTCTGGCTGATTGTGTATGTGAGTTTAAATGTTTGCACCCACGATATAGGAGAAACTCCTAAGGTTTTTTTTTTATATAATAACCAGAATAAAATCTTCAGAAGAGTTACAAATAAATACATATTACTAATATAGCGACTACAGTCATTTCGTGTGTTAAAACATACAAAAAACAGGTACAATTTAAAAATACGGTATTTTTTTACTTCCAAAACAATTTAAAACAATACCACAAACTATTCGCGTTGAGTAAACAATTGACTAACAGTTACAAAATATTTACAAAACTGTTGTAACAATAAAATATACTACGGTTACTATTCATTGTCTGTTTATTTAAATGTGAGCCGGGAGGCTGTGTGCTAACTGTGGCGAACAATCGCGCGAACGTGGCGGTCATTTTCAGGTTCAGTGGTTGAGCGATCGACTGCTGCGTTGTGTGTCGCTCAGCTAATGGGACATCCGTGCCACTGTTCGAGACACTGAAAATGTTCCGAGCTTACGGGTTGTTAGAAAAAGATACCGCTGCTCCGGAACATAAACGGGAAAATGAACATGGGTGGGTTTTAGTCAGTAAACGCCTAACACTCCGCTCAGAGCGGGAGAAGTAAGTAAGTAATTAAAGGTCAACAGGGTAGCAAAAGAAAGAATATGATTTGATTTAGTTAGTAATAATCTGTCATTCCACCCAGGTACGCCCAGAGCGGGGGAAGTTATTTAATAAGTTCCCATCCGCAAACAGAAGACACTGAATGTTTGTTAGCTATATGTCAGCATGACCGCGCGTTTTGGTTCACCAAACACATTAAAACTTTTCAAAAAGCGCCCTCTATCGGCACGTCCACTACATTAGAGTTCGTGAAACACCGCGTGATGATCGCCTTGATTAGGTCACGAATAAACGCTTTGTTTTAAAACTGCATCGAATCGTCATTAACTTGCAATTTTGTTTCATTGCTAAAAATGTTCGAGAAATATTAATGGTTATTTACATAATAATAACTGACTTTGAGTGACCGGGCAAATAAATTCGCCATGCATAATGATTTAAAAACGGTTTGTAGAAAATTTCGTGAAAAAAATTGTCTAGTTAGTGCTTTAGAACTTACATTCCGAAGATGCAGTGCCGTATTATCCATAAGGCACTTTAGGCCAGTGCCTAGGGGCCCACTATGACCAGGGGCCCAGTGAACCCAATTAAAAAAATGAAAGAAAAGGGGGATTGTGTGGTATATAAAACAAAGGTAAAAGTGAAACTTTTTTCACTTGAAGGAAAGCGTACACCTTTGCAATGTGATGACTGAAGTCTGTTGGTGGTGGTGATAATGGTACCTTCATTCTCACCACGGACGCGCACTGAGCAATATTTTTTCGGCTCTGTTAACCCAGAAAAAATATTAGTAAACCCTTTAAATTATAAAAAGAATTTTGAAAATGAGCCCACACTCGACGCAGAAATCGAGTAACAAACATACAAAGAAAAACATTCGATTAGGAATCTCCTAATTTTTGAAATCGGTTAATAAGTTCTACATAACGTAAACTCTATTATACAAGGTGATTTAAACATAACTGACAAGGTCGAACGGTTCTCACGATTTTCTAAATGCTGCATTTAAGACGTCTGAGTAATTGTAGTAAATATTGTAGCATACCGCCTTATGCGATATAAGCGCATATTATGTTAGAACTCGTTAAAGACCTTGGATGAAAAAATGAGATTATTTATCAACACAGACTGATGTGAAATCTTCGGACGATTCGCGCACTAAAGATTCCATACAAACTTGTGACTAACGCCCCGTACCAATAAAAAAAAACGACTCGTTTTGCTTACGGATAGTTGTATTTTGACATAAGTCTCACAGAATTTATGTCAAAATTCAACCATTTGTAAGCAAAACGAGTCGTTTTGCTTACAAATGGAACCGGGCGTTAAACGGCCATTATCTATTGATTGCTATTTTGGTATTGTTCGTCATGTCGTTGAGCTCCTTGGGTTAGGTATGAGTCGAGCTACACGATAACTGACAAATGCTTGCACTGACTGGACAGGTCCACTCAATATGTGTGGGGCTTTCTTAAAAAGACCATTTCAGACACTAATCTGCATAGTCCTCATGTAAGTTGACCAAGATTATTTTGTCTGGACCTTAAAAGAGACGATGACCTTTGAGTTTGTTTCGGATGTTTCTTCTCAGAGTAGTCGGGTACGAAAAACAGGCCTCATCTAGTTTATAAAAACTTCGTGTTAAATCGTGTCTTTGTAAAAACCTACGAAACACCGGCCTGTTTCGTACCCGACTACTCTGAGAACAGCCGAAACAAACTCAGAGGTCACAGTCTCTTTTAAGGTCCAGACAAAACTCTTGGTCAACTTACATGAGGACAATTACATAATAGGAAAAAAAGAGCAAATGTAACTTACTTATATTTTGGTTTTTTTACACACTGTGTCTACATCTCTTTTTGGAACGAAGTTCCTTATCGCGCGTTTTGAAAGGGGGCTAGACGGAAAAAATTCTTACGAAAAGTTGTCACGACACTTTTTGCTATAGTAAGCTATTGTAAGATGTGCGGCGTCGCATGTTTCTCTGTCTGTCTGTCTCTCTCTCTTATAGAAAGCAAGCCAGATATTTTCATTTCTATAGGAACTTCGTTCCATCCGGGTGTCCCTTGACACCTCTAAATTTTATTTACTCCCCTTTCGCAGGTATGCTGGAAGAAATTTCTTTGAATAAACCTTTGTAAGTACCTATTTTCTGTCTGTCTTTTTTTTGCGGATGGGAAATTATCAAATAACTTCCTCCGCTCTGGGCGGAGCGGGGGTCTTAACCAGTACAAGTTTAACACGGGGAGTGTTAGAATTGTACTAATTAAGACCCCATCCATCCATGTTCCTTCTATTGCCCTTTATGTTTCCGGGGCCGCGGTATCTCTTTCGAAAAATCCGCAACCCCGGCAGGAGGTTGCCCTGGCTTTTCTGACATCACTTTAAGGCATGCGTAAAATGCTAACGCGTCGTCGAAACGGCCTGTTGTTACTGGACGGACGGACGGTGAGCTACACATTGCTCACCGTCCTCAAGCCTGCATCTACGGTGGCCGGGAGTGTTCCGCGCGACGCCCGGAGCGTCTCTCGCGGCGGCTGGTTTGGTTTGAGGTTCTCTCCCTTAAACACCCGTCGCTAGCATGACTGCTTTGTAAAAGGTAGTGACCGCTTTCCATTCCCTTTCGCTCCGGACCGTGGACTGAACCAGGGCCGGACGCGAGAGGTCGCAGCCACCGCAAAACGTCTGTAGCTAGCAATATGAAAACAAACATGAATCAATTAAAATATAATGAGACGCCTCCGAACAAGATGTCCTCAAGCAGCCGGCTAGGATTCTCTGAATATTTATAAGTATTTTATTAATTTCAAGGTACACCACATTACTTGTTCAGTACGTCGTCGTGCTTCATTAATATAAGATGTGCAAATTGTATTTTAATAGTTAGTTACCTAACGTTTTATTAAAACAAGTCATAATTGGATAGAATAGTTCATTTTGATTAAAATTACGAAACTTTTCATTGCGGCCGAAGCGGGTTTAACGCCCCAGCCGCCAGACGAGGGTGTTATAGAGCCGAGAACAGCTTTAACAAATTCTCCCGTGAATCAGAGACAGAACAAATTGTTATCAAGTAGTAACAAGTATTGGATTACTTACTATTTTCTTCATTTTGTTCCGTCTATCACTGGTTAACATTTGAACGTCTTTGATTATGTCCATATTCCTCAACTCTTCGACAACTAAACACTGTCCTGAATGACCATGATTAAGGCGGATCCTGGGGGAGGGGGGTTGTCATGGGGTTTATGATACCCCCCCCCCACCTGGGCTAGGTCAATGACCCAGGTGCACTATTAATTAAAATCATTAAACATAATGTTTTCATATATTTTTTTGACGATTTCTGACCTTATTTTAAATTGCGATATTGAGATGTATCCTCATATAAGAACATTTTTATTTTATTACTAGCTTTTGCCCGCGGCTTCGCTCGCGTTAAATTCAGGGTAACACAGTTCCCCTTTTCTGGTTTTCAAGTACCTGCTACCTGTAGTATTTGCCTTTGCGCCTAAATTATAGTAATTACAATGCTAAGTTTTGCCTTTCCTTCCCTCTTTCTCCCTCATATCTCAATCATTTTTCATTTTCCATTGTTACTGAAAGATAATATGTAAGTATTGCAGACGATAACTCATAAACTACCTAAGCAATATAAATAAAATTGTAACAGGACCACATGAGAAGCAACAGCTATCTAATAAACCGGCCAAGAGCGTGTCGGGCCACGCTCAGTGTAGGGTTCCGTAGTTTTCCGTCCGTCACAATAAGTGTTCCCACACGTGGTAATTTTGGATTGCGAGAACCGCGCTTTTTGTTTGAAAAAAGATACGTTCAGGATAATAAAATATGTAAACGAAGTTAAAAAAAATGCTTGCATATACGATTATACTACAAACTTAGTCCAGAAATTTTGTAAAACTTTTTGTCTTTTTTGTACAAAAACTGTTGTGTCAATCAAGTTCAAAATAATTTTCATAGAAAGTCCTTATAAAGTTCTACTTTTCAAATTTTTTTCATATTTTCTAAACTTATGGTTCAAAAGTTAGAGGGGGGGGGACGCATTGTTTTTTACTTTTGGAGCGATTATTTCCGAAATTATTGACGTTATCAAAAAATGATTTCAGTAAACCCCTATTCATTTTGAAATACCTTTCTAACAATATATCACACGTTAGGGTTGAAATTAAAAAAAAAATCACTTCCCAATTTACATATAGGGTGGCTACCCTAATAAAACATTTTTTTCAAATTTTTATTTTACCACTTTGTCGGCGTGATTGATATACATATTGGTACCAAATTTCAGCTTTCTAGTGCTAACGGTCACAGAGATTAAGCGAGGACGGACGGACGGACGGACGGACGGACGGACAGACAGACATGGCGAAACTATAAGGGTTCCTAGTTGACTACGGAACCCTAAAAAAGAGAATCATCACACACACTGTTAAAAAAAAGCGTCATGTGTGTGGCGCCAAAGGTATACAATAAGTTACCTAAAGTTATTAAAGAACAACCATTTAGAATATTCAAAAAACGACTAACCGACTTATTGTTACAAAAATGTTACTATTCTATATCCGATTTTTTGAATGATGATTTGTGATAGTATATGGGAACATATTTTTCTGCGCTGGTAAGCTGCAATGTTTTATGTATGTACCGGTGTCTACCCATAAATGTTTGTATGCCGAAAGGCAGAATGTACAAGGACTCTTGAAATTTTGTTAACATCTTATTGTAATACCTACATTCTATACAAATAAAAAAATTCTTATTCTTATTCTTATTCTATCAAAATCGATTCACCAAATATTCTATCAAAAAATAAACACAAAGTAATATTTAAAACTCATTAACAAACCGATAAGTCACTATCGCGAATTCCCAACGGTCGTACATTCAAAATAACGTACTTTTAACGATCATTCAAATTTATTTATTGTACAGACCGGTATACAAGGACAACGGGTTGAGAACAAGGTCGGGCTTTATAAATATACTAGCTTTTGCCCGCGGCTTCGGTCGCGTTAAATTCGGGGTAACACAGTTCCCCTTGCGCCTTATTGATTTGTAATAGCAACGCTAAGTTTTCCCTTTACTTCCCTCTTTCTCCCTCAAATCCCTTTTTTTTCATAAAAGTTAGCCTTTTTTTTTCTGGTGGGAAATCATCCAATGACTTCCCCCGCTCTGGGCGGAGCGGGGGGGCATGTCAGACTTGTACTGACTAAAACCCACCCATGTTTCTTCTATTGCCCTTTACGTTCCGAGGCCGCGGTATCTCTTTCGAATAACCCGCAACCCCGGCAGGATAAAAGTTAGCCTATGTCCGTCTCCTGGTTCCCAACTATATCTGTACCAAAATTCATCAAAATCGGTTTAGCCATTAAAGCGTGAAGAGGTAACAAACTCACTTTCGCTTTTATAATATTAGTAAGGATTATTTTGGTACTGGTTTGCTAATCAACCAAAAAGTTTCTATTTTGGGTATAAAATTGGGGCGATACTTCTTTTTTTTTAAAAAAAACGTTGCTCCAAACTAGGAATTTCTCGTGTATCGTGGGTGCGTTTACAAACATTTAAACTCACATGCACAAACAGCCAGACCCGGAACAACTATCTGTAGGCCATACAAATATTTGTTCCGTGCGGGAATCGAACCCGCAATACATAGTGCAGCAGTCAATCGCTCAGCCACTGCGCCAACCGTGCCGTCAAAATGTTGAATGGGTTCTGAGTAGGTACTTTGTGAGAAAGTCTCTTTTGTGGGACTAAGTGATAAATGATGTTTTTTTGCAAATAGGTTCTTACAAACACTTTTACACGTCGTTTCTTTTTTAAAACTAGAAGTCCGGTCAATTAAGACATTCGAACTATAAAACTAGATAAATATTTTTTACTAGAGATGCCACGAATATTCGGCAACTATTCGGTATTCGGCCTATTCGGCCACTTTTTTGCTATTCGGTATTCGGCCGAATAAAACGTTCTATTCGGCCGAATACCGAATAACAAATCTTGTAAAAAAAGACACGTTATTTTAAACAAAGTAATGCATTTATTTCCAAATTACAACATTTTAGTAGTTAAAAGGAATCAGTGGTAAGTTGTGATAGATAAAAACGAGCTTTTCAGCATTTTTCAGCGCGAACGCAACGAGAAAAACAGGTTGTGACTTGTCTTATTCCAGCTAACACAGCTAAAACGCCGAATATTCGGCGTTTTGGCCAACAGTATTGCCGAATATTCGGTATTCGGCCAATTCACTATTCGGGGCATCTCAATTTTTTACCTAAGGGCCACCGTGTCTAAGATACCTATACCGATTCAAAAAGTTATAATCTTGATAATAAATGAACGTTTCCACGGCACCTTATTTTTTTTGCAGTTGGGAAATCATCAAATAACTTCACCCGCTCTGGGCGGAGCGGGGAGGAGTGTGAGACTTTCACTTCCTACTCATGTTACTTCTTTTGCCCTTTATGTTACAGGGCTGCGGTATCTCATTCGAACAACTATTAAACCCTGGCAGGCGCTAGCCCTGGCAAGCCCCTCGAATCTGCTTTGCTGACATCTCTTTGAGGCGCGGTCCTTCGACACGGTCTATCGTCACAAGTTACACTTCACGCTAAAATGTTTAAGAAATTAATTAGACCTAGAACCATGCATCCTGTTTTCATCACTTTTAAATAAGCATGAAGAAATAAAAAGATCCTCCCACGGAAGAAAAAAAATGGTGGTCATCGACATTAATTGGTTCTCATTGTCAAGTTTAAGAATCGTCAGTTATATCCTTGAACTAAGTGAACTTTCACAAAGGTCAGGGTTTCTAAAAATAGGGTAGTTGACACCACCAATCAATTGATATACTTTTTATGAGCTGTCAAAACGCGCTTCCCCCATAGATTTTGTATGAGACTCGCAACCGATGACGTCACTAAGTTGTCAAGTCAATGATGCAACTATTTATTGATTTAAAAGAAACTAAAAATCGAATTTTAAAGTTATTTTGAAATGAATTGAGTTCTCAGGTCTAGAATAAGGTTTTCTTTCAGAAAAATTGTGTTTTTATATTATTGGTTAATGGTGTCAACTACCCAATTACACAATTGTACTAATTAAGATACAATCATACAAGAAAACATCGCGGTTTTTAATCCCCGGAGGGTAGGAGAAGATGTATTACGTTTTTTGGCCAGACGCAATCTAAAAGCCTAACTAACTCCGGCTTTATGTGGACGCCTGGTAACGCTAACTAAACTAAACTAAGACACACACACACACACATACACACACACACATGCACAAACATGAAACACACATGATACGGCTAAGGATCCCTACTAATATTATAAAATCAAAAGTGAGTTTGTTTGTTACCTCTTCACACTTTAATGGCCTAACCGATTTTGATGAATTTTAGTACAGAGATAGTCGGAAACCAGGAGATGGACATAGGCTATTTTTTAAAAAAAGAGTCGGTTATGAGGGAGAAAGAGGGAAGAAACGGAAAAACATAGCGTTGCTATTACAAATCAATAAGGCGCTACCGAATTTAACGCGAGCGAAGCCGCGGGCAAAAGCTAGTAATATATACATATATTATATCTAATATAATATATGAACAAGATAATTAAGAGAGCTTAAATATAGTACTACCACAGATAATATAATACTAACGTAGTACTACTTAGGTACTCCAAATAAAAAAACCGAATTCCAAATCCAATTAAAAAAAAGTTCGGTTTTTTTTTTACCAAAACAGTTTTTTAATTCAGCATTTTTAGTTATGGTATAATGATGCATAAGATATTTTTTATCGAGTATTCATTTCCCATTGTTACTAGAAGATTAGCAGGTCATCCATATACACATAGAGAATAAGAATATAAGAGACAATAACTTTTATCCTACTTAAGCAATATAAATAAAATTGATATTGGACCACCTGGAAAGTATATTCTACCAAACAAAAAAAGAATTTTGCAAATCGGTCCAGGCGTCTTTGAGTAATCAACGAACATACATAAAAAAGAAACCTCCTCCTTTTTTTGAAGTCGGTTAAAAAGAAACGTGTTTAAAAAAAATCCAGTAGACCAACTGCCAAGCACAGGAGAGTAAACAAACCACTTATATTTACAAATAGACGGGTCGTTACTGAGAAGCAGTCTGATAAACGATACAAGTAAATGATGTCATCCGACGAGATTCGGAGCGCCATGTTGGGACTGCAACCGTTGAGATTGTGCCGATTAGACAATTGGTAACGGTCTGTTTTTAACCGACCTCAAAAAAGGAAGAGGTTCTCAACTCGACTGTTTTTTTTTTTTCATTTTTGTAACGCGATTTCTCGGCCAATTTACAAAATTATTTTGATAATCGAAAAGGTGTAACTCCCAAAAGTAATTTATGAGATATCTCCTATGATATTATTACTTGTAATATAGTTCACATATTTTTCTTCTAATATATGGACGACTAGCTTTTGCCCGCGGCTTCGCTCGCGTTAAATTCTGGGTAACACAGTTCCCCGTGCGCCTTATTGATTTGTAATAGCAACGCTAAGTTTTCCCTTTTCTTCCATCTTTCTCCCTCAAATACTATTAGTCTGTGTCCGTCTCCTGGTTCCCAATTCATCAAAATCGGTTTAGCCATTAAAGCGTGAAGAGATAACAAACAAACAAACTCACTTTCGCTTTTATAATATTAGTAAGGATAAATGCGAATATTTCTTGGTAGCAATGAAACGCAGATAAGTCTTCTGTGCTGGAGATATTATGGTGCAGGTGTGTGTGCGGACACTCCGGACCGGACAAAGATCAGCTACCCTCTTATTCCACTGAGGGAAAGAGACAAAGCTATACAGGGTGTCTAGCACCATCTCTTTCTCTCACAGGAATAAGAACTGCTATAAGATGTCATAGTAACCATACAGGAGCAAGACCAACGGCTTAACGTACTTTCCGAGACACGGAGAACGAGAACTTCAAAACTCCTGGTTGTCACTTAAAAAACCAGGAGTACCAACAACCTTTTACCGTAGATCCGTCTATTGACGACAGGCCGTTAGTGATCCACGCACGTCCCAAAGAGATGTCAGCAAAGCAGAGGGGCCTGCCAGGGACACCGCCTGCCGGGGTTGCGGGTTATTTGAAAGAGATACCGCGGCCCTTAAACGGCAATAGAAGGAACATGGGTGGGTTTTAGTCAGTACTTACAAGTCTGAAACTCTTCCCGCTCCGAAGTTATTTAATGACTAGCTTTTGCCCGCGGCTTCGCTCGCGTTAAATTCGGTAGCGCCTTATTGATTTGTAATAGCAACGCTAAGTTTTCCACGTTTCTTCCCTCTTTCTTCCTCATATGCCCCTCTTTTTTTTTCAAAAAGATAGCCTATGTCCGTCTCCTGGTTCCCTACTATCTCTGTACCAAAATCATCCAAATCAGTTCAGCCATTAAAGCGTGAAGAGGTAACAAACAAACTCACTTTCGCTTTTATAATATTAGTAAGGATTTTACATCCGCAAAAGAAATGGTACCAACAACAGTTTAGCCCAAACCAAACCCAGATGTCCGAGATCAACGGAGTAGTTACAAGTACCATGACCATCACGGACCATGATTAACATGTAAGTATATCAAAGCCAGATGTATCTATGATAAAACTGTCTATCGAGGTTCGTAGCGCAGGCAAGAGAGTGGAACTAACTATTCACTTTCGCCATCGACTCGAATGCCTTCAGCATGCATTTATGAATTTCTAATGACTTATTATTAGCAATAATAGGGAATGTGCATGTATTTTTTTGTGCATTTAATTTTTGAGTATATTAGAGGAAGTTTGAAAGTTGCGCCTGTTGCAGAAAAAAATAAAGGGAGCCGTTTGTCTTGGTATGGACTTGTAATGAGGAGGGATGAAGTACAAAAGTGATGGATCTGAATGTTGATGGACGGAGAGCGAGATGAAGGCCAAAGAAGATATGAAGGAGAAAGGAGTAAATGATGCCGTATCGTCTGATAGGGAAGAATGGAAGAAGAAAACGTGTTGCGCCGACCCCAAATAGAATGGGACAACGGTAGGAAAATGATGATGATGAAATCTAAATTTTAGCTCTTAATATTAAGTACAATATTATAATAAAATCTTTGCGAAAATTATACTTTTCAAATAAAAGTGTAATTTGAGAGTCAGTGTTTGTTACAAATATGATAAATGATATAATAATTCCATGCATTCATTTCATGAAAAACTCACAATATGTGGTCAAAAAAAAAATTAATTTTATCTGGCTCTAATGGTATTGATGATTTGAATGATTATAACTTAGTAAATCTGACGACACACGACGACACGGTTAGTTTTACGACACGGCGCAGTGGCTGAGCGATCGATTGCTGCGCTGCGTGTTGCGGGTTCAATCCCCGCACGGAACAAATATTTGTATGGCCTACAGATACTTGTCTGAGTCTGTGAAACTCACTCACGATACAGCAGAAATTCCTAGTGTGGGGCAAGGTATTTTTTTTAAACCCATGTTTATGAGCGATCCTGGTTCATATTTTAATTAACATAGGTACTACTTGCCTGCAAAATGCATAAAACGAAAAACGAGAAATTTAAATTTCGCGAGCTACAGCTCTCACCTTTGCTTTTTGGTTCAATGCAAGCATTTCAAAATTGCGCCACCGATAACTGCACCCATTGTTATGTACCAGAATCATTGACCTTGATATAACCGCAAAATAAATTGTTTTAACAAATAAAACTGACCTATAAACCTAAAACTATTATCTTTTATTGCAATAAATTCCAATTACATGAATAAAATCATTCACGCATTACTTTACTGTTGCAACAACCCAACATGGCGGTTTGGCGCCAAATGTTTGACATTTCTGACAGCTGTCACTTTGAAAGGTTGAACGACATAGGTATTTGGTTTTTTGTTAACGACTTTTAATTTTATTGTCCAGCCTTGACACTTTGAATTAATACTTACACGATTTTTATTAATTGGACAAGAAAGCATACCTTGTATTTAACACGCGTTAAAAATGTCTTGCGAAATCGTTTTGCAGTTAATTTGTTTGAATAGCGATGCGATTATGATAGACTCAAATTGACTAAAAAAAAACCAACATCTGTATATTTAGGTTTAGAAGTCGGTGACTCTTTTTGAGAAGTTTTTTATTTTTAGTTTCAGTAAGACCAAAACTTTGACATATATGGATATTTCTTGTACACGCATCGATAATATCTATAAAATTATGATATATTTGAATGAGATATATTAAACCACTCGTTATATGTATACACGAGGGCCGAAGCCTTCAAATATGGAAAAAAAATAAAAGAAATTGTATTAGGATAAATCCCATTAGAAAAGGAGAAGGAATATGATAAATATTGATATGATTTCCTGCAAAACTACATTTGCCATTCAACTTTTTTTAAAAGGACATGTAGTTTTGCCGGAAATCAAGATACGTTCCATTCATTACGATTCCATTTTTTACCCTTAAAAACTCCCCCCCCCCCCCACTTTCCGAACTCGGATCGACCGTAATTTATTTTTCCTTTCATTTTTATCATATTCCCCTCCTTTTCTAATGGGTTTCATCCTAATACAATTTCTTTTTGTTTTAAAAATGATGGACCCTGGTCTAATATAAGTATCTAGAATACCGCTAGTCCATGACCGGACATTTGTATACCCAAGTCTGTGGTCTTTTGAAGCTGTGACAAAATCAACCCTCTAAGACTCTAAGTCTACACAGTCAAAAGATGTGGTCGTTTATGTCGCAAGTTTGTGAGGAACCCTCTCGGTGCGCGAGAACAAAATGAAACTATCTACTTAATGAAATTTTCCGGACTTTAATCATTTCCGAAATTCCGGTTGTGAAAGATCAAAACTGAAATCTTTCAACTAACCCTAATTGACCAAAAAGATGTTAAGTCGACAGACCATAAATAAACCTTCTTTTCTCTTCTTTTTTTACCTAGATAACTTAAAGAAAGTAAGTCAAAGACAATATAGGCATGACGTTGGTACTACAAAAATTCTAAATTGCAATATTTTTATATTATTTTTTAAGAAATTGTGCGTGTTTTGTAATGTTTAGTCTGTTACTAAATGTAAATTTTTAGAATTTTTATAATGTAAGTATGAAGCTTACCATCTACCGCCCTTGGATATGAATTTTTAGACAAACCTCTGACCAATTCTGTAGACCGTTAGAAACCCCGTTGTCTGACAGCCAGACCTTTGCTAGGATCGGCTTCCAGTCTTACCAGATGAAGAAAGCTTCACGCCTGTCATTCCAAAGGGTTAAGCAGAGATGTAACTAATAAAGGGGTTCCCTAACTCATTTATATTCGCCCCCTTTCTAATGGACTAAAATTTCCATACCCGCCTTGTTCTGATAATAAATAATACCTACTAATTTTATGGTAATCAGAATTTAAATTCTGGAAAGAAGAAAAAAATAACTTTTTCCGTGAATATTTTTCAGTAACTTTGAAACCAGTTTAATAATTTGTGTTATCTAGTTTGTCCTACTAATATTATAAATGCGATTGTTTGTGGGGATGTATGGATGTTTGTTACTCTTTCACGTCAAAACAGCTGAACGGATCTTGATGAAATTTGGCACAGAGGTAGATTGGTCTGGAACAACACATGGGATACTTTTTTCTCGATATCACGCGGGTGAAGCCGGGTCCGCCGGATGGTATTACATAAAAGCGACTTTAACTAGTGGGGGAGATGATTTTGAAGAAATAACGTGAGATAAAAGTTACAGTAACCAAAGAACAAAGATTTTTATCAATCAGTCAATTATTCACATTGCTTTCTTGAAAGGCTCGTGGTTCAATAACAGCCGCTCGGACCGATCTTTATATCCTGTGTGTTATTACAGATCATTATCTACCTCTGTGCCAACTTTCATCAAGATCCGTTCAGCCGTTTTAACGTGAAAGATTAAATGATAAATGATTTTTTTTTGCGAGTAGGTTTTCACAAACACTTCTTAACGACTTTTTTTTAAACATATTGAGTCCGGTGTTTCGTACCCGACTACTCTGAGAAGAAACAGCCGAAACAAACTCAGAGGTCTCTTTTAAGGTCCAGACAAAAAATCTTGGTCAACTTACATGAGGACTATGCAGATTAGTGTCTGAAATGGTCTTTTTAAGAAAGCACCACACAGATTGAGTGGACCTGTCCAGTCAGTGCAAGCATTTGTCAGTTACCGTGTAGCTCGTAACTCATAATCCAAGGAGCTCAACGACACGACGAACAATACCAAAAAAAGGACATTTGTATAGGTCCCTTATAGAACTCAAAACTGCCAGGCAATCGTCAAAAACAAACAAAGTACTTAAATAAAAGAAATGATCCACATGGTCCTCACATTCACAATAAACAAATAAAAAAATATTTACAAACATCCATACATCCATTCATTAGTAGGATAATATAATGATAACTAGCTGTGCCCAGCGGCTTCACCCGCTGCCCAGTTAGGGGTATGAAAAATAGATGTTGGCCGATTCTCAGACCTACCCGATATGTACACAAAATTTCGTTTAAATCGGTCCAGCCGTTTTGGAGGAGTATGGGAACGAAAACTGTGACACGAGAATTTTATATATTAGAAGATATGATTGCAGGCCAGTATCCCCCTGTGACCATTGGCAAGGTTGTTACAAGCCTGACATATGCTACTCCATTCTTAGGCTGCTTAAAATGACTGTAAGTACCATTTTATCTTCAAATATAAAAACACTAGCTTTTGCCCGCGGCTTCGAGCGTTAAATTTGGGGTTAAACAGTTCCCCTTTCCTGATTTGCAGGTACTTGCTACCAGTAGTTTTTGCCCTAGCGCCTTATTTATTGTAATAGCAAAGCTAAGTTTCCCTTTTCTTCCCTCTTTTTCCCTGAATTCTCACTTTTTTTTAAATAGCATATGGCCGTCTCCGGGGTCTCAACAACCTCTGTACCAAACGCACCACGATACAGAAGACATTCCTAGTGTAGGACAAAGTTTTTAAAATGTAAATCTTTGATTCCAGTATATCCCTCTACCACCAAAGAACTAACGCACTATAAACTATGGACGGAAACGCAGAGGATCTGGTGGCCATAGTCCAGAGTCCGGACGCCACTGGAGTGACCCTCACGTTCAGCAACCGGCCAAGACATAATGTGGAGAGGAGGAGACCTTCAAGACAAAGGTTACGTGAGTGCATCGTTCTTGCCAGTTTTTTTATTATTGCATAGCTTCTATTTCGGGCCTTGAGCGTGGAGACCGAATCCAGAAATTTCGTAACGAAAACACCTAACATTACGAATACGGTCAGTTATTTCATTCGCGGTTCCAATGTTCATTTAGCGTGTTTGGTAGGGAATCGGGTCGTTAATCAATATCACGCTGGATCAAACCAAGGTCTAACTTTTCTTTTTGCGACTTCTTTTCATTGGAACTACTTTTTAAATATTATATTTAGTTTTTTTTATAATATGTTTTTTTTTTATTTATTGCATAAGTTGATAAGGAATTCTATGTAATAACTTTACCGCGGCTTTAAAAATACGTGTGGCACTCGGGGACGAGTGCCACACGTATTTTTATATGACAGGATTGAACCACATGAAAAAGAATCATTTTTGGTCATTTGCACTCTACTGCTGGCACCCATAAGGACACGATATACTTCAAGGCAGAGTCATTTACTGCAGAAAATCGACGCTCAGCGGACATACATCCAGTGCGATCTCGTGGTGGCATGGAGAGAGCGACTGTCGCAACCTTGTGCTGGCCACAATAGTGGCGATAAGTCCCCTCTTTTAGGAGTGGCTGGAGAGGCGCCACGGCGTCCTCACCTACCGCCCGACGCAGGTCCTTACTGCACACGGAATTTTCGGGAGGTTCCTGCACGTAATCGGTCGGGAGAAATTCCGGGTGTCACCGCGCCATTGTAACACAAAGGCCAAAAGAAGGGACACTGCCCCCACCTCCGACGCGAGCAGGGGAACTTATTTCATGATTTCCCATCCAAAAAAAGCAGGGACCGTATTGTACCTATTGTTTAAGTAGAAAATTGTATTGAATATCGACGAGGACATCAAGGGTCAAGTCGCGCATGTTTATGGACTCAGTTGAGCGCCTTAAGGCCGTACCCTCACCAAATAACCTTGAGCATTCGTTCCCTCTTTGCCGCGTAAGAGTAACAGTGGCGAATAATGGCCAATTTTTTTGAAACAACAATCTAAATAAAATAAAGTTTTGGGTTTATGGAAAAATTTTTGTACTAAATTCATTATAAAATTGTGTATCCATTAGTGTCAGTAGCAAAATTAAACAATGTTTACTTTACGAGGAGATGCATGTTATTGATCATTATTTCTCATTTCTGAGGTTTTGTTGTAGATTTATTAAATAATTAGGTACTCAAAAAAAATACAATCATGGAATCAAGATTATAAAGATTTAATAATGAATTTAATGTATCTTTTTAGTTACTTAGTTCGTTTTAAATAACAAGTAGATAGCTCCAGAAAACTGCACAAAAACTGGCTAGCGCGGCGTTTTGGTCGCAGAGGCGCCTTAAAATAAAATAAGAACGTGCGAGAAGACGCGTTGCTACGGTCTTTTATTTAGTAACATTAAAACGGTAGGAGTGGTATTTTCCGCTTGTTGCAAACGGACGTTTTGATCCTACAAGACGTCTCTAACCAAGCGTTCTCAGGGAAAGCTCCTGCTCAGAACATTATCCTACCCCGAAGCGTCATTGATAATGGCTATTTAAAGGTTACTATACGGTCTTTACATTAATTAAAATCTCCCCTAGTTTTTTTTTTGTACATATAAATAGATGACAACAACTGACAATGTCACTCAAGACTGCCTCAGAAATACTTATGCTACTGTAGTGCTATTCTTATTCGAAATCATTAAATAACTTCTGCCGCTCTGAGCGGAGCGGGGAGTGTCAGAATTTAACTGACTAAATCCCACCCATGTTCCTTCTTTTGCCCTTTATGTTTCGGGTATTTCTTTAGCACAACCCGCAATACTGGCAGGCGGTGCCCCGGTCCTTTGCTTTGCTGACATCTCTTTGAGACGTTTGAAACACTAACGCGCCGTCGACACGACCTGCCGTCACTGGACGGACGAGTCACACAGACATCTATAACGGCCGGGAGTCGTCTCGCGTACGATTAGGTCTTGATATGAAGTTTGTAAGCATGATATGCAAATGCGGAGAACTTTAAAACAATCATTGTTCCATTTGATGTACAGAACGCTTAGTTTTTTTTTTTATTATTGATAGGCTCGCGTTTGACCACTATCTCACCTGATGGTAAGTGATGATGTGGTCGACGATGAAGCACGCTTACCTAGAAATAACCTATTCACTCTTGACTTGAAGACCCCAAGTTATAGCTGTCAGGAAATACAGACTCCGGCAGGGAATTCCACTCCTTAGCAGTACGCATAATGAAGGTATTCCCAAACCGTTTAGTGCGTGTGGGTGGGATGTCTACCATGTAACGGTGGCGCATCGCCGTACGTCTTGTAGTCCTATGATGGAACGGGCTTGGCGGAATTAGGCTGTGCTATTCCAGAAGGCTTCCAGAAGGCTCTATTTACATCATGTACGTCGTTTTTCAGATATAAACGCAAGCAATATGTCTGAATCATCTCCTGTAGCAGCACAAAGACTGATCATCGTGCCTGCTGTGGCTGAGAGGCACGTTGAGTCTGGAATTCCAGCTGTAACTGGAAAACACACGGTGTCCGGAGTGCCTGCACCTTATAAAGCCTCAACCGAGACGAATACTGGAGCAGACTACATTAGAACCAACAAAGGCTCTCAGATTTGTGATGATAGATACACCAGCAGTTATAAGGTAATATATATAAAACTAGCTTTTGCCCGCGGCTTCGCTCGCGTTATGTCCAGAGTAACACAGTTCCACTTTCCTGATTTGCAGGGACCTGTAGTTTTTGCTCTTGCGCCTTATTTATTTCAATAGCAAAGCAAAGTTTTCCATTTTCTTCCCATATTCTCCCTAATTTCTTACAAAAAAAAAATGAATAGCCTATTTCCGTCTCTAGGGTCCCAACTATCTCTGTACCAAAATTCATCAAAATCGGTTCCGCCATTTAGGCGTAACAAACAAACTCACTTTCGCTTTTATATTATTAGTAAGGAAGTACCTTACGTACTTGGGTGGCTGTCATACACGAGGTTGTGAGTTAATCCAGGCAAATACCAAAATGACTTTCTCAATCCTTTTAAAAATTTCTCTGCCTCACACAGTCACACCTCGATTCCTCTGTATCGTGGGTGCGTTTCCAAACATTCTAACTTACATACACAAACAGCTAGACCCGGAACAACTATCTGTATATCATACACATTTTTGTTCCTTGTAGGGATTGAACCCGAAACACGCGGAACTGTAGCAGCATCTTATTTGTTTTTATGACATTCAAAAGTGCCTCTAAAGGTCTCATTGAAATAAATGCTTTGAGTTTAAAAAAAAGCTCTTTAATCTAATACAATTTTTCTTCATCACAGATGGCACATTGTCAGATTACACCAACATCGCCACCTGAAGCAGTTTCTGAGTTTCCACCGCAAAGAAAGGAACCTTGTCGCAGTAAGTCTTCCCATCTTTTAGAAAGTTCTAGAGAGATGCATCAGAACTAGCGGCAGACTTAAATTGGCTGCTGCAGATCCAATCTAGTAGCATGGAGTACATAAGCCCTGTTATAGGATACGCCAAACTTTCTGGTCGTCATGTACTACTTACTGCAGCCTTCAGGATTTGAAGGCAAACGAGAGCTGTCCAGGTCACCTTGTGCAGATCGGACAAAAAACCGACCAAGAACGAGTTAGACTCACAAATCGAGGGTTCCGTACAAATTTTGCGACACGTCTCCATCTTTTGACTGCGTAGACTTAGAAGATTGTTTTTTTACAGCACAAAGGGACCACAGATACAGATACTTCACATACGCGGCGTGTGTCGATGAAACTCATATTGACTAGAATATAGACGTAATAATGTATACGTACAAGCGCTTTTTCTTCTAAAATCTTACCCAAGCTAGCAACTTCTGCCGTGTTGACGGCGCGTTCGTGTTTCACGCGCGCCTCAAAGAGACGTCAGCAAAGCAGAGGGGCTTGCCAGAGCTTAAGCCGGGGTTGCGGGTTGTTTGAAAGAGATACAGCGGCCCCGGAACGTTAAGGGCAATAGAAGGAACATGGGTGGGTTTTAGTCAGTACAACTCTGACATGCCCCCCGCTCCGCCCAGAGCGGGGGAAGTCATTGGATGACTTCCCAACCGAAAAAAAAAGCTAGGAACTTCTGCAGTGTCGATGGCGCGTTAGTGTTTCACGCGCGTCGCAGAGAGATGTCAGCAAAGCAGAGGGGCTTGCCAGAGCTTAAGCCTGCCGGGGTTGCGGGTTGTTCGAAAGAGATACCGCAGCCCCGGAACGTAAAGGGCAATAGAAGGAGCATGGGTGGGTTTTAGTCAGCCTGACACTCCCCCCCCCGCTTCGCCGAGTGCAGGGGAAGTTGTTTGATGATTTCCCACCCAAAAAAAAAGCTAGGAACTTCTTTTGTATTGTGGTGCGTTTACAAACATTTAAACTCACATACACAAACAGCCAGACCCGGAGCAACTATCTGTAGACCATAATTTTTTTTTTCCGTGCAATAGTGTTTTCGTATCATGCAGGATAGGACAGATAGGAGGTAGGACATATCCTGCAAAGGGATTCCATTGCTTTGTGTTTAAGAGGGACCGAGGATACCCAATTTAACCAGGCAATCAGTCGTGAACTTATTAATCATCTTGCAGATCAAGGGAACTTCGAAATTGGTGGTAACGGCAGCGCACAGTGGAGTTATAACCGTGAACAGGGTACTGGACAAGGAATCCGACAAGCCTGTCGGAGCGCACAAGTGAGGGGCACAACCTCGCGGATCAGGCACAACGGAGGGAGTCAGATTTGGCGAGATAGAGGTAACAACACTTATATACCAGGGCCAAACTCTTAAAAAATTAAAAGAAATTGGGTAGTTGACACCATTAACCAATAATTTAAAAACACAATTTTTCTGAAAGAACACCTTATTCTAGACCTGAGAACTCCATCCATTTCGAAATAACTTTAAAATTCGATTTTTAGTTGCTTTTAAATCAATAAATAGTTGCATCATTGACTTGATAACTTAGTGACGTCATCGGTTGCGAGTCTCATACAAAATCTATGAGAGAAGCGCGTTTTGACAGCTCATAAAAAGTACCTATATCAATTGATTGGTGGTGTCAACTACCATATTAAATTAGGATGAAACCCATTAGAAAAGGAGGGGAATATAATAAAAATGAAAGGAAAAATAAATTACGCCGCTCCGAGTTCGGGATGTGGGTGGGGGTGAGTTTTTAAGGGTAAATAATGGTTTATCTTGATTTCCGGCAAAACTACAAGTCCTATTGAAAAAAGTTGTAGGTATATAAAGATCTACAACTTTTGTATTTATAATTTTTCACATAACCTCTAGATTTAGGAGAAAAATTCATATTACCAAGTTTTTGGTTTCTCATCTTTAAAAAAAAAAATTGTTCCCAAATACACCGTAATTTATTTGATTTAAAAATATTATTTTTTTCGCCTTATTTCATCTTAATATGGATATAGATAGAAAAGCACCCTAATTTTCGTCGGATTAGCCAATAAGGCTTGAAGACGTAACAAACAAACTCAGTTTCCCTTTTATAATTAGTAAGGATTTGAAGTTGTTGATAAATCCCCACATTGCAGGCTCTACCCACCGTTACTGCAACTCTAAGCGCGACATCGACGCGTTCGAGCACTCATTACGGAAGTACCCGAACATATCCCCATTCAGGACGGCGTCCACAGACCTCATTGAGAAGCTCATCCGATACACACAGGCTAAAAACTGTAAGTACCACCAGTCATACAAAATTTTCAACTTCTGGTTAGCTTTTTTCCAACTATTTTGGGGTCACCTTCCAGTCTACCTATAGGATACCATATTTTATAAGCAACGACTACCTATCTGACTGTTCTGTCTATCTTTAGGAGATAATCTCTATGCGTGTAAAAAAATAATCATATCTCTCAAAGTTTTGGTCTTACTGAGACGAAAATATGTTTATTCAGAAGAAAACAATATTGTCTATCGTTTAAATTAAGAAATAATGATCTTACATTTTCGTAACTTTAGAAAACAAAATTAAAGTCCAAAAAAATTTGCAAATCAACGATAGTATTGTTACCTTTTTGGTGAAAAAAAAATCGTACTTTAAAAATGGCAATAAATTTGAATACTAGAATGTTTGTTATATAAGTACACTAGCTTTCGCCCGCGGCTTCGCCCGCGTTAAATTTGGGGTAACACAGTTCCCCTTGCGCCTTATTGATTTGTAATAGCAACGCTAAGTTTTCTCTTTTCTTCCCTCTTTCTCCCTCAAATCCCACTTTTTTTAAAATAAAAATTAGCCTATGTCCGTCTCCTGGTTCCCTATAACATTATATAACTATATCTGTACCAAAATTCATCACAATCGGTTTAGCCATTAAAGCGTGAAGAGGTAACAAACAAACAAACAAACTCACTTTCGCTTTTATAATATTATATTAGTAAGGATGACATAGAATATTGCTTGTCCGTAAACGGACACATTGTATAATGTATAGTCATCTATCCACAGACAAACCCAGGCAAACGTGGCTTAACCTCAAAACCATGCAAATAGTTTTTTGTGGTTTCGTAACTCAAAAGGATATAAACTGGGACCCTAATAGGATCATTTTGTAGTCTGTCTGTCTGTCTCTCTGTCAAGTCCTTTTAGCTCGGGAACGTGTTGAGGCATTGAGTTGAAATTCACACCTTACGACACGGCCTGTCGCCAATAGATGGCGGCCGGACGGTGATCTACCCATTGCTCACCGTCCACAGGCCCGCATCTACGGAGGCCGGGAGTCATCTCGCGGCGCTCGGGGCGTCTCCCGCACAAAAACGGCCTGCCCTTCTTTAAGATTTCTAAGTAACAAAATTCTGTTCCAGTCCAAGAAATGTCCCGCTCAACAAAAAGCGTTCGTTCCCTCCGTCAGCAGAACACTGCAGACACTAACGACTTGTCGTCTAAACATCAGCAGACTTACACTCGAAATCAGAATGACAAGATTCCTGGCCACAACAGCATTCAGGTCGGATATCAAGGAAGGAGAAGGAATTTTAAACTGTATTCACCTATAAGTGATACCAGAAATTTGAGGTAACAAGCAGATAACTCAATGTCATTAGTACATTTTCAAGGAAGGAAATTTTGATATTGCGGCCGACGCGGATTTAACGCCCGAGCCGACATGTAAAGGTGTTATAGAGCCGAGAGCAGCAGTGAAAAATTCTCATGTGAATCAAACGAAGGTTTTCAATACACTTACAGAGTTTGTTACTCTTTCATGCAAAAACATGCAGAAACTTCACAATTATATAGCTTACATATCAGAATAACATATAGGCTACAATTCATACAGATATATTGTTTATTCTATCACCACGCGAGTGAAACCGCTGGGCGCAGCTAGTATAACATATTTATTAAAACTTCATGCACAAGTAACAAAAACCTTGTAGGTACAAAGGCGGCCTTGGGCATTTTCCACTTTATTTCCATTTTGATTTTGAAAGTTTTTCTTGCAGAAACCGGGAATCAGTATTCAACACCAGCTATGACTATTTGAAAGCCGGTGGTCCTCCTGATGGGCAGTGCGATCAGTCCGACGGGTCCCCAAGCCCGAATAGATCCAGGAGTCCAGAGGATTCCAGAAGTCCCACCCATAGCCCTGTTCGGTTCGGGAGCCCCACTGGAGCTAAGAGCCTTGGTGGTCAAGATACGTCCAGGCACCCAGACAGGCCTTTCCGATTTGAACGGTCTGTCCGGGATTTAAGTTTGAGTGAAATGTCCAAATATATCAGAACTACTGTGAAACAGATGTGTAATGAGAGAACTGTTGTAAGTATTTTCTTTATCTTCTTTATTTATATTAACACTAGCTTTCGCCCGCGGCTTCGTCCGCGTTAAATTTGGGGTAACACAGTTCCTCTTGCGCCTTATTGATTTGTAATAGCAACGCTAAGTTTTCCGTTTTCTACCCTCTTTCTCCCTCACATCCCACTTTTTTTAAATTAAAGCCTATGTCCGTCTCCTGGTTCCCAACTATATCTGTACCAGAATTCATCAAAATCGGTTAAGCCATTAAAGCGCGAAGAGGTAACAAACAAACACACTTTCGCTTTTATAATATTAGTAAGGACTAGTGTCTTGCGCGGTTTCCCCTGCGTCTTTTGTTGCTGCCTCGCTCCCTTGGGATAGCCTATGTTATTTCTTGATAATGTAGCTCACTATTACTGAAAAAATGTTTAAACCCGTTCATTATAGAGAGGAAAAACGTTTTTATTTGTTTGCATCGACCGATTTTAACAACTGTGTTACCCCGAATTAAACGCGGGCGAAGCCGCGGGCAAAAGCTAGTTCATAATAAAAACAACTTTACTCGACCTAAGAATAAAACTGAAGACTTCTGGTTCAGTTTTGGGGAGTTCCTACTCATAATCCGAAGGGAGGACAGGCCCGAGTGTCACCACTGTGACTCATGTCTGGAGTACACGGAGGAGCATACTGTAGCGGTCTGCCCAGTGCGGGCGAAGCACCGCCGTGTCCTGGTAGAGGCGATTGGCGGCGGCGACCTGTCGTGTATGGCCCTGGTTCAGTCCTTGGTCCCGGGGGAGAGAATGGGAAGCGGCCATCTCCTTTTGCGATGCATTCATGACCGGAGAAGCATTCATGACATGACTGCAGGCGATCGCCGGCGGCGACCTCTCGCACCCAGTCCTGGTCTATGATCCGGGGCGAGATGCTTACCTCCTTTTTCGAAACATTCATGCTAGTGACTGGAGGCGGCGACCTCTCTCGCCCAGCCTTCGTTCAGTCCATGGCCTGGGGCGAGATGGAATGGGAAGCGGTCTTCTACGAAGCATGAATGCTAGCAAAGAAGGTGGTTGGACTTTTGAGGGAGAGAACCTCAAACCAACCCAGCCGCCGCGAGAGAAGCTCTGGGCGTCGACCTCAGGATCAAAGTTCTTCAGTATCAGATTTTGTCGAATGTTGAAGACCTGATAAGACGACTAATAAATAACAGTCATTCCCACAGGTGTTCCAAGTGTGTCCGAAGCTCAAGAATCGATATAACCTGCATAAGAGAGTGTGCCCTTCATTGAGTGAGAGGCCGACCGACCTAATAGTATGTACCATCAATATTTATACCGCTTAAACCTCTATCGGTCATAAACTGGGTTTTATTTGATTGGAGATGATTACAAAATAAATACACGTATTTCTTGGTTTTTATATTTTTTTACAAAGGAAAATAAAAAATTAAAATAATAGGTCAAGAGTCGTATGTTTTGGTAAATGATAAATGATGTTTATTTTGCGAGTAGGTTTTCACAAACACTTTTACACGTCTTTTGTAAAAACTAGATGAGGCTGGTCTTTCGTACCCGACTACTCTGAGAAAAAACAGCTCTCTTTTAAGGTCCAGACAAAAATCTTGGTCAACTTACATGAGGATTATGCAGATTAGTGTCTGAAATAGTCTTTTTAAGAAAGCACCACACAGATTGAGTGGACCTGTCCAGTCAGTGCAAGCATTTGTCAGTTATCGTGTAGCTCGACTCAAAACCCAAGGAGCTCAACGACACGACGTACAATACAAAAAATATATATGTTTTAGGAACTAGTTCGCAATGTAGACTACGAGCTACAGTACGTTATTACGGCGGTGTGAAATTTCTAACTACTAAA
This sequence comes from Ochropleura leucogaster, assembly GCA_958449745.1. Taxonomy (NCBI): domain Eukaryota; kingdom Metazoa; phylum Arthropoda; class Insecta; order Lepidoptera; family Noctuidae; genus Ochropleura; species Ochropleura leucogaster. The sequence goes on from OY288227.1 coordinate 10,091,887, forward strand.
TTATTTTGATGTTTTAGTCGTCTGTACGGCGGATTTTTGAGATGGATGTGTGGAGTGACAAGAATGGATAAAGTTAGGAATGAATATATTTGAGGAAGTTTGAAAGTTGCCTGTCACAGAAAAATTGAAAGGGAGTCGTTTGTGACAAGGTATGAAGTAGGTACATGTGACTAAAAGAAGGATGGATTTGAATGTTGATAGACGGAGAGGGAGAGGAAGGCCAAAGGAAAGATGGATGGATTGTGTAAGGAATGATATGAAGGAGAAAGGAGTAAATGATGCCGTGACGTCTGATAGGGGAGAATGGAAGAAGAAAACGTGTTGCGCCGACCCCAAATAGAATGGGACAAGGACATGGAAATGATAAGAGTACTTCAGAAAATACAGTTTGTTACGACTTATTCTATTTTTTCATTTACAGGAAAACGAAGAAGAAGACACTCAAGGTAACTATTGTTTTTAATATTTTTCATGTACTAACAAAATGCGCCCACGCCACGCCATCCAACATTTTTTTTTTAAGTACAAAGGTTCTAAAACGCTCACTTTATCACAATCATAATACCTAATATTAATATGAATTACGTTAAAATTCCCAATAAACTAACAAAAAAACATAAAGGGTGACAATTTCACAATATTAAATGCGTCTGTGGCATTTTAAAGAAATTTAACATATTTCACAAACCAATTTGGCAGTTGTTTTCGAAATAAATGATAAATATTCGTTTTGATTATTTTGGAATGATTTATAATTGTAGTGTGCTCTTATTTTTAGGGTTCAGTACCTCAAAAGTTAAAACGGAACCCTTAATAAGTGATCACTTTGTCATCCTCTGTCTCTGTCTGTCTGTCAAGACCCTTTATCTTAGGAACAGGTGGGGTGAAGAGTTGAAAATAAAACTATATACTCAAATCTGTGGTCTCTTGGATTTGTAAAAAAATCAATCCTCTAAGTCTACGCAGTCACAAGATATGGCCGTTTATGTCGCAAGTTTGTACGGAACCCTGGGTGCGACCGTAACCACGAGTACGACTCGCACTTGACCGGGAAGTCTTTTTAGATATCCACTTGATCGCTTTGTAGATAGATAAACCATTCATATGATTCAACAAAAGACACCAAACATCAAACTGAGAAAAAAAAGACAAATATTTAACAACAAAAAAAGATAGAACTTACATTGACCCGTACACAATATTAGACACATCACATACATTTATAATGGTCGCCCACTACTGGGCGGTGTCTCCAGATTACACCAAATAGGAGTCCAGCTACCCTAACGTAAACAGAACTTATTCCACTGAGGGAAAGATACAGAGCTATACAGGATGTCTAGCACCATCGTTTTCTCACACAGGAATAAGAACTGCTATAAGATGTCATGGTAACCCTACAGTTCAGCATAATGAAAGGTAGAATACCTGACGTTGGTATTCTGCTTTGTGTCAATTCCTCCCGATAGTTGGTTTTGGCGTCCGTTTGTTTTTAATAAATTTAATTGTCGTCCTCACTTTATTAGAATTAATTGTAATATACAATGTGTCCAGTCATGGACTAGCGGTATGATAGATAGTTAGGTATGTAACGAGTGTTTTATTTAATATACTATTACGAAACACACTTGGGTCTAATTCATTGTCCGCTTTTTGGCAGCCATTTTGAGATATTCTCTATGCGTGTTAAAAAAATAATCATATCTTTCAAAGTGTTGGTCTTACTGAGACGAAAATAGGTTTATTCAGATGGCAATAAAATTGTCTGTCGTTTAAATTAGGAAATGATGAGCTTACAAACATTTTCAAAACGCAAAAAAATATGCAAATCAACGAAGGTTTTGTAAAATAAATGAAAATCAATAAATTTGAGTACTAGAATGTTTGTTAATAAGTACCTACATAGAATATCGCTAGTCAATGAACGGTCACATTGTATATTTGAATGAAATCCTCCTCCAACGCAGACGGACCGGTACCCACTATATGTCTAGTATGTCTACTAGTATATTCAATTTTGTATTTCGCAGCATCCGGTTCTGTTCTCTCTCGCATCATTCAAACATTCAGCAGGTGGCCGATGCCTTTAACTGTAAGTTTTGAATCTATTATTTGTATATTTTAGCTTTATTATAGACTAGTTGTTTAATTTGCGTCTTTGGTTACTGTACCGCTTCTATGGGCAGTACCGTGATATTGTATGTTGCTCAGTGATATCATAGCTTTCTACTCGTAAAAGAATTTTTGAAATCGGCCCAGTAGTCTTTGTAATATTTGTGTATGATTAGTGAAACTTACTATCGTGGCTTCATCTTTATCTTATTATTCTTCTTCATTAGCGTTTGCCATTGAGGAGCTCGTGGCTAAATAATAGTAGCCGCTCAGGTCGATCTTTAGGTTAAGCCGCGCTTGCCTAGGTTGGTCTGTGGATGGGTTATATACCGAGTTTCCTCCGTGCCTCGGAAAGCACGTTAAGCCGTTGGTCCCGGCTGTCATTTGTAGATCTTTGACAGTCGTTACAGGTAGTCAGTGTTCCGAAAGTCTGACAACCAGTCTTACCAAGGGGTATAGTATTACCCAGTATTAACTGGGTTGTGGAGGTCAGATAGGCAGTCGCTCCATGTAAAATACTGATATTCAGCTGCATCCGGTTAGACTGGAAGCCGACCCCAACATAGTTGGGAAAAGGCTAGGCAGATGATGATTAGCGTTTGCCATTATGATTCTTCTGCTTTTATCCCGATTTAATTTATGCAGTTCGTCAAAGCATGACTTTTAAAATCAAAATAACATAGGCCTCCATGGGCACTTCTGACTGTCAAACTATTCTGTCATACTACTCATACTTAAGTACTAACGCTACAACAACATTGTAAAAACAATTGATTTTAAAAGAGTAACCATGGAGTAACTTGCCGGTTCTTCTCCATAGGAAACCTCCAACCGTGCACCTTTTCTCGATGTTTTTTTTTCTTCTCTACTCCTATACCCATCAACATTCATTCTCAAAACTTGCCTCACGACATCTTCCTCTTCCCTCCACATCACATTCTCATTCCGCGCCAACCGATTACTAATCTTCAGCACCGGTGCCACTTTCAGACTTTCTATTATGTACTCTTTAATATTTTATCCACCATATATTCTCCGTGGCTTTACAATATTATTTCTAAGTAGTACTTATGTAGCCAGTAGACCGTCGCTCGATGTACCTTGAATATTATAAATGAGCTTTTATAACTTTGGCTTTCATTACGCATATTCCATCTATTTTTAATCCTTTGAAAAGGTACCAGGTACCTGCTACAACAGCGGAGAAGACCTTAAAAAGGTAGCTGAGTCAGGTTGTAACTGCTTTTAACCAGAACATTATTTCAACAAATTGTTATATATTATTTAAGACTTCAAAATCATAGACAACTTACTTGATTACAAATTTTGAATCGTTTTTTTTTTCTTCCAGGAACAAACCGGATGTCAGTGTAACAAAACTGACTGTTACTGTACCAGGGCGACGCAGTGTGCGTTTGGTCCAGAAATTTCCACCAATACAGTAGGTTGCAGCTGTAGAACTAGAACTATCGATACTAAAACAAGCTGTGATCGCGGCCTTACTTGTGTCTGTACCGATAAGACTCAGAATCAAGCGTATTACAACAAAAAAATAGATGAAGTAATATCTCAATGGCTAAAGGAAGACGTCCCTGTTCACAGTATCGAAAATGAAACAATTAAAAGAAAAAGAGGGGCAGCAATCAAGAAATTACGTGAGGCTCTAAAACAGTTATCTGATGAAGATTTTGATACAAATGTTAGAAATGAAATCAACAGTTTCATTGTGAATTTGCCATTGTGGAATCCTGGTAAAGATGAAGAAGAAGCAACGGAGTTTAGAAACCAGTTAGCTGAAAAGCTTATAGATGAAATTGTAGCTATACCAAGAAAACCTGATAGGTTTCGAGATATAATTACAAAATGGGTAAACAGTTTGGATTTTATGGATGACAATGACGAAATAGAAAGAGACACGGTTATTGACAATTTTGTTAATATATTGAAGTCTTTAGCTGCTGAGAGACCCATGTGTGATATGAAATACTTACATATCTTAAAGAAAGAAATCATTGGATTACTTGACCAGTTACCATTGAATTATGATCGCGTAATGTCAAAAAGAAAAGCACATCAATTAGCCAGAGAAATAGTAAATTTACCAAGAAACATAAAACTATCTGGCGATACTGATGCGGCAAATGCATTTCAAGAGGAAATATCTGAATGGATATGTGAACATGGTTTGTGTAGAGAATTAAAAAAAGATCCAAAATTAATTGAAGGTTTAGCTAATAAATTAAAGTCACAAGGGATGGGTGACGAAGAACTAGTAGAAACAATGAGAGAGTTAATTTCTGAATTTGTAGATGATTTTGAAACAGCGGTTGGAATATTAGATGAATTCGTTGATGAGTTAGTGAAGCCAATTTCAAGTGCCAGTCTTAAGACTACTGGTAGTAGTACTGACGTTATTAGCGTCAGTAGCAATGACGTTGTTAACAAATTCAGCAGTAATGACATTGTTAAAAACGTCAGTGCTAACAATGTGAAAAGGTTTGATCCAGATGGAGTTGCCGAAATAGTAACTGATTGGCTTGCTGAATTACCAGGGGCTTCTGATTTCCGTCCAAGCAAATTTAAAAAAATCGCTGAAGATATTATTGAAATGATACAAGATTGCAGTAATCTAGAAAACGAACATTTGCAAGACGATATATTTGAATATATTATTGATGCCAATATGCCTATAGATCCTGCTAACTTGCACAACCATATTGAAGAACTATTGGAGAGAGTTAACGTTTTGCCTCCAAGCGAAGACCTTATAGAAATGACGAAAAGAAAAATGGTAAAAGGTCTTCTCAAGGCTGTTGATGTTACGTCACTACCGGAAGAGCAACAAAATGAGCTGAAAGAAAGTGTCTCTAATTTGGTAACAAAACAAGTAACTATGGCATCGTTACATTCTTTAGATAATCAAGAGAATGTTAAGCGAGCATTAATGGCGAGTATTAGTCAAATTATTAGTAAAATGAACATATCTATCGACGATCAAGAAGAATTAAAGGAAAAATTAAGTAATTCGTTGAGCACAAATTTCTATAAATCGTTTACAAGACTAGGCAATGAGAGAAATTTGAAATATACAATTGAAAAAGATGTCAGGCAAACGGTAGACGAACTGCCTATAGACACTGGTAGAAAGAAAGATTTACTGGGGCAAATTCACAAAACACTGTCTAAGCATATGAATAAACCATTGAATCCCCGTGTCAAGAATATTATAACTGACAACATTAGCGATATATTTGAAAAATGTCCAATTTCTGAAGATAGAAGTTTTTGTGGACGTTTAAAAAAAGGGTTATTTGATGTTGTGGAACAAACTTTGGATATGTTTTTGCCTATACCTGTTTGTGTGTGCGACTGTCAATGTAAATTAGAAAATGATTTGAGTGAGGTTATTGATAGCTGTTCCATAGTACGCGGTCACAAGATACAGTGCAAGGAATGTGTACATGACATACTCACGAAAAATGGGGATCGTCTTCTTTCGAATGAAGCTGTTAAAACAATACAAGAAGAGATTAACTCTATGTGCAATGATCTACCCATACCAAAGGATAAAAAAGAGTCACTAAAAAAGGCTGTTCGTGCATCTCTATCTGAAAGTCTTAATGACCCTTTATTAAATTTTAATCACGATATAAATAAGCTTAGGAAAAAACTATTGGATAATATGACCGATGTAATTGAACGGTTCCCAATCACAAGGGATTTAAAAACCCAATTCAAAAATCAAATAAAACCTGTTGTATTAAGAAATTTAGATTCTACTCTATCAAATGATGAGAAGCGCAATATTTTAGATGATGTCACGGATATTCTTAAACACGACTTGCCAGAAGCTAGAGGAAAGAATCTATCAAAAAAACTGTCTGGTAGGATAAATGCATCCCAATGGAAAGAACCAACAGAAGGCCTTACGGAAATGATCACAGAGGATGTCGAACAACTAGTCAAAAGACTGTCAATTGACGCGGATGCAAAGGAAGACTTAAAAAAGGAAATACAGGGTACATTACTCGATACTCTAATTAACCCCTTGACTGAAGATATACAAGAAACAATAGTAGAAGATATTTTACGCGAAATTGATGATATGGATATTCCACAGGATGTCAAAAATGTTTTGAAGTCAAATCTGGAACATGCTTTGACAAAAGAACTTAAGCTAATTGCTAATGAAAAAGAATTACCCGAAATTGAAACTGCTTTGCAAGAAACAATAAGGAAAGAAATGAAGGATTTACCAATTTCTAAACATGATCAAAACCTATTAGATCGTAAATTACACAATGTGTTAGATGATAACTTAGTTCGCAATGTAACAAATCAAGAACAAGAAGCGGTTAGAAAGAAATTAGACGATATTGTCGATGATTTCAAGATTGATAAAGGCCAAAGTGAAGCTTTAAAAGCACAGTTACTAAACGATGCTAATAAATATTTCAAAAAATCTGCTCATGATAGAATGCAACCTAAAGATAACAAACAAGCGCCAAGTAAGAGCGATTATCAAAAAGACCACAGCACTCCCATTAAAGTTTTAGAAGGGCTGGAAAACTCAATGAAGCTAAAAGAAAAGCAGACATTAAAGAATCATGGCACTAAAAACTTATCGAAACCAGTATCATTCGATCCTACAGAATTATATACATCGGATTTAAAAGCAACAGAAAATAAAACAAAACAAAAGGTTGTAAAAGGACTTGAAACGGCTGTTGATGAAGCTCCAATACCGAAAGAGAAGAAGACGGAGCTGAAGGAAAAACTGAAGAATTTCACGACACAGCAGTTCAAGAATGAGCTGTCTGATATAGCTCCAGTAGCATTTAAACACAATATGGATGACATCATAGATGAAATGAATTTACCGAAGAACAAGAAAGATATCTTAAAAAATGAATTAAATACTACAGTAGATGATAATCTGAGCAGTTTAAGAAGAAAAACAAAATCAAGTCAAAAAGAAACAAAAGATTTAAAACCATTTGAAAACGAAACTAAAGGAAATATTGTACGAGGTCTTGAAACAACCGTTGACGAAGCTCCAATACCGAAAGAGAAGAAGACGGAACTGAAGAAGAAATTGAAGGATTTAACGACACAGCAGTTCAGGAACGAGTATCCTGACAGAGTTCCAGTAGCATTTAAACACAAAATGGATGACATTATAGATGAAATGAATTTACCGAAGGACAAGAAAAACAACTTAAAAAGTGATATAAATTCTACAGTAGATGATAATTTGAGCAATTTAAGAACCAAACCAAAATCAAGTCAAAAAGAAACAAAAGATTTAAAACCATTTGAAAACGAAACTAAAGGAAATATTGTACGAGGTCTTGAAACAACCGTTGACGAAGCTCCAATACCGAAAGAGAAGAAGACGGAACTGAAGAAGAAATTGAAGGATTTAACGACACAGCAGTTAAGGAATGAGTATTCTCACAGAGTTCCAGTAGCATTTAAACACAAAATGGATGACATCATAGATGAAATGAATTTACCGAAGGACAAGAAAAACAACTTAAAAAGTGAATTAACTGCTACAGTAGATGATAATCTGAGCAATTTTAGAAGCAAACCAAAATCAAGTCAAAAAGAAACAAAAGATTTAAAATCATTTGGAAACGACACTAAAGGAAATATTGTACGCGGTCTTGAAACAGCCGTTGACGAAGCTCCAATACAGAAAGAGAAGAAGACGGAACTGAAGAAGAAATTGAAGGATTTGACGACACAGCAGTTCAGGAATGAGTATCCTGACAGAGTTCCAGTAGCATTTAAACACAAAATGGATGACATCATAGATGAAATGAATTTACCGAAGGACAAGAAAAACAACTTAAAAAGTGAATTAACTGCTACAGTAGATGATAATCTGAGCAATTTTAGAAGCAAACCAAAATCAAGTCAAAAAGAAACAACAGATTTTAAATCATCTGAAAAAGAAACTAAAGGAAATATTGTACGAGGTCTCGAAACAGCCGTTGACGAAGCTCCAATACCAAAAGAGAAGAAGACGGAACTAAAGAAGAAATTGAAGGATTTGACGACCAAACAATTAAAAAATCAGTTAACTGATGATGTTGCGGTAGTGCTGAAAGATGACATGGATGAAATAATAGATGAAATGAATTTACCAAGAGACAAGAACAAACGGCTAAAAAGTGATTTAAATGCTACACTAGATCAGAATATGAATGATATGCAACGAAAAATTAAAGATGGAGATAAAAAATATTTTCAATCAAAGCCAAAATCAAAAGTATCGGAAAGCGAAACTAGCAAGGAAATAACAGATGAAGATGATATACAAGGATTACAAAGAAAAACTCTACGCACTATTATACAAGGCCACGAAAACGTCATTGACAAATCAAAAATACCGAAGGAGCTTAAACAAGAACTAAAAAAGAAAATGAAAGATATAATCATCAAGCACTTTATGAACCCTGTATCTAATGATATTGTACAGGCAATCAAAGATGACTTAGTTGAAGTCATTGATGAACTAAATTTACCAAAAGACCAGAAAACTGAATTAAAAATAGAGTTGATTGCTGCAGTAGATAAACACGTCAACGATTTGCTGAAAAAACTGAAAGAACGGAAACATTCTGACAAAAAAACAGAAAGCGCTGCAGTGCAGCCTGTAGAAGACACTAAAGTAAAAGATCGTATACTGCAAAGATTAGGAAAGGTTATTGAAAATTCAGCTATTCCTGAAAACAAAAAGCGGAGGTTGACAGATGTATTGGAAATAATAACCAGTGCTAATTTGAAAAAGCGCTTATCAAATAACGATCTAGAACAACAAGCAACAACGCAAGATCTTGATTTTAATACACTTAACGAGAGAGCTATTAGTAATATTTTACTAGACCAAGAAAAGATAATCGGTAGAGCAAAAATACCGAAGGAATTAAGAAACGAATTAAAAACTAAATTGAAGGAGTTGACCACGGAACAGTTTAAAAAACCGATTACTGATGATACGGCGCAAATAATTAAAAACAACATAAATAAAATCATAAATGACCTGGATGTACCAGAATACTTGAAAGATGAATTGAAAACAGAATTAAATGGAATCGTAGACGAAAATATAAACAATTTGCTAAAGCAACTAGAGAACTTGAAAAGAAAACCCGCCACTTTAAGAAAAAAGCAGCAAGAAACAGATATAGACCCACGCTTGAAAGATATTTTAGATAAATATGGGATAAATCCTAGTTACCAAAAACAACTTTCTAAAGAGTTAGATAATTTAATGAACATAGTGCAACAGGGTGGTGATTTAGAAGATGCAAGAAGAAAACTCATTAAAAAATTAATGCAAGACCTTAACTTATCCGAAGCAGAAGCTGCTGCTTTAGCCGACAAAATGATTGCTAGAGCACAAGAAAAAGCATTGGCTGGTAAAGTACCAAGACAAAACGAATATTCTCAGTTGCCCTCACATGTGTCCATCAGGTGGCAATCGGGAATACAATTGCAGTGCAAAGTTATTGTCCTCACATAAAATCGCTGTACACTAAGGCGTGGAATTCTATACTACCTCATCGCTGTCTATTTTACGGCCGTGACAAAGGGGTTGGTAAAGAGACAATTCCAACGTGGTTTTATTATTAGAAAGGTGAAATTATTAGGCACATACAAACGAAAATTGCGAGCCTGACTAGACCCGTTTTTTCAAACCCTGCAAATAGAAACAGGAATGCCGCTTAGCAGTCCTACGTCGACTACAGCGTATTACAAATATTTGTTATTGGATATGAATTGGACATTCTGATCAAAAACTTCGTTTGTATGCCACCTATACCACTACTTTACTAATACCATATTGGAAAAGTCTGACCTCAAACTGCCTTCATTGCGGCTGTAATACAAACATCGATGAGGGGTTGTAGTGATTAACGCCACAGTGTACTGCGACTTGAAGTGGGCGTAATAGCCTAGCACTGGGAGTTTTATTCCCGATTGCCACCTGGTGGTAATCCATGTGGGTGAATGGGAATATTGAATTAATAGACGAAACGGCGACAAAACACAAGGAAGCATTCCCCCAAGTTAATAGTGAATCATTGATTTCAACAGATAAGAAAGCTGAATTGAAAGCTTCAAAAAGAGATCGGTTTGACAAATACGGCACTGATACGAACTACGAAGATCAATCAGCTGAAGAGTTTGAGAAATTACAGGGAAAAGCTCGTAAGGGTGGAGATTTTAAAGGTACAAAAAGAGATCTCAATAAAAAATTAATGCGAGACTTAAATATGTCAGAATCAGAAGCCAATGATTTAGCTAACGAAATGGGAGCTAGAGCACAAGAAAAAGCATTGGCTGGTAGTTCCAAAATAAAATGAATATTCCCAATTGCCCCTACATAAATGTGTATGTCCACCAGGTGGCAATCGGAATAAAAATTTTCCATTGACATTGCTCCCACATCAAATCGTAGCACACTTGCGTGCATTTATCTCATCACTGTCTGTTTTACGCCCGCGATGAAGGGTTTGGCGGGCGGTGAGAATTTCCTAACGTGGTTTTATTAATATTAACTAGCTTTCGCCCGCGGCTTCGCTCGCGTTAAATTCGGTATAACACACCAAGCAGACCTGCAGTTTTTGCTCTTGAGCCTGATTGATTTGTAATAGCAACGCTAAGTTTTCCCTTTTCTTCCCTCGTTCTCCCTCATATCTCCTGGTTCCCAACTATCTCTGTACCAAAATTCATCAAAACTGTTTAGCCATTAAAGCGTGAAGAGGTAACAAACAAACAAACTTACTTTCGCTTTTATAATATTAGTAAGGAAGTAAGGATAAAACTAGCTTTTGCTTTTTGTGTGTATGTGTGAGCGTGTTATGTGATATTATGACGGTCATACAAAACGAAATTTGCGAGCATGATGTCCAATTTATTTTCAAAATGTCCGGTAAGCAATGGGCAATTGAATTATAGAGCGAGTGAGGCACGCTTGGAACTTCGGGCAGTCTGACTCGACGCGGTTTCTTTAATCCCTGCAAACAGAAACAGAAGCAGCGCAGAGCGGTGCTACACCGTATTTAAAATATTTATTGGATACTAGCTTTTGCCAACGGCTTCGCTCGCGTTAAATTCGGGGTAACACAGGTCCTCTTGCGCCTTATTGATTTGTAATAGCAATACTAAGTTTTCCGTTTTCTTCCCTCTTTCTCCCTCACATCCCACTTTTTTCAAAAAAATATTAGCTTATGTCCGTCTCCTGGTTCCCAACTATCTCTGTACCAAAATTCATTGAAATCGGTTGAGCCATTAAAGCGTGAAGAGGTAACAAACAAACAAACTCACTTTCGCTTTTATAATATTAGTAAGGATTAATTATTGTATATTCTGATCGAAAACTTCGTTTGTATGCCCCAATATCACTAATCCTCTAATAAAACCACATTGAAAAGTCTGACCTCAATCATCCCTCATAGTGGCCGTAGGATAAATATCGATGAGAGGGTGCCTGTCGGGTTGCGGGTTTTACAAAGAGATACCGCGGCTCCGGAACATAAAGGGCAAAAGAAGGAACATGGGTGGGTTAAATAAGTAAAATTAATTAGCAATCTAACAGGCCCTTCCGCTCCGCCAAGAGCGGGGGGAGTTATTTGATGATTTCCCATTCGTAAAAAAGGGGTTGTAGTGGTCCACGCCACATTGTATAACGATTTGAAGTGGGACCAATAACTTTGGAATGGGAATTTTATTCCCGATGGGGGATTGGAAAGAATAACAAATAATGGACAAAGCGGCGACAGAACAAAAATAAATATACACCATTTCTAATAGTGATTCTCCGATTCACAGATAATAAAAACCAATTGAAAGCTTCGTTAAGAGATCTTTTTGACAAATACGGCATTGATCCGAGCTACGAAGATCAATTAGCTAAAGAGTTCCAGAAGTTACTAGAAAAAGCTCGCAAGGGTGGAGATTTAGAAGATGCAAAGAAAGAGCTCATTAAAAAATTAATGCGAGACTTAAATCTGTCAAAAGCAGAAGCCACTGCTTTGGCTAACGAAATGATAGCTAGAGCAAAAGAAATGGTAGCCGCTGATAAAGCTAACCAGAATAAAGAAAAAATGGCGTCAAAATACGAAAAAGATTTTGCCCAAGCTATCTCGGATGCTGTTGATGAATCAACCGCACCAAATGACGATAAACCAATTTTAAAAGATAAGCTGTTAAACAAATTAAAACAAGTTTTAGATAAGAAACCATTCATTCGCAAAAGTGATATAGGTCCTCTAAAATCAGCTGTTTTAAAAGAATGTAATAAAACTGTTGATGAATCATCACTTCCAACTGATAAGAAAAACGAACAGAAAACATTACTCAAAGAAAAAATGAACATGGATTTTAAACATGATGACAAAGGGGAAGAAGAAGCTCTTGGCTATAAGAATAAAATAAAAGAAATCGTTAAAAAATGGATGAATAGTCTGCCTACACATTTGGACTCAAAAATAGCAGATACTGTAGCCGATAGCATAGCTAGCGATATATTAGATAGACACAGATATTTGCAAGTGCACCCGGAGGCAAAAACTAGCGACAAAGCTGAAATAGAAAATTTAAAATATCAGGTTTTTAGAAGAATGAATAAGTTTGTGGACCCGAAAGTTATGCCTCAAATTATGGAGAAATCTCCAGATTTGTACAATATGATCATGAAAGTTAAAAAGGAATTGGATTCACAGCAAGGTTTAGTAACTATTAATGATGTGATATTAATGGGGTTAAAGAATTAAAAAAATGTTGCTATTGCACGACTATAAGTTGGAATGCAAAAGGATTATTTTGCACTAAATACTAGTTTTTTCCATATAATTTTAACAACAACGTAAAATATCGATCTGAGAGATAAAGTTATGCAAAAACTTAAAAAACAATTACCGAACAAGAAAGATAATTATAAAAATTCTAGAGAAACCGAGATTAAAATCAGTAATTACAATAAATCAAAATATAAAGTTATTTTTTCAAATTAGGCTGATAATCAGCACTTTTTGAACGTCACATTACAAGAGACAGTCACACAAAAACGCCCTGCCCTTCGCCACTTCCTAGCGTTTTAGCTGGGAAGAAGAAGTGGCGGAACAAATTCCCCAGCAAAATATGTTTAAACGATTAACTCTACTTTTGAAAATCAAGGCAATTTTAAGAAAACGTGCTGTCTACCAAGTCGATTTAGTTCATTATTATTTTTGTTTGGATGCTAAAGCCTGATTTACGAACCCGTATTTCATATTAAAAAAGTAGCGCGTATAAAATTAAAAAAAAACTCAGCTTACCTACATGTAATATTTTCATAATTTTGAGAATTTGTTCATATTTAATTATAGTTTAATTTGTATTGTTTAAAATTTGTATAAAGCAAAATCTGTTTGTTGTAAACAATTCAACTAAAATAAGTATTTTCGGCGTTAAGGCTGGGTTATGAAAAATAATGGGAATTATCGACATTTATTTTTGACAATAAAACAAGAGATTTTACCTTTAATTGTTAATATTGTGAGTTTAGATGCAAACCATGTTTTTTGGCTTTTAAATAATTATGTTTGTAGATACATTAATTTTAAGTGCGTTTTTAATTAAGTAAAATTATTATCAAAGAAAGAAGAGGTGCGCAATACCCTTGTTTTAGAATTTAAGATAAACCTAAGGTCGCTTACTGTATTTTTTATGATTATTTTAAGTTATTTGTACAAGTTATTTTCAGTAAAGTTATATTCCAGGTATTTTATCGGAGATAACTCTGCTTTTGGCGATTGCATTTTCGCGTATCGTTTCAAAATCGTGAATCTCTTGATACTTGCGTGATTTTTCTTCGTTGTGAAGTAAATGAAGTTTTAGCAGCAGTATTGTACTTTGTTGTGCTCTAAGATATGTTATGTTTCTGCAACATTTTTTTATATAACGATGTATGTACACAATTAATACAGAAAAATAAAAGACAGGAACAGGAAATAGGTAGAAAGGTACCTAATCCTTATTTCTAAGCACACACACTACATTGTTTAAAATTAAGCCGCGTTTCTGACACTTTTTTATTATTTTAATAGGAGGATTTGTAATGGAGCTTTTTTACAAAACCAAGACTACATGACGTCTTGGTTTTGTAACATTTAAAAATAATCAAGTGTAGCTATTTTTTTTTTGCTTTTAGTTTTTCGAAAAGTAGTACCTACTCATCATAAAATTGTATTTTTTTTTACTTTTAAAAATACGTTGCCCCACACTAGGGATTTCTCCTGTATCGTGGGTGCGTTTACAAACATTTAAACTCACATACACAAACAGCTAGACTCGAGCCAACTATCTACAAGTCATAGCGCAGCATTCAGTCGCTCAGCCACTGCGCCAACCGTGCCAAATTGCAATTATTATAACACACTAGCTGTTCCACGTGGTTTTACCCACGCTGCTCAGCACCTGTTGGTCGTAGCGTGATGTTATATAGCCTATAGCCTTCCTCAAGAAATGGACTATCCAATACTAAAATAATTTTCCGATTCCAACCAGTAGTCCCTGAGATTAGCGCGTTCAAACAAACAAACAAACAAACTCTTCAGCTTTATAATATTAGTATAGATTATCATTCTCCCCTACCAGACACGGCATCAAAGCTTCAAAGCCAAGTTAAGCCGAAAACAAACAAACAACACACTGTACACACTGTACTAACAAACAAACATTCTGGGAGTATACTAAGATTGTGCATTGTCGTTCGATAATAGAATGGGGGTGAAGGGAATTCCACCCCCATTCAGCAGAGATACGGCAAAGCGTCTCCGTTATATTGTTGAAATTCCACGCACCCGGACAAATAGCGCTATTTAGCCAAATTTATTGAACGAACTGCCAGTCAGTGGAATTCATTACCGGCTTTTCTGTTCCTTGGTCATAATTTATATTTTCGTACATTTATTTATTTTTACATACATATAATTACATTTTTAAATATTTCTAAAAATCATAAAAAAAAACATTTAAAAATATAAAAATAGTAGCCCACCGGTATCGGGAACAGGGTCCAAGCTACCGGCGGTCAGGGCTCCAGAGAAAGGAACCTCCTAACAATACGAGCCGTATCCAGGAGTACCGCTTTCTGTATCAAGCCCTTGATCCAGCTGCCTAACGAGAGCCTCCTCAGGTATTGGTCGAGGCTCTTGGCAATTAAGCCATTGGCAGATAATTTATATTATTATTAGCTTTTGCCCCCGGCTTCGCTCGCGTTAAATTCGGTAGCGCCTTATTGATTTGTAATAGCAACGCTAAGTTTTCCCGTTTCTTCCCTCTTTCTTTCTCATATCCCACTCTTTTTTAAAATAAATAGCCTATGTCCGTCTCCTGGTTCCCAACTATCTCTGTACCAAAATTAATCAAAATCGGTTAAGTCATTAAAGCGTGAAGAGGTAACAAACAAACAAACTCACTTTCGCTTATTAGTAAGGATTATTGGATTACTTCAAATTAAGAGCGAATTAATTCCTGCCGGGGTTGCGGGTTGTTCGAAAGAGGTACCGTGGCCCCGGAACATAAAAAGCAGTAGAAAGAACATGGGTGGGTTTTAGTCCGTACAAGTCTGACACTCCCCCCGCCCAAAGAAGGGGGTGAAATTCTTTGTTCTATTCAAGCATGCTTTATTCCACCCTTGCTTCACATCAAACAACTTGCGGCTAAACCCAAGACAAGTATTAAAAAGTATATGCCACTTTGGTTTCATGTCCAAGGGGAAATGGATTCCCCATCAATTACTGATTTCCCCATAAGTCGTAGTCAAAACTGATTCAATTCAATTTCCATTTTGATCCCTGTGTTATTTCTATTTATGTTTCTTTTATAACAGAGCAAGTCACCTCTACCAAGCGCAGAAGGAATCCATCACCACAAGAGACGAGGAAGACTACCAACCCAGCATTTTCTGCTGGAAATATAGACTACTCCCTAAAAGAATTAATAGCAGCAACCAGAGGTGTAAGAAAACAGTGGACAAAAGATCTTGACGACGCAATAAGTAAAATACCTTGTCTAAAATATGGCGAAAATATTAAAAACACATTGGTATACGACGTGACAGGTCATATTGATAAGCTGTCTACTGGTAGCAAATCCATAGCAAAAACTGGAGCCAATCATATTCCAAAACCAAAGAAACAAGTTGTTCTTAAACCAAAGAATAAAAGCAAATCTGGCCTTACAAAAACAGACGAAGCTTTCACTTTTAACAATACAACAAAACAAAATTCACCTTTTAAAGCAAGCCAAAAACCCATTGAGAAAGACGAACGAATTGAAAAAATGATTAATGATGCTATCACAAATTGGCTAGATAAGATAAAAGTTAATATAGCTCCGAAAGAAAAGAAAAAAGCAGCAGATGACCTAGTCAGTGATTTAATTGAATGGCGGAAATATATCCAAGACTTTGGAATTACGCTTGCGCATTTTGACAATTCGGAGTTTTTGAAGTTTCAAGTACAAAAGAGGTTGAACAAGTTAATTCCAGCTGATATATTGAAAACAATCTTGGAAAACATGGGAGAGTTAATAGCAAAGATTGAAAGTATTCTCCAACAAAAACCGCAGCGAAGATTATCAACAAGATCACCGTCAACATCATCAAATAAATCACCGTCAACATCTTCAAATAAATCACCGTCAACATCATCAAATAAATCACCAGTCCCAAAGAAAAAGCAAAAAAATACAAACCATGCTACTTCATCAGATACGACCGATACATCTGCAAACGATGTTCCACGAACAGCGGTTGACGGTGCTCTAGAACATGGAATGACGAACACTGAATTCAGTCCTGGACTAGCTTCTACACCAAACAAAACTGCAGCAGAAGAACGCATGGATAAAGTCACAGAATCTATTAGCAACTGGATGGAAAGTGTACCAATAAATTTAGAGCCAGATTTACAAGTAGGGGTTATTAACGACCTAGCTAATGATGTTATAGACAGACAGAAATACCTGCAAATACATCCGGAGAAGATGATATCGAAAAAGGAGGAAATTGAAAACTTGCGGTTTCAAGTATTCAAGAGACTGAAAAAGGAATCTGATAATGAAACTCTGACTCCAGATATTGATAAAATTGAGGAATTGTACAAAAAAGTCAACGGTATAGAAGTTCAACTAAAATTTTTGAACGGCGATTAAGTTCTAGGAAGAAATGGGGTTACAATTAAAACAAAATCTATATAAAAGAAATAATTGGCCTAGCACTAGTCACGACAAAATTGTTGCAACAAAAATGTAGAGCTCTGCGAAAGGTGAAGCAATTTGCAGCTGTGCTTACCACACTTCATTGCATTTGTTTCTGTCGCTAGATGCATCGCCGCGCGAATTTGTGCTTAGCCAGTTTGTAAAAAAATATATAATAATACGCTAATACCCATTTTCACTAATACACTAAAAAATATATTTACAAAAAGTGGCCACGCATAAAACCGGTTTTAAATAATCACTGTTATCAATACAAACAAGTTTGATAAGCTAAAGTGTCGTGCGTTTCCAATATATAAACTCAATGCTATTTAAATGCAAATGTATGTTCTATGGGTATTGAAACCGCGATACGCAGCGTAGAAGCTAATCGCTTAATCACTGCGTCAACTGTGCTGTCATGCCGTGTTTAAAAATTTGAGACTAATTTCGTTTTATTTTTCAACTACTTCTCATAGTGCTAATAACGTACCTGCTTGAGATCTATTCCATCTAGTTATTTTGTTCGAACCAAACACACCGTAAAAACAATACTATCAAATGTCATTACTAAATGACAAATCACTAATAGTCACATTAAAAAAAAACAATAAGAATTAAAATAACAAAGATCATGTCCAATTAATTTAATTTACAACAATACTAAATAAAACCACGACAAGTTAGCATAAAAGGCTCGTGAAATTGTAAATCTAATAAGTACGTTTTTTAGTATTTTGAATATAAAAGGTACCACCAATAATATTAAAGTACAGATTGACAAATTGGCAACTCAAAATTCTTAATTCGGAAAGCAAAATTATTTGTCTTTTATAAATTAAATGAACAACAATACAATAAAAAAATAAAAAAAAATGCAAGAGGGGATAACACAAAAAAGTATGTAATAACTTTTTCATCAGAAATAAGTTCTACTTTTTTCTAAATAGTTAATTGGAAACAACCTGAGACAAAATTCAAAAATTATAAGTAGTAACTAATATAAATCTGATGAAAAAGTCAAATCATAGTGCAAATTTGTAAGAAAACATATCTTTTCTATTTAAAGGAGACGGTCGAAGAAAAAATCTAACACCACAGCAAGCGCAAGAGTTCTTGACCACTCTTCCTGATGAAATAGCAACTGTCTTAAATGACTACAATATATGCTGCGAAAGAAGAGAGTTATTATCAAGTCTTACTGACGAACTATCTAAGCTAAGAAATAGTAACGCTGATCAGGATGAGATAATAGAAAATTTAATAGAAACTATCAAACGAATAACGTATTTAAGTGATTGCACCATGTGCGATGATGAAGCCGAAGACTTTGCATACAAACTTTTAGCCAGAACTAAGAAGCTGATAACCAGAATACAATCTAAAGGTGCCCCGATAAAGAAGAAAGATTTCAGAGATGCGATCATGCAGGATATTGGAGACGTTTTCTATGGCTGTCCGATGTCAGACAAGAAACGAAGGTTGATGGAGTGCCAATTAGTTGAAGACTATGCTAAAGATTTAGGGATTCCACTTGATGAAAGTGAAACTACTGTGAATGATCCAGGTAATGTTTTTTTAATACTTCGTGCATTCGAATGGAAGATGTTACAGTCCATTTATTTGCAAATAAAGGAGCAGTGGTGAACTTGTAGTAATGGTCTGATTTTAGACCTAACGTCATAAGTGTGCATGCACAGGCCTTTCTTTCATCACTATTGCTCTAAAACGTGTGTCACGTAGACGTAGACAAGTTATGCGATAACATACTAGATTGAGAGAATTTTTCTCTGTTAGAACATAGATCTGTCCTAAAAGAGGAATTTGAAAAGAGTTTAAAATATTTGACATTAATTTGAAGTTAATCATCATTTTCCAGCCCTTGTCTCAATCTATTTTAGATCGGCGCAACATGACCATCATTAACTCTTTTCTCCTTTATATTATTCCTTACACAATTCGTCCATCTTCTCTTTGCCCTTCCTGTCCTTCTCCATTAATCAACATTTAGATCCATCACTCTTTTAGTCTTATACGCTTCGTCCCTCCTTATTATACAAAGCAAGTTAAGAAAAGCATTATTTATTTTGTTCAAAAAGCCCACTACGGAATGAGTTTCAATGGACTGACAAACTTCATTGACTCTTGGTTGAGTAGCATACATACTGAAGACGATGACTCTAAGGACGAGTCAGAAATCAATGATATGAAAAAGGACATGGCGAATAGCTTAACCCACAAAATTGGCGAAATGAATATAGACCCAGAAATATTTAATGACGACGCTCTCTATGAAGCTGTCTTGAGAGAAGAACTGCAAAATATGCTTGACGATATCACTATTACTGACGAGGACATTGAAACTATGAAAGAAGATCTTATTCATAAAGTATTAGAAGCAAAACAGAGAGCTCATGAAGAGTTCGCAGGCCAAGCTTACAAACGCAAATTACGTGATACTATATCAAAAGTTTTACCAGAACAACGGAACTTATCTAAAGAAGACTACGCTACTTTGAACACATTGAAAGATCAACTGGCTGATGCTTATATTGACCTACACTTTTCCGGGAACAATGAACCTCTAAGGGAGAAATTAAAAAGGAAAATTTCCAATGAGTTAAATAGATTCTGTAGAAATTACATGAATAGAGTGCCATGTGCTCCACTTAGTAGTCAGAAACTAAACCAAGCTTTATACGATGCTTTGAATGGCGTCCCGTTACCAGCTAAAGATTCTATAAGATACGAAGTAGAACAAGCAAGAATTAGAGAAGAAATAAATGATTGGTTAAAAGAATTACCACTACAACCTCAAAATCCTAGTGAACTTCAAGCTAGAAATAAAGCGGTTTATGTACTAGCTAAAAAACTGTTTGACATTGAGAAAGAAGGCAATGATGAAGAAAACGATACAAAAAGGGGAGAAATTGTAAAATTTCTTAACAAATTGCCTTTGGAAACTGAAGAAGAAATTGAAACGCTTGCTGATACATTAATAAATATTCTAGTAGCAACAGAAGAATCCAGAAAATATAATCCATTATCAAATGTTACTTTAGATTCTTTTGGGAATGTTAGCACGGCAGTTTGTCCAGGACTTAAGTCTCTACTTGAGAAGCGGAGGGCTTCTCCTGGCCCTAGTGACTCCCATCTAGTGTGTACGCGTCCTCCCTGTAAGCCACCCATGCCGATGCCTCCATGTACCCTAACCCCTGAGGATAAGGAGTATTTAGATAGAATCAGACGAAGAACTCGTTTAACTCCAGGCTGTGTGAAATCAATATTAAAGGATGATAAACCTAAGACTTGTCCCGGACCACGGCCAGTTGATGCTGGAAGTCAAACAATGCTACGACCTTTCGGGTATCAAAGACCTCAGAGTCCAATTTGTCGAATTGATAGTGAAAAAACACCTAAACCTTGTCCAGGGCGATCTGCAAAGTCTTGTTCCCAAGAAAGGAGGGTCCCACCTTGCGCTAAAGATAAGCCTCAGCGAGCTCCTGTTTGCTTAGTTCCCCAGGAAAAGACAGCTATACCGTGTCCAGAAACTTCCAGACTTTCTTCTCCATGTGTTCGTCAGTCAAGGAGACGTGTGGTTTCAAGTACCAATCTAACTGAGTCTAATGAGGAAGTTCAACCACAGGTGAGATTTTTATACTTCCACTAGCTTTTGCCCGCGGCTTCGCTCGCGTAAAATTCGGGGTAGCACAGTTTCCCTTGCGCCTTATTGATTTGTAATAGCAACGCTAAGTTTTCCCTTTTCTTTCCTCTTTCTCCCTCACATCTCAATTTTTTAAAAAATATATTCACCTATGTCCGTCTCCTAGTTCCCAACTATCTCAGTACCAATATTCATTAAAATCGCTTTAACCATTAAAGCGTGAAGAGGTATCAAACAAACAAACAAACTTACTTTCGCAGGAGTTTCACTTTAGTAAGGATAAGGATTCTTTATATTATAATGAAAGTTAAATAATGACACAAGTTGTTTTTTAACCTAAAGCTATGCATTTATTATATATGTTGTTTTGTATTCAGTCCATTGGTTTGGAGTGAGGGGTATTGGGAAGCGGTCACCTTCTTCTGCGAAGCAGTTATGCTAGCGAAGGAGGTGGCCGGACGTGTAAAGGAAAAATACGTCAAACCAACCTAGCCGCCGCGTGAAAGGCTTCGGGGGTCGGGCACCGCGAGATGACTCCTGGCCACCTTAGATGCGGGTCTGTGGACGGCGAGCAGTGGGTACCTCACCGTCTGTCCGTCTATTGACGACAGGCCGTGTCGACAGCGCATTTGTGTTGCTCAAAGAGATATCAAAACAGAGGGGTTTGCCAGAGTCAGTGTCTCCCAGGGCAGCGGGGCAAAAGAAAGAACATGAATGGATTTTAGTCAGTAAAAGTCTGAAACTCCTTTCCAATCTGCCAAGAGCGGGGGCAAATATTTTATTTATAAGATATTTTCCATCAACAAAACAAAGTGACCTGTGACTGATGAGGCCTGTCTCCAGTAATGGCTGCTGTAAGCTTTTAAAAAAAAATACGTTGCCCCACATTATGAATTTCTCCTATATCGTGGGTGCGTTTACAAACATTTAAACTCACATACACAAACAGCCAGACCCGCAATTAAATTCATCTATTGGAAACTTGTTTTTGTTTTTACTCTGGACGCTCTTAATGTGCTGGTTTTTCTACATCGTTCACACATATGTATGTATAAACTCATCAGGCATCCATTTTTTTTTTTTTAATATTATGATTTAAAAAAAGTGTCCATGGAGTCTCTTGCCCATTCTTCTCCATACAGATCTACGCTTTAGAATGGACACAGTACTTTCACAAGTTATTATGTCTTATTACTGGGTCTGTAGCAGCATATTTTTTGTTTTTATAACATTCTAAAGTGCAATGATAATCAAATATTTTTACCAAATTTAGCATCATTAAACTGGCTTTGTCTGTTTTCTCTAATCTTTTCAGATAATCATAAAAAAATACTATTGGAATGCTAACGAGAAAAACAGTGAAGAAGAAATGCCAAAGATAGCGAGAGGTAACCGTGCTGAACCATCACTCGGTCGTCAAGCTGACCAAACGCCATGCGAACAAATCCGAAAAAGCTCCTACTCACAATGCACCCCGCCACTTTGCCATCGATCCAGCTCAGGTAAATTACACCAGCAAGACGCAGAGCCACAAAGAGTGCCCTGTGAGTTCTTCACCCGTCCCACGTCTTGCCCTGATCCAAAATGTTTACGTCAACCTACATCAAGTTCTTATAATGACCCACCAAGACCCACAAACAGGGATATGTCAAGCTCTCGAACTTCTTGCGCACCCCATCCCTGTCTGAATCCGTTTTACAGTAGCAACCAGCCACAAAACTCACCACCATGTTGGCCTTTTTCGAAAAGGAATAACGAATGTCGAATACCGAAAAGGGATAACGAATGTCGTATACCGAAAAGGGATGGTCTTGACCATCATGACCAGATGCCTTGCAGCAGCAGCGGACCTTATCGTAAAGAGCGAGTGATTGAATTAGGGTCTTTAGATGATATATGCAGCCCGAGAACGGAGAAACGACATAATGACGCCAACGATTGGCATGAAGAAGAGGAAGAGGACAACTGTTGGTTCTTGCCAATAAGAAGAGTGATTTTAGATGAAGGAATTGATGATTCTGTAGTGATGGAGAGGGACAAAAGAGATGAAAAGGCGAGATGTAAGTGTAAGGCGAGGTTGACCCCTAAAGCCCAGACAAGTAGATCTCATTTGGGCAGGTGTCCCAGTCAACAGTTTATGCAAGGCAACGAAGATGAGCAGAATTCGAAAAAGTGTGCTAAATGTTGCGGTCGTCGCTGCCCCTACCCCAGTTATTTGTACTTTAGACAATGATTATGTAAAGTGTCGTATTGTGTTGTCTTATACGGTGGTGTAGCAGTTTAATAAAAAAAATAACAACGGATTATTGTTCCATTTTGTTTGTGTATTTGATTTCCCTCAGCTCCGGACTAAACGTGGAGAAGAATGGAGCGGACAAGAGATGAGAATTAACAGACCAACCTTTGACACTAGTTTAAATTCACATTGCGTGTGTCTCTCCTGTGATAGCCCTAATCTTGTACATTTATACGCTCTGCTCGTCTGCGCTTTAGAGTCCATGCCTTTGCCGCTCATGCTCACTCAAATTCGCATAAGTGACCCCCGAATACTGAAACGTCACTCAAAATGTGAGGGCTGCTTAACATTTGAGCAGCTCTTATACTTTAGATTTTGTATGGTCAAACGTCACTTCTGAGTCTCTGTTAAACTTAAGTGGGACTTAAATTTTGAGTGACGTTTCAGTATTCGGGGATGAGGCCCTCAGACAGCAGTGACGTTTGTGAAATTCTTAGTGCCACTTAGTCCTGTGGCATCGCATTGATGAATTGTCGCTGGCAAATGCAAATGGCCTGTGGACCAACGATAGTGCTACGTCAGATCACCGCAGATGTTATTATTTTTCCTCAAATAAATGACTTGAGGACT
This sequence comes from Ochropleura leucogaster, assembly GCA_958449745.1. Classification (NCBI taxonomy): domain Eukaryota; kingdom Metazoa; phylum Arthropoda; class Insecta; order Lepidoptera; family Noctuidae; genus Ochropleura; species Ochropleura leucogaster. Next base: position 10,115,790 of record OY288227.1, read on the forward strand.
TTGTAGCCCCTACAAAGCTCAATTTGAAATGACTGCAAAAAACAAATCTTTTAAGTAATTTATTGACAATTACGACAAAAACATATAGTATAAAACACGCGCACAAAATTTAACAAGGGTATCTATACCTAAACAAGTCACATTGTCCATAATTCAACCTTCTCATTCTCCGGTATGCTTCCAAACATCTACATTTAACACGAAACTCACCATCCAACACATCTTCATCGGAGGAGACAGCATTGCCGGTCGCCCTAGATTCTCTAGCACTTGTAGATGTCCCAAAATCGCCGATTGCTACAGTTGTACCAATACCTTGGCTAGGAGTAGGACCACGACTACTAACGTTACCAGGAACGCTGTAGGACCGAATCTGGTTACTTGGGACGGTTAGTTGATCCTTAGTTGATTCTGGTCTTGTCTGTCCTCCAAATGCAACTTGCAGACTTTGATTGATACTCTGTTCTCTGCTAGTGATGTTATGACAAGTCTCACATTGAGACTTTGGCGAAGGATAAGCCGTATGCTGAATTGACTGAGGACTACGCCGAGCCTGCCCTGGGCTCTGAACTTGTTGAGACAAATTCGGTCGTTCTGGACTTTGCTGGATTGTTGGATTGATTTGCCTTGTTCCAATTTGACTGCCTTCTAAATTAACTCCTGGTGACCCGACTTGTCTAGACAAGTTCGGGTCAAGAGAACCGAATGGAATTCGTTCCATACCCTGCTCTGTTAGACCTGGTTGCATAAAATATCCAGAATTCTGAATAACGTGGCCAGCTGTCTGTGGGCTAGTACTGGTACCAGCATTCATCAAAGGAGCTAAAAATTCAACGTTATCCACTTGTGCAAGTGTAGAACTAAATGGTTTATCTTTTACAAACTCATCAAAACCTTCAGGATCTTGAACGGGCGCCCACCTGTCCTTAAGTCTTGAATATAGTAGCTCCACCATATCGGTAATCTTATGGTCATATTCATCCTGAATTGTCCTTCTTTTCACTAAAAATTGACTAACTTCATGCTTCATTTTATCTTCCATTGACAGATTATCATCGTTTAAATGTTTATGCATGTCATTTAACTTTTTTGCCAGTATATCTATCATTCTTTTTATTGCAACCTTTTCTACTTCGCTTTTTGGAGTTTTAGTAGGCAGATCCTTGTACCATTTCTCTATTTCATCTGCGAGATGAATTTCTTCCACTTCGTCTTGTAAAATATCATCTGCAGGGACTGGTACTTGTTCCAACGCTTTCATAGCGATACGCCTTAATTTGGATTGATTAAAAACCCTAAACCCTGCGTTATGTTCTTTAGTCAAATGATTTACTAATTTATCCACTTCTCCCATCAAACGATTCTTGTATATATTAGCTTTCACGGGATCTTTTTCTTTATAATTAACTTGGAGAACGTATGCATCTGCTACTGAATTCAAAAAGTTTTGTTGAAGAATAAAACAGTTCTGAATTTCATTATCTATCGCTAATTGCCTATTGAAATTATTTTTTACATTTTGTCTAAAAGATGGTCTGTCACCTACGGAATGCATCTCATCCAGTAATTGCAAAGCGCTTTTTAAAACACTTATTTTCCATGCATGTCTCATTTTCACTAATGCTTCTGTTTGGGGAAGTTCGTCAAGTAATTTATCTACTTTCTCCTCTAATAGAAACTCGAAATACCCATAGTCGTTTTCTATATCTGGGTCTGCTTTCAATTTGAAAAAGGATAGCAAAATTCCGTTAACCATAGTCTGTCTTGCTATTTTACCATAAGGCGTGGAATCGTCTAAAGGCAGAGCTTTACAGTGATCTGTAAAAACGGTCATAAATTTCTGACACATAGCGTCTATGCTACTTTCTTCTGGATGTGGTGGCGCTGGTAGTGGTTCGTGAAAACTGCAGCATTTTGAAGTAGGATTGTCTGGATCCATACGGCAAGAATAGTTTTGTTGGGCAGGAGGGGAGTTCCTATTCTGTTGCCCGGAATCATTCAATTCAATTTGAAGTAGACTTTGTGAATCCAGCTCTGTTTGACCCTTATCTTGAGGTTTTACCAACATTGGCACTGGTATGCTTTTAATCCTTTGCATTAATTCTTCAGCATGAGCGATTGTTTCTTTATTTTCTTCGCCAACTAATTTGTTGAACCATTTAAATATCTGATATTTTAGATGTTCTATTTCATCCTGTTCTGAGCGAGTATTGCTAGGATTCAATTCTAAATACTTCAGTCTGTCCACGATGTCTGCTGCTAAATCACTGATGACTACTTCTTTGAAACCTGCTTTAGAGCCTTGTGGCAAATTTAAGTGATCAAACCACTCGTCTATCTGTTGTACTAACCGTTTCGTATAAGTTTCTAAGTTTACATTTATATCACTTTCTTTAATACTGTGATCATTAGAATTACTTTTAACTGATACATCGTATACTGTCATATTATTCACAGTGTATTTATAATCATGGAATAAACGAATATTTTTCAAAGATTTTGAGAGTTCTGCTGCCATTCCGAAGATATGTCTATCAGTAGTTAGTTCACAAATCAAAGGAAACCTTCTCAAGAATTTAGTGATTTCTCTACACAATCTTGCATCGTTTTGCTCTGTTGTCAAGTTTTGATCTGGGTTAAGTAACATAGAGGTTATAACCGAACACATTTCTTCAGTAAAATAACGTAGTTGCTTCGGACAGTATTGAGGATTCAGTGGCAAAGTACTTGTCCAAACTTTGATAGCATCGCTTATCTCGTTGCTTTTACCTGATGATACACTACAACCGTCACCAATAAGTTCTCTTTTCAAACTTTTTATAAGCTTCAATACTTCTGCATTCAAATATTTAGAATCGTGTTTGTTGCTATGGCTCATCGGGAGAGTTTTCGTGAATACTAGTATTTCCTTTTTCATAACTGCGTTGTCTGACCCCGAAGATATTAATTTCTTTATACTTTTAATAAAATCCCCTTTCAGTTTATGAAATCTGCTGACATCAGTTATTTGTAAGGAAAGATCATTCAACCAGACTTCAATCGTATCGACCAACATTTTGTTTTCTTTATAACGCTGTTTGCATAATTCTTTATACAAATCTAGTTTTTGTAAATATAAATTTAGTTTAGAAGCTGTGTTTTGGACGTTATCGTCGTTTTGTTTCGGATCTAACATCCTTATTTGTTGGAAAATTTCTTCATCCAGATCAATGTCCTCATCGCCTATTGCTTGACTTAATTTATATGCTAATGCTTTTATAGCCATTTCTTGATTATTTCTTTCTTCTGGACTTTTTTCTCTGTACAACGGCAACTTTCGTAGCCAATTGATCATCACTTTTTCAAGCTGTATAATCACGGGTTCGTCACTTAATTTTGGAAGTTCTAAAAAATTATCGACACTCTGTCTTTGTATGCTCTTAGCAAGTTTCGCAGCATATTTATCTCTATCATTTTGATTATCAACCTTTTCATGTAATGGTAGTTTCTTCAACCAATAAGATAGTTCTTCTTGTAGTTTATTTTCTACAACGTCATGAGGTACTTTTGTTAGTTTAGTTTTTAATTTGAATATCTTAACAGCTAAAGAATGTACAATTTCATTCTTATTACTGATAAACATTCGTAACTTTATCGGTGCTATAGGGATTTTATCTATCCATTCCTCAACTAAGTCTTCATAAGACCTAATTGTGTTTTTTTCTTGCTTAAGATTGTTTGTTCTACTATCTTTTGTATACGGTACATTATTGATCCTACATTTCAACTGTTGCACATCGTAATAGTCTAATTTCTTATTGAATGCTTTCTCTGTCCATTTGCTTACTGCTTTATCCGTGACGCCTTCTTCATTATTTTCAAAGCCCTTATCAATTTCTTGAGCTAGATCTTTGATATTTTCATCGTTTGAAAGATGAACGCCGAATGGTAATTCACAGTACCAACTAAAGATTTCGTCAGTAAGTTTATCGATGTAAGGTTTAGAAGTATTAGTTATCTCATCAGTATTTGATGGTGACAAAGATCGAACTGCACTTGTGTCATGTAAAGAAGGTTTAGGAATCTTGCTTATTTCATTCATAAGTTCTTGAGCGTGTTCTAAGACTGTTGTGTTTTCTTCACCAAACAACATATTAGACCATTTAAATATCTGAAATTTTAACTGTTCTAGTTCTTCAGTATCTGTTCCTGTTAGACTGGGGTTTAATAATAAAAACTTGTACCTATCTACGATGTCACCAGCCAACTCTTTTACGGCCACATCCATTAGAACCTTGTCGTTAACCGGAATATTCAGTTTTGTCAGCCATTTGTTAATTTCTTCGAGAAGCTGTTTTTTATATGTTTCGAAGCTTGGCGCCTCATTGAAATCTAGTAGACCAGTAGTAGCATTTTGAAAAGCTGAATACACTTCTGGTCGACCACGTTCTGAACAACCTTTTTGGTGAAAAAAGTTTTCACGAAAGAAGAACTCTCTATAATCTTTCAAAATCAAATTAGTAAAATACTTTGCTTTGTACTGTGGTAGTTTGCTCACTTCTTTTAAAAGTCTTGTAACATCATCTGCAAATGAACTATCAATGTCAGTAATATCTGTGAGATCTAGTAAACGGTTAATCAATTCTATTTCGAGAAATTCCATTCTTCTCGTACTAAGAGCGATGCGGCTTTTCTCTAAGACAAAATTTAATTGATCTTTAACAAATTCTTTTATTTCCGTCGTTGTAGGTTGGATGTATGTACTTGAAAAATTATTTTCTAACATAAATATATTTTCTACCAGATTTTCTATTGCCTTGTTCAGGTACAAGTCTTTGTTGTGGCTACTGATGGCTATCGGTAATTCGTAAACGATTTCTGTTATACTAGATTGTAATGCTTCCTTATATTCTGAATCAGATTGAGGCCTATCTAACACAAGTGGTTCTAATTTATCAGCGATAAATTTAAAAACATCGTCTTTTTTCACACTTCTTCCCAAGAAATCTTTTTTCTTGATACTCAAAGTTTTCGTCCAATTCAAGATAGCCTTTTTAAAGCTATCTATTTTAAATCGACTGCAGTATTTTGGTATTTCCATTCTGTAAATATTAACGTTATCTTCTTTCGGAGTTGGGTACATTTTCTTCAGTTTTCGTACGATATTGCCAGGAAGCTGTTTTCTGAATTCTAAAATGTCTTTGTCAGCTTCTGTATAAGTCTTGGGTGTTTGCTTCAAAAACTTTTCTATTTTACTCATTAGTTTTTCTTCACCACCAGGTTTTTTTAACTTCTCAGCAAGTTTTCTCATCTTCTCTTCCCATAATTTGAGTTTATCTTTATCGGTATGGATTAACAACCATTCCGCCACTTCTGGCTGCAGATCCCCGTAACTATGACCTTTTTTCTTAATAACTTTTTGTTTATTTGTCGCCTCAGTTAGTTCTTCCTGAGATTTACTTCTTATTAAACGGTATTTGCATTTGGTTGTTGTTATATCTACAGTGCTGGATGCTGTTTGAACAGATTTAAAACTGAATACTTCTTTGTCTTTGCTGTCCACTGTCTTTACTTTATTGTTCTTATGTTCTTTACTGGCCTGTTTTCCGTGAACCTGAAAATAAATACATAATCTACTCTCATTGTTTGAAGTTTGTCAAAAAATTTGAGCTTTAATGTCAAAAATTAAATAGAACTTACAGTTCCAAGTTTATTACGTGTAGGTTGATTTTCTGCAAAAACAAATGCAATAGTTAGTATATAGAATATGATGCTTACCGTACTAAGAATTTCTTTTCTGAATAAAAAAATAACTGAACTCTGTGGTGAGATTTAAATAGTTTATTGAAAGTATGTCTGCAAAACTATAAAAAAAAAATACAAAACCTGGTGAATTTTTGGAATATAAAACTATATTATACTCCATTCTTGACAAATAATGGGAACTATTTTTTCAAATATTCTTGTAGCTAGCCTTTACACATTGATTTACAGTTATTTTGAAAGAGAGGATAAAAATATAAACGTGTAACATTAATAGAAGCCTCGATACTGTTCCCTTGACTCGCAAGGAATGTATTTCATTTGACTATCATTACTATCCATCTGAATTCGTGGTCTGTACTTCCTTCCTCTTCTCAAACACTTACATCTTTCCCTCTCCCTCTCCCTATCAGGAAGAAAACAGCCTTCTGGTCTTCCCAAGAACGAAGCAGGGATACAGACGGCTTGTAAGCTTTTATCAGTAGTTGGTTGTCCACTTTGACTCTGACTTGGTTGTTGCATGCATTGGTTCCAATTACAAGGTTGCTGTATGCTTTGGTTCACATTACTTGGTTGTTGTATACTTCCATCGTCTGTTATGTGTATGGCTGGTATTGCGTTTGTTCCTACTATTTGATTGTTGGTCTGACAGCACAAGGAGTCTGGTCCAGTACTCGTCAGCGCGCCTGGTCGACTGCTCGCCGGCACAGTTGATTTTGAACTACTTCCTGGAACTTGGCTTGTACCAAGTATTGGCATCTGACCACCTGCCATCATCTTTAAGTTGAGCGGTCTTGGTGCTTGCCCAGGAACTTGGGTAGCAGCTGACATAGGCCCAGGACTCTGTGAGGTCTGGTTTAATGTACGTTGACCTTGGTAAGCATTAGGCTGCATTACTTCTTGCATTATTGGAGTTATCACTTGACCGTTTTGTGATCTGCCTGGAACATTAAGCATGGCTTTGCAGCCTTGACCAGTTTGAGCCAACTGCGGTGCAATTGGTCCTTGGTTAGGAACTTGTCCAACTAGTCCTATGCTTCCTTCACCATAAAGAGCATTAGGACCAAAACTTTTTCGTAATGTATTCTTGGGAAAAGCTGGACTCTGTCCCGGACCGACACTTGGTGGAGGTTGGAAAAGTGGTCCCTGAAAAGACTGCCCCTGAGGGTACATTTGACCCCTAGATACTGAGCCATTTTGAATATTAACTGGACCAAAAGCTGGGCCAACACTTTGGTTGAACCGACCTGGACTACCTTGACCAAATTCTCCTTGACAGAATGGGCTAGTGCAAGCAGCGTTTGGAAAATTACCACGTGGAAAACCATGAGCGTTCGGAAAACCTTGAGGAGGACCTTGCTCATATAACCCTTTAAGACCTGGGCTCTGAGGAGCTGGTTGTGAATAAGGTCCCGATCCTATTGAGGCACGAGTTTTGTTGTTACGGACCGGATTGGTAAGACAAGGGGGTCCCGTACACAATAGCTGACTTTGGAGATTAGGGGGAAATTGACTTTGGCTAGTTACGGGTAACTGGTTGTGGTTCAATGAAGAGAATGGTACGTCCCCACCATAGACGAAAGGCGCTTGAGTATTAGGCATTTCGGTTACTTCCATCCATTGTTTGTCCTCGTTGGGAATTAGCATTTTATCACCAGTCCAACTTGCTCCACAGCCTGGACAACTGCTTCGAGCAGCTCTTTGCTCTGCTGCATCCCGAAATGAGTAAAAAGTTGCTTCCCTAACAGGGACGCAAGGCGCTTGAGTATTGGGGATAAATATACTCGGTCCTTGAGGATTTCTTAGATAACTTCTCTGGAGAGCTGTTTGCTCTGCTGAATTCGGGCAATACGATTGTGGGGATCGCGCGCTTGGCGATGCAATCGAATTACTGTGCATTTGAGAAGGCATTTTGGTCCCTTTCATAGAATACCACTGAATGTCTTCTTTGGGAACTGGCATTTGGCCGTGAGTCCAATTTACACCAGGACCAGCGTCTGTGCGTCTGTGTGCAAAATTTTCTTGACCTGGATAGCTTCTCCTGGTCTGATTCTCTGGCATCGACATTTTCTTTCTTTTTTGCGGCAAAGGTGCACTCTGACTTTCCCAAGATCTATTAGGACCGGCTTCTCTAGAAATATTACCTCCGTTGACATTACTCCTCTCAGAAGGTGCACAATAATTCGGAGCATTTGGCGATTGTGCCCTCTGAGACATTTCACTGCGCATTTGCGCTGGTATTTCTGTCCTGTCCATAGAAATCCACTGAATATCTTCTTCGGGCACTGAGTCTTGTCTTCCTCCACCACATGGCATTCCAACTTGTCTCGGAGAACATTTAGCAATATTTTCTCCTACGATTAAATAGGATTCTCTATCTCCAGTCATTTCATGCATACTCGATGCAAAGGGCATGTTTCTACTAAATTCCTCATAATCTTCTGGTTCTTGAAATGACACTCTTCGTATAGATGCTCTTAAATTTCTGATCCTATTTGCCAGTTCATCTATCAGGTAGTCTTTGTTAGTCCCTTCTTGAATTGGCATCTTTTCTAAGTTTTTCGGTAGTTCTGCCTTCAATGCTAATCTGAATGCGTCATCGCAACAAGTAACATCACTTAAGCCAATTTCTTGAATTTTTTTAACTATTGCATCCCTCGTTCTTTTTTTTTCTAATTGACCAACAGAAGTATTTTGTGGAATGTCAGAAATCCAATTGTCAACGTCCATAGCGAGTAAGATTTCATCCGCCTCATCTTTGATAGCCGAAAAATTTGGCGTGGGGATTTTCTCTAGAGAATTTATGATATCATTTGCATACGCAGTCGTTTCCATGTCTGCTAAATTATGCCTATTTTTTATTTTATTTAGAAATTCGTCAAGTTTCTTCAAAAAGTTTTTCTTGTAAATAGTCGCCTTAACGTTGTCTTCATTCTTGTACCTTGTGTAAAGTATGTAGTAGTCTGTCATGTTCTGTTTATCGAATTCATCATTTGCCTTATCTTCTTCATTCTCAGTGGGTGCTCTTTCTGGCAAATTATTTTCGATATTATCCATAAGTTGTTGTTTAAAAGAAGCTGGTGCGTTCGTGGACTTGATCAAGTCATTCATAGCTAAAGTCTTTTGAAGTAGCTGTGCTTTTAGTTCAGGTTTTGCTGCCGCTAACTCCTGTGATTGTGGAACACCCTGCAATAGCCTTTCTATCTCTTCTTCGAGGATATCCTGGCAGTAATATTGGTTGCCAAAAATATTAGGATCTAACTTCATCTTAGTTACAGCCTTCCATATTCCGTTGTAAACATTGACTCTTTCTGATTCTTCTGTTGTTTTATCTGCTATTGGTATTTTTTTAACCCATTGTTTGAGGTATTCGTCATACTCTTCGTTCAATTTCTTTACTGGGACTGAACCACCGGTTCGGTTCATTGGAGGATCATTCATTGATTGATTTGGGTCATGCATTATTGGCTGTGTTGTCCCATAGTTTCCAAAAGTGTCCATGTTACCGGTAGGAGTTCCTACTCTTGGCTGCGTAATATTATTAGTGAATCCAGATGAGAAAGTGTTACAACCCCATGGATTGCTAGGTGAAGCTGGACCAAAACTACGTTCACATGCGCTGCTATTGTTAAGACTGTTTTGGACTTGTGGACGACCAGCATTACCAATTTGTGGCCCACGGCTATAATTTCCACAGGCAGTTTGACCTTGGATTTCCTGAAGTTTGGATGGCCCTGCGTTCGATAAACTGTTTACTTCATAGCCTGGTACTTTTCTGTTAATTCCTCTACCAGTTTTGAGCGTATTCTGACTAAACTCTTTACCACAGCACGGTTTTGATTGAACTGGTGGTGAATAAGGTTTTGGGACACTTAGACCACCGTTACATTTATCCGCCTCAGCTTCTATACTCCGATGCTTAGGGTTAACCAGCATAGGAACAGGTACACTATTAATCCTTTGTAATAAATTTTCAGCATCGTTTATAGTTTCCTGGTTCTCATCTCCCACTAATTTGTTAATCCATTTAAATATCTGATATTTCAAAGCTTCTAATCTGTCTTGGTCAGAATCTCTGCCGGTATGATTTAATTCTACATATTTGTGTCTATCTATAATGTCTCCTGCTAAATCATTTACGACTACTTCTCTAAAACCAGAGTCTTGAATTTGAGGTATATTCAAGCCATCTAACCATTGATTAATTTGTAGTGAGAGTTGGTTGGTATAACGGTCTTGGTTCCTTTGCAAATCTTCCTCAGTTATTGACCCTATACTGAAATCTGTATTGTTAGTCGAATTCATATTTTGCCCCGAATTATTGCTGACGTTGAGGATCGTATAAGTTTGATTGAAAACGCAATTATTTAGCATGTCCTGTAAATCTTGGAGCATAAGGTTTGAAATATAATTTGCGTGCTTATTAGAGATTTTGCCTAGATCTTGAAGTATTATTTCCATTTCATCCATTATCTCATCTTCGCGCCCAGACCAAACGCATTCGATTGAGTCCATCATTAGATCTACTAGCTCATTTTCTAAATCATACAGTGTTTTATTAGCCATTCTTGTATTACATTCATTGACATAATTCAATAAATGTTCTCTTACAAAATCTCGCATGTCTTCTTCAGTTAGTATCTTCTTTGATCTACTTGTGAACGGTCTTCTCCTAACCCTTCCAGTCTGTGTGGATACAATCACATTCCTCATTCTTTTCAGTAACACATCTACTAGTTTTCGCAAATATGATTTCAGGCCATAATTTTTATTAACTTCAATAGGAATGTCATGTAAAATTTCCACTATTTCTGATTTCAAATCAAAATCGTCTTCAGTCCAATTGTTCAATAGTTCTTTAATTCTATTTTCAACCGTATTTAAGAGGTCTCTCCTGTCGTTAGCCTTGCCTATGTTATCAGTGTTTAAGTTTAAGTGGTTGACCCAATCTTTTAAAACGAAGTCGAGTTGTCGATGCTCGGACAGCCTAAAAGGTTTTATCTCGGTTCTTAAAACATTTTTTGCATCGCCGTAACAATTTTTGAGTTTGTCTACCAGCTCCTGATAATCTCCAACATAATCACAAGCTTTTGGACAACCATCTGAAACATATTTGTGACGTTTGTCTTGTTTTATTTTTACCCTATCACAAATATGTGCAGGCCGCTCACTGGTATCAAACAATTTTTTTATCAATTCATCTCTAATTGTATTTTTAGACACAGTATCAGAGATTTCATTAATAAGCTCTAAGAGACTAATTTTCAATTCATCTTTGGTTAACTTTATCGCTTCTTGCGATTTTGTTTTCCTACTAACTATTGTCCTATTTCTACTTGAATGAAAATCTATAGTGCTAAAAACAGTTTGAGCAGATTTCCTAGGTTTTAAATTTGTGTCGGAAGGATAGAAATTAGTTTGTATGGATTTGATTGAGGTTCTTATGTCCATGTTTTCAACGTAGTAGAATTCACCTTCCGTGTACTCTTCTCCAACTGATGAGATGGGGGATTCTGGAACGGCTACCTGAAACAAAGATCTTAAGGAATCTGGCGCTCTAAGCTAAGTATAAATGAACGTGTTCATAACTTTGATGACATAGGTTCTGGCCAAAATGCAAAGGTTCATAGTGAAGTACCTTAATAAAGGACTTCATGGATGATGTCAGATGGCTATTTGTGTAAGCAAGGCTGCCACACTATTCAAAAACCATAGCAACCTCTGAAAGCTGGAACCAGAATCAACCACCAGAAAAGCACCTGGACTATAAAGCTAAACGAAATCCCGTAGAAACAAATTTAACTTTCTTGGACCCCGCAAATAAATTACTAAAGTGTTCAAATTACGTTTTTGGCAATAGGGAATGTCTGCATGTAATTTTTTTTTTATTTTCTTTCAATGAAAAATGGTACTAATCCAAGAAAAGCTTTAAAAGTTAATTTCAACTACTAATTGTCAAACACATAAGGACCGTGGGCTTCAAGTGAATCGCCAGCCAAAAATCGCTGACATAAATGGCTTGCTATCCTACCATGACGTCATAAAGCAGAACTTATTCCACTGAAGGAAAGAGACAGAGCTATACAGAGTGTTTAGCACCATTTTTTTCTCACACAGGAATAAGAACTGCTCTAAGATGTCATAGTAACCCTACTGATATGTATTGTGAGTGTCCTCTGAACTTTGGGTCTTCTTCTATAAAGACAAACCAATGATAAATCAATATCTTACAGTTTTCCTAGACACGTTTGCTCTTGGTAAAGTCGCCACTTCTTTGGATAGCATTTTGACAGCAGCTGTGGACACAAAAGAAAATTTGATACGTCTTACTGAATCGAAATAAACAACGTTATTGCCGTGATCATGACCCTAAATATAAACTTTATATCTAGGTGGTAAGGGGTATCGTATTACCCAGTATTAACTGGGTTGTGGAGGTCACATAGGCCGTCGCTCCATGTAAAATACTGATATTCAGCTGCATCCAGTTAGACTGGAAGCCGACCCCAACACAGAAAAAGGCTGGGCAGATGATGTTGATCTACGTGGTAAGGTATGTTTAAGTGATTCATAAAGACAGAATGAACAAGTCGTCTAAAATTTCGGCTTTAGCAGAATCATAATAAGATAATAATATTAATTACGATAAAATTCTGAAAATGGTCACAATTTCACAAACGCAGTTAATATTAAGAATTGTTAGTTTGTGACCATTTTACGAATGGTAACGTAATTCATATTATTAACCTACTAGCTTCTACCCGCGACTTCGTCCGCGTGGCATAGTTACTTTGGGCTAACACTAACTTTAACCCGCGCGATGATTGAAAATAGTTTCTCTCCCTTTTTCTTCCATCTTTCTCACCCTTTGCTCCTAGCCTATGTGCATCTCCAGGGTCCCAAAAATCTGTGTCCCAAAATTCATCAAAATTGGTTTGGCCATTTAGGCATGAAGACATAACAAACCAAAAAACTCACTTTCGCTTTTATAATATTAGTAAGGATTGTCATTTTGTAACCATTTTACGAATAGTAATGTAATTCATATTATTAATCTATACCAAAGTATATTTTGTACAATATAGTAATTAATTCCAAAATGAAAATCCTAAAGAAATATAGGGGTGGTCGATTAAAAAAGACTCCTATGTATTTACTTACCTTGGATCTCCATGTTGACTGAATTTGAACTCTGAAACCAGTAAATACAGTATCAATTGCATGCAATTGCCTCAGATTTCATTCATTAATGATCATAGACTAGCCCCATTGTTATTAGGGATGGGGAAATCATCAAATAACTTTTCCTGCTCTGAGTGGAACGGAAGGGAATGTCAGAATTTATCGACTAAAACTCATCTATTTTCCTTTTGTGTTTCGGCGCCGCGGTGTCTGTTTGTAAAGTAAGCAATGACTTACTGTCCGGCCTACGCTGTCCTCTCATACTTAAGAACTAACGCTAAAACAACAACATTGTAAAACCATATGATTTTAAAAGATTAACCATGGAGTTTCTTGCCGGTTTTTCTCCATAGGAAACGACCTACCAGAACCGTGCATCTTTTCTCGACGTTTTATAAGTGCCCATGTAGGCCTATGTGAAATGAAAATATTTTCATTTTGAACAACTCGCAACCGCGACAGGCAGTAACGTGGCCTTAGCAGCCCCCTTTGCTTTGCTAACATCTTTCGCGAACGCGCCGTCGACACGGCCTGTCGTCAATCGACGGACGGACGGTGAACTACCCATTGCTCACCGCCCACAGGCCCGCATCTACGGTGGCCAGGAGTCGTCTCGCGGCGCCCGACGTCCGGGGCGTCTCCCGCGGCGGCTGGATTGGTTTGAAGTTCTCTCCCTCAAACGCCGGTCCACCTCCTTCGCAAGTATGACTGCTTCGCACTCGGAGGTGACCGCTTCCCATTCCCTCTCGCTCCGGACCATGGACTGAACCAGGGCTGAAGGTTAGCCCGTTATACTTACATTCTGATAGTCACAGGACAGCGGATGATAGTCGCGAGTCTCTCTGATCGTTGGAGGGCAGACTGGATGGTTAAACGGCTGTCAATAGAAAACATACGTCAGTTGAATTGGTTGGTACAATCATTCAGCGTTGTCAACGTCATTGACTAAAGGAAGTACAACAGTGTTAGATATGTATTTACATATATGTATGTGAGCGCTAAGCCAGCTAGAGGAGCTCGTGGCTAAATAATAGCAGCCGCTCGGGTCGATCTTTAGGTTAAGCCGCGCTTGCCTAGGTTGGGTAACCACCCGTTATATACCCAGTTTCCTCCGTGCCTCGGAAAGCACGTTAAGCCGTTGGTCCCGGCTGTCATTTGTACATCTTTGACAGTCGTTACAGGTAGTCAGTGTTCCGAAAGTCTGGCAACCAGTCTTACCAAAGGGTATCGTATTACCCAGTATTAACTGGGTTGTGGAGGTCAGATAGGCAGTCGCTCCATGTAAAATATTGATATTCAGCTGCATCCGGTTAGACTGGAAGCCGACCCCAACATAGTTGGGAAAAGGCTGGGCAGGTGATGATGTGAGCGCTAAGCCAGCGGACGGGCTGCGACCCGCCCCGCCCCGCGCCGGTTACTTACCTCTGAAGGAAACCATTAAACAGATATATTGTGCAATGACCTAGCGAGATTGACGTAACCACATAAGTACATACTCTCGTTTATAACAAATAGTTTTCGGTCTTTTTAATGTTTTTTTTGCAAACAATGTTTATCAAACTAAAGTACAGACGCGAATCAGAAAGAATTTCGAACGTGGACCTGTTATTACCTGTCTGTCACTCCCACGTAAATATAAAGCGCAATACACATTGAGCCGGCCACCGCCGGGCCGCCGACATATGGCGCAACTTTTTCGGCGGCCTAGTTGGCGGCTTCACTTAATACAAGTCGGAAAATTTGATCGGCGGCATGTCGGTGGCTTGAGATGAGAAATTTATTGGGCAGTCAGCACTACAGGTCGAGCGTCGCCGGGCAACTGAGCGCAGGCGTACCCAAACCACCAACATGTCGGCGGGCTTCACGCGCGGGCACATGTTGCCGACATGATTCTCTTCATAAAGGTCGCCGGGTTGTGCCGCCGGGCTTTGCCGGGGGCCCGGTGGGCTCAGTGTGTATTGCGCTTAATGCGTCTCGCTCGCACAGTTGCAATGGCGGCCGTTCTCAGGGATTGTAAACCTTTTACCTGTGACTGTTAGGTTTGTAAGAACAAAAGTTTTTTGGTTGGCCTTGAGTCACGAGAAAAAGTCCTTACTTGACATAATTTTTAAATAACGAACAAATGACATTCCATCTTGGGATGCGTTAGTGATAACTCAGTTTTCGGACACAGATATCTATTCCTAGGTTTTTGTTAAGTAAAAATGCTCAGTCCCTTGAGTTTCGTTATTAAGAGTTTACACTGTACATAATTTATTTGGTTCAAATATTTCCTGTAAAGCACACATAATACAAAAATGTTTGTAACCACTGGCAGTAAGTAAAGAGGTCATTGTACGAAATTCTTCCAGCTCCGCGACTGGACTTTAGCACATAACTAAAAACACTTACATAACTCGTATAAGACCGCCCCCCACTGTCCCTCTTCCTCTTCGTCATATCCCGCACACACCTCCCATCGTAGTAGCTCCGACTAGGCCTGTCATAGTGTTCATCGTTCCTCCTCTCCTTTGTGGGGTGTTCCTCATTCTTCCGAGGACGTATGCAGACGTCAGGCTCATAAATACGACTTCGAGCAGCCAGGGTGTAGGTGGCTTTAGACTCGAGGACGTTTTGGGATGACGGTTCTGAGCTTCTATTTGGAGATGATGAGTTTCTGTAGTTTCTTGAAGCTGGAGAAATTAAGGAGATAATGATTTTAACACGGTTTTATTAGTCCCACCTAAGTATGCTAAGTAAACAAAGCAGAGTGGCCTGTCAGGGCCACCGCCTGCCGGGGTTGCGGGTTGTTCTAAAGAGATACAGCAGCCCCGGAACGTTAAGGACAATATAAATAAATATCTTGGTACAACTCACACACGGCTATCTGATCCCAAGCTAAGCAGAGCTTGTGTTATGGTAACCAAACAACTGATATACATACTTATATAATTTATAAATACATACATATTATAGATAAATCACACCCAGACACAGAACAAACAATTATGCTCATCACACAAAGTTTGTCCTGGGTGGGAATCGAACCCACGACCTCCGGCTCAGCAGTCAGGGCCACAAACCACTAGACCAATAGGCCTGTCATATATTACATACATCACAATAGAAGGAACATGGGTGGGTTTTAGTCAGTACAATTCTGACACTGCTCCCGCTCTGCGGAGTTATTTGATGATTCCCAACCCAGTATGACGAGTTTTCTTGTTTCTTACGTGCTGTGGCGGTTGACAGTATTCAAGCTCACTCAAATGTCTCGCTGATGGTGGCCTGGGTGTCCGACCATTTGGTTCCCTTCGATATGGTTGAGTTGAATGTGCATTTAAAGGCAGCAGATTAAAACCTGTCGACACCAGATTACGCAAAAATGACTTACAGCCCTTAGCTTGAGTATAATTGACCAGTCTTTCCATAACTTCCGAAGACCTGTCAGGCGAGAGGCAGTTAGGATACTTCCTCAGAGATCTGGCGAAGGCATCCTCCATGTGTGACGGTCTAGGGGAGCAGACTGACCCTAGAAAGTATTAGGAGGGAAAAACACAATTATAATATTTTTATTTAGCCTACATGGGCACTATAAAAGATTTTCTTCGTTTCACTATCCTAAAAGCCGTCCGTCTGTCTGTCTGTCTGTCAAGACCCTTTATTTTAATAATGCGTGGAGGTATTGAGTTGAAATTAAAACCATATACCAAAAAAACCTGAATCTGTGAAATCAACCCTCAAAATCAAAAGATTCGGCAATTCATTAAGTAGAATTTATCCTCACTAATATTATAAAAGCAGAAGTTAGTTTGTTTATTACGTCTTCACGCCTAAATGGCCCAACCGATTTCGATGAATTTGGGTACAGAGATAGGTGGGACCTTGGAGACGGACATAAGATAAAAAATAATAGGAAAAGGGGGGGAAAGAGGGAAGAAAAGGGGAGAGAAAGATATTTATTTTTCGATCATCACGCGGGTTAAAGTTAGCGTTAGCCCAAAGTAACTATGCCAAATGCAGAAGCTATAGTACGGCCAACGAGAAGCGATACGAAAGGTCATTAACCTAAAGAACAACTGTGGCGTTGACAATCTAATATTTAGCTCTTTCCATCTTGTGCCTTTGTCGTAATGTCTCGTTCTCCCGGCAAAAACATGACAACGTTAAGACGGGTTCGCCAACATTCGGGCGGCCATTTTAGATGGGGTTTTAGCATGGGTTTTGTTTACATTTGGTATCGCTTTTCGTTGGCCGTACTGTAGTTTGTTTTTATTTTTTCTTCTACTGGAAACCGACCCCATTATTTAGGGAATGATGGTGAATACCACTCACCTCGATCAGGCCAGCACATTCCACCTCTGAAGCTGTTGGCTAGGGGAGAACTGGGTCTGACTGGACAGCCGTTAGCCCCACTGCCAGAACCACCCACTATGAAATTACCATGACCTAAAGAAAAAAAAAAATTTTAAAAAAAATAAGTTTATTTGGCACATAAAAACTTTGCACCACAAGTGCACTCAACTTTAAACAAAAAAAGAAATTTAAAAAAAAAACATGTTTTTTAATTTATAACTTCACACTAAACACAAAAAGGAGATAATATGGTAGTTTCTAGGGTCCAAATAATTACATTCTATTTAATCCGTCTTTTAGATTATTCAAAAATACGGGACACGTATTTTTTAAGGTGAATGCCGTGAGTTGGCGCTTAAATTTCCCGCCAAACCATGTGGACAGAGTCGATTCAGATAGCTTAGACTGGGATTGCTAAAGCTGACACCGTACCAGGTTCCTTAGTCTGCTATTACAATCGTGTCAGAATGGTCGATCACTGATCGCATAATGGTTGATTTTACTAATCTACTACATACTAAACTTGTCAAAATCAACCATTATGCAATCAGTGATCGACCATTCTGACACTATTGTAATAGCAGACTAAGGCCCCTGATCATACCGTTCAGGATCATACGATCGAAACTGTCCCTTCAGCGTACAAGCCGTTATTCTACGCTACCTTTGTAAATTATTGAAGTAATAAACGTGACTGTAAGTGATTATAACAACTGCCCGAGTACCCACATTCCTCATGGAACCTGAATCAAGAAACATAGATGAAGACCCTGCTATCGCTACGCCCCCCTCCCGCCGTCAAACCTAATCTTCTAATTAAAATTCTCGTGTCACAATTTTCGTTCCCATACTCCTCCGAAACGGTTGGACCGATTTAAACGAAATTTTGTGTGCATATCGGGTAGGTCTGAGAATCGGCTAACATCTATTTTTAATGCCTCTAATGCCCCGTTCCAATAAAGAAAAACGACTCGTTTTCCTTACGGATAGTTGTTTTTGACATAAGTCTCATAGAACTTACGTCAAAATACAACTATCCGTAAGCAAAACGAGTCGTTTTTGTTTATTGGAACGGGGCATAAGTGAGCAGCGGGTGAAACCGCTGGGCACAGCTAGCATATATATGTCGTGGATTGATGGCGCAGTGAAGACAGTGCCATCTAACAATTCATTTGTGCACTAAGTTTAATTGTTATGGATTGATGGCGCAGTGCCAACAGCGCCATCTAACAATTCGTTTGTAACCGGAAACGCAAGTGTGCTGCGCGCGCGCTTGGACACGATCGTCGGTAGAAGGGATGAAGCTATAACTGACGGAGCGACCGAGTGCAGAGGTTCAGGACCGCCAGAGGTCGAAGAGGACGGACGTGCCAATCAGTGTGTAGCTCCAGCTGAAGTTCCCTCGGCCTCCGCTGGCGGCCAGAAGAGCCGTGGCGCCACCTCCGACTGGACGCGAGGAAAGTCGGTGGCCACGCCCCCTCCATCACTGTGATTGGTGCGCGCTCCGTCGCAGCGGCTTTCGTCGGGTGACGCTACCCACTCGGGGACCGTTACCTTAGCGAGAGCCGCTCCGCTCGGACCGCCCACCCACTTTTCCCTGTGTTCGTATTGGTGGCCGCCGCTGCTAGTACGAACACAGGGCGAAGCCCTACTCCCGGTGCCCCGGCACTGAAGCGGTCGCGGAACACCTCTCCCACTACTGAAATCCGAAGTCTGAAGTTTATGAAGATTGAAGTACCGACCTGAAGCGTCAACAATGAAGCCGAAGCCTGGCGCCCGTGCCTCCCTAGGCCACGGAGGCGCCGGCTCCTCCAACGAGGGAAGCGAGTCCCTGCGGGGTCCGGACCGGGTGATGTCGGAGTCGATGCCCAACATTGGCCCCGTGTCGCTCGGCCCGAATCCCGTCGGCCCCCGCCCCCCCCCGGCTCCCAAGAAGATGCCACCCCTGAAGAAGGCCGAGAAGAGGCCCGAACACCCGGCCACGACGAGTGCGGACGCCTCCGTGTCCGGCCCAGCGACGTCGTCGGCGCCTGCGCGCGTTGCGCCCTCCGCGTCGTCGAGCCGTCACCGTGCCGCGGACGCGCCGCCTTCGTCGAGGCAGGCCTCGGCTAAAACCGCCGCGCCATCCGCTCGCGCCCCGCAAGCGCGCGCCGCTGTCGCACACTCCGCTGTGCGCGACGCGGCCCCAACCGTGCGAAATCCCGCGTCCTCGCCGCGCCCTGCTGAACCCGCCGCGCCCGCCGCGCCTCCGGCACCGCTGCATGCGCGTGCCGCCGCGCCCCAATCTGTGCGCTTCGCCGGGACGGTGCGCCCTGCCGCGTCGTCTGCGCCCTTCGGGGCTGCGACCGCGGCCCGCGCGCTCTCCCGCGCCCCCACTACCTCGCGCCCCGCCGTGACAAGCCCGCAGCCCGGGCCGTCCGCGGCCGAGCGCGACCCACGACTCCGGCAGAAGGCGTCGGTGCCGCCAGCGATGTCGGCCCCCCACGCCTCTGCCGCCCTGGACTCGCCTGCGCCTCCCCGCACCTCGGCGTTTGACTCGCCGGCAGCGTGGTCGGCATGCTCGTCGCTAGCCGGCTCGAGCATGTCGATCGCGTCTGCTGGCTCGGTCACCGCCACGGACAGTGACGACGAGCCGAGTGTGCCTACTCGGGAGAGGCGCCCCCCAATGAAGACCCCGTCGCCGCCGCAGCGCGGACTTGCGTCCCACCCGGACACGAGACCGCAGCGCCGGCGCCGTAGCACCGAAGAGTCCGAGGAGGAGGCGAAGCGGTACTGCCTCGACCCGCCGCGACCGCAGCGCGAACGCGCTCCACCGCGCGGCCGGGACGCTGCCGCCTCGCCAACCACCTTCGCGGAAGCAGCCAGGCGCTCACCACCCGCGACGCCGTCGCCCTCAACGTCGACGCGCACCGCGGACAGGGTGAGTCCTTTAGCTTTGACTTCCCCAACCCCATCAGCGGCGGCCCCCAGCGGAAACGCGGCCGGGGCCACCTCTACGCCGAAGCCGATGTCGCAGCCGCGGCGGAGGTATCCTCCGCTGGTCGTGGAGAAGCTGCCGGCTTGGCCGACCCATTTCAGGGCCCTTAGGGGGAAGCTGGGTCACCCGCCGCACGCCCGCCCGTATCAGGGGGGTGTGCGGTTTACCCCTCAATCAGATGAGGAGTATAGGGTGGTCCAGCGTTACCTAACGGGCCTGGAGAAAGAGATCGGCTTAAGCTGGTTCGCCTATTCGCTGCCGGCGGAGCGAAGCGTTAAGGTGGCCCTCAGGGGGCTGCCCGCTGACACGCCCCCGGAGGAGATAGAGGAGGAGCTCCGCACGTTGGGGCACCAGCCGGAGTACGTGCGCCACATCAAGGCGCGCGCGGGCAGACCCGGCTGCGTGTTCCACGTGGTCCTGAAGCGGACCCCGGATTTCAGGAAGATCTACGACACCTCCGTGTTTTTAAACATGCGGGGTGTCAAGGTCGAAGTATGGCGGAGTAAACGAGGGCCCGCCCAATGCCACCGGTGCCAGAAATTCCGGCACTCGTCACATCACTGCCACCGGACGCTCGCCTGTGTCCGCTGCGGCGGTGAACACGCCGCGCGTGATTGCCCCCGCCCTCGGGAGGAACCGGCAACGTGCGCCAACTGTGGGGGCGATCACCCTGCGTCGCACATAACGTGCCCCGTCTTCAAGGCGGAGGCACGTTACAGGCGAGCGGGCACCGTCGCCACCACGACCGCCACCGGCCGATCCACGGCCCCAATTCCCCGACCTGAGGTCGACGCCCCTGAGGCACCTGGCGCGTCGCTGATGGCGACGGCTAACGGGCCCTCAGTCCGGGGGGAAGCTCCTCCGTCTAAGCGGCGGAAAAACGGCAAGAAGAAGAAGCGGGGGGGCAAGAAACCCGCACCGCCCCCCGCACCTGAAGACGTCCGCCGGGGCGACCTGACCTCATCGGAGGCGCAGGCTGTCCCGCCACCACCACCTGCTGCTCGGCCGGCAGGCAGCGCCACTGTCGCGCAGCCGCCGGCCCCACTCAAACTATCGCTGCCTCCGCGAGGCGCCGGCGAGCCCGCCGCCGCCTCCGCGGACAGAAGACAGCGAGTAACAGCCTGCGCCATCCGCATTGTGATGCGCCTCCTGCAGGCCATCCAAGAGGAGCAGGACGTGCAGCGTGTCGCCTGCGAGGGGCTGGCCGACCTCCTCGCCATCTACAGCGACTAGTCCCTCGTCGGCGGCCCGCGCGCAGCCCGCGTCCGCCCAGGTCGCCCACCGCCGCTACCTCCGGGGGAAACCACCGGATTTGACCGCAGGTAAGCTGTTCCCGGTTCACACGCAGCTTGCCTGTACATTGACACTACACACAATGACATACCTGCTGCGTGGCGTGTTCTAAGTTAATATAGGCACGTCACGTAGCGTCCCAGACAGACGCCACTGTACACACACAGACTCACGCGCGGAAGCGCGGCGCGGGTCCGCGTCTCCGCGTCCCACATGGGCGGTGTCACACAGAACAATGCCGCCCATACACACACACGGCCTTTTAGCCTCGACCGCAACCGGCTCGCTCTGGAAGCGGGGGGGGCGGGGGCCACACATCCTACCGCGGGAGCGCCGAGTCGGCACCTCTGTCGCTGGTCGTCCTCCGCTGGGCCTCCCTCGGGCAACCGGGGGTCTCACTCGGCGGGGACTTGACCGCCGGAGGTGTCGTGAAGCAAGCAGTGGCTGTTTCACAGCGCTGTAGCGCCCCTGCGGTCACACACACTGCAGCCACACTCCCAGGTGCGAGATGCAGCTCGCACCACACATTTTTAGATAACAGGATTATCGACCCAAACACGCCCCGCACCGTGCTGTGGGGCCGGTGTTGCTACCGCGGCCATGGGGTACTGTACCCCGGTACCGCCCGCGCTCCCCCCGACGGGGGTCAGTAGCGAATACTAGCGACAGCAGAGGTTCAGTCAGTCAGTCAGACTGCTCAGTCGAACTCAGTCAGTCTTGGCAGACGCCCAGGACCAACGCACGTGTTTGTTTAATGTGAATTCGTTATTCGTTAAGTTTAAATTCGAATAAAGTTATTTTGATTATTTTATTGTTTGAGTGCCCAGTGACAGTGCCCGCATTTAACCTAACCATGTCGGATCACAAAGAAGACCCGATGTTTTCCCATCTCGGCCACCCTTGATGCGACATCAGATGTGGGATATACTCGAGCTCAAGAAATATCGCAGAATGGAGCCATGACGTCACGGTACGACGAGTGTCTGACTGCCAATCAACAATGGAGGAGGCGCCGGCAGGTGTCCTAGCCGTTCCTGAGCAGCGCCTGCAGCAGCGGTGCGTTGATGTCTGCTACGGCATTAATCCCAGTGGTACGCCGATGAACTCTGGTGAGTCGTATCCATTTTATTATGATTCTGGTGCCGAATGCTCTCTCATCAATGATTATGTTGCTTAAAGGTTTAGTGGCAAACTTCTGAATAATATTGTAAACTTAACAATTCGGTCATGTCATTATATCAGTCATGGTAGTGTGCAAAGTAGGTACCTTACAAATTTTGACTGAGGTAGTGAGGTTATTATGTGGTACTAACGATCTTTAGATTTATTTCTTGACGTGCCGGATAGTTAGTTGTCTTAAAAATGATATTTTAATCGGCCGCAAGTCTTTGATCAGGGATTTAACATTAGCAGTCTAATTGTGTTGTTTTATATCGTGATAAGGTTGTTAGGTTATGAGAGGTTTCAAATAGGCCCAAGAGTGATTCTATTTGTGAAATTGGTTTCTATAAAATTGATATCGACATTCCGCCAGGATTTCGCTCCCGATTCAATGATCTTTTGACAGAATACTCAACTTCGTTTTCTAGTGGTGTTTCTAAATACCAGTTTACAACAGGAATATTGCAAATTAGGCTTGTAGATCCTAGGCAAACGGTAAATCGTTGCCCTTATAGGTTAAGTGCTAGTGAACGCGAAGTTGTTACTGCTTAAGTTAGTGAACTAGAGGAAGCAGGTATTATTAGGCCAAGTTGTTCGCCCTTTTTTTTGCCAAGTGTTGCTGTTCTTAACAAGAAGGATGGTTTAATGATGTGTGTCAACTACAGGGAACTGGACGACAACACTGTTTCGGATAGGTTTCCATTGTCGTTGATAGGGTATCTTGTACCTAGGTTAGGTTGTGCTACATGGTTCACGTGTCTCGATATGTAATCAGATTCCAATGCGCCCTGAATCAATAGAGCGCACTGCATTTTTCATACCTGACGGTCGGTGGGAATGTTTGACTACGACAGTCTATCAGCGTGCAGTAATGAAAGGTGACCTTGCTCATAGCTATGCTTGTTGTTGTTGCTTATTGCTATGTGACGTGACGTACACACGTCGATGATATGTTAGTGATGGGATCGTGTGTAGAGGAAAGTTTAGTTCTGCTTCGTACTGTAGGTACTCGGTAAATTGACAAGTGTAAATTGCACAAGCAACGGGTTAAATATTAAGGTTTTGTTATTGACCTACATGTGACCTACATGTGGGCCTACATGCAGTCATTTGAGTTTGATATTGTTTTTCGTGAAGGCAGTAAGATAAGTCATGTAGACTTTACTATTCACACTTGTGGAACAAAAACGTGTTGATTTAGCTGAGCTTTCTAGTAACTAGTTGCAAGCTGAACAGGAAGAAGACGAAGAGAATGTGTCTGATCTTCGTAATGAAGCTTTTCCTGAGGAAACTCGTAAAACTTTCTGTATCGTAAGATTAGATAGCGTAACGGTTGCACTCTGTTTACCTATTGAACCTAGATCACTTAGGTGGTTAGTGATTAATAATGTCCGCGAGTCGGTCATAGATGGGAGAAAACTTTCTAAAAGTTTTATGAGCACTATTTGGTTCGAGGGAATGTCAAAATATGTCAGAAAATTTGTTGACAATTGTATCACTTGTTAAGTAGCGAAACTCAACTCTGGTAAAGTTCAAGCAGAAGCATGACACACAATTCATATTGACGCTTCTGGTAAATTGTCTGGTGAGAACGACATCATAGAATACGTGTTTGTCATCATAGACGCTTTTACCAAATTTGTTTTACATTCATTTGACATTCGATTGACATCGACACTAACAGTAGTATTGGTGCTATTAAGTTTTGTATAGCGTTGTTTGGTGCACTAAAACGAATAATATCAGATCAAGGTCGTTGTTTCGCTGGCAAAGGTTTTTTTTTTTAGTTTCTGTTTTTCTAACAACATTGAGTTGCACTTGATAGCTACCGGAGGCAGT
Organism: Ochropleura leucogaster; assembly: GCA_958449745.1. Lineage (NCBI taxonomy): Eukaryota > Metazoa > Arthropoda > Insecta > Lepidoptera > Noctuidae > Ochropleura > Ochropleura leucogaster. Next base: position 10,140,319 of record OY288227.1, read on the forward strand.
CACGCCAATGGTCAAGTAGAAAGGGTAATGAGTATCCTTAAGAATATGTTGAAGGCTGTAGAGGCTGGTCGTGACCACTCTTGGCAGGAAGCATTAGGGGTTTAGTTAGCTATGAACTCTACTGTTAATAGGGTAACTAAATCTAGCCCTCTCGAGTTGTTGATCGGAAGGGTAGCACTACTTCTTGGCTTAGTAACCGATGATGATGTGACGGACATTAATTTAGATGAGATAAGAGAGCATGCGACACAGAATACGGCAAAGAAATGCTAATTACGATAAAAATCGTTTTGATTAAAATAAAGCTCAGGTTTGAGTTAGTTGTTAATAATTAATTTAATTGAATTGAGGAAGGGAATCAAACAAAATAGATCCTTAATTCAAAGGCCCATTTGAGGTTATTGATGTGTAAGAAAGGCGCTTGACTCTAAGCGTACATACAAATACCCTCATGACCGTGTGAGGAAGATCCCCGATCACCAAGTTCCTCGAGAATTAGATGTCATAGCTGATGACAGTGGTAGGGTACCAAATATGATTTAAAAAATGCTTGTATACTCATACTCGAGACTTTAGACCGCACCTCATGAGTACCATGTGGCGATGGGTCTGTCTGCAAGGAATCGTTGGTGCGATTTCTGTCTGTGTTGGTGCACAGGTCGCCTCATATGTTGTAGCATATGTGGAGGCAGATTAGTAAAGAATTGTTGGTGCAATTCTGGTTTGTGTTGGTGCACAGATCACAATGAAGGTTTTGGAGTTGAGTATACATTGCTTATGAACTATGATAACGAGTAACAGAATTGTTAGAATTACTTTGTTTTGGAACTTGTTGATCGGATTTCTTTTTAATGAATTTCGTGGTGCAGGAAGTACTGTGACAGGGCATTGTAAAGCCATTAAAGTTGATAAGTGTACTTAAATTTAGGAAAAATAAAGTACCAATGAAAATTAGCTACCATTGCTTCTATTGGCAGGATAGCCGAGCGAGATTACTCTCAGAGCATATTTTGTCCACAGGAACTACACCCGAGGACGGGTGCTGGTCAGGGATGGCCGTGTCGTGGATTGATGGCGCAGTGAAGACAGTGCCATCTAACAATTCATTTGTGCACTAAGTTTAATTGTTATGGATTGATGGCGCAGTGCCAACAGCGCCATCTAACAATTCGTTTGTAACCGGAAACGCAAGTGTGCTGCGCGCGCGCTTGGACACGATCGTCGGTAGAAGGGATGAAGCTATAACTGACGGAGCGACCGAGTGCAGAGGTTCAGTCAGTCAGTCAGACTGCTCAGTCGAACTCAGTCAGTCTTGGCAGACGCCCAGGACCAACGCACGTGTTTGTTTAATGTGAATTCGTTATTCGTTAAGTTTAAATTCGAATAAAGTTATTTTGATTATTTTATTGTTTGAGTGCCCAGTGACAGTGCCCGCATTTAACCTAACCATGTCGGATCACAAAGAAGACCCGATGTTTTCCCATCTCGGCCACCCTTGATGCGACATCAGATGTGGGATATACTCGAGCTCAAGAAATATCGCAGAATGGAGCCATGACGTCACGGTACGACGAGTGTCTGACTGCCAATCAACAATGGAGGAGGCGCCGGCAGGTGTCCTAGCCGTTCCTGAGCAGCGCCTGCAGCAGCGGTGCGTTGATGTCTGCTACGGCATTAATCCCAGTGGTACGCCGATGAACTCTGGTGAGTCGTATCCATTTTATTATGATTCTGGTGCCGAATGCTCTCTCATCAATGATTATGTTGCTTAAAGGTTTAGTGGCAAACTTCTGAATAATATTGTAAACTTAACAATTCGGTCATGTCATTATATCAGTCATGGTAGTGTGCAAAGTAGGTACCTTACAAATTTTGACTGAGGTAGTGAGGTTATTATGTGGTACTAACGATCTTTAGATTTATTTCTTGATGTGCCGGATAGTTAGTTGTCTTAAAAATGATATTTTAATCGGCCGCAAGTCTTTGATCAGGGATTTAACATTAGCAGTCTAATTGTGTTGTTTTATATCGTGATAAGGTTGTTAGGTTATGAGAGGTTTCAAATAGGCCCAAGAGTGATTCTATTTGTGAAATTGGTTTCTATAAAATTGATATCGACATTCCGCCAGGATTTCGCTCCCGATTCAATGATCTTTTGACAGAATACTCAACTTCGTTTTCTAGTGGTGTTTCTAAATACCAGTTTACAACAGGAATATTGCAAATTAGGCTTGTAGATCCTAGGCAAACGGTAAATCGTTGCCCTTATAGGTTAAGTGCTAGTGAACGCGAAGTTGTTACTGCTTAAGTTAGTGAACTAGAGGAAGCAGGTATTATTAGGCCAAGTTGTTCGCCCTTTTTTTTGCCAAGTGTTGCTGTTCTTAACAAGAAGGATGGTTTAATGATGTGTGTCAACTACAGGGAACTGGACGACAACACTGTTTCGGATAGGTTTCCATTGTCGTTGATAGGGTATCTTGTACCTAGGTTAGGTTGTGCTACATGGTTCACGTGTCTCGATATGTAATCAGATTCCAATGCGCCCTGAATCAATAGAGCGCACTGCATTTTTCATACCTGACGGTCGGTGGGAATGTTTGACTACGACAGTCTATCAGCGTGCAGTAATGAAAGGTGACCTTGCTCATAGCTATGCTTGTTGTTGTTGCTTATTGCTATGTGACGTGACGTACACACGTCGATGATATGTTAGTGATGGGATCGTGTGTAGAGGAAAGTTTAGTTCTGCTTCGTACTGTAGGTACTCGGTAAATTGACAAGTGTAAATTGCACAAGCAACGGGTTAAATATTAAGGTTTTGTTATTGACCTACATGTGACCTACATGTGGGCCTACATGCAGTCATTTGAGTTTGATATTGTTTTTCGTGAAGGCAGTAAGATAAGTCATGTAGACTTTACTATTCACACTTGTGGAACAAAAACGTGTTGATTTAGCTGAGCTTTCTAGTAACTAGTTGCAAGCTGAACAGGAAGAAGACGAAGAGAATGTGTCTGATCTTCGTAATGAAGCTTTTCCTGAGGAAACTCGTAAAACTTTCTGTATCGTAAGATTAGATAGCGTAACGGTTGCACTCTGTTTACCTATTGAACCTAGATCACTTAGGTGGTTAGTGATTAATAATGTCCGCGAGTCGGTCATAGATGGGAGAAAACTTTCTAAAAGTTTTATGAGCACTATTTGGTTCGAGGGAATGTCAAAATATGTCAGAAAATTTGTTGACAATTGTATCACTTGTTAAGTAGCGAAACTCAACTCTGGTAAAGTTCAAGCAGAAGCATGACACACAATTCATATTGACGCTTCTGGTAAATTGTCTGGTGAGAACGACATCATAGAATACGTGTTTGTCATCATAGACGCTTTTACCAAATTTGTTTTACATTCATTTGACATTCGATTGACATCGACACTAACAGTAGTATTGGTGCTATTAAGTTTTGTATAGCGTTGTTTGGTGCACTAAAACGAATAATATCAGATCAAGGTCGTTGTTTCGCTGGCAAAGGTTTTTTTTTTAGTTTCTGTTTTTCTAACAACATTGAGTTGCACTTGATAGCTACCGGAGGCAGTCACGCCAATGGTCAAGTAGAAAGGGTAATGAGTATCCTTAAGAATATGTTGAAGGCTGTAGAGGCTGGTCGTGACCACTCTTGGCAGGAAGCATTAGGGGTTTAGTTAGCTATGAACTCTACTGTTAATAGGGTAACTAAATCTAGCCCTCTCGAGTTGTTGATCGGAAGGGTAGCACTACTTCTTGGCTTAGTAACCGATGATGATGTGACGGACATTAATTTAGATGAGATAAGAGAGCATGCGACACAGAATACGGCAAAGAAATGCTAATTACGATAAAAATCGTTTTGATTAAAATAAAGCTCAGGTTTGAGTTAGTTGTTAATAATTAATTTAATTGAATTGAGGAAGGGAATCAAACAAAATAGATCCTTAATTCAAAGGCCCATTTGAGGTTATTGATGTGTAAGAAAGGCGCTTGACTCTAAGCGTACATACAAATACCCTCATGACCGTGTGAGGAAGATCCCCGATCACCAAGTTCCTCGAGAATTAGATGTCATAGCTGATGACAGTGGTAGGGTACCAAATATGATTTAAAAAATGCTTGTATACTCATACTCGAGACTTTAGACCGCACCTCATGAGTACCATGTGGCGATGGGTCTGTCTGCAAGGAATCGTTGGTGCGATTTCTGTCTGTGTTGGTGCACAGGTCGCCTCATATGTTGTAGCATATGTGGAGGCAGATTAGTAAAGAATTGTTGGTGCAATTCTGGTTTGTGTTGGTGCACAGATCACAATGAAGGTTTTGGAGTTGAGTATACATTGCTTATGAACTATGATAACGAGTAACAGAATTGTTAGAATTACTTTGTTTTGGAACTTGTTGATCGGATTTCTTTTTAATGAATTTCGTGGTGCAGGAAGTACTGTGACAGGGCATTGTAAAGCCATTAAAGTTGATAAGTGTACTTAAATTTAGGAAAAATAAAGTACCAATGAAAATTAGCTACCATTGCTTCTATTGGCAGGATAGCCGAGCGAGATTACTCTCAGAGCATATTTTGTCCACAGGAACTACACCCGAGGACGGGTGCTGGTCAGGGATGGCCGTGTCGTGGATTGATGGCGCAGTGAAGACAGTGCCATCTAACAATTCATTTGTGCACTAAGTTTAATTGTTATGGATTGATGGCGCAGTGCCAACAGCGCCATCTAACAATTCGTTTGTAACCGGAAACGCAAGTGTGCTGCGCGCGCGCTTGGACACGATCGTCGGTAGAAGGGATGAAGCTATAACTGACGGAGCGACCGAGTGCAGAGGTTCCCACCCGTCCCTTGCAAGAGCCAGCCCGCGTTGCTGAGCCAGTAAGTCAAAATAGTCCATAAATAATATCACTCAGATCCAGCCTGTCCCTTGCTGTCCCTCAGCGACGCCCTAAGCCGAGGCTCGTACCCCACAGGGGGTGCCCTTAGCGTGTAGTCGCTTAGTTTGTAAGTTTTTACCCTGGCTGGAGGTCTTAATTTTTAAGGCACCCACAGGATTCGCCCGGTTAAGCAGACGACAACCTCCTTGGTTGTACTGCGAGATGCCATACATAAAAAAAAAAAAAAAAAAAGTGCAGAGGTTCAGTCAGTCAGTCAGACTGCTCAGTCGAACTCAGTCAGTCTTGGCAGACGCCCAGGACCAACGCACGTGTTTGTTTAATGTGAATTCGTTATTCGTTAAGTTTAAATTCGAATAAAGTTATTTTGATTATTTTATTGTTTGAGTGCCCAGTGACAGTGCCCGCATTTAACCTAACCATGTCGGATCACAAAGAAGACCCGATGTTTTCCCATCTCGGCCACCCTTGATGCGACATATATATATATTTAAACTACCCTATTATTGTGAGTCTCACGACTGTGACAAATGTCCGACGCTGGTTTTCAACTGGACCTATGAAGGTGTAGTGAAGCCATCGCAGGTATTTAGGGCGGAGGGACACTTACCAGGATGAGGTTCAGGTCGTTGTGGTGGAAACTCAGCTATCTGCACAGGAGGGGATGTAGGATTCATATTGCAATGCATCGTCTGGTAAACATAAAAAAATTATAAACTTAATATTTCATTCAAGATGTTGATGAGACATCTGGAATGTTCGATCGGTAGAAAATATTTGTATAAATGTGTTATGTCCAATTCCTACGCAATGTCAACAATAAAGCTCTGGAACGCGCTACCCTTTGGTCTTAAAAATGCTGAAATCAAATTAACTTTTAAAAGAAGAGTTCGTAACCAATATTTAGGTCCCACTAAATAGCTTCCGATTCAAAGTCGTAGTAATTACTGTTAAGTTTCTCGTTTTTTTATGTATTCATTAGTTTATTAGACGACACGGTTGGCACAGTGGCTGAACAATTAACTACTGCACTGCGGATCGCAGGTTCGATCCCCTCACGGAACAAATATTTGTATGGCCTCCAAACAGTTGCTTCGGGTCTAACTGTTTGTGTATGCGAGTTTAAATATTTGTAAACGCACCCACGATACAGGAGAAATTCCTAATCTATGGCAAAGATTAAAAAAAAAGAAACATGGACGTTTTACCTTGTACATGGACGCATATCGTCCATCAATTGCCTGAGCGTCCCGGTCGCACTGCGCCGTGACAGGCTCCGTGCTTGTATCTGACGTGAACTTCGAGGGATTATCCTGGGTCGAGACGTTCACTATCGTCTTCGGGGGCGCCCGCTGGGTTGACGCTGGTTGTGTTGCTGGGAAAATATACAGGGTTATTTGTAAAACACTGACAACCTCGCAGGACTGTATTACTATCATCATAAACAACAACTTTAGTTCTATGATTTTTTACAAAATTTTATACATTTATCAAAAACAAATCATCAAGATTTCGTTGTCCTATCTAACACATTGCAACTCCGTCCGTTTGCTGTACCTACATACCTACACCTGCCGCGCACTGTCCCCGTAGGTACGTTTGCTTCGCATAGATTTGGTAACATGTAGAGCGTTCAATTTAAATATTTTTATTTTTGTATGAAAATCTGATGAACTAAAATATGATAAATGTTTAAATATCATAGAACAAAAGTTGTTGATTATGATGCTGGTAACATGGTCCTGAGAGGGTGCCGGTGTTTTACAAATAACCCTGTATAAACCTGGCTGCATACAACATTAAAACTCAAAACTTAAACTCAAATAATTTATTTAAATTAAACCGTTATTATTCTTTTGAATGACAAAAAGATCTCCAGCGAAGCTCCAGTCAGAAGGTGCTAGGTACGTACACGCTTCACAAGCAACGCACTGCTTTATTGTGAGATCTACACGTCGCTACACTAGATGGCGCGCATGTGTGATGCGCGCCTCGTGCGCATACATAACAGAAGGCATAATAACTTGTGAAATTACTGTAGTTGCGTTGATCTCTATGGAGAAGAATGGTCAAAAAACTCCATAGGCACTTATTTTAATCAAAATATTTTTAATACCATGGATATATCATTGAAAACGAAATCCTACTCATCATCTGCTTAGCCTTTTCCAACTATGTTGGGGTCGGCTTCCAGTTTTAACGGATGCAGCTGAATATCAGTATTTTGCATGAAGCGACTGCCTATCTGACCTCCATAACCCAGTTAGTACAGGGTAATACGCTACCCCTTGGTAAAACTGGTTGTTAGAATTTCGGGACACTGACTACCTGTAACGACTGTCAAAGATCTACAAATGACAGCCGTGACCAACGGCTTAACGTGCTTTCCGAGGCAGTGTGGAAACTCGGTATATAACGGGTGGTCACCCACCCACAGACCAACCTAGGCATGCGCGGCTTAACCTAAAGATCGACCTGACCCCGGCATCCTACTAATATTATAAATGCGAATGTTTGTAGGATGCATGGATGGATGGATGTTTGTTACTCTTTCTCGTCAACACGACTGAACGGATCTTGATGAAATTTGGCACAGAAGTAGATTATATTCTGAAATAACACATAGAATACTTTTTTTCAATATCACGCGGACAGGAAAGGGGAACTGTGGTACCCCGAATTTAACGCGAGCGAAGCCGCAGGCAAAAGCTAATACTATCATATGCCTCCCTATCCTCTTTCCACCTGTCAGTCCAAAGCTGCCAAGGACTTTGTCAGAGGTCTCCAACTCATCAAGCTAGAGAGCCTGTCGTTTGCAGCAAAACGGGACAAACAAAATGAAACCTTACTACTATTAGGCAGCAGAGTATACTGTCTGTTTCCGTCCAGCAGCGTGACCGCAAGCCCTGCCTCCCGGAGACCTCTTACCACCGCCACCATCCCGTCGCCCTCCATGAAAACAGATCAATTCTGGTCCGAGGGGATATGCTGTTGAAGGAAATAATATATTAGAAATAACCACAGTTTGATGTTGACCAACAACATCAAACTGTTTAATTTTGAGAAGAAGGAGCGGCGTAAAACTAAATAAATTAATTAAAATAAATAAATAAAGTTTGTTTTATTTTTTGCGATAGACCAGACGAAGCGGATAGAGAGCATTATAGAGCCAAGAACTCAAATAAATATCAATGATCTTATAAACAAATTATTTTATAAATGATCATGTTTTTAGTGATATTCTATTGATAAAAACACAATTCATTTTATTAAATAACTAGCTTTTGCCCGCGGCTTCGCTCGCGTTAAATTCGGGGTAACACAGTTCCCCTTGCGCCTTATTTATTTGTAATAGCAACGCTACGTTTTCCCTTTTCTTCCCTCTTTCTCCCTCACATCAAACTTTTTTCAAAAAAATATTAGCCTATAACCGTCTCCTGGTCCCCAACTATCTCTGTACCAAAGTTCATCAAAATCGGTTTAGCCATTAAAGCGTGAAGAGGTAACAAACAAATAAACAAACTCACTTTCGCTTTTATAATATTAGTAAGGATATGAAGGCTTTAAAACGTCTCCTTGTTCTTAAAAAAATATACTGCCGGCTTTTTTTTTGGGGTGGGAAATCTTAATAACTTCCCGGCGTGTCAGACTTTTACTGACTAAAACCACCCATGTGCCTTCTATTGCCCTTTACGTTCCGGGGCCGAGGTATCTCTTTCGAACAACCCGCAACCCCGGCAGGCGGAGACTCTGGCAAGCCCCTCTACTTTGCTGACATCTCTTTGAGGCGCGCGTGAAACACGAACGCGCCGTCAACACGGCCTGTGGTCAATAGACGGACGGACGGTGAGCTACCCATTGCTCTCCGTCCACACATCCGCCTGCTTCTACGGTGGCCGGGAGTCGTCACGTTTCGGGTGGGAAGTCATTGGATGATTTCCCAGTAGTAAATGCGGAAAAATTACTTGTGTGACCTGGTGCAAGGCATACGTACAATGGTCCATAGCAAGGACTAAGTGCGGAAAGAAACGGGATCCACAAGAAGAAGGAGAAGAAGTACTTGTGTGAAATTCATTGCATGCTGAACCTAATCGTAGTGCAACAAGCGCCAGTTTACAAGGCAAGTATTGAAAATGTTATTTTCAGAGAGGTGCAAATTTTGTGACCTTGAGTGTACTTAGGTCTAATGCGGCAGAAGTAGCAATAAAGCAGGTATAAGTGGATGATGGAAATTAAGCCTTGGACACAATAATTGTGACTGAAATTGCAGTAAGATCGCATGAGTAACCAAAATAAACGATTTCAAATGTTTGGATTTGTAGCGTCTTCGTGAAGCAAGAAATCAATTCGGGAAAATTAATCAAATGACTTTTGTGCTTGGCCGTAAAAAAGATGGGTGAAAAGGGATTGCATGTAGCGGAGATAAGAATGTTGAGATGGATGTGTGGAGTGACAAGAATGGATGAAGTAAGAAATGAGTATATAAGAAGAAGAGGAAGCTTGAAAGTTGCGCCTGTTACAGAAAAAATGAAAGGGAGTCTTTTGTCTTGGTATGAACATGTAATGAGGAGGGATGAAGCACATGTGACTAAAAGAGTGATGGATCTGAATGTTGATAGACGGAGAGCGAGAGGAAGGCCAAAGAAAAGATAAATGGATTGTGTAAAGAATGATATGAAGGAGAAAGGAGTAAATGAAGCCGTGACGTCTGATAAGGGAGATCGGAAGAAGAAAACGTGTTGCGCCGACCCCAAATAGAATGGGACAAGGCAGGAAATGATGATGATGAATCAAGTGACTAAGTGTTATGATCCAGGTTTATACTTACAGACATCTTTAGTAATCTTAAACCGGAGTAACACAAATCAGGCCTCGGGGAAGCCTGCCAACCGTCAGCATGTGGTATGGGCCTGGAGACAATCATATTTGTGCGGGAGAAATTATGCTATAGTGCGGATTGAAATGGTTTGTAATAGCTTATTTATTTATTAATATATCGTAAGCGTAAATGGATAGGATATCATCAAATAACTTTCCCCGATCGGGGAAATCGGATCGGATCGGGAAAATCGGGTGGAGTGCAGTGTCAGACTTGTACTGAGTAAAACCCACCCATTTTACTTTTATTGCCATTTATGTTCCGGGGCCGCGGTAACTGTTTCGAACAACCCTCAACCCCGGTTGGCGGTTACTTTATACATTACTAGCAGGCGCCCGCTGCTTCACCCATGTAAATAATAATAATATCCAAAAACAGTCTCCTCTACATCAAACATCCATACATGGTTGTATGGATGTTTCTTATCCTCACAAACATTCGCATTTATAATATTTTTAGGATTCTGTAGCGACACAAATATGAACGTGGCAAAAAGTACTACAGCGCCATCTATGCAACCACTGAAGAACTAACGGTGAATTTTTACATCTCGCAAGCAGAGATAACCGCGAAACTAGCATATATAATCAGTGCCGTATTATCCTTAAGGCACTTTAGGCCAGTGCCTAGGGGCCCACTTTGACCCAGCACAACCGTTTAAAAAATTAAAAAGGGGGATTGTGTGGTTTTATCAAACCACGGTAAAAGTGAAACTTTTTCGCTTGAAAAAAGTCTTTGCCAAATGTGATGACTGAAGTCTGTTGGTGATGATGATGGATCTTCATTCTTTTTCGTAATGTAGGCAGTAAAAATTTCCAAATTGCGTTGTAGTGGTCTAAAAAATTTGGGTGTTGGAGGGTTTCGCCCCCAAAACGAGCTGTGCCTAGGGGCCCCGAGATCGTTAATCCGGCCATGTATATACTGTTGCCCTTCACTAGGAGTTTCTCCCGCATCGTGGGTGCGTTTACAAACATTTAAACTCACATACACAAACAGCCAGACCCGGAACAACTATCGGTAGACCATACAAATTTTTGTTCTGTGCGGGGATAAAACCCGCGACACGCAGCACGGCAGCCGATCGCTCAGCCACTGCGCCAACTGCGTCGTCGTTTACCTCGTCTTTTGTGAAATGTTCATTGATCACAGCAAAGAGTTCTCTGTGCTGTGATCAATGAACATTTTGGAGGGGAAAAGACTAACTGTATAGTGGCTGGGTTATATTCACATCATGATCTGCTTAGCCTTTTCCCAACTATGTTGGCGCCCGCTTCCAGTCTAACCAGATGCAGCAACCAACATTTTACATGAAACAACTGCCTATTATTATGCATTATTATCAGACAAAATGTTATTATTGTAGACTTTTTAAATGATAGGGAAATATGACATTGTAATTTGTAAGTGTTCCCTTAATGTGTTCGTATAGTACCTATATGCTTAAATATAATTTAAAAACATTGCAATTCATTTCAAATTTCAATGACTATTTAAATTGTACTAGCTTTTACCCGCGGCTTCGCTCGCGTTAAATTCGGGGTAACACAGTTCCCCTTGCGCCTTATTGATTTGTAATAGCAATGCTAAGTTTTCCCTTTTCTTCCCTCTTTCTCCCTCACATCCCACGTTTTTTTTTTTTTTTTTTAATTAGCCTACGTCTGTCTCCTGGTTCCCAACTATCTCTGTACCAATGTTTATTCATCAAAAGGCGTGAAGAGGTTACAAACAAACAAACTCACTTTTGCTCTTATAATATTAGTAAAGATAAGGATAACAAGGATTCTGTAAAGCATGCCGTAAGGTAGAATGTAGCGGAAATTTTAATCCTACATTGTTGCAAATAAATATATCTAAATCTGAATTTGAATCTGCCTATCTGACCTCCACAAACCAGTTAAAACTAAGTCTTACGATATCTCATCATCTTACGACACTGACTATCCGTAACGACTGTCAAAGATCTACAAATGACAGCCGGGACCAACAGCTTAACGTGCTTTCCGAGGTACGGAGGTAACTCGGTACCTATGTATCGGGTGGTCACCCATCCACGGACCAACCTAGGAAAGCGTGGCTTACCCTTAATTCAGTCACGATCGGTTGTTATTAAGCCGTAGAAAGTATAGTTTTAACTTACATTTCTCGCTTGAATTTAAGAATACTGTTTTAATATCACAAAGATTTCACGTTAAAATTATATAAACAGGTAATTATTCTACAACAATTTAGAATTTGGTGATTTATCTCGTTGAGATGTCAGAATAAAACTGACAGATTTCTTCTGATTTTCTTTTGATTTTTAAACTGACAGTCGTTTTTAAGAAGGCTGTATTGCCTTAATTTACAAAAACAATGCTGTTGCTATTTTATGAATTCTTTTGTAAAAGGGTATTCATTGTGTCTATTTTTAGACCTGGTACGTTTCCCGCTATTAAATTAGTTTCCAAATATGAAGCTCTCAAAGTTGACGTCACGGTTGGCGCAGTGACAGAGCGATTGACTGCGGCGCTGCGTGTCGCGGTTTCGATTACCGCACGGAACAAATATTTGTAAGGCCTACAGGTAGTTGTTTCTGGTGTGACTCTTTGTGTATGTGAGTTTAAATGTTTGTAAAAGCACCCACAATATAGGAGAAATTCCTAGTGTGGGGCAACGTATTTTGTAAGAAAAAGAAGTAGTCTTTATCGTACTTCTGGCAGGCACAGCCAGTTCACTGCGATTAAACGTTCGTACGGAATTAACGTCAAAAATTTCATCATGATTAGCAGGCTCCCTTGGTCCACGCCATGTCGACGACACGCCGGCGCGTTTGGTTTCTACGCGCAGCATAGGGGCTTGTCAAGAACTCCGCCTGCCGGGGTGAAGGGTTGTTCGAGAGAGATACCGCGGCCCCGGAACACAAAGGGCAAAAGAAGGAACATAGATGGGTTTATGGGTTTTAGTCAGTAAGTCTTACCCAGGGCAGGGGAAGTTATTTGAAAAAAAGCCTTAATCTGCTCACTTTTAATTCCCGAACTCCATGCAAGCAAAGCCGCTGAGGGCACGCCACAATAGTGGCGGTAAGTCCCTCTTTGAGGAGTGGCTGGAGAGGCGTCATGAGAACCTCAAACCAACCCAGCCGCCGCGGGAGACGCCCCGGGCGCCGGGCGCCGTGAGACGACTCCCGGCCACCGTAGATACGGCCTGTGTGGCGTCCGTCGATTGACGACAGGCCGTGTCGACTGTGCGTTCGTGTTTCACGCGCGCCTCAAAGATATGTCAGCAAAGCAGAGGGGCTTGCCAGAGCTTCCGCCTGCCGGGGTTGCGGGTTGTTCGAAAGAGATACCGCGGCCCTGGAACGTAAAGGGCAATAGAAGGAACATGGGTGGGTTTTAGTCAGTACAAGTCTGACATGCCCCCTCGCTCCGCCCAGGGCGGGGGAAGTCATTAGATAATTTCCCACCCGAAAAAAAAAATGCAAAGCCGCTGGGATAAGTTACAACTAAGGTCAAGTTCACGTTCACCTCTTTTCTCTAAGTAGGGATATAATTAGAAAAGTATAGACAATACAACGAACAAACTTCCAATGTCAAACAATCAATCTTTCACGATGCAAATTTTTTGGTAAAAATATTTAAATTAATTTAAAAAATAACTTCTCATGAAGTTAAATTAAATACTAGGGAAGCTCAATACACATAGGGAAGTCTGGAAAGAAAAGTTTTTGGAGAAGTCGAATGCAATGACGCTATTAAAAGACGAGGTTTTCACTGTGGTTCAAGAACTGCCCGGCACTTGCGTTTCTTTCACAATCATTGGCAGGCCAGACAGGGATGCTGAAGGTATCTCAAACTTGTATTCACTTACGTTATTTTATATGAAGGTTTAGACAAAAACTCCATCTGCTACATCTTTTACATCCATTTGCATCGTTTACGTTGATATATTCCATGATAAATCATAAATACCCCCAAAGAGCATAAACCCGCCGCCGCATTTACATCCTCGTTGATACTGCAAGATGATCTAAGTCTCACAGGGCCAGCCTCTGTACCATGTATCTTCTTTTACCCTTTATGTTCCGGGTCGAGGTATCTCTTTCGAACAACCCGCAACCCCGGCAGGCGGAGGCTCTGGCAAGTGTCTCTGCTTTGCTGACATCTCTTTGCGGCGCGCGTTGAACACGAACGGCCTGTCGTTACTAGATGGACGCTTCTCATTGCTCATTGTCCAGAGATCCGCATTTACGGTGGCCGGGAGTTGTCTCGTGGCGCCCGACGCCTGAATCGTCCCCCACGGCGGTTGGGTTGGTGTGAGGATAGGGGCCAGCCTTCTGAATCATGTGAACTGTTCAACTATACAGGCTTCGAGTTGGTATTGAAAGCACAGAAGGAAAAGTCAAAATCTTTGGTTTTAATTTGTTCTACTTGAAGCGCAAATTCAGGAGCAACTCAGCAGTGATGCTTGCATAGTTGTGACAAATTGGCAAACAGGCTCACTGCTACGTGTGTCCAATTCATCTAGTGCCACATGAGGTGCAGCATATTTTTCTTTCGAAGGAAACAAGTAAATATGAGCAAAAAAACCTTTAGTCATCGTCATAGCCAAAGATATTTAAAAGAATTGAAGAGCACGTTAGAGGGAATCCTACTAATATAATAACTTAGCTTTCGCCCGCGGCTTCGCCCGCGTTAAATTTGGGGTAACACAGTTCCCCTTGCGCCTTATTGATTTGTAATAGCAACGCTAAGTTTTCCCTTTTCTTCCCTCTTTCTCCCTCACATCCCACTTTTTTTAAATAAAATTATTAACCTATGTCTGTCTCCTGGTTCCCAACTAAATTAAAAATTCATCAAAATCGGTTTAGCCATTAAAGCGTGAAGAGGTAACAAACAAACAAACTCACTTTCGCTTTTATAATATTATAGTAAGGATGCGAATGTTTGTGAGAATGGATAGATGCATGTATGAATGTTTGCTACTATTTCACTATAAAATGGCTAATCGGATTTTGATGAAATTTGGCACAGAGGTAGATTATAGTCTGGAATAACACATAGGATATTTATTTTCGATATCACGCGGACGAAGCTGCAGGCGCCAGCTAGTATTTTCCTTTGATCATTTTGATCGCGAAAATTTTCGATTTTATTACACGAATGCTACTTGACAAGTGGACGTGTGACGTTTGTTAGAGCGATTTGTTACCAAGTAGTAACAAGTATTGGATAACGGTTTTGTTCGTCTTGTCCCGTCTATCACTCGGTAACTCGGTTTGACGGGCCTGTTGGTCTAGTGGTTAGTGGCCCTGAGGCTGAGCCGGACGTCGTGGATTCGATTCCCACCCAGGACTAACTTTGTGTGATGAGCATGATTGTGTGTTCTGTGTCTAGGTGTGATTTATCTATAATATGTATGTATTTATAAATTATATAATTATGACGTATATCAGTTGTCTGGTTACCATAACACAAGCTCTGCTTAGCTTGGGATCAGATAGCCGTGTGTGAGTTGTCCCAAGATATTTATATTTAATATTGAATGTTTTGGTCATAACAGACGAAAGACTTCTGAACATAGGCTTCCCTCAAATAAATCTCCCAGTCTTCTACATGTTTTCCATTGGGTTATTAGCTTCATAACAAAAACAATTATTTGTAAACAATAGAAAAACTTATTTATTTACTTCCATACAGAACAATTTGCAAGAACACTCGTTGCAATAAAAAAAAAAACAGACAGTAACCATAGACAGTGACCATGGACAGTCTTGCCACCTGGTTGTAAATATTCCAAGTTGAATTATCTTATTTATCCTTACTAATATTATAAAAGCGAAAGTGAGTTTGTTTGTTACATCTTCACGCCTAAATGGCTAAACCGATTTTGATGAATTTTGGTACAGACTGGAGACGGGCATAAGCTATTTGTTTTTAAATAAGTTATGAGGGAGAAAGAAAGGCACAAGGGCAAAAAATGCAGGTAGCAGGTACCTGCAAATCTGGAAAGGGTAACTGTGTTACAGCAAATTTAACCCGAGCGAAGCCGCGGGCAAAAGCTAGTATCTAATATTTTCATCATCCAGCAGAATCCCACGGCTACACCACCTGCGTCGATCCTTAATCTTGTATTGTATTGATACGAAATTATCTATCTCAATTTAGGTACAAAATCTTCTGAACAAGTTAAGATTACAGAGCTATTAGAAACTCCACAACAATTGAAGCCTTCGAATTCTTCAGAAGACTGCAATTCTAATGATCCTACCAGAGACACCGATGACCAAGGCCCTGATGACCATAACCCTGAGGAGCCAAGCGAATACCCTACCAATGATGGAAGAACGGAGAAGGATAAAGGAGTTGATAAGCAGAAGTATAGTTCCTTGTCAGCCGAACTCTGTTTCACCAAGGACAGACCCGTTCTGCAAAAAAGACTAGCTAAGAAGTTAGACATTAGATATGTCGATATTAAACAGAAGATTAGGTCTTCTTGCATGCTTGTAAGTAGTTCACAATACACTGACGAGTAGACCAATATAATAGGCACTTTTAAACCGACAAAAAAATGGAGGTTCTAAATTCCTCGAATTCGTTTTTATGTATGTTCCCCGAAAACTGGAAGACGCCTGGACCAGAATTGGGAAAACGATTATTTTGTTTGCATAGGTATACTTTTCGAGTGGTGTCATCATCATCAGGGATGTATCTGATGATGGTATCTTGGAGAAATCAAGGGAACTCTTTAAGTTTTATGAAGCGATTTATAGTGACATCGTCATGATTTTCCTGCTTTTGTGTAATTGTATTTGGAGACGGCGCAACACGTTTTCTTCTTCCAGTCTCCCCTTCTGCTGTCGATGTCGTCACGATTTCACGACATCATTTTACTCCCTTCTTCTTCATATCACTTTTGACATCAATAGTCTAAAATGCCAATCTTTTCAAGACAACGTTTGGATGGATTTAAAAGAGGAGGAGAGACAATACTGTAGGTAGTCTGTAGTGTTCCATTATTCAAACGAATAGCTTCGTTCATAAAAAAAAACCTTTTATAAATATATATATCTAATAATAAAAATGATGAAGAGGAGAGGTAGTACCTGTTGACCATAATTCTAAAAGTGAACAACTGGGTTACCATGACATTTTATAGCAGTTCTTGTTCCTGTGTGAGAAAGGGATGGTGCTAGACACCCTCTATAGGCTTTAGGACGTCATGGTAGGGTAGCAAGTTGATGTTATTGGATTTTTGTAAAGACCTGTTTCTATAACTTAAGTTCTTTCAGTCTTGCAACCAGAAGCAATGCCCAGCGATGAAGGAGAGAATGAACTATCACAAACGTATGCACCACTCGGGTATCAGAAAAACTGATTACGCTTGCGGGACAAGAACTGCGATTTGTGACCGGGGTGTAAGTAAAACAATACACACACATTCCTGCATTTATATAATAATATGTTAAAGTGCGAGCCAACGAGCTTACTGCCATCAAATAGGCTCAAACACAGACTCGCAATTAAGTTATTGAATTTCTTGGGCGGAGCACCGCCGTGCCCTCATAGAGGCGATCGGTGGCGGCGATCTCTCGCGTCCTGCATTCAGTCCACGGTCCGGAGCGAGAGGGAATGGGAAGCGCTCACCTCCTTTTGCGAAGCAGTCATGCTAGCGAAGAAGTTGGAAGGGCGTTGTAGGGAGAGAACCTCAAACCAACCCAGCCGCGCCGCGGGAGACGACCCGCGAGACGACTCCCGGCCACCGTAGATACGGGCCTGTGGACGGTGAGCAATGGGTAGCTCACCGTTCATCCGTCTATTATGACAGGCCGTGCTAACGGTGCGTGAGTGTTCCACGCGCGCCTCAAAGAGATGTCAGCAAAGCAGAGGGGCCTGCGGGGCCAACGCCTGCCGGGGTTGTATGAAAGAGACACCGTGGCCCCGGAATATAAAGGGCAATGGAAGAAACATGAGTGGGTTTTAGCCAGTACAAGTCTGACACTCCACCCCACTCCGCCCAGCGGGGGAAGTTATTTGATGATTTCCCACCCCCAAAAATAAAAGTCATTGAATTTAAGTCCCGCATCTACTGTGGCCGGGAGTCGTCTCGCGGCGCCCGATGCCTGGTTCGTCCCTGTTTAAGTCCCCAGCGCCACTTTCAGGCTCAAAAATGAAAATATTTTTATTTCACATAGGCCTACATGGGCACTTATAAAACGTCGAGAAAAGATGCACGGTTCGGGTTGGTCGTTTTCTATGGAGAAGAACCGGCAAGAAACTCCATGGTTACTCTTTTAAAATCATTTGGTTTTACAATGTTGTTTTTATAGCGTTAGTACTTAAGTATGAGAGGATAGCGTGGGCCCGACAATAAGTCATTGCTTACTTTACAAAAAGTAAAATAAAATAATACGTTAACAAAAGTTAACAAGCGTCTAAGAATCTACAAGGCCAGGTTCCGCGCCTCAGACGTGGAGCGGACACCAGCCCGTTATACAATACAATACAATACAATACAAGGCCAGGTTCTCTTTTATGTACTCGTTTCTTATTTGTACATTACGTAAAAACACAAATTATTTTAA
Organism: Ochropleura leucogaster; assembly: GCA_958449745.1. Classification (NCBI taxonomy): domain Eukaryota; kingdom Metazoa; phylum Arthropoda; class Insecta; order Lepidoptera; family Noctuidae; genus Ochropleura; species Ochropleura leucogaster. The sequence continues at coordinate 10,158,683 of OY288227.1, forward strand.
TAATATTTTTTTGTTCTATGTTCAGGTAAATGTGTCTCCGACTCTTTCAAGAATGCGATTACCAAAGTTCAGCCTGCCCGTACTGGACGAAAGTCGTTGCGCTCAAACTGATATCACTATGAAAGATTTCAGTCCGAACCACCTTTTCATAAAAAAGCCAGCAAGTGATGAAATAGAGAAAGAAATACCTCTAAAAAAAACCGAAACCAGAGATGTCGTGCCTAAAAGAAACTTCTACAAAGAAAATCTACAAACTGAAGTACTAACCTGGCTACGTAACGTACCAATGTTCTTCTCATTAAACCTTACCACTAGAGATATAAAGGATAATATCGTCTGCAACTTAGTTGACAAAATCAATGCTTTAGCAACAAAAGTTCACGATGAATCTTACGAAATGAAAACGAAATTGGAAATTGACGATTGTTTTAATAAATTGCCAATGTGGTTACATGGGTCCAAACAGCAACAAATTCTGTTCAAAGATAATTTGAAAGAAAGACTTTGGGATAGAATAAAGGGACTGAATAGTAATTTCCTCGGTGTAAATTATGACGAAGAAAATATGAAATCAGACGTATTGTCTTATGAGAAAGAAATGACTGAGTGGTCACTAAAGTTGCAGTTAGACCCAGAAGCACCTGTAACAAACAGACAAGTAGTCGATTTGCTAATGAAAAGACTATCTGCTTTACTAGAAATACGACTTCACACGACTAGCTACAAGCTTATACTAAAAGGAGAAATCATCGATATTTTAGATGCTCTACCGTTAACTTTTACATATCCAAGATATAAAACGGTGCAGCTCAATAAGCTGGCTGAAGATCTTTCTAATAGATTACTGAATGTTCAACTGACACAGGGATCGTCTAGATCCAAAGATAGACTGATTATTTCTCCTTCTGTGTCCAATCAGATCATAGGCCAAGTTACGGCCAGAGCCATGCCTAGATCGCTTTATAATTTTAAAAATATTGTTTCAAATAAAGTTGGAGAATGTTTAGACAAAGTTCCTGCCAGTAACAAGAAAACACTTAAAAATGAAATATGTTCGGCTTTCTTCGATTCTAATTTATACAAAGTCTACGGAATAAACGTCAAAGATGAAATCAGCCAGTTTTTACGAGACACTGGTCACATGTCTGGGTGCAAAGCACAGATCGTTGCTAATATGATCTTCCAAAGTGTAAACCACGGATTAAGCAATGCAAGAAAGTCAACTAGCACAAGCTTTGATTCTGTCATTCCAAAGTTATCAGGATCTATTTCAGTTTATAGATGGGAATCAGAAAACCCACCAGCGACATCCACCCCAAAAAAGGCACAAAAGAAAAAAGAAATCCCCAAATTAAACCCGGAGGAAACAGTTTACATGGAAAAAGTAGCAGCTTTAGTCACAGTATGGTTAAATACCTTACCGAAACAATTCTATGATGAACCAGGATTTCGGAAAACTGTTATCTATGATTTAGCTGGTGACTTAATGGACCATCAAAAGCTACAACAACTTGCACCAGACTCAATCTTAGATAAAGAAAAATATCAAAAGTACCTTATTTACAAATGGTTATGTAAATTCAGTATTTTTGAAGAAGCTAAACTTCGTACTGATGCCGTGCCTTTAGTAGGGAACTTCCTGAAGAGACTAAATAATATTCCAGTACCCAATATGACAGCATCGCAACATGGTACCCGTCAAGAGATGGGAGCTATAAAGTACATGCAAGCGGCAGGTGCTTGGGACGAAGACTACGTAGCAAAAGGAATTGACGTGTTAGAAGACCAGATATCAGTGTGGGTAAATGAACAACACCCCGATATTATTGCTAACAAAGATAAAAACAAACGAAATAAAATGGTTCACGATTTAGCTCTTAACTTACAAGATCATCTCCGAAATAAAGACCCAGAATCTGTAATAGAAGCGGATATAAATCAATGGCTTAAGAAAATGGTGAATCCTAAAGAAAAAGAAAACATCGATTTATTAACTCACGATCTTAAAGGTAAAATTATTGATCTGCCTCAAGATAAAACTTTAGAAGCTCGCCACGACGAAAGACATCGTGATATGGTAGCAAAAATAGCAGCCAAACGACAAAAAAATGAAGGAAAACTTCCAATACAACGTGACGACGAAGACATTAGTAATATAGGAAATATCCAAGGAGATCCTGATAAAACTATTAGAGAGTTTATTGGAAAGTACATAGAACACAACTATGACATTGATGATCCGATGGCAAAGAAAGCCTTTGCTCATTTACTGAAAACCGAACTAAGAAAGCTAGCCCCACCAACAAGGAAAGAAGTTTACGAACACTTTGAACAATCAAAAGAACACCGGAAATTTCGGCCAGACAGCTTGAATTATGAATTAGAATACATAAAGGTAATATCAGACTGGTTAAACAGCATACCCATACAACCATCTTATAACACCGTCGGCAATAAACGACGAGTTGAATACATAAATGATCTCGCTAGGAACATACTAGAAATAGAAGAACAGAGAAATGATAACCCCGATGCAATGAACTACAATTTTTTGATAGCTTCAACGATACTTCAAAGCATGCATACATACGATTTACCCATACTAAGTCAACATCAGGATGACTCACCCATGATGGCACATCGGTTACTTGCAAAACTTGACGAACTCCGTCCTGCTGACGCGAGTATTCCCCATGTATCACAAGGAAAAGACTCGCTTAGTTCATCAATCATAGCTGCCGATATTAAAGAACAAAATTTGAGTGACTTTATTAATGATTACATTCGCATCAACGGGAGAGAAATCGCCAACGATGAGCTCAAATTGGAAGCATGGACAGCGCGTTTACTGAAAGAAATAAAAAAAATGGTTCACGAAGGCGCTGATCCTGAGACATTAACGAAAGTACAGGTTTATGAGAAGTTTGCTGAGGTTCCTATACCAAACGAAGAATCCGTTGAGGCTTTTGGCTTAAAACTTCATTACTTGAAAGAAATAACTGATTGGATGAAAAATCTGCCGCTCGAACCTTTACAGCCTGAGCAAGCAGAAGAGAGAGTACAAATGATTAGCGAATTATCTGAGAAGATGTGTGATACTGAAGCCCAAAGGCGACTAAATGGAAACAATAGTGGTGATAAAGAATTAGAAGACTACATTTCTGTTTGGATATCAAATCTACCATTAGATGAACGCAAAGAAATTAATAAGCCAATTCTTATACAACAACTGATGAGTAGAATGGCAAAAGGTAGCAAACAGGGCTCAAGAGCGGCTCCCGAAAAACAACCATCGGCCCGTTTGGAAGGATCAAATTCTGAAAGTATTACTAGTAGTTCCAAACTAAACAATAAACAAAAAGATACCAAAAAGAAATATACAGAGAAAGATTCAAAAATTAAAAATAAAGAATGTTCAATGAAGAGCACTTGTAGCTCCAAGTTGTGTAAAAATAAATCTCCGGCTGACGAAATTATAGAAGCTATTGAAACCTGGTCTAACAAGCTTCCAATCAAATTGGATGATAAAGAAACAGTTAAAAATATGAAAGAAGGAATCGCCAGGCAGTTATACCAAAAAATTGGGGAGCTAAATGTCGATCCCAGAATCTTTAATGACGAGTTACTATACCGAGAAATGTTGGATGATGAAATAGAAACACAACTAGAAAATGTGCCCCAAAATTCCGAATTACAAAACAATAGAGAAGAAATAAAAGAAGGACTAATAAATCAAATTATAGGAACTAACCAAGTTATCAAAGAAAAATCAGCAGGTGACAATTATAGACATAAACTGGAAACCACTATAGATTCTTCGATCCCTAACCCGGTTCAGAGTGTACAGGCAATTGACCCAGGTTTTGAAATATACAAAAACCATTTAGCTGATATGTTTATTTTAGAAAACTTTGATCATGCGAATGATGATGTTAAAGTCGCTCACGAGAAAAGAGTCAGATTTGAAATTGATAAATACTTTGAAAGTGCACAAAACAAGAATGCTATACCTTTAACAAAAGATCAGATTTACAACGAAATTTATAGTGCACTATTCAAAGTACCTATGCCTCAAGAAAATTCAGTCAGAGATGAAGTTGAGCAAGTTAAAACGAGGTGTGAAATAGACTCTTGGTATGAAAAACTTCCTCTACAACAAACTGACAATCTTAATGAACTACTAGAATGGGACCAAATTTTATCTTCACTTGCTAAGAGAATTCAAGAAATAGAAAAAAATGGTAGTAATGTGGACGATAATTTAAATAAAGAAATTCGTAAATGGCTTGAAAAGCTCCCACTTAAACCAGGACATCAAGGAATAGATGAACATGTTAAACAGTTGCAGAGTATATTGAAATCAACAGCTGATGCTAGAAAGTATGTCCCTCCGGATGCAGTGAATAAAGGAAAGAGTAAACCGGTCAAACAGAGCCAGTCGAAAAAAGGAGTGAAGGGCCTTAATACAAGCCAAGTACCTGGTCCCAGTGGTGTTCCTGGTGTCAAAGCAGCACCTCCACGTCCAAGGCGTAGTGTGCTTCAATCTAAAGCAACCACCGCAAAACCTTGCTGCCCCCCAGTTGGGCCAATTCCCAACAAAAAATCTGGAGACTTAATAGTAGAAATAGTAGAAAATTGGTGCAATCAATTGCCCCTTATTTCGACTGAAGAAAATAATAAAGCTATCATCAACAACGTAGCAACGAGAATAATTATACAAATAAGCGAATTAAATATGGACTCTGAAATATTTAATGATGACATTGTTTACGATGAACTTTTAGATGATAAACTTGATAATATACTTGCCAATTTACCTGTGCGCTGTGATTTTGAGAAAAGTAAACCAGCATGGAAGAACCAACTTAAAGAACAAATCAAGGCTGTTAAACCACTTATAAAGGAAGAAAAGGCAAGGCATGACTATAAACAAGAACTCAATGGCACAGTAGGTAGTATTTTAAAGGAATCTCATAACACTTCAGCTGAAAAACTAGCTGAATTTAATAAATTTAAAGAAGAAATCGTTGAAAACTTTATACAATACTATTACGACATAAATGATGAGGACGCCAGAAAGTTTTTCAAATCACAAATACATGATGCTGTTCATAAATTTTGTTTAGAATCAAGAGAGCAAGCAGGAACGGGTGACAAAGTAGATCCTTTAGTGAAACGAAACCAGCTGTTATGTGAATTACAAAGAATTCCTGTACCACAATCAGCGTTGAAAGAAGAAGTCGCTGAAATCAAAATGAAGAAGGAAGTAGAAGAATTTCTTCGCGATCAGTCTATTCCTGAAGGGGGTGCCAAAGATTCAATGACGAAAAATCTCGCAAAAAGATTGTGTGACATTGAAAAGTCAGGCTACAGCCCGTCAAACGAAAAAAAAATGAAGTCAGATATTATTAGGGGTGTAACGAAACTGAAAAAAGACGTAAGTCCCGATATAGTCGACGGTTTTGTGAAGAAATTGAAGCATAACGAATCAGAACGAAACGCGCCTCCGATGACTACAAGTCAAGCGTCTAACCTAAATGAAGGTCCCGTACAGGATTCTTCTAGTTCTTCGAAACCTAGAACATATTACCAACCAGGAAAGCCGGTTCAAATGACCTGTCAAACTCCTGAGGAGATGATAGGAATGCCACACACGCCAACCTGCCAACCAATGCCCAATGCAACTCACCATACTCCCGTTACGCCGAACGCCTACGGACCCCAGACCTGGGCTTGGAGTCCAAACGAAGAACGTCCTTCGTACAATTTGAGTCCAAGACCTGTTGGAAACCAAGGCATTGGAACTGGTAATTTTGAGCGCTCAACTGCAAAACCTCCAAGAACACAACAACAGACACCTGCCAACCTTACCAGTTTTGCAGGTCCAAGGAATCTAAATATGTCACTTGCAAGTGCACTACCAACTCCTCGTATGAGTCAGCAAGTTTTGAACAGAAGCTGTCCTCAATCCCAGCAGACACCTCTCGCTAGAGAAGCAACGTCTGGTCCGATGCTTTCACAGCGTCCAAGTTTCGGGCAGACACCCCGCCAAGTCAGACAGACTCCTCCTTGTGTACCAGAGCCAGCAACAATAAGGGATACGACTTCCGACTCCTTATTCAATGAACCAGTCTTTAATCCCCTTAGATACTCCCTTATTGAACCATTTAGGTCAGTCGCTGCTGGTAGGATAGGTGTTCAAAATTTATTAGCGGGTCAAGATGGCCGCGTCTTGCCTATGCTGGGTGGCCCAAGAGCAGGTGATAGAAGACTTAGGGGTGTCGAGAATTCTGACGATGAAGAGTTATGTATTTGTGAAATATGTTCTTATGGAAATCGCTATAGACATAAAAGACTGCCGTTCTGTTTGATGCCGATGGACCACAGTTACGAAGATTGTTTGTGCTTCCCTATGGTGTATGGAATGCATTTCCCTGACTGCGTTTACTATTAAAATACCTATTATACCTATGTAGGTACCTTCATTCATTATAATCAAATTGAAACAGTTTATCCAAGTGTGTAACATGATATAACAAAATAAAAGATAAAACACAAACTACAAAATGGTTTTTTTTACTGATGGAAACTCATCAAATAACTTTCCCGCTGTGTAAGTGTAAGTGAAAAAGCACTATATCACGTATCAATTGTACATATTATATAGTCCTCCTTAGGCCCGGCGCCCATTATCGGCATCGGCACGACTGAGGATTTTAGGTGGCAAATAGCAATATACATTAACCTAATGGCAATAAAGTAGAAATTTCCATTATATATGGTCGTAATTACAAAAATACCGCTTCGGTATGATTGAGGCTCTTGTATCGGCGGCCTTGAAAATGCTTTGGGATGCTTCGGCATCCTACGGTACGCCGCCGGTGCCGAGGCAACACTCTGGGATAGTTTGCCCTGCGGGGCGAGGGGAGGCATCAGCCATTTGAATCATTTCACTCACACACAACACAATCGAAGTAATACGATATGAGACGCTTCGGCAAGCTACAGGACGGTGCGGCATGCTTAAGAACGCCTCGTCATTCCTAAGAACGTTGCAGCATGCAAAGCATAGTTTCCGACAGTGTGCGCTTGCATGTAGGATGCCGAAGAATCCTGTTCCTTGCCGATGCCGATAATGGGCGCCGGGCCTTAGCCTGACCGTTTGCCGTCACTGCGGATAATCTCAGCAGATATTAGTATTTACTCGTGGGACAGCAATCCGATACGACCGGAAAAGATCAGATGCAGGACCAACGGCTTAACGTGCATTCCAAGGCACGACGTGGTATCATCCCGCCAACTTTCAAACTCCAGGCTGTAACTGAGATATTCCTAATGGATTAAATCAATAACACTTTTTGACCGACCTGGGAATTGTAACGAGGACCCCGTGTTCAGTAGTCGTGTTTGCGACCGCGACACTAACGGAGCCAACAACCGCGCATATTAGTAAGAGACGGGCCTACAGTGCCATCTGTGGGTAAATTGGGCAATCTGGAACAATATCGTAAATTAATTTGATACTAGCTTTTGCCCGCGGCTTCGCTCGCGTTAAATTCGAGGTAACACAGTTCCCCTTTCCTGATTTGCAGGTACCTGCTACCTGTAGTTTTTGCCCTGGCGCCTTATTTGTAATTGCAATGCTAAGTTTTCCCTTTTCTTCCCTCTTTCTCCCTAATTTCTAACATTTTTTTTTTAAAGTTAGCCTAGCCAAGCCTATTTCCGTCTCCAGGATCCCATTCTATCTCTATACCAAAAGTCATCAAAATCGGTTTATACCCCGTTCCAATAGACAAAAACGACTCGTTATGCTTACGAATAGTTGTATTTTGGCAAATGTCTCATAGAAGTTATGTCAAATTTTAACTATCCATAAGCAAAACGAGTCGTTGTTGTTTATTGGAACGGGGCATTAGCCATTTAGGCGTGAAGACGTAACAAACAAACTCACTTTCGCTTTTATAATATTAGTAAGGATATTGTCCTGCTGGTAGAATTGAATAGATGGACAGCCTCTGTTTACCTACTGCAATTTATGACCACGTTTGTCTCACAAACATGACCAGGTCGCACGTCATGAACCAATATAATACCAGCCCATACCTGTCCCACTTGTTTGTTTGATTGTTTGCGACGATTTAACTCAAAAACTAATCATTATCACCACATTAGCATAAACATTTTAGTGGATATTACCGCATCAAATATATAAAATACTGTTTTTTTTTTACATAAAGTTTTAATAGGTAAGAGTCTAAATACATTACATATAATAGATATCAAAACTTTAAAAATACAAAACACTCAAAAACTTACTTATTTAAGCTTGAAAATTTCATTATTGCCAGTATCCGCGCGAAAATTGTAGTCATAGACTAGGTTGGAGTCACCGGCAAATTGTCTATGGTTAGTTTGTTGGAACACATTGTGAACAAATAATCTAAACTAAAATTACAATCACGATCGTACTTAGTTCTCTTAAAAAATACACCTTAATATTCTTAGTATTAAATTATAGAATTTCCAAAAAACAAATACCACAAGGAAGTATGACAACATTCCAAAGCAATGCTGCAAAACAATTAAAAAGTTAGTGAGACGCCATGACAGGTCACGTGATGTAAATTTTCGTCGGACATGCGCGATATCGCTGAATTTTTCAAGTGATTTTGAAATGGTGAGGGTTTTGACTCGTGAAAATACTGTTTAAAATTAGTATTAGTGATCCTATTTAGTTATTTCTGGTGTTAAATTAGTTGTGTACCGCGAAATGTGCGTGTGATCAGTTGATTAGTGTTGGTCAAAGAAGTTTTTGTTTCCAAAGGTCGTATCTATAGATGGTAATGATGCCTTTTAATGATATTTTTGCGTCGAAATAGTTTTCCAGTGCTTTGTTTCACTAGTGATCGAGTTACTTCAGGTAACAAGCATGTATTTCTAGTACTACTTCTATTGTATTGTGTATTCGAGAGGTTTCAACGGTCGCGAAACGGGTTTGCTACATTTTACATGACAGTTGCTTTGTCAGACACCTTGCAGATTTCGATATTCTTTGCGCGAATCCTTCGGTTTATTCGTTTTAATGTGTTTTTAATTCATTAGAAACCTTAACTTACACGATATTCGCATAAAAACTTGATATTTGCGAATAAAATGTGACATCTTTTTTTCGTCTTGTAAATTGTTAAGCCCAAGGATAAAGTAAGCTAAAATTTAGCCAACAAGCCTCAATTGGTGTCTGACGATGACATCATAGCAATCCGTCGTACAATGTCGAGGAAAAGATTTAGCATGCGAACTTATAAACATACAATAGAATTTTATTGCTTTTATGAGTCAGGTTATTTTTTATGAAGGCTTCAATTAAGTCATTGGTTTAATTAATTTAATTCCTAGTTCATTATCGACTTAAACCTGACCTTTTGTAGCCAAATTAAGAAATAATTGGATTATTTTAATTAGGTCACTTCTGCTTTCTAAAATGTTGTTTCTGTGGTCTGTTTTCACTGTTACAAAAGAGATGATACAATATAAAAGATGTACCGAGACTTGTACTTATAGCCTGAATCAACACAGTGCTTGGCAAAGGCCTCTTCCCTTGACTTCCACCACTTTCCATCTAGCCTAAAAACATTTTGTATATTTTCTTAACTTACTTTTTATAACCCTATGTAGCAAAACACATCAGAAGACCTTTCTATAACCTAAAATCATGAAGGAAAGCTCTAAATACTATTTTAATTTCATAAAAATGATCTACACCAGGAATTTTGGTCAGTGGGTAGTCTTAGGGGCGTTTATCTAAATTGTGGGTGCATTTACATACATGAACAGTCGGATCCGGAACAACTAACTGGCCATACAAATATTTGTTCTGTGCAAGAACCAATACCGTGGAACTAACATAAGCTAACTATATGATGCTTCTTTTTTTGCGGATGGGAAATCATCAAATAACTTTCCCCACTCTTTTATTGACTAAAACCCAGGTTCTGAGGCCTTGGTATCTTTTTCAAACAACCTGCAACCCCGGTGGTCCTGCCCCTCTGTACTATATCATGCTTCACACAGTCCATCCACCACCTCTTTGGTCTTCCTCTTTAGTCTTTACTCTTATACCCAACCTCATTCAACCCAAACAAACAACTTCATCCATCATCATTTTCCTACCCTTGTCCCATTCTATTTGTGGTTGGCGCAACACGTTTTCTTTTTCCATTCACCCCTATCAGACGTCACGGCATCATTTACTCCTTTCTCCTTCATATCATTCCTTACACAATCCATCCATCTTTTCTTTGGCCTTCCTCTCGCTCTCCGTCCATCAACATTCAGATCCATTACTCTTTTAGTCACATGTGCTTCATCCAAAACATACAACTTCATCCAGAGATAAAAAATAAAGGACCCCTATTTTTTTATGCAAAGATAACACATGAACTTGAAACAGATAAATAAATAAGCATTTTAAAACACTATTTATGTTTATGTCTTAATCTTTCTCAAAATTTTGCTATCTGATACAAGAAAGAATGTCATATTCTTTAGATAATATTGTTGTTTCAATCACTTTGCCTTATTAGAAGTTTCTGAACATTATTTTATATGTAACTAGCTGTTCCTCGCGGTTTCACCCACGCTACTTAGCACCTGTTGGTCGTAGCGTGATGTTATATAGCCTATAGCCTTCCTCAAGAAATGGACTATCCAACACTAAAAGAATTTTTCAATTCGAACCAGTACTTCCTGAGATTAGCGGGTTCAAACAAACAAACAAACTCTTCAGCTTTATAATATTAGTATAGATGTAAAGACAAGGTTTTATTGAATGAGTAGTTTAATGTAGGTTGAGATAAACATTACTGAGGTAACCATGACCTTATACGATCATAGAGCTAGGAAAGAGCTTGAAGATCTTTTAATCTAAGGTCGAATTATGTTGTAGTCGGGCTTGCCAGGGCCACCATCTTATTTCTTTAACCATGTGTTTAGTGCCTATCCTGGTGTCGAGTTTTTTTGCCGCCCAAGAGCCTCTGACTTGTCTTTATAATATGGTATTGAGAAATAATTCACTGGGACTGGTTTGCGGGCCGGGATTGGGGGTTGTTCGAACATTAATGGGTCAATGGGTTGCTGTCCCCGAAATATAGGGAAAAAGAAGGAACATGAGTGGATTTTAGTCAGGATAATTCTGACACCGAGGTATTCAGATAGATCTAGGCATTTCAGGTAGTTGATGACTCAGGCTAGGTCATAGCTCACAAGCTAGATTAAAAGAGCTAAAAGTCATGACATTAAGAGCACAAACAGTATAGACTAGCTGACCTTTTCAAAATGTCATTTCTATAGATGATAGAAAAAAAGTCAGGGTTAAATTCTTAATGTATTTATTTACATTAATAGAGGTTTTATTGAAGTAACTTGTTGGTAATATTTTTTTTTTATTGTGTTTCATACCTGACATAGGTACATGCATTCATAATAATAATAATGCAAAAGTCTCTCATTTTTTTTCAAACACTGACCCACATTTGGAATTTCTCCTGTATCGTTGGTGTGTTTACAAACATTTAAACTCACATACACAAATAGCCAGACCAATAACAACTAGGTATCTGTAGGCCATACAAATATTTCGACGGTCCCTACGTACATAAAGACATGTCGAAAATGGCATTTTTTTTGTCTCATTGGCTTTAGATTATCTATGCGAACATGCTGACATACGATCCCCTAAGGCTACCCACTGACCCGATTTTTATTTAATTTATTTACCTTGTTTTAGAATTTTTTTATTATTGCTCATAGAACTATTTCTAGGGCGTGTTGAACACGTATTACACATATTGCACAATTACGCTCTCCTGTAAACCTCGGTTTTTGACTTAACCTTATGTACGTAAGGGCCGTCGATTTGTTCCGTGTGGGGATCGAAACTGCGACATGTGGTGTTGGAGCCAATCGCTTAACCACTGCGCCAAACCGTGCCATAAACTTTTATGTGTCTGTCCTCTTTGTACAACTTACAAAATGGCGGAATTGATTAAAAATTAAACTTGACACATAAGCCAAGACCTTGTAGGTGGATTTATATCCTGGTCATACCCATAGGTTCATTTGTAGCCTAGACTGCCTCATTTGTCTATTGGTGGCAAGCATGACTGCTTAGTGTGAGGGTTCTGGCTTCGATTCCTAGGTTGGACAAGGTGTTTTTTGGTTTCCTATCAGGATATTATCAGTAGCAGCCACAGAGTCTGGAATTTCGCCCCATTTATCAAACTCAAAGCATTTATTTCATTTCACTTATTTATTTTATGGCATTTGTGGAAAAAGACACCACAATTTTGCCAGTATTACGTAGGTACAGACGCCTGCACATCAAGCTACTACAATCTGTCAGATTTCTTTGATAGATTTTCGACTTTATTTCCAAAGTATTAAGTTCAAGGTTCATTGGGAAAAAATGACAGTTTCGGGTAGCTTGACCTGCAGGCGTCTGTACTATGGTTGACAATCAAATAATTAGACCATTACATGCACTTTTGAATGTCATAAACACGAAAAAGATGCTGCTATAGTCCCAAGACATAAGACTTAATAAAGTACTGTAGTTGCCATTCTAAAGCATAGGTGTTTATGGAGAAGAATGGACAAGAAACTCCATGGATACTCTTTTAAATCATACATAATATTTTTATGGTAATAAGTTTGTCCCCAAATTGCCCCTAGCCCTTAGTAGGAGATTAAAGTTGTGAAGTTGTTTGATTTTAATAAGGTTAAAAACAATTCTACTAAAAAAATAACTTTCTTGTAGGTAGATTGAAGCATTATAATAAAGCAATCATTGATTATTTATTTATAATATAAAGAAACATTATTTCTCTAGAGTCCATTACTTAAATGTTAATTCTTTGTCAATGAATCATAAAAATAACCATGTCATTCTCCCACCATTAACTGGATTAAAAGCACTTCACAAGTTCTCTTTAGTTAGTTTATTAATTACATAAAATTATACCTTTTCTCCCCAAATGTTTGAGCAGAGGGGTGTGAATGTTGAGATGGATGTGTGGAGTGACAAGAATGGATAAAGTAAGGAATGGTACCTATATTAGAGAAGTTTACTAAGAATAACACTTTGCGTTACCTAGGAATTTAACCCAGCACCACATACAAAAGATTACTATATTGAAGACTACCTTCGCTCAAGGCTTCGCCCGCGTGATATTAAAAAAAAGTATCCTATGTGTTAATCCAGACTACAATATACCTCTGTGCCAAATTACATCAAGATTCGTTCAGCCGTTTTGACGTAAAAGAGTAACAAACATCCATACATACAAATCTATCCTCTATCAATGAAATCAAGGTAAAAATAGACACATATCTATATTTTGCAGATAGGAAATGAAATCATTTATTAAATAATTTTCCTCGCTCTGGGTAGAGCGGAGGGAGTGTCAGACTTGTACTGACTAAAACCCACCCATGTTCCTTTTATTACCCTTTACGTTGCGCTGTATCTTTTCGAACAACCCGCAACCCCGGCAGGTCACATAGGCCTTCATGGGCACTTATAAAACGTCGAGAAAAGGTGCACGGTTTGAGTTGGTCGTTACCTATGGAGATAAATGATGTTTATTTTGCAAGTAGGTTTTCACAAACACTTTTACACGTAATTTTTTTTAAAACTAGATGAGGCTGGTGTTTCGTACCCGACTACTCTGAGAAGAAACAGCCGAAACGAACTCAGAGGTCATTGTCCTTTTTTAAAGTCCAGACAAAAAAATCTTGGTCAACTTACATGAGGACTATGCAGATAGTGCCTGAAATGGTCTTTTTAAGAAAGAACCACACAGATTGAGTGGACCTGGGATAGGTCAGTGCAAGCATTTGTCAGTTATCGTGTAGCTCAACTCATCATCAAAAGGACATTTGTGTAGGTCGCTTATAGTACTCGAGAAGAACGAACAACTTCATTTGATTTTATAATATTAGTGTAGATTAAGCTTTAAGACCTTGAAACTAAAATTTTCATGGTTCTAGCCTTCTAAACTAAGAATTAAATTAATTTAAGGCCGAATAACAAATTTAGTTACAACAGCTTGACTTAAAAGCCAACATACTATGTTAAAAAAAGTTAAATTTAGATCTATGGTAGCGGAACTCAAGGTCAAAGCTAATAGGTGCCTCAATTACTTAAACACTTACTAAACGAGCGTACTGCCTCGTTGGTTTTGAGTAGCTACCTATATGGTTTTGAATTCATCTCGATACCTCTATGCGTTCCCGAGATAAAGGGTCTTGACAGACAGACAGACAGTAATCCAATGGCTACTATTTTTTCCTTTTGAGGTACAGGATCAAGCCCAGAACAAAGCATCACAAACATTTATAATATAACTAGCTTTTGCCCGCGGCTTCACTCGCGTTAAATTCGGGGTAACACAGTTCGCCTTGCGCCTTGATTTGTAATAGCAACGCTAAGTTTTCCCTTTTCTCCCCTCTTTCTCACTCACATCCCACATAAAAAAAATTGCCTATGTCCGTCCCTCGTTCCCAACTATCTCTGTAATTCATTAAAATCGGTTTAGCCATTCAAGCGTAACAAACAAACTCACTTTCGCTTTTATAATATTAGTAAGGATATGTGTATTATAAACTAAAATTTTCATGAACGCAAGTTACAAGCACATTATATTTTAGTGTATTTGCGAATGCAATAAATTGATAACAATACGACATATTTCTGCCGTTGTAAGCTTGTATGGAACAGCCTCGAAGACACAGTTTTAAATGAGTAATAGTAATGAATCATGATTCACATCACTTGCAGTGCATAAGATGCTGTTTTATATTGATCTGAAGGTAATATTGAGATTTTTTCTATACGTTGGCCTACACTAGGAATTTCTCCTGTATCGTAGGTACGTTTATAAATATTTAAACTCACATACACAAACAGCCAAGGTCGCTATTACATGGAACTCAAACTACCACTAATTCGACGACACGAGTGACACAGCTGTGCTACGTGTAGCGGGTTCGATCCCCGCACGGTACAAATTTTTACCTACAGACAGTTGTTCCGGGTTTGGTTGTTTGTGTATGTGAGTTTAAATGTTTGTAAATGAACCTACGATACAGGAGAATTCCATGTGTGAGGATAGCCTGACACTAAGAATTTGTATTATGATTAAAAAAAGTTGGTGTTATTAGGTCACACCTCGGCATAACCCGTCGGGGTTACAGGCGTGAATAAAAAATAACTAAAAACACTCTTTAGTAAGGGTATTATTATTATACATCCGGGGTTGCGGGTTGTTCGAAAGAGATACCGCGGCCCCTGAACGTAAAAGGAAAAAAAACCGGCCAAGAGCGTGTCGGGCCACGCTCAGTGTAGGGTTCCGTAGTTTCCCGTCCGTCACAATAAGTGTTCCCACTTATGAGTTTATTATTTGTTTGACGTTGAACACTAGAGAATTGTATTTCCTAATTAATACTTTTTTTAATAATTTTGGATTGCGAGAACCGATTTCAATAATTCTTTTTTTTTTGTTTGAAAAAAGATACGTTCAGGATAATAAAATATGTAAACGATGTTAAAAAAATGCTTTCACATACGATTATACTACAAACTTAGTCCAGAAATTATTTTGTAAAACTTTTTGTCTTTTTTGTACAAAAACTGTTGTGTCAATCAAGTTCAAAATAATTTTCATAGAAAGTCCTTATAAAGTTCTACTTTTCAGATTTTTTTCATATTTTTTAAACTTATGGTTCAAAAGTTAGAGGGGGGGGGACACATTGTTTTTTACTTTTGGAGCGATTATTTCCGAAATTATTAACAATATCAAAAAAATATTTTAGTAAACCCCTATTCATTTTTAAATACCTTTCCAACAATATATCACACGTTAGGGTTGAAATTAAAAAAAAAATCACTTCCCACTTTACATATAGGGCTACCCTAATAAAACATTTTTTTCCAATTTTTATTTTACCACTTTGTCGGCGTGATTGATATACATATTGGTACCAAATTTCAGCTTTCTAGTGCTAACGGTCACAGAGATTAAGCGAGGACGGACGGACGGACGGACGGACAGACAGACATGGCGAAACTATAAGGGTTCCTAGTTGACTACGGAACCCTAAAAAAAGGAACAGTGGTGGGTTTTTGTCAGTATTATAAGTCGGACACGCTCGTTATATCCCACGTTATTTGACGATTTTACAGTCGCAAATAAAGGGTATACATTTTAATATGCTGTTCATCATCATTTTCCTGCCCTTGTCCCATTCTATTTGTGGTCGGCGCAACACGTTTTCTTCTTCCATTCTCCCCTGTCAGACGTCACGGCATCATTTACCGCTTTCTCCTTCATATCATTCGTTACCCAATCCATCCATCTTTTCTTTGGCCTTCCTCTCGCTCTCCTGGTAACCTTATTAAATGATGTTAAGTGGTTCTTCTAACCTGACAGACAGATGTGTTGCTGCGGAATTTGTTCCGCCACTTCTTCTTCCCAGCTCAAACACTACAAAGTGACGAAGTACAGGGCGTTTTTGTTGGATACTCTCTTGTAATTTGACGTTCCAAAAGTGCTGATTATCAGCCTAATTTGAATAAATGACTTTTGGTTTTAATTTTAAGCGTATTTATATTAAGTTACCTAAACACAGAATGTATGAAAACACAATTCATTGAAACAACTCATTCAATTATCATTACACATACTTTGTCAGTCACCTAAAGGAAAAACAAGTTCGTAAAAACATTGTGCCATTCTGAAACTTAGTCACCATGAACCATGTAACCTAATGACCTGATAAATGCTAAGCTGTGTTTTAGCATTAATTACGTAGACTAAGCAAACCTCACTGCTCTGCCTGTAATGTTTTGGAAACATTTTGTACCATGGATATCCTACTTAATATTATAAAAGAAAGTTTGCGAGGATGTAAGTTTTTTTTTGCTCTTTCACGTAAAAACTACTGAATGGATTTTGATGTAACTTCACAATAATATAGATTACATATCAGAATAAAACATTCTACAGGCTACAATTCATAAAGTATAAATAAATATTGTATACTAGCTTTCGTTCGCGTTAAATTCGTGGTAACTCAGTTCCCCTTCAGAGGGGCTTGCCAGAGCCTCCGCCTACCGGGGTTGCGGGTTGTTCGAAAGAGATACCGCGGCCCCGGAACGTAAAGGGCAATAGAAGTAACATGGGTGGGTTTTAGTCAGTACAAGTCTGACAGGCCCCCCCGCTCCGCCCAGAGCGGGGGAAGTCATTTGATGATTTCCCATCCGCAAAAAAAGACGTCATGATAGGCCTACAGATATCCATCGCATGACGAGCGATCATAATTAAAGTCTTTATGAGGTGTCGCCATAGCAACCACGGCGTGCCCAAAACGATCACTTTGATAGAAAGTCAAAGTAGCGACACACCATTACTTTTCGTATAACGAGGTTACGAGAAAGACCCACCCGATTGTGGTATCTCGGTTGCTATGCCATCATCATAATCTTAGACGAGTTGAAGTATGGGTCTGTGGATGGTGAGCTATAGGTAGTCTACGCGTGCCTCAAAGAGATGTCTGCAAAGCAGAGCAGCCTGCCAGGGCCACTGCCTGCCGGGGTTGCGGGTTTAAAAAAACAAAACGAGTCTTTTTTTCAACTATTGATTAAATCAAATCAAATCATTTATTTCAATTAGACCATTACAGGCACTTTTGAATGTCAAGAAACAAAATGAATCTACAGTCCCGGTCACAAGGCATAATAATTTGTGAAAGTACTGTAGTTGCCCATTCCAAAGCGTTGATCTCTATGGAGAAGAATGGCCAAGAAACTCCATGGACACTCTTTTAAATTATAATATTTTTACAAAATCGTATTTACATCATTCGTGTTGAGATTATACAAATATGTGAGAACGATGTAGAAAGACGTGCACAGTAAGAGCGTCCAGAGTAAATAGAGAGCAAAATTCAATTTAAAATCTAAATAAATTAAAAATGACCGTGGTAGTTAAAAAATTACCAGTCCCAACTGACAGCGCCCGTTCACGAACAAGACGTATGGATCAGCCCCATTCAGCTCAACCATTTTGAAGGGAGCTAAATGACCCGACACACTCGCCACTATCAGCGAGACATTTAAGTGAGCATGACACTATCAACCACCAGGGCATTGATTGAAAATGACGCGTTTTTGACGTTAAACCTTCCATTTTGCATGGCGGATCCCTAGTAGTAGGACATAGGTCCTCACTTAGACGGGATTTTGCAAAATTCAACGTCTAATTAGGTGAAACATGGTGTTAGTTCTTATGGGAGAGATTCTATGACCGAATTGACTTGAAATATCGTATAAGCATGCTTTCACAACAATTAGTCCTTACTATTATTATAAAAGCGAATATGAGTTTGTTTGTTACATCTTCACGCCTACATGGCTAAACCGATTTTGATGAATTTTGGTACAGAAATAGTTGGGACCCTGGAGACGGACATAGGCTAACTTTTTTTAAGAAATGGTGAGAAATTGAGGAAGAAAGAGGAAAATAGGAAAAACTTAGTTTTGCTATTACAATAAATTAGGCGCTAGGAAAAAAACTACAAGTAGCAGGTACCTGCAAATCAGGAAAGGAAAACTGTTACCCCGAATTTAACGCGAGCGAAGCCGCTGGCAAAAGCTAGCAAGACTAAAAAACATCACGCTACGGTACTAGGGAGTGAGCAGCGAGTGAAACCGCTGGGCACAGCTAGTTACAATATAATAGCATAGCATTTCGTTCCACATAATTTTTTCACAAGCTTTCTTAATCCCCATAGTAGTTATAATTGTGAGAAAATACTTAACGATTATGTACTTCCTATGTTTGTTGACATTTACAGATTATATATCTACTAGCTTTCGCCCGCGGCTTCGCCCGCGTTAAATTTGGGGTAACACAGTTCCCCTTGCGCCTTTTTAATTTGTAATAGCAACGCTAAGTTTTCCTTTCCTTCACTCCTTCTCACTCACATGCAACTTTAAAAAAATAGCCTATGTCCGTGTCCTGGTTCCCAACTATCTCTGTACCAAAATTCATCAAAATCGGTTTAGCCATTAAAGCGTGAAGAGGCAACAAACAAACAAACTCACTTTCTCTTTTATAATATTAGTAAGGATATCGACTAGATACCTCCACGCGTTCTCGAGATAAAGGGTCTTGACAGACAAACGGACACTTCTGTTTTTTCCTTTGATGTACAGTACATTAAAAAATTGGTTGGGGGTTCAGAACTTTGCACTGAATTCGTAGTAACCATCCTCGCGTCGATGTTCCTTCCTCTTTGTATTTTAAAGACATTAATCTTAAAATCTGAAATAGTAAATCTAATATATTATATAAAATTCTCGTGTCACAATTTTCGTTCCCATACTCCTCCGAAACGGCTGGAGCGATTTGAACGAAATTGTGTGCATATGGGTTAGGTCTGAGAATCGGCTAACATCTATTTTACATGCCCCTAACTGAGCAGCGGGTAAAACCGCTGGGCACAGCTAGTAATAATATAACCTGGTGTAGTAATATATAATTAACGCTTTCCTAGATCAGACGTGTTTCCTTTCGCTTGACGACAACTCACATATTTCAAATCTATCAAAATCTAAATCGTCTAAATTTTTGCTACAGAGACTGACAACGTTTTAAAAGAAACCCTTCTCTTTAAAGTCGGTCAAAAATTTGCAAGCCCAGTGGCTGCCTGATGAGACGAAATGGAAGCACACCAATGAACACGCCTCACTTTTGTGTTTAAATACAAGTTTATGTTTTTCTTTACATTGCCCATAGATACCTAGGTTCGTAGACAACACAAATGAAAACTGCATTATACTAATCAAATTAATATAAAAAAATACACACATAAAACACGAGGCCCTTTTGGCATTATTAATATTTAAATTTTAATGATTTATAAAATCGCCGAAATATCGGAAATTCGACATAAAAAACAACATGTTAAATATTCCGTTTCAAGTGTTAATAATTAGGTATTTAAAAAATATGCCCTGACCGCCGGTAGCTTGGACCCTGTTCCCGATACCGGTGGGCTACTATTTTTATATTTTTAAATGTTTTTTTTTATGATTTTAAGAAATATTTATAAATGTAATAATATATGGAGAAATAAATAAATGTACGACAAGGTATTTAAAATTTAAGGTCTTTTTGTTTTTTTTTTCAATGAGCTAATTTTCTTTCTTTCTTATTCGAACTTGTAACTAATTCGTTCGTTCCCTCTACACGCGCTGTACCCACGTTTTAAACTCTTTTTTTCCTGCTAACATTCTTAAAACTACGTGAATGGGGTATTCCATCGAGTATTCGACGAAGAATTTGATACATTTACATAATAAACGGTACCTACTTTTTGTATACCAGCTTAATTCCTAAGAGGATTATTCTACCTGAACAGCTTTGCAGTGCGTACCGTTTAGGTGTAATGTTTTTATTTAGAACGTCAGACATCATGTGTGCCAGTTTGCGAAATTTTTGAATAAGATTTGTAAGGCCTGTTGCACTTGCCAAGGTCAGCCGGGGTAGGGGTTCCCATTTGTTAAATAATTATGACGAATCCGCCGTACTTCTTTAAGCACGTTGTCCTTTGTAGTTCTTTTACTATGGTTACGAGTAGTCCTAAAGTTCTCACAACCAGCCTGACTTTTGATGTCTAAAAATCACCTTTGTTCCTTTCGACAACCCGCAACCCCGGCAGGAGGTGGTACTGATAAGCCACTCTGCTTTTCTGACATCTCTATGAGGCGCGTCGCCCACAAGATCAACAGTCGAGGTTCAGTTGAGGCGCAGGCACATAAGAGGCACGCCGCAACAAGATTTTCTTTAGAAATGTCGTGTGAGCGACGCGCCTAACGCGCCGTCGACACGTAAAGCCGAACGGACAGTGAGCTACTATTGCTCACCGTCCACAGGCCTGAATCAAATAGATGGAGCCTGACGTTAGCAAAAAAAAATCTTTGTGGATCGTACTCTTAATATTACTCATGCATATATCTCAGAATATAACAACTGTATATTAAACTATCCATATTAATTATCGTCACTTAACCAGATAAAATAAAAACTAAGATCACCACCGGTGACCTCGGCCGCCTATACATATCCCACTGCATAACAAAAGTCCCTATTCTCATTAGAGAAAGAACGACCATTGATCACCACAGACAAAACGAATAAAAATACAAGCTTTCATCGCGATATGAACTCATTATGTGATAATAGTTTTAATTAAAATATCAATATAGGAGTGTAGGCGGCCGGTATTGACCCTGAAAGCAAATGAAAATGTTAATGAATGTCGTAATCCTTACTAATATTATAAAAGCGACAGTGAGCTTGTTTGTTTGTTACGTCTTTACGCCTTAATGGCTAAACTGATTAAGATGAATTTTGGCATAGAGATAGTTGAGAGACGGACATACACAACATTTTTAAGTGAGAAGTGAGGGGGAAGGGAAAAAAAGGGAAAACTTAGCATTGCTATTAAAATTAATAAGGCGCAAAGGCAAAAACTACAGGTAGCAGGTACCTGCGAATCAGGAAAGGGGAACTGTGTTACCCCGAATTTAACGCAAGCGAAGCTGCGGGCAAAAGCTAGTTAATATAATAAAGGGGAAAGATTTGTCTATATCAAATAGGCTCCCTCCAAAACTAATGGATCGATTTTACCAATTTTCATTTTTATATGATGTATTGAGTTTTCTCTTCTTTTTGACATACTGTCTCTACATCTCTTTTTATTAACTCCTCTTTTGCAAAAGATGCTGAAAAGCATTTCTGTAGAAATCAGTATTACCTTGGATGTATTTTCCTGTTCCTGTCTTCGTTAATTTATTCAGTATACATGTACATGAATCGTTAAAAAAATGTTGTCACTTCAAGATTATTTCTTCTTTGCAAATCAGTCTGATAGTTGTCCAAAATGGGACTTCTTTTTACTGACGCAAGTGTCCCAGTAGCTCATCACCCAACAATGACGCATTTGTATATAAATTGTCGCTTAAAATAAATAAAATACGGCTGTTTGGCGCCTGAGTGAGGTTCTCTTAGTTGCTGATGACTAATATCGTGGCTAGGTAATGGTAATCCTATGATGAATGATGTTTATTTTGCAATTAGGTTTTTACAAATACTTTTACACGTCTTTAAACTGGATGAGGCCGGAGTTTCGTACCCGACTACTCTGAGAAGAAACAGCCGAAACAAACTCAGACATAGTCTCTTTTAAGGTCCAGATAAAAATCTTGGTCAACTTATAATGAGGACTATGCAGATTAGTGTCTGAAATGGTCTTTTTAAGAAAGCACCACAAAGATTGAGTGGACCTGTCCAGTCAGTGCAAGCATTTCAGTCAGTTTTGTCAGTTATCGTGTAGCTCGACTCATAACCCAAGGAGCTCAACGACACGACGAACAATATCAAAAAAGGACATTTGTGTAGGTCGCTTATAGTACTCAAACTACCATACAAGGAACTCAACGTCTGTGTATCCTTAGAGATACACTGTCGTCGAATCTCAATATTACCTTCAGTTCAATATAAAACAGTATCTTATGCACTGCAAGTGGTGTGAATCATGATTCATTACTGTTACTCATTTAAAACTGTGTCTTCGAGGTCATTTTATACAAGCACTAGCTTTTGCCCGCGGCTTCGCCCGCGTTAAATTTGGGGTAATACAGTTCCCCTTGCGCCTTATTGATTTGTAATAGCAACGCTAAGTTTTCTTTTTTCTTCCCTCTTTCTCCCGCACATCCCACTTTTTTTTAATAAAAATTAGCCTATGTCCGTCTCCTGGTTCCCAACTATCTCTCTACCAAAATTCATCAAAATCGGTTTAGCCATTAAAGCGTGAAGAGGTAACAAACAAATAAAAAAAACAAACAAACTCACTTTCGCTTTTATAATATTAGTAAGGATAGCAAGGATACAACGGTTGATCGACATTTTATGAGTAAAGATTTATCGTGGTAGGCCTTCAGAAAAACGAAGA
Organism: Ochropleura leucogaster; assembly: GCA_958449745.1. NCBI lineage: Eukaryota > Metazoa > Arthropoda > Insecta > Lepidoptera > Noctuidae > Ochropleura > Ochropleura leucogaster. The sequence continues at coordinate 10,181,759 of OY288227.1, forward strand.
TTTTACCGTTGCACCGATAGCTACAACTTATAAAGTTCCCCCGTGGGTACTTTAGACATTTGTGGCATTTTGTCTTATTATTAAAACACTAGCTGTTCCCCACGGTTTCACCCGCGCTGCACAGCACCTGTTGGTCGTAGCGTGATGTTATATAGCCTATAGCCTTCCTCAACAAATGGACTATCCAACACTAAATTCTAATAATTCCAATTCCAACCAGTAGTCCCTGAGATTAGCGCGTTCAAACAAACAAACAAACAAACAAACTCTTCAGCTTTATAATATTAGTATAGATTTATTTCAGTTCAGGACCAGAACTGTTAGAATGGACAATCAAATTAAATCAAAACATGCAAGCCTCAACAATATTTGCAGCATAAGGGACTCCCACCGATCCGTAAAAATACCAAGATACGGTACATCTTGAAGTAGCAGTCATGTTTCTTGGAGGGCAACTAAGTCCGTCGACTGGCATATAAGTTTAACTGCATCAACCGATCGTTTTATCGATTTGCAGTTAAAACTTACGAATTTTCTGATGTCATAATTGCTATCATCCATAATTATGTCACGATTGTTGCTTCAATATGCTGTTTTTTTAACATATAATATAACTTATGTACTTCCGTAGGAACTTACGGCGGCACGGTTAGCGCAGTGGCTGAGAGATCGACTGCTGCGCTACGTGTCGCGGTTTCGATTCCCGCACGGAACAAATATTTATATGACCTGCAGATAGTTGTTTCGGGTCTGGCTGTTTGTGTATGTGAGTTTAAATGTTTGTAAACGCACCCACGATACAGGAGAAATTCATAGTGTGGGGCAAGGTTTTTTTTTTTTTTTTTTAAAGTTCTGAGTTTCTCCTGTGTCGTGGTTGCGTTTACAAACATTATAGCTGTACTGACATGCATTTATTTACGATAACAATAAAGACCAATTGATCTTGAAGGCATGACGTGCATCAGGTTAATAGTGCTCACAATGATAATATTACTTGATCATGTCTAAACATTACGTCAGGGAGCTGAGGTTATCAATGTTTGTAAAAGAGGGGTCCTTGAGCTAGAATATAGGTCATTCAGTGCGTAATCTAGATATTAAACCTAGTTTTTAACATGCTTCTGTTAGTTTCAAAAGTAGTTAGTTAGTGTTTCTGTCAGTTGAAAAGACATTGAAATATTTACGAGGTAAACCATCTTTTCTTTGGCCTTCCTCTCGCTCTCCGTCCATCAATATTCAGATCAATTACTCTTTTAGTCACATGTCCTTCATCCCTCTTCATTACATAAAATAAATGAATTTGAAAAACAAAAAAAACCATGCTACATTGAAACGTACAAGTATACTAGCTAGCTAAACGAGACCAGCAACTATACTCCCCCGTGTATTGGTTCGGCATATTTCATAGACAGACGGCAAATAAAATAGATGAAAGTGTTCTATGAATAGTTGAGTGTAAATAACCAGTTACCTAGTTACTGGAGTGGTTATATTTTTGGATCTGTTAGGCCGCTTCCACTGGCGCGTTCGTCTATGGTTCGTTTAGATTGTTGATTGGAAATAAATGGTTTTGCGTTTCTTAAGAGATTTATGGTAGTTTTAATTACAGTTTGGGAGGTCTATACATTGCTAATGACTATCATTAGTATGACAGGCGTCATAGATAGTCAGTGTCCCGAAAGTCAGACAACTATAGTACGGCCAACCAGAAGCGATACCAAATGTAAACAAAGCCCATGCTAAAACCCCGTCTAAAATGGCCGCCCGAATGTTGGCGAACCCGTCTTAACGTTGTCATGTTTTTGCCGGGAGAACGAGACATTACGACAAAGGCACAAGATGGAAAGAGCTAAATATTAGATTGTCAACGCCACAGTTGTTCTTTAGGTTAATGATCTTTCGTATCGCTGCTAGTTGGCCTTAGTATAGTCTTACTTTACTTATGTGAGGACCATGTGGATCATTACTTCGTTTGTTTTTGACGATTGTCTGGCAGTTTGAGTAAGTACTATAAGCGACCTACACAAATGTCCTTTTTTGGTATTGTTCGTCGTGTCGTTGAGCTCCTTGGGTTATGAGTCGAGCTACACGATAACTGACAAATGCTTGCACTGACTGGACGGACAGGTCCACTCAATCTGTGTGGGGCTTTCTTAAAAAGACCATTTCAGACACTAATCTGCATAGTCTACATGTAAATTGACCAAAAGTTTGTCTGGAAATCTTTCTTATATAAAAATTATCGATTACTAGCTTTCGCCCGCGTTAAATTTGGTGTAACACAGTTCCCCTTGCGCCTTATTGATTTGTAATAGCAATGCTAAGTTTTCCCTTTTCTTCCCTCTTTCTCCCTCACTTCCCACTTTTTTCAAAAAAATATTAGCCTATGTCCGTCTCCTGGTTCCCAACTATCTCTGTACCAAAATTCATCAAAATCGGTTTGGCCATCAAAGCGTGAAGAGGTAACAAACAAACAAATAAACAAACACACAAACTCACTTTCGCTTTTATAATATTAGTAAGGATAATCTTTCTTATGTCGTAGTTTTAATTGGCATACTCCTCTAAAACAGCTTGACCAATTTTTATGAAATTTTATATAGTACATATTCGATAGCTCTGAGACTCGATGTTATTCTTCAGACCCCTAAGTGGGTAGGGTAGCTTGGTAGGGAGGGTTACGCATTACGGTATTTGATTTGGTATTGAGGTATACGCACAGCTAGTATAAATCGACGGCCCCTACGTATATAACGTTAAGTCAAAAACCGAGTTTTACAGGAGAGCGTAATTTGTGTTTAACACGCTCTAGAAATAATTCTTTGAGCAATAATAAATATTTCCTTTCTACAATATTTTAACAGTTTTAAGAGCTTTATGATACTATTTACATATATATATATTTTTTCACTTTTATTAGAAAAAAGAGATGCCCTGTTCTACGACACTTATTCGTTGTATTATAAGACTTGTTCTCTTATACGATTACTAAAACAAGGTAAATAAATTAAATAAAAATCGTATGTCAGCATGTGCGCATAGATAATCTAAAAAGCCAATGAGACAATAAAAAAATGCCATTTTTGACATGTCTTTATGTACGTAGGTACCGTCGAAATATAGATGACTTATGAAGTATTATTTCACAAAACGGAACTTTTGCCACCATTATTATAGTTTAACATTCCATATTAATAACCCACAGCTCACCAAATGCCTATACAACAATTGTGAATAATACAATACCTACCTTCTCAAACGTAAGATCAATTACCACTATTCCAGCGTTCATACAACTCTTGTATAAACAGCTTAACTTATTCAGTAGCTAGACTGAAGTGTATTCAAGACTTTGCTTCCAACTGATGATTATATCTGCGGACGATTATCAACTTTAGGTTACTGTGAATACATTATATTTCAGAATGAGTCGTTTTTTTTGTCGGATTCGTAATTATGGGTGGAGCGGGTGGGATAGTCAAATTTGTACTTACCATGTTCCTTATTTTGCCCTTTATGTTCTGTGTCCTCGGTTTCTCTTGGGAACAACCCGCAACCGGCATGAGTAGTTTTCTTTGAATAGTCAAAAATAAATTGTTGGTACCTAATTCTAGCGCAAATTGAACCTTGCATCATGGTGTTAAGGTCGTTTTTCTAGTAGCACGTATTTGTTTACATGTTTGGAAATGTAATTACGAAAGTAGTAGATACTTAGAGTGTATTATCGAATAGTGTATTATGAAGATTAATGATGATAATAATTACATTATAGTTTATATTGGGTTCAAAAGATTAAGTAGTCAAGAATATAAATAATCGATGAAGGAGAACGAATGTTTTATGTTTTCTATCATAGTGGCTGTATTACATTATGAATAGCTTCGCCCTGCGGTTTTACTCGCGTGGTGATAGGGAATAAAATATATCTTTTTGAATTGTAGCCTATGTGTTATTATGATGTAGGTATCTTTACTTCCTTGCGGGCGAAGCCGCGGGCGCTAGCTAGTCCGTAATAAAAGCACAGAAATTCTGTTGGTAAACAAAACGAAATACAGACAATATCCTAACTTAAACCCCAGCTTATTTAACTTCGCAGAGTCTACATCAAAATATTTGGATCTCAGCCAAATATTCAAGTAAATGTATTCATAAATAAAATATGCAGCATTGGCACCGGCGCATCCTCCATTCAGACGTTGGTCTATAGGGGAACATATTTTGTGGACGGAGAATCCATATTTTTGCTGGGTTAACGGTTTTATGGTTAACCATAAAACTGCTGACCTGGTACACAAGGTTAAATGAAGAACATGGGTGGGTTTTAGTCAGTTGATGTAAAGAGAGATATCATAATTTTCCTGCCCTTATCCCATTCTATTTGAGGTCGGCGCAACACGTTTTCTTCTTCCATTCTCCCCTATCAGACGTCACGGCATCATTTACTCCTTTCTCCTTCATATCATTCCTTACACAATCCATCCATTTGTTTTTTCGCCTTCCTCTCGCTCTCCGTCCATCTACATTCAGATCCATAACTGTTTTAGTCACATATGTCACAAGTGCAACATAAAACAAAGATAGAAAAAGGAACACAATAAAGTGATCTAAAAAGAGTTCCGTTATTTTTCTTTTGAGGTACGGAATCCTAAAAATCAATCAATATAGATAGAGTATCAGTCTGCTGCAAGACACATCGCTTCAAAGTAAAGCCACAACACCCGGATTTATCCTAACGCAGACATTTTGTTTCTATCCTTACTGATATTATAAAAGCGATAGTGAGTTTGTTTGTTTGTTACGTCTTTACGCCTAAATGGATAACCCGATTTTGATGAATTTTGGTACAGTGTTAGTTGCGACCCTGAAGACGGACATAGGGAATTAAAAACAAGTGAGAAATGAGGGAGAAAGAGGGAAAAGGGAAAACTTTGCTTTGCTATTTCAATAATATAAGGCGCAAGGGCAAAAACTACAGGTAGCAGGTACCTGCAAGTCAGGAAAGGGGAACTGTGTTTTTTTTTTCGGGTGGGAAATCATCAAATAACTTCCCCCGCTCTGGGCGGAGCGGGCGAAGTTATTTGATGATTTCATATCAGACTTTTACTGACTAAAACCCACCCATGTTCCTTCTATTGCCCTTGTGGCGGATTGTGTCACAACCCTAGTTTTATATTTGTGGCGGATTGTGTCACAACACTAGTTAGATATTAGATTATCTGTGCGGCAGTTTAGCGCCAACTCTCTCGCTCAACGCACACGGTTCCGACCTGACGTGTCGACACTGTCGAACTATGCAAAAAGATTGTAACTTTATAATTATGAATATACATTTAGTCCTGTGGTGTCTTTGACTTTCAATCAAGATAGTGGGTCTCAAGATACGACCCATACCCCAAACCCTTTATGTTCCGGGGCCGCGGTATCTCTTTCGAACAACCCGCAACCTCAGCAGGCGGGGACTCTGGCAAGCTGAAGGGGAACTGTGTTACCCTAAATTTAACGCGAGCAAAGCCGCGGACAAAAGCGTGTTCTATTAGAAATCAAGTAAGCTCTACACGTTGCGTACTTGCGGTCTACCACAAAGACCTTAATGACGAGGCTGTATATTTGTAGATCTAGTGCGGTCTGCTTCTGAAGGATATAATACCTTTTATTGACACGTTTTCATAAGCTTCACTTGTATACAATGGGTCCGGTCATGGACTAGCGATATTCTAGACACTTATGTAACGAGTGTTTTAATATACTATTACGATACACACTTGGGTCTAATTCACTTCCCCGGTTTTTGGCAGCCATTTTGAAATATTCTCTATGCGTGTACAAAAAATAATCATATCTCTCAGGTTTGGTTTTACTGAGACGAAAACAGGTTTATTCAGAGGGCAACAATATTGTCTATCGTTTTAATTAAGAAATGTAAAGCTTACATTTTTGTAACTGTAAAAAACAAAATAAAGTCCAAAAAAATACACAAATCAACGAAAGTTTTGTACACATTTTTGTGAAAAAAAAATGGTTGTTTTATTTTTAAAACAATAAATTTGAGTACTGGATTGTTTGTTATATAAGTACATAGAATATCGCTAGTCGGTGACCGGACACATTGTATAACCTCCTTAATCAAAGCTGTCTCGGGAAGCGCTATCATATATAGATAGGCTGTTGCTTTTAAAAATTGCCCCACACTAATCCTTACTAATATTATAAACTAGCTTTCGCCCGCGGCTTCGCCCGCTTTAAATTTGGAGTAACACAGTTCCCCTTGCGCCTTATTGATTTGTAATAGCAACGCTAAGTTTTCCCGTTTCTTCCCTCTTTCTCCCTCACATCCCACTTTTTTCAAAAAAATATTAGCCTATGTCCGTCTCCTGGTTCCCAACTATCTCTGTACCAAAATTCATCAAAATCGGTTTAGCCATTAAAGCGTGAAGAGGTAACAAACAAACAAACAAACTCACTTTCGCTTTTATAATATTAGTAAGGATAGTGATTTCTCCTGTATCCGTAAGTGCGTTTACAAACATTTAAACTCACATACACAAACAGCCAGACCCCAAACAACTACTATGGAGAAGAACCGACAAGGAACTCCATGGTTAGTCTTTTAAAATCAGTTCATCATTATGTTCGTAAACGGGCGCTGTCAGTTGGGACTGGTATTTTTTTAGCTACCACGGTTCATTTTTAATTTATTTAGAACTAGCTGTTCCACGCGGATTCACCCACGCTGCTCAGCACCTGTTGGTCTTAGCGTGATGTTATATAGCCTATAGCCTTCCTCAAGAAATGGACTATCCAACACTAAAAGAATTTTCCAATTCCAACCAGTAGTCCCTGAGATTAGCGCTTTCAAACAAACAAACTCTTCAGATTTATAATATTAGTATAGATTTACTTAAATAAAATTTTGCTTTTTACTTACTCTGGACGCTCTTACTGTGCACGTCTTTCTTCATCGTTCTCACATATTTGTATAATCTCAACACGAATGATGTAAATACGATATTGTAATAATATTCTAATTTAAAAGTGTCCATGGAGTTTCTTGCCTATCCTTTGCTTTGGAATTGGCAACTACAGTACTTTCACAAGTTATCATGCCTTGTGACCGGGACTGCAAATTCATTTTGTTTCTTGACATTCAAAAGTGCCTGTAATGGTCTAATTGAAATAAATGAATTGATTTGGTTTTACATTGCTGATGTAACAGCGTTAGTACCTACTTAACCCCCGAATACTGAAACGTCACTCAAAATTTAAGTCCCACTTAAGTTTAACAGAGACTCAGAAGTGACGTTTGACCATACAAAATCTAAAGTTTAAGAGCTGCTCAAATGTTAAGCAGCCCTCACATTTTGAGTGACGTTTCAGTATTCGGGGGTAAGTTTCTCAAATATTCGGACCATCCGTTCTCCAATTGTTAAGTTGTTCGTTCATCAAAATATACTTGATTGCTTTATTTTAAAGAAGTTTCAACGTATATTCAAAGTTGTTAGGAAGTTCATTACCATTTAGTATGTGGGTTGTTTCTGAATAATTGGGTTTATTTTTTTTTATACAGCTGCTGGCAAAGGCGTCCCACGTTGAGGCCCGGTGTTTTTGTTGTTTTTGTCTTGTTAATTAGTTTAGGTAGAAGAACTTGTCGCTAAAATTAAAAATGGTCGTCTGTGTTCGGCGCTACGTTCGACGCTGTATCCTTACAGAGTGGCCCTTTTTGCGGATGGGAAATCTTCAAATAACTTCCCCCGCTCTGGGCGGACCGGGAGTGTCAGTCTTGTACTGACTAAGGCGCGTCACCCACACGACCAACGGTCGAGGCGAAGTCGAGGCGCGGGCGCATTAGGCGCGTCGCCCAAAAGATCAACAGTCGAGGTGCAATTGAGGCGCAAGCACATAAGAAGCACGCCGCAACGAGATTTTCTTTACAAATGTCGTGTGGGCGACGCGCCTACAACCCACCCATGTTCCTTCTATTGCCCTTTACGTTCCAAAGCCACGGTATCTCTTTCGAACAACCCGCAATCTATTAAAGGACAACAGAAGGAACATGGGTGAGTTTTAGTCAGTACAAGTCTGACATGCCCCCCCGCTCCGCCTAGAGCGGGGTAAGTCATTTGATGATTTCCCAACCCGAAAAAAAAATGCCATTTTCGACATGTCTTTATGTAAAGACGCCAGCAGGTCAAGCTACCCGAAACTGTCAATTTTTCCCAATGAACCTTGAACCTTATACTGTAGAAATAAAGTTGAAAATCTATCAAAGAAATCTGACAGATTGTAGACTTGATGTGCAGGCGTCTGTACGTAGGGACCATCGATAGTATTAAAACCTCATTACTAAAAAACTTTTTCTACTCTTTTCAGATTTCCAGCGAACAAAAGTGATGTGTGCCTAAAACTATCTGTGATTAACAGTGTTGGACAGAATAACGGCTATAGGTGATAGTGTGGAGTGATTGCAATGATAATATGTAGAACAGTGCTGTGCAATAATAGGGCAGACCTCGTCAAGTGAGACACAGCTGGAAACGAGGCAACGGTGAGTTTTTTAACAAGTATTTTTTTTGCAGGAAATCAAATGATTATCAAAATATATAATATACTAGCTGTGCCCGGCGGCATGCGTTGCAATGCAATTTTCTACCTTTCTACCTACCGTACCTAATCTACCTACACAACCTACCCTACTTAACCTACCTACCCTATCTTTTAAGTTGGATCAAACTGGACACGGTGTGTAAATTTTAAACTAAGTTAAAAAAAATGCTTGCATATACGATTATACTACAAACTTAGTCCAGAAATTATTTTTTACAACTTTTTGTCTTTTTTGTACAAAAACTGTTGTGTCAATCAAGTTCAAAATAATTTTCATAGAAAGTCCATATAAAGTTCTACTTTTCAGTTTTTTTCATATTTTCTAAACTTATGGTTCAAAAGTTAGACGGGGGGGGGGGGCACATTGTTTTTTACTTTTGGAGCGATTATTTCCGAAATTATTGACATTATCAAAAAATAATTTTAGTAAACCCATATTCATTTTTAAATACCTTTCCAACAATAATATATCACACGTTAGGGTTGAAATTAAATAAAAATCACTTCCCACTTTACATATTATAGGGTGGTTACCCTAATAATACATTTTTTCAAATTTTTATTTTACCACTTTGTCGGCGTGATTGATATTGTTATACATATTGGTACCAAATTTCAGCTTTCTAGTGCTAACGGTCACAGAGATTAAGCGAGGACGGACGGACGGACAGACAGTCATGGCGAAACTATAAGGGTTCCTAGTTGACTACAGAACCCTAAAAAGAGCCATCAAATCAAAAATGATCATTTGTAAGAAAATGGTACAATATTATAGATATTACAATATTAGTTCCCGCATATATCCTGCCATATTATGACGTATAAGTTTTACTACACCAACCCATTTAAAAACATCAAAACAATAAAACGCTAGCTTTCAATATTCTAGATAGAAATTTACTTAATACCAATTCCTTTCACCAGATGGCGCACTTCCCTCAACCAGCTACCCTGGAGGCAGCCCTCCCGCTCCTCAACCGTCCAGACCTGCGTCTGCGTCAGCTACTGGGCGAGCAGCTGGTGGCGCTTGTGCGCCGTGAGCCGGAGATCACGCACGACCTCTCCGCGCAGCTGCTGGATTCTATGCAGGCCTGGCTCAATGGCGGGAACTTCAAGGTGAGGAATAGAATCCTACTAATTGTAAAAACGAAAGTGAGTTTGTTTGTTACGTCTTCACGACTAAATGACTATACCGATTTTGGTACAGAGATAGTTGAGACCCTGGTGGTGGACATAGGCTATTTAAAAAAAGTGAGAAGTGAGAGAGAAATATTGAAGAAAAGGGAAAACTTAGCTTTGCTATTACAATAAATAAGGCGCAAGGGCAAAAAGTACGGGTAGCAAGGTACCTGGAAATCAGGAAAGAGAACTGTGTTATTTCGAATTTAACGCAAGTGAAGCAGCGGGCAAAAGCTAGTATTAATTAAATGTTGACGGCACGGTTGGCACAGTGTTTGAGCGATCGACTGCTGCGCTGCGTGTCGCGGGTTCGGTCCCCGCACAGAACATATACGTATATTACCTCCAAGTAGTTGTTTCGGGTCTGTTTGTGTATGTGAGTTAAATGTTTGTAAACGCACCCACGATACAGGAGAAATTCCTAGTGTGGGGCACTGTTTTAAAGTACTAAAAAATTGCGTCCTGCCTCATGTAGCCTCGTCTTAAACACAAGATCACGGCATACACACTCTGATTACGATTCACATTACCGCTTGCTATACGCTTGATTGCGTCCGCAGTCTTATTCTGGAGAAAAGTTATATAGTTTTCGTTGTTACTGCCTTAAACTTATAGACTAGCGTATCATCCGTAAATGTATGTACATAAGTCATACTTTATTTTTTTGAAATTGTTTTTATATCTACCTGTTTAATCGGATGCAGTTTAATAGTATTTTACATGGAGCGACTGCTATCTGACCTCCACAACCCAGTTAGCACTGGGTAATACGTTACCTCTTGGTAAGACTGGTTGTCAAACTTATAGCCACTGATTCAAGTTATATATGGTTGTCATTGTTACTACCTTAAACTTATCGACTAGCGTGTCATCGGTAACTGCATGTACAGATGCCTGCACATCAAGCTACTACAATCTGTCAGATTTCTTTGATAGATTTTCGACTTTATTTTTCAAGTATTAGGTTCAAGGTTCATTGGGAAAAATTGACAATTTCGGGTAGCTTGACCTGCAGGCGTCTGTACCTTAGTCATACTTTAGCGGTGCAAACTTTTTTTTTAATATCCAAACGGTGTCTTATTTATATTATGTCGGGGTCGGCTTCCAGTCTAACCGGATGCAACTGAATACCAGTATTGTACATGGAGCCACTGCTATCTGACCTTCATAACCCAGTTAGTACGGGGTAATACGATACCTTTTGGTAAGACTGGTTTGACAACCAGTCTTTTTCTAATGACTGTCAAAGATCTACAAATGACAGCCGGGACCAACTTAACGTGCTGTCCGAGGCACGGAAGAAACTATTTATGTAACGGGTAGTCACCCATCCACAGACCAACCTAGGCAAGCGCGGCTTAGCCTAAAGATCGACCCGAGCGGCTGCTATTATTTAGCCACGAGCTCCTCGATTTAACTACATGTAAAACCACTTAATTATTCGTTCAGAATAGTTACATGACTGTAAACCACATCCGACCAGTCTGTTACGAACCGCGCCGCGGTGCACTCCTAGTGCAATAGTAGCACAGTGACACGGGGTAAGCAGAAGTGTGTAGTTGGTTTATAGTGCGTTAGGACCAAGGTCGGATGTTTTAGAAACGTCGGATGAAAAAATGTGAATCAGTAAGAGATTGTTAAAAACAAATCTTGTCCTACTAATATTATAATTGCGAATGTTTGTGAGGATCGATGGATGTATGGATGTTTGTTACTCTTTCACGTCAAAACGGCTGAACGGATCTTGATGAAATTTGTCACAGAGGTAGATTATAGTCTGGAATAACACATAGGTAGGATACTTTTTTTATCATCACGCGGGTGAAGCCGCGGGGCGCAGCTAGTAATATTATAAATGCCAATGTGTGTGAGGATGGATGGATGAATGGATGTTTGTTACTCTTTCACGTTAAAACGTAATTAATTAATTTAAATAAAAATCGCCATGTTTTTAATTTGCACGCCGAAATTAAAGGCAAAATAAGACGTCAATATTGTGTACCTACTTGTCAACATTCTGTACCTTATTTACGCAAATAAATGATTTTGATTTTAAACGGCTGAACGGAACTTGATGAAATTTGGCACAGAGGTAGACTATAGTCTGGACAAGACTAACACAAGGATACTTTTTTTTCGATAACACGCGGACGATGCCGCGGGCGCCAGCTAGTGATGCCATATAAGAAAATAGAATATTCTTTATTATGTACACCATACAAATAGTTGTTAGTTGTAGTTGGTAGTTAGTTTGACGACACGGTAGTCGCAATGGCTGAGCGATCGACTGCTGCGCTGCGTGTCGCGGGCTCGATTCCCGCACGGAACAAATACTTGTTCCAGGTCTGACTGTTTGTGTATGTGAGTATGTTTGTATACCCACCATACAGGAGAAATCCTACTTTGGGTAAAGAAAAACATAGTTGACCAATTTTGAACCACTATTAAATAAATAAATAAATATCTTGGGACAACTCACACACGGCTATCTGATCCCAAGCTAAGCAGAGCTTGTGTTATGGTAACCAGACAACTGATATACATACTTATATAATTTATAAATACATACATATTATAGATAAATCACACCCAGACACAGAACAAACAATCATGCTCATCACACAAAGTTTGTCCTGGGTGGGAATCGAACCCACGACCTCCGGCTCAGCAGTCAGGGCCACTAACCACTAGACCAACAGGCCCGTCACAAATTAAGATGAACCCTTTTTGTTTCAAAACTATACGTTGTCTAATATAGCTCTTTCTTCAACTACAGGTGGCACAAAATGGCCTGGAGGTGATAACAGCGCTGGCAGAGCGTATGGGCCCCGAGTTCTCACACTACGTGCCGACTGTGTTGCCTCACATTATAGATCGGTAAGTACACCATCCTCCTTATTAAAAACTTGTTAGTTTGTAAATCTGAACAGGTCTTTTCAGGTAGTAAATGATAAATGATAAATGATGTTTATTTTGCAAGTAGGTTTTCACAAACACTTTTACACGTCATTTTTTTTTAAAACTAGATGAGGCCGGTGTTTCGTACCCGACTACTCTGAGAAGAAACAGCCGAAACAAACTCAGAGGTCATAGTCTGTTTTAAGGTCCAGACAAAAATCTTGGTCCACTTACATAAGGACTATGCAGATAGTGTCTGAAATGGTCTTTTTAAGAAAGCACCACACAGATTGAGTGGACCTGTCCAGTCAGTGCAAGCATTTGTCAGTTATCGTGTAGCTCAACTCATAACCTAAGGAGCTCAACGACACGACGAACAATACCAAAAAAAGGACATTTGTGTAGGTCGCTTATAGCACTCAAACTGCCAGACCTTCGTCAAAAAACAAAGTAAATAAAAGAAATGATCCACATGGTCCTCACATTTACAATAAACAAATAAAAAATAAATAATTAATGAGATCATAATGAAATCATAAAATGTCATAAATGAAAATAATAAGAAAATAAAATGTCACTAATCATAATAATAAAAAGAATGTAAAAATAAAGTAAATATTAATGTCAAAGTATATAAAATAAAGGAATAGACAATAAATAAATGAAACAAAGGCAAATTTTGACACTCACTGAGTAAATTAAATTGGAGCAGCTTAATCCCAAGCCTTTTTATCTTCAAGGTAATGATTCATGTTATAGTAAGCTTTGAGACATAGTTTACGTTTTATAAAAGATTTAAATTTATTGAGGCTTAGTGTTTGAATATCGCTTGGCAGTTTATTATAATAACGTATACATTGGCATGTGAAAGTACCTCCTATTTTTTTGAGCCTCGTTGCAGGAACAACAAATTTGTGTTTGTTCCTTGTATTTATGTCGTGGATATCACTGTATTTTTTAAACAATTTTATATTTTTATGCGCGTACAAAAGGTTTTCGTAAATAAACTGAGAGGGCACAGTAAGTATGTTAATCTCTTTAAATTTTTCTCTGAGGGAGTGTCTAGGACTTAATTTATACATTGAACGAATTGCCCTCTTTTGCAAAATAAAAATTGTCTGAATATCGGCGGCATGGCCCCACAAGAGAATACCATACGACATCACACTGTGGAAATAACTAAAATAAACTAAACGGGCTGTCTCTAAATCAATCAAATCACGAATTTTTTTAACGGCGTATGCTGCTGAGCTAAGCTTTTTTGACAACTTATCTATATGAGGGCCCCACTGAAGCTTAGCATCCAAAGTTAAGCCTAGGAACACTGTATTATCTTCCGGTTTCAACTCTTCATCTTTGATTAGTACACTAGTTTCCACTTGTCTAACATGAGGTAACGTAAACTTAATGCATTTGGTCTTTTTCTCATTTAGAAGTAAATTATTAACGTTAAACCAATTAACGACCTTTGCCAGAGCGCTATTAACATCGTCAGTAGCTAGCTGCTGACGTTTTAGTTTAAATAAAAGAGAAGTGTCGTCTGCAAACAACACTACATCATGATTATCCTTTATGAGGTAAGGCAAGTCATTAATATAAATAAGAAATAAAAAAGGGCCAAGAATGGACCCTTGTGGTACTCCCATGCTTACTACAGATCCGGGAGATCTTTTCCCGTTTACATCAACTCTCTGAATCCTACCACTCAAATATGACGTAAGAAGATTCAGAGAGGCGTTCCGGATTCCGTAGTGGTGTAGTTTTCTGATTAATGTTTTATGGAGAACGCAATCGAAAGCCTTGGACAAATCGCAAAAAAATCCCCAAAGCATCACATTTATCTTCCCAGGCATTATAAATGTGTCCTAGAAGTTCAACACCGGCATCAGTAGTTGAACGACCCTTTGTAAAACCGAACTGTTTATTATGCAATAACTTATGTTTATTGAAAAATCTTTGCATTTGATCTAAAATTATTTTTTCAAAAATTTTACTAAATGTTGGTAGCACTGAAATTGGTCTATAGTTAGTAGGGTCTGATGTACTACCCGATTTAAACAATGGTATTATTTTACTATTTTTCATTAGATCAGGAAACTCACCACGGTCAATACAATCATTAAATATAACAGCTAATGAAGGAGCTACAATGGTTATAATGGACTTGGCAACGTCCACAGAATGACCCCATAGATCAGCGGTCTTCTTAACAGTATATTAGAGATAGGTTCACTATGTTTTGCCAATAGATGGCGTACAAAATTAAAGTGTAAAATATAACAAGCAAAAATAACACAATAGGGTAGTTGGCACCACCAATCAATTGATATACTTTTTATGAGCTGTCAAAACGCGCTTCCCGCATAGATTTTGTATGAGACTCGCAACCGATGACGTCACTAAGTTGTCAAGTCAATGATGCAACTATTTATTGATTTAAAAGCAACTATAAATCGAATTTTAAAGTTATTTTGAAATCAATAGAGTTCTCAGGTCTAGAATAAGGTGTTCTTTCAGAAAAAAATATGTTTTTAAATTATTGGTTAATGGTCAACTACCCAATTATAAATAAAATTAAATTAAAAAGTTAGTTATATAGCTTGAAATGTCTAAAATAACTATGTCAAACACGTAAAATCACGTAAAATTGTAAGTTAATGTAACATTGTTTTTTTTTATTGATCCAACTAATTTATATCATGCTTTGATTTGCACAGCCTGTTCAATTTTAATTTAAAAAAAAAGGTTTTCTTTGTCATATTTGTGAATTTTTATTGGTTCATAGAGTTCAAAATTGGTTAAACCTCTTCTTACATGAATTTCGGATAAAGGTTTGCCGAAGTAAAGAAAACCGGTTCGGGTAGGATTCACGACGATTCCCGCTCTCGACGGAGAGGAAGGAAGTTTTCAGACTTTTGCTGACTAAAACGACTGTTCCGGGGCCGCGGTATCTCTTTCAAACAACCCGCAACACCTAGGTCTAGACCAAGATTTGTTGAAGTACTAATTAGAAACGACTTCAAGCCCTTCCCGCTCTGCCTACCCTCCATCGAACCGTAAACAACACGGCGCTATAATAACCGACATGTCCTCGGCACATCTCGAGACGCGAGGCGGAAGTGACGTCACAACACAATGCTCAATTAGAATGCACTCAAGCGAAACTGAACAATAATAGGTTGACATTATTTATGGTATGTATTGAAATATAAATTGTTGGAATATTTTTATTATGAGATCTCTACTGAGAAAATGAGGACCTCGCGACTGGTTTATAACAGCCGCTCGAGTCGACTATCAGGTTAAGCCATCAGGTCTCTCAATCCCGTACGGACTAAAACCACACCGGTATTCCGTCGTACACTTGCATCGGGGGGCGAAGTGGATTAGCCCCCTTGATCAGTGCGGGCCTCGTCCCGGGGAGAGATTCAAATCAAATCATTTATTTCAATTTGACCATTACAGGCACTTTAGAATGTCAAGAAACAAAATAAATCTACAGTCCCGGTCACAAAGCATAATAACTTGTGAAAGTACTGTAGTTGCCCATTGCAAAGCGTTGATCTCTATGGAGAAGAATGGGCAACAAACTCCATGGACACTCTTTTAAATTATAATATTTTTACATCATTCATGTTGAGATTATACAAATATGTGAGAACGATGTAGAAAGACGTGCACAGTAAGAGCGAGCGTCCCGAGTAAATAAAAAGGAAAATTTAATTTTAAATCTAAATAAGTTTAAAAATGAATGAGCTAAAAATGACCAGTCCCAGCTGACAGCGCCCGTTCACGAACATGACGTATGGATCAGCCCCATTCAGCTCGACCATTTTGAAGGGAGCTAAATGACCCGACACACCCGCCACCATCAGCGAGACATATAAGTGAGCTTGACACTACCAACCAGGGCTTCGTCAGATTCAGAGCTGCCGTCTCGTGTCCAAGGTTAAGCCACCTTTGCCTAAGACCACACATTTCATACCGAGTTTCCTCCGTGCCTCGGAAACCACGATAAACCATTCCTTAAGCCAGTCCTTGTGGGTATTTACTGGCCCGAAACTCTGTTTTGTCTGTGAAAATCTCACACTCTCACCCCCTCCGCTCTCAAATAACCAACTTCGTCAAATAACTTCCCCCAGGGTGGGGGAAGTTTTTGATAATTCGGCGATTCGGCCCGGTCACAATTGGCGCAGAATTGATAACCGCTGGAGTAAGCGTGTTTTGCAGCGGGGACTGCTATTAGGGCAGCATAGTCTTCGTCGTCTATACTTGCTCTTTTCAATTCGTCTGAATCTTTTTTTATCTCTTTATGTATGTTCACCGATTACTCAAAGACGCTTGGACCGATTTGCTAAATTCTTTTTTTGTTTGATAGGGTATACTTCCCAGGTGGTCCCATATCAATTTTACTTAGATTGGTTACGTAGTTTATGAGTTATCGTCTATAATACATGTTTTTTTTCTCTATGTCTATATGGATGATCTGCTAATCTTTTAGTATATTAGATGAAAACTCGATACAAATTATGTGGTATATCATTATCCCATAAATAAAAATTCTGAATTAAAAAACGTTTTTGTAAAAAAATAAATTGACTTTTTTTGTTGTTAAGGTTTATAATATGCTGTAATAAATGAATAAAATACATTATTTTTTTTTTCATTTCAGATTAGCGGACACGAAAGAAGCGGTCCGCCACACTGCTCGCACGTGCGTGGCGTCGCTGGCTAGCTCCCGGGCGGCGAACGCGCGTGCCTTACTGGCGCGTCTGATGCCCGCCTTACAGCACAAGGCGCCTCACGCGAGAGAAGAGGCCTTACGGTGTATACAGGCGCTGTTGGAACAGTGAGTTATATTTTTGTAGCAATATTGTCAGTTTTGACGAAAAGCTCGTGGCTATATAATAGCAGCCGCTCAAGTCGATCTTTACGTTAAGCCGTGCTTGCCTAGGCTGGTCTGTGGATGGGTGACTACCCGTTACATACCGAGTTTCCTCCGTGCCTCGGAAAGCACGTTAAGCTGTTGCTCCCGGCTGTCATTTGTAGATCTTTGACAGTCGTTACAGCTAGTCAGTGTTCCGAAAGTCTGACAACCAGTCTTACCAAGGGGTATTACCCAGTACTAACTGGGTTATGGAGGTCAGATAGGCAGTCGCTCCATGTAAAATATTGATATTCTGCTGCATCCGGTAAGACTGGAAGCCGACCCCAACATAATTGGGAAAAGGCTAGACAGATGAAGGTGACTCAAGTTTGTGGTACCTTTATGGCCAGGAGTGAGTCAGACTTGCGCACCAAGCAAGGGTTTTGTACAAACTTGCGATTTAAACGCCCATATCTTCTCACTGCGTAGACTTAGAGATTTGATTTGCAAAACTCCAAAACCAGACTTGAGTATACGGTATCAATTTGAACACATGTATCTGACGTTGTATTTGACGGGCCTGTTGGTCTGGTGGTTAGTGGCCCTGACTGCTGAGCCGGAGGTCGTGGGTTCGATTCCCACCCAGGACAAACTTTGTGTGATGAGCATGATTGTTTGTTCTGTGTCTGGGTGTGATTTATCTATAATATGTATGTGTTTATAAATTATATAAGTATGTATATCAGTTGTCTGGTTACCATAACACAAGCTCTGCTTAGCTTGGGATCAGATAGCCGTGTGTGAGTTGTCCCAAGATATTTATTTATATTTATCTCCAGTTGTTAATATAGCAACAATTAAATTTCAGTCACGGCGCCACAGAGCTACAGCTGCGCGCCGCCGTCCCCAACCTGGCGGCGCTGGTGGGCGACCCCAGCAGCGGCGTCAGAGATGCCGCCATGCAGCTGCTCGTTGATGTCTACAGACATGTTGGTTAGTATCACTTGCACTTCACTAACCCACGTACGCTCACGTCCGGGGTTGCGGGTTGTTCGAAAAAGATACCGTGACCCCGGAAAATTATTTATTTACGAGCTTCCGCCCGCGACTCCGTCCGCGTGGCATAGTTACTTTGGACTAACGCTACCTTTGACTCGCGTGATGTTCGAAAAAAAAGTGCTTTCTCCCATTTATCACACTTTTTTTTGTTGTAAATTAGCCTATGTCCATCTCCAGGGTCCCAACTATCTCTGTACCAAAATTCATAAAAATTGGTTTGAAGACGTAACAAACAAACAAACTCACTTTCGCTTTTATAATATTAGTAAGGTGTTTATTTATGTATTTATATATTTTGAATAAATAACTTTATTTTAATTGTTTGTGTAGTATTAGCAGTAGGTACAACATTAACTACCCCCTGTTGTATTTTTATATTCGTAAAGTCCATCCAAAGGTTGTCTGGAAGATATCGCTATTAGCGATAAGACCGCCATTGTAACCATAGATTTAACATCTTTTTGTATAATAGGTTTGTTTTAAGATTTTGGTGTGCAATAAAGTATATTCTATTCTATTCTAAGGATAGGAACTATTCTATACGAAGTACCCATATTTGCCAAATAAAATTCTATTCGTTTTTAATTTCCAGGTGAAAGACTAAGACAAGACTTGAAGAAGAAAGAGTTATTACCTGCGCAGAAGTTTGCGCTGCTTGAACAGAAGTTCGATGAGACAAGGGAAGCGGGATTGATGTTGCCTACTGGTGAGTCATCATCATCGTTTCGTTGAGCTCCTTGGGTTATGAGTTGAGCTACACGATAACTGACAAATGCTTGCACTGACTGGACAGGTCCACTCAATCTGTGTGGTGCTTTCTTAAAAAGACCACTTCAGACACTAGTCTGCATAGTCCTCATGTAAGTTGACAAAGATTTTTTTTGTCTGGACTTTAAAAGAGACTGTGACCTCTGAGTTTGTTTCGGCTGTTTCTTCTCAGAGTAGTCGGGTACGAAACACCGGCCTCATCTAGTTTAAAAAAAAAGACGTGTAAAAGTATTTGTGAAAACCTACTTGCAAAATAAACATCATTTATCATCTGCCTTAGTCTGCCCAACTATGCCGATATCGGCTTCCAGTCTCACCGGATTCAGCTGATTACCAGCATAGCTATGCACAAACAAATCAATATTTAATAAGACATCTACAATATTTGGAGAAAGTTGTCGAATCTTCTTTAAATTATATGCGTAGATGCCTGTTTATAACTATTTTAAGATAAAAAAAAATTAATATTTTTAATCAAATAAATTACAGCGTATGAAAAAAAAAATGTAGGTAAAAGTAAAAAATAAAAAACCAAAAACTTGTTTTTTTGAATTTTTCACATAAATTTTGAGGTTATGTGAAAAGTGTGAATGCAACAATTTTAGATCTTTTCATTACCTACAACTTTGCCATTTGACTTTTTTCGATAGGACTTCTAGTTTTGCCGGAAATCGAGAAATACCGTTTTTTATCCTCAAAAGTACCCTCTTTTGTTTGCTCACACACGTAATTGTTACATAATTTACGAATCTTATGATAATGAAGTTTTTTCTCCCACAGCCACATCAGGAGCGGATGAGCCGGACTTCGTGTCCCGCACGGTGAAGCGCACCATGACCATTCCCACGTCGGCGCGCTCCAGGGAACAGGACAGCTCCGGCGCATCCACACCAGGTCAGTACTGCCGACTCCAGAAGGCTAGGCAGATCATTTATTCATGTATAATTCCTACCTTCTTTGACACATTTCTTACATAAAAACGTTTTCTTCTATCATAGACCTGGGGCCTTAGTCTGCTGTTACAATAGTGTCAGAATGGTCGATCACTGATCGCATAATGGTTGATTTTGACAAGTTTAGTATGTAGCAGATTAGCATACTTGTCAAAATTATTAAAATTGTAATAGCACACCAAGGCCCCAGGGTCGAAGCCTTCAAAAATGGTAAAAAATTAAAAGAAATTGTAGTATGATAACCTCCCCCCCCCCTCCCCGTCCCGAACTCGGATCGACCGTAATTTATTTTTCCTTTTATTTTTATCATATTCCCCTCCTTTTCTAATGGGTTTCATCCTACTACGATTTCTTTTGGTTTTAAAAATTATCGACCCTGGTCTATCACGGCTAATAGTATCTCAATACACATTAATGGGAATAAACAAACTAATTCCACGGTCACGGGTTAGTACTATTTTATCGTTTATGCATTTTTCACACTAATTATTTACATTTTTGAATATTTCTTTAAAAATATATAATTTAAAAAACTAGGTTTCTATCATTTGAACACATAAAATTTTATTTTTTAAATATTTCTTAATAAAAACAAAGAAAAAAATACATTTAAAAATATAAAAAATAGTAGCCCACCAGTATCGTGATTAGGGTCCAAGCTACCGGTATTCAAGGCTCCAAGGAGAGGAACTTCCTAACGAAACGAGCCGTGTCCAGAAGTACCGCTTTCTGTATCCTTACTTTATCTTTTTTTTTTTGTCTTTTCTAAGGACGATTTAACATGTACGTCTTGCTACATCGTTTTCACATAATGTACAGACACCTGCAGGTCGAGCTACCCGAAACTGTCATTTTTTCCCAATGAACCTTGAACCTTAATACTATAGAAATAAAGTCGAGAATCTATCAAAGAAATCTGACAGATTGTAGTAGCTTGATGTGCAGGCGTCTGTACCATCTCTACATTGATGACGTCAACAAGGTTTTGTAACAATATCCTTGATTGGGTAGTTAAAACTATTAACCAATAATTTAAAAACACAAAATTTCTGAAAGAACACCTTATTCTAGACCTGAGAACTCCATTCATTTCAAAATAACTTTAAAAATAGATTTTTAGTTGCTTTTAAATCATTAAATAGTTGCATCATTGACTTGACAACTTAGTGACGTCATCGGTTGCGAGTCTCATACAAAATCTATGGAAAATAAAAGAAATATGGATAATCTATAGGTACACCTCTGCCTTTAATTTTGGGCATACATTCTAAAACAATTTTTTCGATTTTACAATTTCGATGTAACAGGGCAACAGTCATTTGTGTCAAATTGGGTTAAATATCCCCCGAATACTGAAACGTCACTCAAAATTTGAGGGAAGCTTAACAATTTGAGCAGCTCTTAAACTTTAGATTCGTATTGTCAAACGTCACTTTTGAGTATCTGTTAATTTTAAGTGGTACTTAAATTTTGAGTGACGTTTCAGTATTCGGGGGTGAATCTCACGGATTAGACACTTAAATTGAATTTACCGGGATCCCGATATTTTTTCGATAAAAAAAGTGCTTTCCATAAAATCCAACTTCTCAAATTTAGAGAAATATGCATCCAAATAACCAATCTCTAGTCATAAGACTAACCCATAATATCTTTATCTCTTTCTCTCACCATGTCTCACTGGACTACAAAATAACCAATCACCAATAACCACGTCTCTTCATCACCAATCACCATAGCGTGTGAGGCTCCAAAGCGAACAGTTCCCGGGCTCTACAGTCTACCATCAGCGAACAGGAAGCCTCCTCCTCCGGCTAAGTTGACCAGCGCCGGTAGTGGTGAGTATTTTCATTCATGTATTAATTTTCTGATCTTTTTTCGTACTAAATTGTCATCCTAACAATATAATAAAATTGTGTGTTTGTCTAAGTGTTGCCATACAACGTGGCAACGCGGCCAGTGTCTTGGGGACATAGCCAACTGACAGCGTTGAGTACGGATTTTTTGACGCATTTTTTTTTAGTTTATATGTTATGTTAGTTTCTCTAATTTATTTTTGTTTAACATTATAACAAATAAATTTAATAATTGGGTAATGGGGTCCGAGTGCCCATGTAGTATTTCGAGAAATCGCCAAGCGGTTGGTCGATTCTTCTCGTGACCAGAGGGCTGGCCTGTTTTTTGCACAAAAAATAAGCATTGCCATCCAACGCGGTAATGCTGCCAGCCTTCTGGGCACTTTACCTGTTGACGGCGATGCGCGAATTTTTTGACGCCCTGTAATTTTTACTTGTATATATTTTTATTATTAGTTTGTGTATATTTAGTAATTAATTTAATTATAATACCACCTGTCATTACAAAAATAATTGGGTAATATACAAAAAAAAAACGATTCGTTTTGGTTACGGCTAGTAGTATTTTTGACATATTTGTTCTACGAGATGTATGTATGTCAAAATAATACTATCCGTAAGCAAAACGAATCGTTTTGTGTTTATTGGGCAGTGAAGGGCAGGGCGTTTTTGTGGGACTGTCTCTTGTACTGTGACGTTCAAAAAGTGCTGGTTATCAGCCTAATTTGAATAAGTCACTTTTGATATTTTTTTTATTTTTGATTGGGCGTTAGTTGATTTTATCACAGCACTTTACTGCCGTACTAAAAGTGTACTCGTGTTAAAAGTGACTTTAATGGCATTGGGTTGCTGATATAAATACGAATCTAATTAACTAAGCCAAATAGCAGTAGAAATGTATTTAAAACATTAAAATACATAATAAACTAAAATCGTTTCCTAAAGTAAACACCAAACTATATTTACAAAACTGAAATTTTCTCGAAACCGGCTTTCTTTGAGATACTGCTTTTGCAATACGGTATTACACCCATTTTTAAAAAGTATCTCATTTTGATCCTAGGGTCCTAGTAAACCACCAAAAAAAGTGCCATAAAACTGCATTTCAATTTTACAATTTCTATTTTCGCGCGTAAAATCACAAAAACGCTTGACGCCATGTTACTCTGTGGTCATGACGTCAATTGGTCATGTAAACAAATGCGCTGTTATTAGTCTTTCTGTTTAGTTGTATTTTCACTATAGTTTATGGTATGGTAGTATTTATTTCCTTAAGACGTAATAATCATGGCGGACACTGTTTCGCTTTAAAACAACAGACTAAAAAAGTGAAAACGTTAAAATCAATTTTAAAATTTATTCAGTTATTTTATTAATTAAATTTAACATTTTCCGACTGCTTGTTGCCTAAGCTATCTGAATTGTATATTTTTAGAATTTCTTTCATATAGAGTAAAATACCCTATTAGCACGGCAGTATAGGACCACAGAGTTGAGTATATGGGTTTATTTTGACTCGATATCTCCACGTTCTCGAGATAAAGGGACTTGACAGACAGACGAACAATAAAGTGATCAAATAAGGGTTGAATTTGTTCATTTAAATACAATTTCCCTTCAACTAACATAAGCTTGAACTACGAACAGTATCGAGCGGCATCAGCACGTCGGCCACGGGCGAGGCAGGCGCCGTGTCGTCGGAGGCCTTCGAGGCCGCCTTCCTGTCGTCAGCGCCGGCCGCCGTGTACGGGCCGCGCGGCCTGGACGACCTGTGCCGCCACGCCGCCGCGCTGCTGGGGGACCGCGGGGCCGACTGGGAGAAGAGAGTGGATGCTGTGAGTTACATCTACACTGGATATCTTGAAACCGGCCGTCGATTGACGACAGGCCGTGTCGACGGCGCCTTAAAGAGATGTCAGCAAAGCAGAGGGACCTGCCAGGGACACTGCCTGCTGGGATTGCGGGTTGTTCGAAAGAGATACCGCGGCCCCGAAACGTAAAGGGCAATAGAAGGAATATGTTTGGGTTTTGTCAGCAAAAGTCTAACACTCACCCAACTTCCCCCGCTCTGGGTGAAGCGGGGGAAGTTATTTGATGACTTCCCACCCCAACGAAAAAAAAAAGCATATAAAATCTACATCTACCATTTGAACAATAACTAACTTAACTTATACCAATTTACAGTTAAAGAAAATCCGTTCGCTCCTCACGGCGAACGCTCACCAGCAGTACCCGGCAGAGTTCGCGGCGCATCTCAAGGAGCTGTCCGTGCCCTTCCTGGTCGTCATCAAGGATCTGAGGAGTCAGGTAACTGGAATTCATATCTTTGAAGAAACATGCCATCAAATAACTTACCCCGCTCCCCAGGCACACAAATAGATACCGCGGCCTCGGGACATATAGAGTAAAAAAAGGCTAAAATAGTCAGTAAAAGCCTGACTTTCCCCACTGCTCACAGAGCGGGGGTAGTTATTTGATGATTTACCAACGGCGTTAAAGAAGGCACTCACCTCTGAATATCCAAACTAATATTATAAATGCGAAAGTAACTCTGTCTGTCTGTCTTTTCTTCACACCTAATCTACTGAACCGATTTGTGTGAAATTTGGTACAGACATAGTTTGGAACTTGAGAAAGACATAGGATAGTTTTTATTACAAAAAATAAAATTTATTCCGGCCATACAGCGCCATCTATTGGGCAAAAGTCGGCACAAATTCAGTACTATTAATGTCGAGCTGTTAATATGCTCCGTGCTGCCGGAAGACACTATTCCACGCGAACGAAGTCGCGAGCAAAAGCTAGTTCAGAATTATCACTTACTTTGTTGAAGGAAAATAATGTCAAGATTCCAACGTTCCGGAGAGATATTACTGCTGGTAGAAATAAACTGAGCTTTAGTACTTTGATTTGTTATGATGTTTCTTTATGTTTTCATCTGTACGTACATCTATACTAATATTATAAAGAGGAAATTTGTTATATCGAATTGGCTCCAAAACTACTGGACCGATTATTTCACTAATAGGAAGCTACATTATCAGGAAGTAACATAGGCTATACAACATCACGCTACTACCCTCGGGAACGGGGCAGCAACTAAAGACGCTGGTGAAACCGTGCAAGACAGCTTGTACATTATCAAATAAAAAATTGGAGGTGTCACGGGACACCCGGATGGAACCAAGTTCCTATAGAAATGAAAATATCTGGCTTGCTTTCTATAAGAGAGAGAGACAGACAGACAGACAGAGAAACATGCGACGCCGCACAGCTTACAATAGCAAAAAGTGTCGTGACAACTTTTCGTAAAAAAAATTTCCGTCTAGCCCCCTTTCACAACGCGCGATAAGGAACTTCGTTCCAATAAAACTCAACTCAAATCATTTATTTCAATTAGACCATTACAGGCACTTTTGAATGTCATAAAAACAAAAAGAAAGATTCTGCTACAGTCCCAGTCACAAGACATACTAACTTGTGAAAGTACTGTAGTTGCCCATTCCAAAGCACGTTTGGCGCAGTGGCTGAGCGACCGACTGCTGCGCTGCGTGTCGCGGGTTCGATTCCCGCACGGAACAAATATTTGTATGACCTACAGATAGTTGTACCGGGTCTGGCTGTTTGTGTATGTGAGTTTAAATGTTTGTAAACGTACCCACGATACAGGAGAAATTCCTAGTGTGGGGGAACGTTTTTTTAAAAAAGAAAAGCGTAGATCTCTATGTAGATGAATGGCAAATATTTCTCGACGGCATGTAAACCCGAGTCAGGGGCAGCTACCCTACTATGACGTATTAAAGCAGAACTTATTCCGCTGAGGTAAAGAGACAGAGCTATACAGTGTGTCTAGCACCATCTCTTTCACTCAGTGGAATAAGTTCCGCTTTAAGATGTCACTAGCTGTTCTCCGCGGTTTCACCCACGCTGCTCAGCACCTGTTGGTCGTAGCGTGATGTTATATAGCCTATAGCCTTCCTCAAGAAATGGACTATCCAACACTAAAAGAATTTTCCAATTCCAACCAGTAGTCCTAGAGATTAGCGCGTTCAAACAAACAAACAAACTCTTCAGCTTTATAATATTAGTATACATAGTAGGCCTACTGTTCCTACTTAAATTTACTAAGTTGTTTGTGTTTCCAGGTGGTACGTGAGGCGTGTATCACGATAGCTCACATGTCAAAAGTGCTCAGAAACAAAATCGACCAGTTCAGTCTGTACATAATGCAGGAGCTCATCAATCTCATACAGAACGCTGCCAAGGTAAGACCATCCATTTTCCTGCCCTTGTCCCATTCTATTTGTGGTCGACGCAACACGTTTTCTTCTTCCATTCTCCCCTAACAGACGTCACAGCATCATTTACTTCTTTCTCCTTCATATCATTCCTTACATAATCCATCCATCTTTTCTTTGGCCTTTCTCTCGCTCTCCGTCCTTCAACGTTCATATCCATTACTCTTTTAGTCACATGGACTTCATGCCTCCTCATTACATGTCCATACCAGGACAAACGACTCCCTTTCAATTTTTGTGTAACAGGCGCAACTTTCAAACTTCCTCTAATCTAATATACTCATTCCTTACTTTATCCATTCTTGTCACTCCACACATCCATGTCAACATTCTCATGAAGCCAAGCCAAGGTAACATACATTGACTAATAACTGACAAATGCTTGCACTGACTGGACAGGTCCACTCAATCTGTGTGGTGCTTTCTTAAAAAGACCATTTCAGACACTATCTGCATAGTCCTCATGTAAGTTGACCAAGATTATTTTGTCTGGACTTTAAAAGGAGACTATGACCTCTGAGTTTGTTTCGGCTGTTTCTTCTCAGAGTAGTCGGGTACGAAACACCGGCCTCATCTAGTTAAAAAAAAATGACGTGTAAAAGTGTTTGTGAAAACCTGTTTGCAAAATAAACATCATTTATCATTATAAGAAAGAAAGACGACACGGTTGACTCAGTGGTTAAGCATTTGACTGCTGTGCCACGTGTAGCGGGATCTATCGATACGGAAGAATTATTTGTATGACTTACATATAGTTTTCCGGGTCTGGCTGTTTGTATATGGGAGTTTGAATATTTGTAAATGCACCCACGATACAGAAGAAGAAATTCTTAATTTGGGGCATCGTTTTTTAAAAAAGAAAAAAATGAATATAGATCAAATTCATATGGTGTCACTTCGGGAAAATTAATAATAAAAAAAAATTTACATACAGAAATTGCAAAAAAAGCAATCGAATTGAGAACCCCTTTTTTTTGAAGTTGTCTAAGATTTTTTTTTTTAAACGTTGCCTTACTCTGTATCATGGGTGCGTTTACAAACATTAAAACTCACATACACAAACAGCCCGACTCGGAACAACTATCTGCAGTTCATACAAATATTTGTTCCGTGCGGAATTGACGGGCCTGTTGGTCTAGTGGTTAGTGGCCCTGACTGCTGAGCCGGAGGTCGTGGGTTCGATTCCCACCCAGGACAAACTTTGTGTGATGAGCATGATTGTTTGTTCTGTGTCTGGGTGTGATTTATCTATAGTATGTATTTATAAATTATATAAGTATATATCAGTTGTCTGGTTACCATAACACAAGCTCTGCTTAGCTTGGGATCAGATAGCCGTGTGTGAGTTGTCCCAAGATATTTATTTATTTATTAACTATCTAAACGTTCCGTCTTCCACAGGTAGTATCTTCAGCGGGTACAATATGCGTGCGTTACATAGTATCGTACGTGCACTCCCCGCGTCTACTGCCCGTCATCATGACCAACTTGACAACCAACAAGTCCAAGGAGATCCGCTCAACGCTCAGGTAAGGAAGTATACATTCCGGGATTGCGGGCTATACGAAAGAGGTACCGCGTCCCCGGATCGTGAAGGGTAATAGAAGGAACATGAGTGGGTTTTGGTCAGTAAAAGTCTGACACTCCCCCCAAAAACAAAAAATATTTGATGATTTTCCACTAAAAAAAATGAGAAATACGTTCTAACTTATCTTTATTTATATATATATATATATATATATATATAACTAGCTTTTGCCCGCGGCTTCGCTCGAGTTAAATTCGGGGTAACACTGTTCCCCTTTCCTGATTTGCAGGTACCTGCTACTTGTAGTTTTTGCCCTTCCACCTTACTGATTGTAATAGCAAAACTTTTCCCTTTTCTTCTCTCTTTCTCCCTAATTTCACATTAAAAAAAAATGGTCCGTCTCCAGGTTCTCAACTATCTCTGTACCAACTTTCATCAAAATCGGTTTAGCCATTTAGGCGTGAAGACGTAACAAACAAACAAACACTCACTTTCGCTTTTGTAATATTAGTAAGGATTTTGCTGTATGTCACAATACTTATCCTAAACGGCTGGATCGATGCATGCTACCATAATCTATCTATAAGACCTACTATACCACCAAAACGCACACCAATAAATTCCTTTGACTTTGATATTAACAATTATTTATCTTTGTCCACAGTGAAGTCCTAGTATTGATGCTGGAGAAATGGCCGGCGCAGACCATCGAGAAGCAGCAAGCGGCCGTGAGGGACGCCATCCGACGAGCGTGTGTCGACGCCGACAGCACTTGTAGGACTTACGGCAGAAGGTATCAATACTGAAATACAAAGATGCTTTAAGTGTTTCAAATTTTTGAAGCATTTTTTTAGGCAATAGTCTGTAGTAGGATACTTCGCTCTTCTATAACTTATATACTATGTGTACAGAACTGCTGAATAAAACAAAAAATAAATAGAATAAGACTAAAAATTTAATCAAAATCAATAAAAATAACAATTATCCTCGACGAACTTCTGTCGAAGCTCTCCTTAGGCGGTTGGATCAAGGGCTTGATTCAGAAGGCAGTACTCCTCGATACGGCCCGCATTGTGAGGAGGTTCCTTTCTCTTGAGCCCTAACCACCGGTAGCTTGGACCCTGTTCCTGATACCGATAGGCTAATTTTTTTTTTATTTTTAAATGTTTTTGTTTTATTATGTTTGAAAAGAAATATGTAAAAATATCAAATACTAGCTTTTGCCCGCGACTTTGCACGCGTTAAATTCGGTATAACACAGTACCTGCAGTTTTTAACCTTGCGCCTTATTGATTGGTAATAGCAACGCTAAGTGTCGCGTTTTCTTTTCTCAAAAAAAAAAAAAATCCTATGTCCGTCTCCCGGTTCCCAACTCTCTGTACTAAAATTTATCAACATCAGTTTAGCCATTAAAGCGTGCAGAGGTAACAAACAAACTCACTTTCGCTTTTATAATATTATTTAGTGTGGAGTATGTGTGTAGGGTATGTGTGATTATGTGTACTGGATGTGTAAGTGTTGAGAATGTAGTTATATGTATTGTGTCTGTGGTAGTATACATAGTTGAATTAATTATGCAGTGTGTTGTAATAGGGTCTCCGTTTACGTTTCAGAATATTGTTATTATTGCTCAACAGGCATAGTTATTCACAAACAATTCAATCGTATCTTGTAATCCAATCGAGAAACCGGTAAAACTCTATTCATAGATCCATGAGCAGTTTCTTTTTTTTAAGATTGGGAATAGTTACAGACATCCACATATTTGTACCGTTTATGAGCTACCAGGAAGCCGCATGCCCAGAAGGAACTATAGCCATAGTTCTTGATTTGTTTATAAGGATACATACCCTACTCTAATACCCATTGACCTCCATTTCAGATGTTTAGAAAATTGCTCAGTATACTTTTTTTTGCGGAAGGGGGAAAATCATCAAATAACTTCTTCTGTACTGATTAAAAGCCACCTATGTTCCTTCTACTGCCCTTTATATCGGTATGTCTTTCGAACAACCCTTCACCCTGGCAGGCGGTGGCCCTGACAGGCCCCTTTGCTATGCTGACATCTCAGTTTACGCTTAGAAATTAAATTAAACTTGTACCAAAAAAATGACCTATAGAAGTTCATGTTTAATTATTTCCTTCGTTTTTCAGAGCTTACGCCGCCTACAAGCGCCACTTCCCCGACGATGCAGAACAGCTGTTCGCTCGGCTAGACTCGGCTGCGCAAAAGCAGATAGAACGAGAGAGGAACATCGGAAGTGTTGATAGTCTGCACCATGTTGGCACCGGTAAGACTTGCTTGTCTCATCGACTGTCTAGTAATTCGCACGGTTGGCGCAGTGGCTGAGCGATCGACTGCTGCGCTGCGTGTCGCGGGTTCGATTTTCGCACGGAACTAATATTTATAAGACCTGCAAATAGTTGTTTCGGGTCTGGCTGTTTGTGTGAGTATAAATATTTGTAAACGCACCAGCGATACAGGAGAAACTCCTAGTGTGGGACAACTTTTTTTTTAAAGAAAATGTTTTGTCTCAACTTGTTTGGGGTTAGTTTCCAGTTTAACCTGATGCAGCTAAATACCAGTATGTTACATGGAGTGACTGCCTATGTGACCTCCACAGCCCAGTTAGTACTGGATAATACGATCCCCTTTGGTTAACCCCTCGCGCGTCTAAGTGTCACACTGGGTGCAAAGTTTTACTTGTGCCACAAATGTCGTACGTGCACACGGGTGCAAAGTTTGAACCGCTGTGAGTGGTTTTCATATTTTAGACATTTATTTTTAAAATTTATTTAAAACTCATAAGGATTCTGGAAACATCATATATCGATATAACATATATCGATAATTATATATTACGAAGTATTCGTAATATATAATTATCGAAATAACTATGAAATCTTCGTTTTTCCGAAGGTCTAACCAAAATCAAAAATTCATTCAAAATAGCTCGACGTTTGGGGCACTTTACCTACATTGTTAGCAATCGCGCGACGGGTTAAACAGCCCTCTTTAAGGCGTATTGCACGACACTACACGGGGACCCTGTGGCTCAGATATACCCAAAGGGCTTGCAATGCTTTCCGTGTCCAATTTAATAATGCCACGATTTTTGTGTTTGCTGACGCACGCACCGATAATTTTGATGCAGTATGGCGTAATAAATACGCCTCGTTGCTTCGTAGATTTGCCGCCAGGAGAGACGGCCCGCTTGTGCGTTCGCTGGTCGATCTAACCAGATTGTTGTTTATATCTGACCTCCACGACCCTGGTTGTCAGACCACTGACTACCTATAACAACTGTCAAAATAATTAAAAATATTTGTAATGTTGTTTATTGCAACAAAAACTAAGGTTGTTGCTCTGTGAAGAGAAATTTATTTTTTAGGAACATCACAAATCTTTTTTTTTTAATAATGTTGGCATTAATTGTTTGTTTTAGAGAGAAGAGCGATCACAAGTCCCAGAAGTCCGTCAGCGAGTGTATCAGGTCAGTAATTGTATTTACTAAGCTAACTAGAGAATCCTTACTAATATTATAAAAGCGAAAGTGAGTTTGTTTGTTTATTTGTAACGTCGTCACGCTTAAATTGCCAAACCAATTTTGATGAATTTTGGTACACAGAAGACAGTTGACTCTGGAGACGGACATAGGCAATATTTTTTTAAAGTGGGAAATGAGGGAGTAAGGCGGAAGAAAGGGGAAAACTTTGCTTTGCTTTTACAATCAATAAGGCGCAAGGGTAAAAACTACAGGTAGGTAGGTACCTGCAAACATAGGTCCAATTATTAATCATATAATAAACAAACATACAAATATAAAAATAAATAGTGACATCGTAAATATATACCTAAATTATATAATTATGCAGAATATTACAGAAAGAGGAGAGTTAATGCTCTTTGCTCTTTTTCTTCTTTCCTATGTTTTAATTCATGGTATAAGTTGTCTCATTACCAAATTTCTATCAAATCCATTAGAGCCGTTTGAGCGTGAAGGACATACAGACACACAAACTTTCGCCTTTTATTTATAAGTATATTTTTTACAAGATTTCTTCGTAATTTGTATCTTTATTTAACTAAACCTTCAAGTATTGTTGCACGCTGCCGGGATACGGGTAACTATACGACAGCATCCACAGAGAACTTAGTGTCGGGCGTGAGTCGGTCGGGCTCGCTGCGCAGGCGCCGCGCGTCACAGGAGCGACCTCCCGTGTCGCACATACCCGTCGCCATGCGGGGCGACGGTCAGAGATGTTGTATTACTTAAATAATATACTAGCATGCGTTGCAATGCAATTTTCTACCTTCCTACTTACCCGACCTACCCTACCTACCAAATAGAACGTGCATTGTCAAAGGTTGTATCAAAATCACCTCTTGTTTTTATTCGGCACAGAAACAAATTAAAAAAAAAACAAGAGTCATGAAAATCGGTCCAGCCGTTCTCGACTTATAAGTGTTCGAACAAACCCGACTTTGTTTTATATATTAAGATATAACATATTAAGCTGGTAATTCCCGTCATGTCGGCCATTTCTTGTCCGCCACGCGTGTCTGCGTGCTATATTCGCAGTAGGCGCGCGACGTTTCGGGACTATAAAACACCAAGACTTTCAATACGATCGATACCCCACCCGTCCCTTGCTTCCCCACTCGTCCCTTACTTCTCCACCCGTCCCTTGCTAGAGCCAGCCGGCGCTACTGAGCCATTAAGTTGAAACCAGTCCCTAAATAATATCACTTAGATCCATCCTGTCCCTTTTCTGTCCTCCCTCAGCGACGCCCTAAACCGAGGCTCGTACACCACAGGGAGTGCCCTTAGCGTGTAGTCGCTTAGCTTATAGGTGTTTTGCCCTGGCTGGAGGTCTTAATTTTTAAGGCATCCTCCGGATTCGCCCGGTTTAGCAGACGACAACCTCCAAGCTTGAACTTCGAGCTACCATTCCAAAAAAAAACATACGAGCCACCTCTTCTTCCCAGCTAAAACACTATCAAGTGGTTCGCCAATTCCTACTATGATGGGCGTTTTGGGAGACTTGTGTAATGACGTTCAAAAAGTGCTGAACTACAGTCCAGTTTTAATAAAGGACTTGCTTTTTGTTTAAATATGTGGAAAGGAGGCAGCTAAGAATGATGTCTAGAGCCACTAGTTTCCGACACTGGAAGCCCTCATGGTAGCCTTCCATTTGTAACGCTTGTTATTCTCCGCAGAGCGCTCTCCCGCCAGCGTGACGGCGCGCTCGGTGTCGGCGCTGGACGCGGCGGCCGCGCAGCGCGCACGCGCACGCGCGCTGTACTCGCACATGAGCAGGAACAAGATCCCGCCCACCGCTAGCTTGCGTGAGTTTCATGCCTTATATATTCTACACATCTATGGAATGTACACTTAATAAAAGAAATAAGTTCACTGCCTTGTTAAATATACTTGTTTTTTTGTTACTTATAAACCGTTACTGAACTGTTTGTTTTCTAGCAAATAAATTTTATATTATTCGAAAAAATAATATTAACCGTATCTGACGAGCTTGGTAACTTATCTCTTTTGCTGATTGTACATAATGCATCTATATACAGAGTGGTACAGAATTACCAGAATACTTCTTGGCTTGTTGGTCACATTTAGGCCTTTAACCTTCTCTAATTCCTTGTATAAATTGTCCAGTTTGATGATCTGAATCACCACGTTAAAGAGGTATTAAACTAATTCTGTGACAGCCTGTATAAGGTAGCGGTGGCGAAGGGTGGCTAAAATAATTGAAGCTTTTGTATACAAGCGTATTTTTTCAAAAATTGAAAGTGAATTTTTGTAATTGTTCTAATTGCAATAGTAATATATTAAAATAATCGCGAAAAATATGTTGTCCCTAATAAAATAAAGATCGTCTTTTTATAATGTTCCCCAGCCTAGTAATTGTATCTTACTTATCCAGAAAATGGAAAACACTCAGATACTTAAAAGATACAAAGTCTCCGGAGAAAACAAAAAAAAAACACAAAGGAAAGAAAGAAAGAAAGAAAATCTTTTATTTTGGGACTCGCACAAAACAAGTAAAACAGTAACAAAATGAAATAAAATAGTACAGACAAGGTTATTGTCTGTGCGAGGCCAAAAAGGTCCCTGTCTCAGCATAAGCTGATATATTTTAGATTTAAAATAACACAGCGCTGGTATTCTGACAGGGCCAGTTAGTGGTGTCACGGACACAGAACGGAACAATACTTAAATAAATATTCTAATTACTTTAAAACTAGAAAATCTCCCCTAAGGTAGACTGGTAGAAAATGCCTAAGGCATTAAGTCCGCCTTTGTACAGTTTTTACTTGTGCATAAAGTTTTAATAAATAAATAAAATCTCCTCGTATAACAAAAGCCTTTTGAAAACACTTCGCCACCGCCACTTCAATAAGTATAATTTTAAACAGAAATCTTCACCCAACTTAAATTATCATAAAAAAAAAATAGTAATAAAATAAGCAGGTTATGGATAACAATTTCAATGTAGATCTCTAGCTAAATGGTGATAACCGTGTGGGTTGGTGGTTTTAATGGAAAGGTAAAATAACTAGACGGTGACAGGTTGCATTAAATAATAACAGCCATTACTTTGGAAGCTACCCTACAGCAGAAAATAGGAGGTATGTGGTACAGCATGCTGGATTTTTCATTTTACATGAAACACTATCATAATTAAAATGAACGCTAATACTATACTTGATAAGGTTGCTTATTTGTCGCAATGTTGGGGAAAACCTCCCTTTTTAAAATCGTGAAGTAGTTTCACTGGTCTAGGTGGGGCGGGGGGAATGTTAGACTACTGATTAAAACTCACCCGTGTTCCTTCTTTTGCCCTTTATGTTCCGGGATCGCGGTATAGAAAGAAATAAATATTTAGCTGTCGAAAATTACGACCACCACACAAAATAACAAAAAAAATAAACATTAAACATGCTAAGTATCTAATAAGAGTAATTTATTGTTTCGAGAAAATACAGTTTTTACATTGAATCCTGAAACTAGGATTCCCTGTCTGGTCCCTGTGGATCTCTTTCGAACAACCCGCATCCTTTGATTGGCCTCCCTCCTTCTTTCCAATTTTCAAGGAAGATATCTAGCTCGTTCCGTTATCGCCTTTGGGGTCTGCTACCCGTGTCATTGTTTCAAAACATACATGAGCTTTACGACCCTACAACTAGTTTAACATACGGCAGACATATCTTGCGCAGTCCCATTTAGTTGGGCAACCTATAAACCACGTCAACGTTTTGGTAATTTTGTCGTTTATTCAGTTAAACACATATTATTTAAATTTTTAAATATTTCTTAGTAAAAATATAGAAAATAAACAAAAAATTGTAGCCCACCGGTGGTTAGGGTTCCAGAGACACGAACCTCCTCACAATACGAGCCGTATCGAGGAGTACTGCCTTCTGAATCTGGCCCTTGATTCCACCGCCTAAGGAGAGCTTCGACAGATGTTCGTCGAGGCTCTTGGCAATCAAGCCATTGGCCGTTACGACAATCGGCACAATGATAGCCGAGTTTACATTCCACATGTCGACAACCTGCTAAAAATATGCTCTATGGGTTTCATCGTAATTCTGATATATCGTAGAATCGAATTGATGTCTTTTTTTATATCAATTCGACCTATGAAGAAAACCCCCACTTAGGTAAGTAGGTAAATAACGTTATTAACTAGGCAAAAACGAGGTCCAAATCTTCACTGGTGCTGATACATGCGTCATGTTCGTGAACGGGCGCTGTCAGTTGTGACTGGTCATCTCTCAGTTGCCACGGCTACATCGTTCTCACATAATTTACCATATCAACACGATTGATGTAACCAAGGTTTTGTAACAACATTCTGATTTAAAAGAGTGTCCATGGAGTTTCTTGCCATTCTTCTCCACAGAGATCAACGCTTTGGAATGGGCAACCACAACACTTTCACAGTTATTATGCCTTTTGACTGGGACTGTAGCTCAATTTTTTTTTGTTGTCAATGTTTTGACAGTTCAAAAGTGCCTGTAACTGGCCTACTTGTAATAAATGATTTTGATTTGATTTGATTGATCACGCCAGCGTTTTTTTTTTAAGCCAAGTTTAACAATAACTAATATTTTCGCCTTAGTGTGGGGTATATTTTAACATCTTAATAAAAAAAAAAACAGTAATCGCTAAATCTAACACAATAACAACAGCATCTTAATGAGTTTTGTTTTTATTTTTCATTGTGTATATTCAACAAATTAATTTTTAACAAAAGAATATAGTGTACAACAAAAATACACCTTGCCACCCATTTAAAAAGGTTTATATTCAAAACAAATGATTAAAATGTTCCTTATTCTTCAACGGAATTCAAAAACATTACTCTCTCACAAACATCAAACATTTTAATTTAAAAAAAAAAGTTGTTCATTTTCATCATTTTTTTTTTTTTTTTTTTTTTTTTCAAAAATCTTTAAAGAAAATATTCTGAGTAAAGTTTTTGAATTTCAGTGGATCCACGATTTGACCGTGATGAAGATATAAGCGAATAGAACGAACAACGAAGAATATTATATAATATAATTATCATATACAAGCGTAAATGTAGAGGGATATCATTATAAATAATAAATAAATAATTATAAATAAGTTTAACTTTAATTTATGCTATGCGGAAGAAGGAGATGTGTCACAACCAGGTATTTTTATTCGTCAATTATTATTATTATTTTATATGTAGATATTATGATTACTTAGTCTTTTTTTACGCGCTATTCTTAAACGCTTGCTTGCACTGCGTCCTAACCGAAGCGATCACCCGAGTGAATACGTAAATGTCACTATAAAAAAAACGGTCAAGGGGCCGTTCAAGTATTACGTAAGCACTATGGGGGGGCGGGGGGGGTCTTTGCTTTGCTTATTTTGGATGACATGGAAGGTAGGGGAGTCTAGATGATGATTACGTCATCGGTAGTTATTTACTTTTTACCGAATGGCAACTCTCACATTGTCTTAGCTTGAAAACAAAACACATTTTCGGGGATTCCCGCAAATAATGCGGATGTTTACGCAAAAAAAAAAACAATACAGTAATTGAAAAAGTTTACGTAAGCTTGGGGTGAGGGGGTAAGAGCTTTGCTTACTTTTGCTGACAAGGGGGATGGGGGGGTAAATAATTGTAATAAATCTGCTTACGTAATACTTGAACGGCCCCCAAGTGCGAGTCGGACTGGAGCGCCGAGGGTTCCTTAAATATTTGTAACATAGGCGGTCATATCTTTTGACTGAATAGATAAAGAGGGTTTTTCACAGTTCGTGCGGGTGGATGTTTACGAGCAGACAAAATCGACTTGTGAGTGACGGTGTTAGTGGTAACGAACGCAAAAAACGAATAAGAAAGAGGGTAGATCGTTTTGTCGTAAACATCCACCCGCAATAACTTCAGTTCATCCGTGATCAG
Source organism: Ochropleura leucogaster (assembly GCA_958449745.1). Taxonomy (NCBI): domain Eukaryota; kingdom Metazoa; phylum Arthropoda; class Insecta; order Lepidoptera; family Noctuidae; genus Ochropleura; species Ochropleura leucogaster. Next base: position 10,219,225 of record OY288227.1, read on the forward strand.
GGCGTTTGCAACATCACCGAAATATCGGAAACTCGATTTAAATAACAAACATGGTAAATATCCCGTTTCAAGTGTTAATTATAATAAAAAAAGACATTTGTGTCTACCACTGTTTGTCGTTGCATCACCCAAAGGTCGAATGATAGAAATGCTTCTATCATTAAGTCCGCCTCTGTACTCTATGCTAAATAAATATAGGCGCCCTCTATCGTATACACGAAACACCAATCAAAATCAACGGGATAGCTTTGTTTAGGACGCATCATTTAGCGCAAAACTATCTTAAAAACGTAACTTTTAAATTTTAATAGAAACGGAATTAAGTATTTTTTTTAAATAGTTCATCTGCAAAAAGTATTTTTTCGATATTTTGTCTTTGGTGCAAGCAAAGCGTAAATATATTTAATTTGCTTGTCAGTAAGAAAATGTATCTGTATTCTAAAGAAGTATTTAGATTTGTGTCTGTTAGTATGTTCTAGAGATTGCAAGACCCGTCTTTTTTTTATCGATCATTAAATTTTATTTAAAAAGTAAACTAGCTGCGTCCAGCGGTTTCCACAGCTGCTCAAATCCTCTTCTGGAGAGAGCCACCCTTATCACTAGGGGTATAAAAAATAGATTACGACCGATCCCTAGGTTTAGGGAGGGATTATATAGAGGGGTTCAGGATATAAAAACGAGAATTAAATATATAACTAACTTAGCCCAGCGGTTTCACCCGCTGGTCACTCTAATCACTTAAGAGCATTAAAAATTGATGTTAGCCAATTCTTAGAACTACCCGATATGGCACAAAATTTCATAGAAATCGGTCAAACCGTTTCGGAGGAGTTTGATAACAAACACTACGTCACGAGAATTTTATATATATTAGATAAAGATTGAATATCAAAAAAATGATGCGAAAATAATAGAAATTAATTATAGAGTTAGCTTGCTCCGTGCAAGCTAACTCTATAAGTAAACAATTAAATATCCGTGTATTTTTTCCCCCAGATTATTAATTGTGAGGCGTGCATTTGTTTCATAGTTCATTAAAAAACAGTACTTTCGCTAATTTTTGGTGACATAATTCTCGGTTTTTAAAACCGAGAATTTTGTTCTCTATTATTATTTTTTGGCTAGATTATCAACTTACTAGCTGTCCTGTGCGGTTTAGTTGCTGCCCCGCTCCCGTGGGTAGTAGCGTGATGTTGTATACCCTATGTTATTTCTTGATAATGTAGCTTCATATTAGAGAAAAAATTGTTAACGATTTTAACAATTTTTTCTCTAATATGAAGCTTTAATTTTTTGTCCAGTAGTTTTGCAGCTTATTCGATACAAACAAATCTTTTCTCTTAATTTTATACAATACAGCTAAACTCTACAGTCGAAACATTACGTAGAACTTTATTTTTTTTCTTTTTAAAAGACATGTTCATCATACATTTTATCATTTTCTCAACAGCCAGAGCAAAACGTTCGCCGGTCGCTGCAAGCGGCGTGCCGCCCAGTCCGGAGCGGTCGGTCGGACGGTCCCGGTCGAGGCCCGGAGTGTCACAATCACAACGTGAGTATCTTTTTCTTTAACCTCTAGAGCCCCAGCGGCATACAAACGTGCCAGTAAACAAGTATTACCGTTGAGCCCCGTTGGCACAAATTTGTGCCACCAAACCCTGTATTTAAAACTGTATTTGTAGTAAAGATAAGTCTTAAAATCAGATTACGTTTACGATAAGCGCCCGCCCGGCGGTGCTTGACGGATAGTTGACGTAAACAATGGCGGTCTTTGAGAGGTGAAATACGTTGCACCACACTATAAACTTCTTTTGTGCCTTGGGTGTGTTTACTAACATTTAAACACACATACACAAACATACAGACCCTAAACTTCTACCTGTAAGTTAGACAAATATTCACCTCATCACTTACTCCTATAGTGGTAGACCCCGCAGAATCATACAATCTCTCTATTTTAATAAAGTATATTGTTCCACTTGAGAAGAAAAAGACTGAACCCCACGACACAGGGTATCCTAGTGTAGGGTTCAGTGTCATTTAATAATGTATGTACTTTTTTTTGTAGAATAATAAATAAATAAAAATAAATATTGTCATATTTGTTCCGTCCGGGGATCGAACCCCCCATATGCAGTATAGCAGTCGATGGCTCAGCTACTGCGCCAACCGTGCCGTGTGTTTAAAAGTCTGTTCGAACTATTGGTTGAGAGTATCATGCTCACTTAAATGTCTCGCTGATGGTGGCGGGTGTGTCGGATCATTTAGCTCCCTTCAAAATGGTCGAGCAGAATGGGGCTGATCCATACGTCATGTTCGTGAACGGGCGCTGTTAGTTGGGACTGGTCATCGCTCAGCTGCCACGCTGATGTAATACACATTGATGTCAATTACTTTTTCCTATCTTATCTACAGTACGGCCAACGAGAAGCGATACCAAATGTAAACAAAACCCATGCTAAAACCCCATCTAAAAAGGCCGCCCGAATGTTGGCGAATCCGTCTTAACGTTGTTTTTGCCGGGAGAACGAGACATTACGACAAAGGCACAAGATGGAAAGAGCTAAATATTAGATTGTCAACGCCACAGTTGTTCTTTAGGTTAATGACCTTTCGTATCGCTTCTCGTTGGCCGTACTATAATGTATTGTGACTAACGCCCGGGTCCAACAAACAAAAACGAGTCGTTTTGCTTACGGATAGTAAGATTTTGACGTACGTCTCATAGAACTTATGTCAAAATACCACTAACCGTAACCAAAACGAATCGTTTTTTTGTTTATTGGAACGGGGTATATAAGAGTGATGGATCTGAATGTTGAAGGACGGAGAGCGAGAGGAAGGCCAAAGAAAAGATAGATGGATTGTGTAAGGAATGATATGAAGGATAAAGGAGTAAATGATGCCATGACGTCTGATAGGGGAGAATGGAAGAAGAAAACGTGTTGCGCCGACCCCAAATAGAATGGGACAAGGGCAGGAAAATGATGATGATCTAATATATTTTTTTGTACCCACAGCGACATCCCGTTCGTCATCGCCATCATCTCGCAGCAGTGGTCCGATGTCGTTGGCGAGCGCTCGCAGACGACCCTCGGGTATACCGCGCTCTCTAGCGGGCTCCAGAGAAACTAGTCCTACCAGGTAAGAGTGGGACTGCCCGAAGCCCCCACTTGCACTTTTGAGCGCTATAGTCCAGTCGCGGAGCAGGAAGAATTCCGTACAATGACCTCTTTACCTACTGCCAGTGGTTACAAACATTTTTGTATTACGTGTGGTTTACAGGAAATCCTATTTGAAGCAAAAAAATAACCAACTTATCGAATAAATTATGTACAGTGTAAACTCTTTTTAACGAAACTCAAGGGACTAAGCATTTTTACTTAATAACAACCTAGGAATAGACAACTGTGTCCGAAAACTGAGCTATCACTAACGCATCCCAAGGTGGAATGTCATTTGTTCGTTATTTAAAAATTATCTCAAGTAATTGTAGTCACGACAAAAATGTCGTGACTACAATTAAAAAACCACATGCAAACAAGAACAAACCTTACAGTCACAGGCAAAAGGTTTACAATCCCCGAGAATGGCCGCCATTGCAACTGTGCGAGCGAGACGCATTATACTTACGTGCGAGTGACAGAGACAGGTAATAACAGGTCAACGTTCGAAATTCTTTCTGCTTCGCGTCCGTACTTTACCTGGACTTTCAGAGGTCGGTGACTTTTGTTTCATTGCCGACGATATTTGAAAACAAAGGCAATAACATAGTTAAACCAGATGAGTTCAAAAGAGGAACCGTAGAGTTTCTTGCCGGTTCTTTTCCATAGACGTGCCCATGTAGGCCTATCTGAAATAAAATATTTTTGATCATTTGATCAAAAATATTTTCACAAAACATGGCATCACAAAATTCCAATCTGTATTATTTAATACAGATTGGAATTTTGTGATGCCACCTGAAGGGGAAGTACTCGTAATACTTTAGATAGAAAATTTTAATCAAAGAAAAACATTACTTTCATTTTGTTTTTAAAAAGGAAACGGCATTCAAAGATTTTTTTTTAATTTGCTTGCCGCACACGGTAATCGAACCGACTAAAATCTGTAAAAGTTGCACTCCCCGTGATTGAGAGGCTCAGTAGTTTATTTTAGACCAACGACGGAGGAGGTTGCACCTCACCCAATCAGGGGGAGTGGGAGGAATTAGGTGAAAATAAGAACAACGAGTAGCTTGTGAAATTTTACGTCTATACTTAACTCTTTCACTGTCCAGAATTCGGCGTATGAGTCTAAAATGTAATGTTTTGTATAATTTGACGGGCCTGTTGGTTAAGTGGTTACTGGCCCTGACTGCTGAGCCGGAGGTCGTGGGTTGGATTCCCACCCAGGACAAACTTTGTGTGATAAGCATGATTGTTTGTTCTGTGTCTGGGTGTGTTTTATCTATAATATGTATGTATTTATAAATTATATAAGTAAGTATATCAGTTGTCTGGTTACAATAACACAAGCTCTGTTTAGCTTGGGATCAGATAGCCGTGTGTGACCTGTCCCAAAAAAAAAAATTGGACTGGGCAGCGAAAGGGTTAAAGGTTAACCTATTAGGTCAAGACAACTATTAAACATAACACCTCTCTCCAACAGGAGCGGCAGATCTAGCAGTGTAGTGAGCGCGGGCGTGCGGCGCCGCGAGTCCATCGAGCGCACCGCGCCCAGCCGCGCTCCCGCCGCCACCTTGCGGCTGCTGCAACAGACTAGAGACGCTGAGGCATTACTCAGAGTAAGTAGCCGGTATCTTCATCATCATGGATGGATAGTGTAAGGAATGATATGAAGGAGAAAGGAGTAATACCGTGACGTCTGATAGGGGAGAATGGAAGAAGAAAACGTGTTGCGCCGACCACAAATAGACTGGGACAAGTCACATGTGCTTCATCCCTCCTCATTACATGTCCATACCAAGACAAACAACTCCCTTTCAATTTTTCTGTAACAGGCGCAACTTTCAAACTTCTTCTAATATAGGTACTCATTCCTTACTTTATCCATTCTTGTCACTCCACACATCCATCTCAACATTCTCATCTCCGCTACATGCAATCGTTTTTCATCCAACTTTTGTACAGCCCAGCATTCTGACCCATACATAATAACAGTAGCCCTACTATGACCTCTTAAAGCAATTCTTATTCCGCTGAGGGAAAGAAACAGAGCTATACAGGGTGTCTAGCACCATCTCTTTCACTCAGTGGAATAAGAATTGCTATAAGATGTCATAGTAGCCCTTCAGGTCTAATCACGGATTTGCGGATTTGTATATTTTCTCCTTTAACGTGGGTCACAAATTGTTACAATGACCTGTCGCCATTTTATCCATCCTCCGTTGATCTGGAGGTCTACTCTCTTTCTCCGAAACGTAACTTCGTTAACGAACGAAAGTCAAAAGTAGTTACGTTTGTAACCCTACTCTATATCATTTTGCGTGAATTAGTGTAGGTTTAGAAAATTTTAATGTCAAATAAACTTCGGACGTCCGAAATTTCGAAATGAAAACCGTGGTAGAAAACGTTTGAAGTTTCGGCCGCAATTTCGTTTTACGTAAAATTAGAGTAGACCCCCTGGTGCGTTAGGCGAGTTGCGGTCCTGCGAACCTATTTAATAAAAAAGAAGCTGCTCCGTCATCCTGCCCTAGTCCATTGGGGGTCATTGCTTTTGGGGTCCTATTTGGGGTCGACCCAATACGATTTCGTCTTCCTTTCACCCCTGCCTGACACAATCTATACTTAATATTATAAAGCTGAAGAGTTTGTTTGTTTGAACGCGCTAATCTCAGGGACTACTGGTTAGAATTGGAAAATTCTTTTAGTGTTGGATAGTCCATTTCTTGAGGAAGGCTATAGGCTATATAACATCACGCTACGACTAACAGGTGCTGAGCAGCGTGGGTGAAACCGCGTGGAACAGCTAGTCCGTCAATATTTGTTTAGTACCTGATTCTATGTATGTGTGTATCAATAACTGGATGTATCTCCCGTCAGAGTCCAGAAGACAGTTCCACGTGCGAAGGTGGGCGAGGACGAGACGATGACTCCGAAGCCTCCAGCGTCTGCTCCGAGAGGAGTTTAGACTCTTATAGAAGACATGATGTAAGTAACATAATGTTATATAATTTAAGACCGTTTTTTGTGATTCTGTTGTGACAGCTGTTTTTTTTGAGGTCTTGAATATCGATATGTTACGGGCAATTTGGTAAGTCCGTAATGTGATTATAACAGCATGACTAATCACTTTTCCCGGCCAGTAATAATAGTGCCCGATGGCCCGTGGTCCATGTAATATGTCAGTGTTTGAGATAACCTGAATTTATCACCGGTCAGTATGAATAATTCCCTACGTGTAGCCGGGAAATGTGAAAAAAATAAAATTAATTAATCACTTTGCCCATCTATCTTGGGCATTATTAATAATGGCCGGTCCTTTTTTAATAATGCCTAGTTAATAACGTTTCCCGTCAGATACACACTCTTATCATTGAGTTGTGCAATAAGAATCCAATCTAACATCGTTTTGGTATGTCAAATAAGTACACTGATTGATTTTCAACTGTCAGCGCTAAACGGTGCGTCAAAAATGTACAACTCGATAAAATCAATGAGGCGTTAAAGGGTTAAATGCTGTGTAGTTAGGCAACATTTCATCTAGATAGATAGAATATTCTTTATTATGTACACCATACAAATTACAAGAATGACAGTAAATAACTTATAATAGGGTGACACAATGGGCGGTCTTATTGCAAAAAGTGATCTTTTCATGACAACCTTTGGATGGATTTAAAGGAAGACAAACAGTACTGTAGGATTTAAGGAGGAGAGACAGTATACCCTAGATGATGTTTCATTTTACAAAATAAATAGCTACAGTTATATAAAAAAAAAAAAACAAAAACATACATACAAAATTATAATCCTCAAGAGCAAAGATAAATTTAATACTAGCTTTTGTCCGCGGCTTCGCTCGCGTTAAATTTGGCGTAACACAGTTCCTCTTTCCTGATTTGCAGGTACCTGCTACTTGTAGTTTTTACCCTAGCGCCTTATTGCCAATGCTAAGTTTCCCTTTTCTTCCCTCTTCCTCCAACATAAATCACTTTAAATTAGTCCGTCTTCATTCCATTCAGGCGTGAAGACGTAACAAATAAACTTACTTTTATAATATTAGTAAGGATTGACAAGGTTTGACCACTCCTTACAGACACGGGCAGGGCATTCCATTGCAATAGAGTTTGAACTGTAAAGGATTTATCACTTATTAAGTTGATTATTATATAGATTAGTTAATATATTTAGTTGTCCCTCCACAGAGCGTGTCGTGGTCGGGCTCGGCGTCCCGGCTGGGCTGGGACTGCGGCTCCCCGCCGCCCCCGCCGCCGCCCGACGACATCATCGCGCTGTGCGCCTGCACGCACTGGACCGAACGGAAGGACGGACTCACGCACTTGGTAACTACTAACACAATAAACTCGCAATTTTGCCTTATAAACGTATGCAGGATTATGTATGAGTCTGCCTGCTATGACTTTTAAGATTTCGTAGCCAATTGGGTACTTGACACCATTAACCAATAATTAAAGAAAAAAAACTGAAAGAACACCTTATTCTAGACCTGAGAACTCCATTCATTTCAAAATAACTTTAAAATTCGATTTTTAGTTGCTTTTAAATCAATAAATAGTTGCATCATTGACTTGACAACTTAGTGACGTCATCGGTTGCGAGTCTTATACAAAATCTATGGGGGAAGCGCGTTTTGACAGCTCATAAAAAGTATATCAATTGATTAGTGGTGTCAACTACCCTATTGGTTAAAACGATACCCGCATGGTTCTCTCTCTTTGTCACCAATGTCCACCTATTTCGAAATTTATACGCCCATGTGGTAGAGTGTGAGGAGACTAAATATATACTCAACACCATGTAATACCAAGGAGGTGGCCGGGCGTTTGAGAAAGAGAACCTCAAACCAACCCAGTTGCCGCGGGAGACGCCCCGAACGTCAAACGACTCGGCCACCGTAGATACGTCCGTCTATAGACGACAGGCCGTGTCGACGGCGCGTTAGTGTTTCACGCGCGCTTCAAAGAGATGTCAGCAAAGCAGAAGGGCCTACCAGGGTTGCAGGTCGTTCGAAAGTGATAATGCGGCCCCAGAACGTAAAGGGCAATAGAAGGAACATGGGTCGGTTTTAGTCAGTAAAAGTCTGAAACTCCCCCCACCCAGAGCGGCGGAATTTGTTTGAGGATGCAAAATACCTCTTAAATAATTCCTTCTTTGTATTTTAATAATTTCATCTCTTGCGCAGGCTAACTACCTGAACAGCGGTCGCCTCCTGACCGACGAGCAACTCCGCCGTCTGACGGAACTGCTCAACAAGATGTTCGTGGACGCCCACACCAAGGTGTTCTCCCTGCTGCTGGACGCCGTCTGCGAGCTACTGCTGGTTCATTGGCAGCAGCTTAAAGACTGGCTCTACCAGCTCATGTTCAGGTACGTAAATCCATACACCCAGGAGCTGGATCCCACTTCCCTGAGACCCGCAAGTCATGAATTGTCGCACCAGATCTGTCCAAAGTATTCCGGCGTGTTTTTAGTCAAGTAAAAGCGATCTTTCAAGGCAACCTTTGGATAGATTTAAAGAAGGGGAGACAGTACTGTAGATAGTCTGTGGTGTTTCATTTTACAGAACGATTAGCTACATTCATAAAAACAAATACTTAAATATAAATACATATAATCTATTATATCAAATTTAAAAAAACTTGAGAGGTGTCAAGTGACACCCAGATGGAACGAAGTTATTATTTATTATGTACAAAAAACCTGTAAACATTCAACAAAAATAATCGTCGCAACACCACACTGTTCAATGCGAAATAGAAAGACTAAACTAAAATAACTGGCTTGCTTTCTATGAGAGAGAGAGAGAGAAAAACGCGCACGCTGCACGGCTAACAACTATAGCAAAAAGTGTCGTTACAACTTTTGGTCTTATTTTTTTCTGTCTAGCCCTCTTTCACAACGCGTGGTAAGGAATGCTTTTCAATAATTATTTAGGAGTAAAAACTTAATTTTGTTTTCTGTTTTTATTGCAAGTAAGGCTATTTATAATTGACATGTGTAATCTTATTTTGTAAATAGAAAGAAATATATGAAACTGTTTTTAATGCAGAAACCCAACTGAGTTTTTATTTCGAGAAGAAGTAATCAAATTCATTTATTTCAATTAGACCACTTTTGAATGTCATGAAAACAAAAAAAAAATGCTGCTACAGTCCCAGTCACAAGACATAATTACTTGTGAAAGTACTGTAGTTACCCATTCCAAAGCGTTGATCACTATGGAGAAGAAACTCCATGGACACTCTTTTAAATCATAATATTTTTACAAAACCATGGATACATCATTCATGTTTTAATTATAAATACATGTGAGAACGATGTCGAAAAACGATCACATTAAGAGCGTCCCGAGTAAAAGCAAAAACAAAAGCTAAATAGATAAATAAATAAATTAAAACAAACCGTGGCGGCTAATAGATGACCAGTCACACCTGACAGCACCCATTCACGAACATGACGCATATATCAGCCCCAGTCAGCTCGACCATTTTGAAGGGAATTAAATGACAAGAAAGATTATTACATGGGAAGATTTTTGACGAGCCTGTTGGTCTAGTGGTTAGTGGCCCTGACTGCTGAGCCGGAGGTCGTGGGTTCGATTCCCACCCAGAACAAACTTTGTGTGATGAGCATGATTGTTTGTTCTGTGTATGGGTGTGATTTATCTATAATATGTATGTATTTATAAATTATATAAGTATGTATATCAGTTGTCTGGTTACCATAACACAAGCTCTGCTTAGCTTGGGATCAGATAGCCGTGTGTGAGTTGTCCCAAGATATTTATTTATTTATATTTATGTATAATTCTGTTCCAGATTACTGATGAAACTAGGCACGGATATCCTGGGCTCAGTGCAAAGCAAGATTATGAAAACTTTAGACGTCATCCACGAGTGCTTCCCCGCGGAATTGCAACTACATAATATATTTAGGTAAGGACATATATCAACCATAACTAAAAGAGTGATGGATCTGAATGTTGATGGACGGAGAGCGAGAGGAAGGCCAGAGAAAAGATGGATGGATTGTGTAAAGAATGATATGAAGGAGAAAGGAGGGAATAGGGGAGAATGGAAGAAGAAAACGTGTTGCGCCGACCACAAATAGAATGGGACAAAGGCAGGAAAATGATGACGATATTACAATCTTAACACACCTATATACACGCATCTCAAGTTCTCAACACACCATCCACGATAAGGTTCAAAATGCAATGTATTTCACACGTGTGTTTTTCTTTTCTCATTTATTGGAACGAGGCCTTTATTTTTTTCTAGTTTTACTGAAATTTGTTATGATATTCTTATAGCCAGCGGTAATTTGTTTTTTTCTAGAGCAAGAAGCTAGATGTTTTTAAGGCTTTCATATTTATTAATTTTTTGTTGTATCAACAGAATATCACAAATAAACATGGTCATTTATAAAATAATTTGCTTATATCGAGAAAGGCGTTTTAATTCTAGTGTATTGGAAAACGTCGTTTCATTCTCGTGAGAATTTGTCATTTCTGTACTCGGCTCTATAACACGCTCGCATAGCGGCTCAGGCATCAATTCCGCTTCGGCCGCAATAGCAAAGTTTCCTCATTAAAATAAAAATGTATGATTCTAACTGATCTTCCCCAGGTTTCTAGCCGACGGAGCGACGGCTCCCACTCCAAAGACCAAGGCGGCTGCACTGCGGTTCCTGGCAGACCTCGCGCATGATTACTGCACGCCTAACAGTCTGGCGTTAGCGCTACATGGTATGTAGAAGTTATTTAATGATCATTGTTGGCCTTTTAGATTTTTTATCGATTGTTAACTTTTTAACCGACTTTAAAAAATAGAAGGTTCTTTTTTTAATATATGTTCACCGATTACTCCTCCAACTGTTGACCGATTTTCGTCATTCTTCTTTTTTTAAAGGTTTTCAGGTGGTCCCATATCAATTTTATTTATATTACTTAGGCAGTATATACGTTTGCCCGCGGTTTCGCTCGCGTTAAATTCGGTATAATACAGCCTGCTACCCGCAGTTTTTGCCCTTGCGCCTTATTGAATTGTAAAAGCAACGCTAATTTTTCCCTTTTTGAATTTAACGCGAGCAAAGCCGCGGGCAAAAGCTAGTCGTCTATAATGCATATTTTTTCTCCATGTCTATATGGATAATCTGCTAATCTTTTAGTAACAATAGAAAATGAATATTCGATAAAAAAATTGTGATACAAATATCATTATACAATAACTAAAAATGCTGAAAAATAAACCACCGACTTCCAAAAAAATTAATTGAAATAACTTACTTTCGGAAGTCGAAACCAAACACAAATGATGTTGTTTGCTGATAATATTTTCATAATCTAAACTATCTAAACTAATATTATAAATGCGAAAGTAACTCTGTATGTCTGTCTCTTCTTCACGCCTAAACCACTGAACCGATTTTAATGAAATTTGGTACAGATATAGTCTGGGACCCGAGAAAGGACATAGGATAGTTTTCATCCCGGAAATCCCCCGGAAACGGGAACTATTAATCCACGCGTACGAAGTCGCGGGCAAAAGCTAGTATTTAATATAAACAGACGTGCAATGAATCTTGACGACCTAAACAACGCCCTATCGCACGTCCATAATTTATAATTTACTGCTAATAATTAAGTATTAAACGGGAAAACAATGTAGTGCAAAAAATTTGTTCTGCCAAACGTCAAAAGTAGTGAATATGACATAGTATTGAATAAAGAGAACTTATAATTGGGTAGTTGACGCCATTAACCAATAATTTAAAAACACAATTTTTCTGAAAGAACACCTTATTCTAGACCTGAGAACTCCATTCATTTCAAAATAACTTTAAAATTCGATTTTTAGTTGTTTTTAAATCAATAAATAGTTGCATCATTGACTTGACAACTTAGTGACGTCATCGTTAGCGAGTCTCATACAAAATCTATGGGGGAAGCGCGTTTTGACAGCTCATAAAAATATAATAATATATAATATTCTTTATTTATATAAAAACAGATTGTAGTACAGGTTTCACAAAGTGGGTTGTTATAGATTTCTGACAATCAGGTGGGTGACGTGCTGTTCTTCTTGCTAAGCTATGAAATAGCCTGTATTAAGAAGTAACAGTCCCTATCCCCTCTAGTTATATTACTACAATTTTCTTTTGACAACTTAAATTTAATAAAAATAAAAAATTAAGTACAAAATATATCGATATTAATTTCTGTATATGTGAGTGGGCGTGTGTTGTGTGTGTGTGTATGTGTTTGCCTGTTTGTGAGTGTGCGTGTATGTGTGTATGTTTGCCTGTATGTGAGTGTGCGAATGAGTAGTGCATGGGAGTAAGCATAGGCTAGTGTGCGTGGCTATGCGTCCGTAAGTGCGTGAATTGTACGAGTGAGTTTGTATGTTTTGGGGTGTGCTACAATATTTTAACTTGTCTTGTCATATCTTAATTAAATTAAATAGCTTTCTGTTTCATCGTAGGTTTTATTTTGAAGGAATGTGCGGACAGTTTTTTTACAAGTATGATAAGGCAATTTATAAATTGGACATTTATTATTTATCGCATTGTAAAGGAACGGACCTAGATAATAAAAGAATCTTTTAGTGAACATCCAGCGGGTTTTTGGCGTAATACATATTTTATCTTTTCGTCGTTTGGTAATTTCAACATAGGGGGTTATGTGGTGTTGTAACAGAATAGATTGCAAAATAAAGTGTTGGCGCACGTTGAGCACATTGCAATTTGTATATAATTGATAAGTTGGATAGATTAATGGGCGGAAGGTAGCCACTTTAAGTATGGCGCGGTGTGCTACTTCCAGAAAAAGTATATCAATTGATTGGTGCTGTCAACTACCCTAGTCGTCGATAAAACTGTTTTCTTAGGCATCACGCTCGACTCGTGGCTACAATGCTGCCCCCGATAGTTAAAAAGACGTATCTAACACTTTTTCCAATTTTGAGTTATATACATTGCCGGAATCAGAAAAAAAAGCGCATCTGCCTGTATTTTTATTAAATTTAGATACTTTTTGTTAGATACGTCTTTTTAATTATCGGGGGCCGAATGGGGTCCTCATTTAACATCTCTTGCAGGATAGTTGAGTTCAGCAGCATATGCTGTAAGAAAATCCGGCTATACACTGATGTAAATACCGTGCGACTAGTCAGTTTTAGTTAGTTTCATAGTATAATGTCATACGGTATTTTACTGTGGGGACGGGCTGCAGACATTGAGTCTGTATTTATTCTGCAGAGGCTCGAAGGACACTTTATATGTAACGAGCGGTCACCCATCCACCTAAGCCAGCGCGGCTTAACCTAAAGATCGACCCGAGTGGTTGTTATTATTTATTCACGAGCTCCTCCATAGATCTGGGAAATAAAACCTAGGTATATGTCGTATGTTCAGGCGGCGCAAACGGCGTGGCGGGGCGCGCCCTGGTGAAAGTGGCGGCGCAAGCGGCGGACCCGCGCGCGCCCGACGTGCGCGTGTGCGCGCGGCGTGCGCTCGCGCATCTGTACGACTGCAACCCGGTGCCTGTGAGTATATGTTGTAATGTAAGGCGGCGCGTGAAATTTATCTCGACAATTGTTAGTTTTCTTTCACTTTTAATTAATAAAAAAATCCTATCCACAGTTCACGGCGTTAATGAGCGAACTTCCGGCGGAAACGCAGGCCTTAGTCAACGGAATCGTGCAACAACATGTCAGAAGAACTTCCAGCAGTGAGTCACAAATCTTTAGTTATCTCTGGTGTTGTGTTTACGGCATTTTAGAATTTACTAGCTGTTCCACGCGGTTTCACCCACGCTGCTCAGCACCTGTTGGTCGTGGCGTGATGTTATATAGCCTATAGCCTTCCTCATGAAATGGACTATCCAACACTAAAAGAATTTTCCAATTCCAACCAGTAGTCCTTGAGATTAGCGCGTTCAAACAAACAAACAAACTCTTCAGCTTTATAATATTAGTATAGATTATCTGTGTCTCCATTAACATAAATAAGTATTGGTATACTGTGCGGGTGACATTAGATGACAAAACATTGATAATATGTATGGTCGTTATTTTTATAGTAAAAAAAATACATTAAGCATGCAATTAAATGTATTCTTAACTATTCCTGAAGCTAAAAATTTCTTTCTCTTTACTTTATTATTATTTTAATAAATCAAATCAGACGTCACGGCATCATTCACTCCGTTCTCCTTCATATCATTCCTTACACAATCCATCCATCTTTTCTTTGGCCTTTCCTCTCGCTCTCCGTCCATCAATATTCAGATCCATCACTCTTTTAGTCACATGTGCTTCATCCCTACTCATTACATGTTCATACCAAGACAAACAACCCTTTAATTGTTTTTTTTGCTTATAACTAATATTAGTAATCCTTACTAATAAAAGCGCAAGTGAGTTTGTTTGTCTGTTTATTTCTTAGCTCTTCACGTTTTAATGGCTACTCCGTTTTTGATGAATTTTGGTACAGAGATAGTTGGGGCCCTGGAGACGGACATAGAGTTTTTTAAAAAAACAGTGAAAAATGAGGGAGAAAGGGAATAGAAATGAAAACTTAGCATTGCTATTACAAATCAATAAGGCGCAAGGGAAACTGTGTTACCCCGAATTTAACGCGGCCGCGGGCAAAAACTAGTAAAGAAATAATCTTACACACACAAAAACACACCCTGTATGTAGGACTCTATTCAGTAGTCGCAACATATGGAGAAATGACGTGCATTCTTCTAGCAGCGTCAGTCTTAAAGCCAATAAAGTAATAAATAATAATAAATATCTTGGGACAACTCACACACGGCTATCTGATCCCAAGCTAAGCAGAGCTTGTGTTATGGTAACCAGACAACTGATATACATACTTATATAATTTATAAATACATACATATTATAGATAAATCACACCCAGACACAGAACAAACAATCATGCTCATCAAACAAAGTCCTTGTCCTGGGTGGGAATGGGAATCGAACCCACGACCTCCGGCTCAGTGTCAGGGCCACTAACCACTAGACCCACAGGCCCGTCAAAAGTGGTCAACAAGCAGTAGGACTATATCCTTATCGCAGCCGATCTCTCTAATGTTGTCCAATCAGCAGGCTCGGACAGTCCGCTGCGCTCCGTGAGCGGCGCGTCCAACACGGCGCCCGACGACGTGTACTCGCGCATACGGAAGACCACCTCCGAGATACACACCTACACTGCGCAGCATAGCAACGGTTAGTACCACTCTATTGTTTACAACTCCCCACCAAATCTACCCAGCTGTTGCGGGAGACGACTCCAGGATAGCCTAGATGCGGGCCTGTGGATGGTGAGCTATGGGTAGCGAGCCGACAGTCCGTCCCGTAACGGGGTCGGGGAGATGGTAGGAGTGTTCCACGCGCGCCTCATTTGCCCATTCTTCTCCATAGAGATCAACGCTTTGGCTTTTTTGCTTTCTGCGCCTACACTTTATTTTGCTTTTTGCCTGCTTGGGTGTTCCTAAAGTCCATTTAAATTTGATATACAACGGGCAACTACAGTACTTTCACAAGTTATTATGCCTTGTGAACGGGACTGTAGATTCATTTTGTTTCTTGACATTCAAAAGTGGCTGTAATGGTCTAATTGAAATAAATGATTTGATTTGATTTGAATAATCCAACTGATATGATATTTTGTCTTTTTCTAGCGGACTGCGGTAATCACATGTCAAGCAAAGATTCGGGCATCAGTCAAATGTCAGACGTGACGCTGTCAAATAAGGGACACAATGGAGTACCCAATGGGCATTATAATGCGTAAGTAGAACATAACAGAAGCTTCTTAAATTCGTGGGTACGTGGATAAGTTATTTGGACAGGTCCACTCAATCTGTGTGTGGTACTTTCTTAAAAAGACCACTTCAGACACTAATCTGCATAGTCCTCATGTAAGTGACCAAGATTATTTTGTCTGGACTTTAAAAGAGACTATGACCTCTGAGTTTGTTTCGGCTGTTTCTTCTCAGAGTAGTCGGGTACGAAACACCTTCCTCATCTAGTTTAAAAAAAATGACGTGTAAAAGTGTTTGTGAAAACCTACTTGCAAAATAAACATAATTTATCATTTATGTACAGGAGAGAGCCTATCAAAATATTTTAATAGCCAAATAAAGTGTTGCATAAAATGGGCAGCAATCTATATACAAAGTGATGTGTATGCATCCCCACGCGGGATGGGTGGGCGTGTTTCTGCGCGCGCTCGTTCTCGACCATGCAAAGTAGAATCCGTTTATTATGACTTCGATTATGTTTGGTTTTCATATAAAGTTCTTTAAACAAAGTCGGGTATAATAAATAAATAAATAAATAAATATCTTGGGACAACTCACACACGGCCATCTGATCCCAAGCTAAGCAGAGCTTGTGTTATGGTAACCAGACAACTGATATACATACTTATATAATTTATAATTACATACATATTATAGATAAATCACACCCAGACACAGAACAAACAATCATGCTCATCACACAAAGTTTGTCCCGGGTGGGAATCAAACCCACGACCTCCGGCTCAGCAGTCAGGGCCACTAACCACTAGAACAACAGGCCCGTCACCGTCACGTAATGACTCCGCATTGAGTGACAGTTCGCTTATTATATAAATACAAGGTTAAAAGAAGTAACATGGATAGGGTTACAGTCAGTAAAGGTTTGACACTGCCCCCCCCCCCCCTCCTCGCCCTGCTGTAACCCAAGTTAATAGGGTATTTGACACCACCAATCAATTGATATACTTTTTATGAGCTGTCAAAACGCGCATCCCCCAAAGATTTTTTAAGAGACTCGCAACGATGACGTCACTAAGTTGTCAAGTCAATGATGCAACTATTTATTGATTTATAAGCAACTAAAATTCGAATTTTAAAGTTATTTTGAAATGAATGGAGTTCTCAGGTCTAGAATAAGGTCAGTTTCAGAAATATTGTGTTTTTTAATTATTGGTTAATGGTGTCAACTACTCAATTGATGATTTCCCATGGATCATTTACTTTCTCCTTCATATCATTCCTTACACAATTCAGGACACAATGTAACTAAGCTCTTATTGTTAACAGAGAGGTTTTAAATCGAGCGGCCTCAGCTGATAGCTCGGAGGAGGCAAACAGTACGAAGGAGTCTTCGCCTGTGCCGGCGCATCATAGGCTTGACCTACAACACGGGTGAGTGGCATCACCATTTTAAAGTGAAACTTATTTTTTTTATATCTTGGGACAACTCACACACGGCTATCTGATCCCAAGCTAAGCAGAGCTTGTGTTATGGTAACCAGACAACTGATATACATACTTATATCATTTATAAATACATACATATTATAGATAAATCACACCCAGACACAGAACAAACAATCATGCTCATCACACAAAGTTTGTCCTGGGTGGGAATCGAACCCACGACCTCCGGCTCAGCAGTCAGGGCCAATAACCACTAGACCAACAGGCCCGTCAATACATAACATACTTTTATTACATCGTCTTAAACTTTTTCGTCTGTGTGTTGCATGTCGCGTGACGGTCCGCCGCGGAGTAGAGACGTCTAAATGTCTATAATGTGAAAAAAGTTTCATAAAACCACACAATACTTTTTTATTAAACCTTGCCCCACACTGGGAATTTCTCCTGTATCGTGGGTGCGTTTACAAACATTTAAACTCATACACAAACAGCCAGACCCGGAACAACAGTCGTGCGTCGGAGGTCACATAGGCCTACACGGGCACTTATAAAACGTCGAGAAAAGATGCACGGTTCGGGTTGGTAGTTTCCTATGGAGAAGAACCCGCAAGAAACTCCATGGTTTATACTCTTTTATTTTTAAAATGTTGTTGTTACAGCGTTAGTACTTAAGTGTGAGAGGACAGCGTAGACCCGACAATAAGTCAATGCTTACTTTACAGAAAGAATCTACGAAAAGAGTGTGTGTTGTAATAAGTAACTTATGGTTAATTTGTTTCAGAGAGTTCAACTCTAGCCAGTTGGGACGCGACAAGATTAGACCGTATGAGACTGATGAGAATGGATATATTATTACTAAATGTAAGTTATTACTCTTTAAACTAACATATATATTACTAGCTGTGCCCAGTGGTTTCACCCGCTGCCCACTTAGGGGTATGAAAAATAGATGTTGGCCGATTCTCAGACCTACCCGATATGTACACAAAATTTCATTTAAATCGGTCCAGCCGTTTCGGAGGAATTTGTGGAACGAAAACTGTGACACGAGAATTTTATATATTAGATGTTAGGATATACTTTCAGTCTAACCGAGCAGCTGAATATCAGTGTTTTAAAATGGAGGCACAGCCTATCTGACCTCCACAACACAGTCAGTACTGGGTAATACAATACCTCTTGGTAAGACTGTATGTCTAGTCTATCTCTCGGGCCACGGAATTTCTACCTGTAACGACTGTTTTTAACTGACTTCAAAAAAAAGGCAGAGGTTCTCAATTCGACTTTCAATTCTTTTTTGTATATTAAAATCAAAAGTCATTTATTCTTCAAATTAGCCTGATAATCAGCACTTTTTGAACGTCACATTACAAGAACGCCCTGCCTTTCGCTTGTATGTTTTGTTACCAGAAATTTTGACTGGGTGAACCTGATTCTTTTGATATATTTTTTAATTTGAAAGCTAGTGCTTCTTATGTGGTCTATTTCTGACAATGGTTTCTATGAGAAAACCATATAACTCTTATTTTTCTTGTAATGCATTTAGTAGCAATGTAAAATTAATACTCAATAAAAAAAATTATGTGATCTCACACATTATATTCTTTATCAAGTTCTATTAGTGGCAAAAAATCGATGTATCAAAGTCACCGAAATTCCAAAAGTAAATTTATTAAACTCTTATTTATTTACATCTAAAAATGTTATAATTAAGTTTTATATTTAAATAACCCGTCTTCCTCCACAGGTGGCCTCCGAGAACCCGAAGTCCTAGAAGCGCTGTGCAAGCTAGACGTGTCCCAAGCGCCTCCGGAGCAATGGGAACGACTTCTGCTCGCGACACACGAACTGCTCAAATACGGAGACTGTAGAAAACCTGTTGAATATTTCAAGTTAGTATTTTTTTTTTAACTTTACCCCACACTAGATTTTCTCCTGTATCGTGGGTGCGTTTACAAACATTGAAACTCATACACAAACAGCCAGACCCGAAACAACTATCTGCAGGTCATACAAATATTTGTTCCGTGCGGAAATCGAACCCGCGACATGCAGCGCAGCAGTCTATCGCTCAGCCACTGCGCCAACCGTGCCGTCTGTACAATATTGTACAGACGTTTTTATTTGCCGGAGTTGCGGGTTATTGCTAGAGTTGCGGGTAGTTTGAAAGAGATACCGCGGCCCCAGAACGTAAAGGGCAATAGAAGGACCATGAATGGGTTTTAGTCAGTACAAGTTTGTCACATTATGTACCTATTCTATTTTGCAAATATTTTAATCAATAAGAAAGGTTTGCTGTAAGAAAACCCAATTCTGGGTTAAGCTCGTCGTTGTTGTACATATATATATTGTAATTTGTGTGTATGTTATTGTTTTGCGTGCAATAAAGAATAAGTATAAGTTTGACACTCCCTTCGCTCCGCCCAGAGCGGGGGAAGTTAAATGATAAATGATGTTTATTTTGCAAGTAGGTTTTCACAAACACTTTTACACGTCTTTTTTTTTAAACTAGACGAGGCCGGTGTTTCGTACCCGACTACTCTGAGTAGAAACAGCCGAAACAAACTCAGAGGTCATAGTCTCTTTTAAAGTCCAGACAAAATAATCTTAGTCAACTTACATGAGGACTATGCAGATAGTGTCTGAAATGGTCTTTTTAAGAAAGCACCACACAGATTGAGTGGACCTGTCCAGTCAGTGCAAGTTATTTGATGATAATGTAACACCTTTTATAACAAGATATTTAATTGTTCAGGAACATAGTCAGAGTGGCGCTAGCAGCGTTGTCAATAGATGAGAATACAGGAGATAAGGAGAACACAGAGAACGCCACCAATGCGCAACAGACTTCTGGTGAGTTTTTTTCTTAACCGGTATTTTTTTTTTTTTTGAAAAACATTTATTTTTGCCTCACACTAGGAATTTCTCCTGTATCGTGGGCACATTTACAAACATTTAATCTCACATACACAAACAGCCAGACCCGTATCAACTACCTGTAGGTCGACGACACGACACGCTGCGCAGGAGTCGATAGTTTAGCCATTGGCGCCAACCGTGTAACAACAGTCTGAGCGAATGCAACTGTTTACCAGTATTTTGACTGCCTGTGTTTTCCAAATCTTCATAAAAAAATATTGTAACATTATAACAGTTAGTTGGTATTATACTAACTGTTACCGTATATTTTTTTTTAATAAAACTTTGCCCCACACTAGGATTTTCTCCTGTATTGTGGGTGCGTTTACAAACATTTAATCCTCACATACACAAACAGCCAGACCCGGAACAACTATCTGTACGTCATATAATTATTTGTGCGGGAATCCAACCCGCGACACGCAGCGCAGCAGTCGATCTACAGTCCCGGTCACAAGGCATAATAACTTGTGAAAGTACTGTAGTTGCCCATTCCAAAGCGTAGATCTCTATGGAGAAAAATGGGCAAGAAACTCCATGGACACTCTTTTAAATTATAATATTTTAACATCATTCATGTTGAGATTATACAAATATGTGAGAACAATGTAGAAAGGCGTGCACAGTAAGAGCGTCCAGAGTAAATAAAAAGCAAAAGGATCATGACCATCAACGGTACTAGTTTTTCTCATGCATCAAGATAAAAATTATATCACAATTATTTTCTTTATTTTTGAAGACATTCTGCAATTAGAATGCCAATTTTGTATAGGGGTTTATTTTGTAAACTTAATAAGTTATGAAATTGTTTTGATAAAATGAATTACCTACTGCCGGCTATTCTGACGTTAAAGTGTTGTCATAATTAAAATAAGTAAATATATTGAGAACTGTAATCCATTTTTTTTTGCATACGATTACAAATTAATATAAATGTAAAGTCATTGGAAAGGTAAATCGCGAGGTTTTTATAAATAATAAAGCGAGATGATACTACTGTGGTGTGAAATAATTAGTATTTCACACACACAGTAGTCGTATTAATATTTTGCTTTCAAAACCAATTTCACTTTGTTGGCTAACGATACAAATGAATGATTGCATAGATTTTTTTTTTAATTATCTTGCTTCGGTTTGATATAAATCGAAACTTTTTAATAAATTAATGATTATAGAACTCAATCAGTCATTTGAAATAATTATGTGTCGAGTGTATTTATTCGAGTAATCGATTTTTATTTAAAATCTAAAGTGGCAACATTAGTGTTGGTGTCTCAAATTGAATTTGTCACTGTCAAAAAGTCCAATGACAATTGCGCGTGGTGCATGCTAAGTTTGTTCATTGCGATTTAAATATAACATTTTTTTTTGTTTTGATCGAGGCAAAGTACTGATTTATTTAAGTCTCTATCCCATCAGATATGCTAATTAATCTGCTCTCCAAACTACGACCTATAAACTTACCTCTATACACGACGGATATTTCTATTTTGAGGTTAAGTTACGTTTTCTAAAAAAACTTGGAAATGCGGGTTTTGATTCCAAAAAAGCAATTGTAGATGGTTATTTGGTTAATTTATAAACCATCTAAAACAACTTTGGAATTGATGCAACTCTGAACCGTGGTCCATATTGTCGTGGTCATTCTCCTTTAATTTTAAATCTAAATAAGTTTAAAAATGAACCGTGGTAGCTAAAAATGACCAGTCCCAACTGACAGTGCCCGTTCACGAACAAGACGTATGGATCAGCCCCATTCAGCTCGACCATTTTGAAGGGAGCTAAATGACCCGACACACCCGCCACTATCAGCGAGACATTTAAGTGAGCATGACACTATCAACCACCAGGGCTTCGTCAAGTCAATGATAATACAGTATAAATGTCCCCCCTGTCCAGGCTGGGGCAGCGCCCACGAGCGCGCGGCGGCGGAGGCCGTGAAGGTGCTGATCTGGTTGTGTCGGCGCGCGGAGACCCGGCCGCAGTGGCAGGACTACTTCGACCTCATCCTGCTCAAGCTCATCCACGCCTACGAGAGCCTCAACAAGGAGCTCATGCGCGCCGTGGAGGCCGGGATGCCGCACATCGCTAGCGCTCTGCCCGCACAACAGGTACCTATATATAGACCCGGCCGCAGTGGCAGGACTACTTCGACCTCATCCTGCTCAAGCTCATCCACGCCTACGAGAGCCTCAACAAGGAGCTCATGCGCGCCGTGGAGGCCGGGATGCCGCACATCGCTAGCGCTCTGCCCGCACAACAGGTACCTATATATAGACCCGGCCGCAGTGGCAGGACTACTTCGACCTCATCCTGCTCAAGCTCATCCACGCCTACGAGAGCCTCAACAAGGAGCTCATGCGCGCCGTGGAGGCCGGGATGCCGCACATCGCTAGCGCTCTGCCCGCACAACAGGTACCTATATATAGACCCGGCCGCAGTGGCAGGACTACTTCGACCTCATCCTGCTCAAGCTCATCCACGCCTACGAGAGCCTCAACAAGGAGCTCATGCGCGCCGTGGAGGCCGGGATGCCGCACATCGCTAGCGCTCTGCCCGCACAACAGGTACCTATATATAGACCCGGCCGCAGTGGCAGGACTACTTCGACCTCATCCTGCTCAAGCTCATCCACGCCTACGAGAGCCTCAACAAGGAGCTCATGCGCGCCGTGGAGGCCGGGATGCCGCACATCGCTAGCGCTCTGCCCGCACAACAGGTACCTATATATAGACCCGGCCGCAGTGGCAGGACTACTTCGACCTCATCCTGCTCAAGCTCATCCACGCCTACGAGAGCCTCAACAAGGAGCTCATGCGCGCCGTGGAGGCCGGGATGCCGCACATCGCTAGCGCTCTGCCCGCACAACAGGTACCTATATATAGACCCGGCCGCAGTGGCAGGACTACTTCGACCTCATCCTGCTCAAGCTCATCCACGCCTACGAGAGCCTCAACAAGGAGCTCATGCGCGCCGTGGAGGCCGGGATGCCGCACATCGCTAGCGCTCTGCCCGCACAACAGGTACCTATATATAGACCCGGCCGCAGTGGCAGGACTACTTCGACCTCATCCTGCTCAAGCTCATCCACGCCTACGAGAGCCTCAACAAGGAGCTCATGCGCGCCGTGGAGGCCGGGATGCCGCACATCGCTAGCGCTCTGCCCGCACAACAGGTACCTATATATAGACCCGGCCGCAGTGGCAGGACTACTTCGACCTCATCCTGCTCAAGCTCATCCACGCCTACGAGAGCCTCAACAAGGAGCTCATGCGCGCCGTGGAGGCCGGGATGCCGCACATCGCTAGCGCTCTGCCCGCACAACAGGTACCTATATATATTCGCACACACATCTATATCGCATTTTCTCTTTGTCATTTTTGACTACAAGACTACGATTCTCAAGTTTTATTAGTTACTAGCTTTTGCCCGCGGCTTCGCTCGCCCTAAATTTAGGATAACACTGATTTTAGCTTGTAGTTTTTGCCCTAGCGCCTTATTTATTGTAATGGCAATACTAAGTTTTTCCTTTTCTTCCCTCTTTTTCCCTCGTATCTCAATCTTATAAAAAGTAAGCCTATGTCCGTCTTCAGGGTCCCAACTATCTCTGTACCAAGATTCATTAAAATCGGTTAGCCATTAAGGCGTGAAGACGTAACAAACAAACTCACTTTCGCTTTTATAATATTAGTAATAAAGTTATTGATAATGATGTTAGTAACATGGTCGTGAGAGGTCCTGTATGTTTGGAACGCGCCTCCCCCCAGGTGCTGGCGCTGCTGAAGCCGGTGATCCGTACGCGCGGGTACCCGACGTCGCTGTGCGCGCTGAAGCTGGCGGCCGAGGTCGCCAAGGCGCGGCCGCACGAGCTCAGCGACGACACCGTGCAGAACCTCATGGAGGGCGTCGGACAGGTACGTCGTCTATACTAACACCACGTAACATGCACTCTTTAATCTCCATTTTTTTCTGCTTTACCCCCGAATACTGAAACGTCACTCAAAATTTAAGTCCCACTTAAATTTAACAGAGACTCAGAAGTGACGTTTGACCATACAAAATCTATAGTTTAAGAGCTGCTCAAATGTTAAGCAGCCCTCACATTTTGAGTGACGTTTCAGTATTCGGGGGTTTGCCCCTCACCGGGGTTGCGGGTTGTTCGAAAGAGATACCGCGGTCCCGGAACGTAAAGGGCAATAGAAGGAACATGAGTGGGTTTTAGTCAGTACAAGTCTGACACTCCCCGCTCCCGCTCCCGCCCAGAGCGGGGGAAGTTATTTGGTGATTTCCCACCCAAAAATAACCCCCATTGACCACAAACTAAATATATTACCCTCAGTGATTATTTCAGTGCATCCTAATAGTACTACTACTACAATACGACACGATTGGCGCAGTGGCTGAGCCATCGACTGCTGCGCTGCGTGTCGCGGGTTCGATCCCCGCACGGAACAAATATTTGTATGGCCTACAGATAGTTGCTCCAGGTCTGGCTGTTTGTGTATGTGAGTTTAAATGTTTGTAAAAGCACCCACGATACAGGAGAAATCCTAGTGTGGAGCAACGTTTTTTTTAAAAAAAAAAGAAAGAATAATTACGTTATAAACAGTCATTCCAACAGCTTACGCAGTGGCTGAGTAATTTAAGTGGCTATTGAGCTGCGTATTACGGACTAGCTGTTTCACGCGGTTTCACCCTCGCTGCTCAGCACCTGTTGGTCGTAGCGTGATGTTATATAGCCTATAGCCTTCCTCAAGAAATGGACTATCCAACACTAAAAGAATTTTCCAATTCCAACCAGTAGACCCTGAGATTAGCGCGTTCAAACAAACAAACAGACAAACTCTTCAGCTTTATAATATTAGTGTAGATTCGAATAAAAGAGGAATACCAAGAGTAGGGTACACACGACGACACATCAACCTATACAAAACCAGTTTATGCGGATCTCTCATTGTACTTGGAATCCCACCCGTCCCTTGCAAGAGCCAGCCCGCGCTGCTAAGCCAGTAAGTTAAAATAGTCTATAAATAATATCACTCAGATCCATCCTGTCCCTTTTCTGTCCTCCCTCAGCGACGCCCTAAGCCGAGGCTCGTACCCCACAGGGGGTGCCCTTAGCGTGTAGTCGCTTAGTTTATAAGTTTTTACCCTGGCTGGAGGTCTTAATTTTTTAAGGCATCCACAGGATTCGCCCGGTTAAGCAGACGACAACCTCCTTGGTTGAACTGCGAGATGCCATTCATAAAAAAAGTACTTGAAATCTACAGTGTACGATCCGTTGTTGAGATAGCAGCATAAACTGGTTTTGTATAGTATGGTGTGTCGTCGCGTGTACACTTAAAAACTACGCAACGATTAAGTATATAAATATGTAAGTTTTCTATAGGTATTGATAACGTATATTTATTATTTTTATTAGTAAGTCTACATTGATATCGTTTTGTTTATTTAAGTTAGTGCTTAGTTGTTATTTTTACACACTGTGTCTATGTGTTTATTTTTTTTCCATCTGTCCTATCGCAGGTCTGCTGGAAGAGATTTCTTTATGAAATAAGCAGTGCCTTTGTGCTCCTTTTTCTTTATATACTTTTCTATATAATGTTTTGTGTGTACATAAATAAATAAAAAAACGAATTTTGTTGACTTTACAGGTCAAATAGTTTATGTATTAATACCATTTGTTTTTCATTGTCTCCACAGTTAGCTGACCACCAGAACAGCGCAGTCCGCAAGGCGGCCGTGTTCTGTATGGTCGCGTTCACGTTCGCGCTCGGCGAGGAACGCATGCAGCCGCATCTCAAGCATTTATCTGTTAGCAAGTACCGGTTACTGCAGGTAAGTACTACATACATACTACGTACATTTCATACAAGTTAGGAAACTTTGTTATTGCGTTCGAAGCGGAGTTAATGCCTGAGCCGTCAGGCAAGAGTGTTATAAAGCCGAGAACAGCGGTGACAATTTTTCACGTGAATTAAACTATGTCCTTCAGTACACTTCGGAGAAATTATATAACACTAGCTTTTGCCTGCGGCTTCGCTCGCGATAAGTTCGGGGTAACACATTTCCCTTTCCTGATTTGCAGGCACCTGTTACTTGTATAATTTGCCCTTGCGCCTTATTTATTGTAATGACAAAGCTAAGTTTTCCCTTTCCCTTTTTCTACCTCAAAAAAACTATAATAGCCTATGTCCGTCTACAGGGTCTCAACTATCTCTGTATCAAAATCGGTTTCCCAATTTAGGCGTGAAGATGTAACAAACAAACTCACTTTCGCTTTTATAATATTAGTAAGGATTGCGTAATGTGACAAACATTATTAACGGTATCAGCAGTATTAGTTGCAAACATTTGAGGCAGTTTTTGTTTGCAGGTGTACATCAGCAAGCAGCGCGAGGAGGGTCCGCGGGCGGCGGGCGCGCCGGGCGGCACGTAGCGCCGGCGCCGCCGCGCGCACACGCGCACGCGCAGCACGCAGACACAGCTGTAGCGGGGGGCTCGCAGACCCACACCCGTTGTTCATAGACTTCACTATTCGTTCTCACAGATAGAACCAACAATTAACAAAGACGATAATTAACCAGACTCATCAAATATACCCAGTTGATTTTTTCTTGCAAACCAATAAACGTATTCAACTTAAATTTAATTTATTTAATGAACTTTTTGGTTTTCTTGCAAAGAAATTTAACCTTGCTAGAAAATAATCGTAGATTTTTTCACCTATATCTCACGAGTTTGGTCAATTACCTCTTATGCT
The DNA here is from genome assembly GCA_958449745.1 of Ochropleura leucogaster. Lineage (NCBI taxonomy): Eukaryota > Metazoa > Arthropoda > Insecta > Lepidoptera > Noctuidae > Ochropleura > Ochropleura leucogaster. The sequence continues at coordinate 10,246,316 of OY288227.1, forward strand.
GACTGTACCCAGGACTTAGTGTTACCTATTTTCATTTGGGAGTGTCCTTGGCGTTTCTTGCCTGTTCTTTTATCATAAACAGTTATAATGTCTGGACCACATCTTGTTTTTGACTGCTCCATAATCTGCTGGCTATTCCGTGCCTGTAGGTGTACTGTACTTCAATACTAAATACAGTACCGCTGTAAGGTGTACCGTACTCGAGCCGCAGTTTTGTTAAACGATGTAGGGTGTACTGCTACTCTACTATGACGACTTAAAGCAGAACTTATTCCACTGAGGGAAAGAGATGGTGCTAGACACACTGTATAGCTCTGTCTCTTTCCCTTAGCGGAATAAGAACTGCTTTAAGACGTCATGGTAGGGAGCTGGTGTTTTTTTTGTGTAATATGAAGAAAGAGGTTTATTTGAGGTTTTAATTTGTTAAAAATCGATATTACTATTTAGCATCTGCCCCGCCTTCTCTTACAAAGCTGGGGTTGGCTTTCAGTCTTACCGGATATCAGTATGATACATGGAGCGACTGCCTATCTGACCTCCACGACGGGGTCACCTAAGTCCTAACGGCATCAATAAACTGTTATTTATTTTTCGCAAATTTTTGACGTCTATTTCTTAAGTTCAAGATTAAAATAATATTGAAAAAACTACTTTCAGTGAAACCTTTCAAAACTCTTCTTTAAGTATCTTCCGTATTCGCCTAATAACAAATTAATAAACATACAAAAAACAATAAATTCCGTTAAAACTTTGAAATTGGTTTTATTAATACGAAGTTTTAATATTTAAAAACTGTGCTTCAGAATACTTTATGTAATAATTCAACAAAATGTGGAACGCGTGAAAAGACTGTAAAGAATATCGTGTGCGAATCGTGTGTGGCGAAATGAACTGTATTGTAAAGACGTGAGGGGCGAGAATTGATTGTGCTCTTGTATGATAGCTTATCAAATTGTCTATTATTGTGCTAATAGCTCTTAGCAAATGAACAGTTCCTTAAGCATATAGTCAATTTTGTGAAGTATTTTCAATGTGGCACTGTGTGGGTGATATTCATAAATATACCATTTCTCTTCAATCTGGAACGTTATTAAGGTGATTATTATTATTACATAGGAGGATATTTCTAAAAAAAAAAATTGAGTTGTCAAGGGACACCCGGATGGAACGAAGTTCCTATAGAAATGAAAATATCTGGCTTGCTTTCTATAAGAGAGAGAGAGACAGACAGACAGACAGAGAAACATGCGACGCCCCACAGCTTACAATAGCTTACTATAGCAAAAAGTGTCGTGACAACTTTTCGTTAGATTTTGTTCCGTCTAGCCCCCTTTCACAACGCGCGATAAGGAACTTCGTTCCAAAAAACCTTGCCCCACACTAGGAGTTTCTCCTGTATCGTGGGTGCGTTTACAAACATTTAAACTCACATACACAAACAGCCAGACCCGGAACAACTATCTGTAGGCCATACAAATATTTGTTCCGTGCGGGGATCGAACTCGCGACACGCAGCGCAGCAGTCGATCGCTCAACCACTGCGCCAATCGTGTCGTCAAATATATAAAATAGGATTATTATCACTTAATTATAGGCTTTACTCTGAATACCATAATCGTAAAGGAGTACTCATTATAGCAATATATCCTATCACAAAACAATGTATTTTCATCTAATATTTGACGGGCCTGTTGGTCTAGTGGTTAGTGGCCCTGACTGCTGAGCCGGAGGTCGTGGGTTCGATTCCCACCCAGGACAAACTTTGTGTGATGAGCATTATTGTTTGTTCTGTGTCTGGGTGTGATTTATCTTATGTATGTATTTATAAATTATATTAGTATGCATATCAGTTGTCAGGTTACCATAACACAAGCTCTGCTTAGCTTGGGATCAGATAGCCGTGTGTGAGTTGTCCCAAGATATATATTTATTTATTTATTTATATCACCCCCACCATGCTAGAGCGAAAACTAGAAGATATTATAGCTAGATAACACTGTCTTAAGTAAGTGTTTCTCATTTTTAAAGATTGATTAAATGAGAGAAGTTCGGCTTTGTAGAGCGCTGTCTCTGTCACTCATATCTGTGTCTCTTTCTAACAAACTATGCTTTGTAGTTGTACCATTATTTTACTTCTACCTTTAGTGTATTGGCCGTTTTTACTACAGGTAATTTGAGTGTCTTAAATAAAAGCATGCTGTTTAATTGGGTAGATGACACCATTAACCAATAATTAAAAAACACAATTTTTCTGAAAGAACACCTTATTCTAGACCTGAGATCTCCATTCATTTCAAAATAACTTTAAAATTCGATTTTTAGTTGCTTTTAAATCAATAAATAGTTGCATCATTGACTTGACAACTTAGTGACGTCATCGGTTGCGAATCTCATACAAAATCTATGGGGGAAGCGCGTTTTGACAGCTCATAAAAAGTATATCAATTGATTGATGGTGTCAACTACCCTATTTTGAGTGCTTAAAGCCGGGATTTTCAAAGTAGGGGGCGCGCCACCCTATTGGGCGCAAAGACCTGTAAAGTGGGGTGGTCTATAAGTATGGTTAAGGACCTTATTTACACATTACCCGCGTTTATGCCCTACGTATTTCTTTTATACAAACTTGGTGACTAACATACATAATATACTGGCTTAAAAAATACTAAAAATATTTGCGAGGAAAGTATTATTTTTTTTAATATAAAATTATTCCTAAATTTTATCAGGAAAATCAGGCGCATGATGAAAAAGTTAGGGAACCCTTGGCTTAATGATTACGCTTGGTATCACAGAAGGGATAAGCAGACATGTACCTAACAGTACACTCAAATATCAACAGTTTTTCTTTGTTTTTATCATCTCCTAGATTAGAGATTCGGCATTGCAAGTTAACCCAATGCGCCAAACGCGCCGACTACCCACATTTCGCTAGTTTTTGCGTTGCCCCACACTAGGAATTTCTCATGTGTCGTGGGTACGTTTACAGACATTTAATCTCACATAAACAAACAGCCAGACCCGCAACAGCTATCTGTAGATACAAATATTTGTTCAGTAGTCAATCGGTTAGCCACTGCGCCAACCGTGTCGTCGTTACGCATAAGTACCATGTTTAACAAACTAGCCTTTTGGAAAAAGCGCGCTTTTATTTAAGCATTAGTTTAGACACTTTTGTTAGTGAAAACGGTCCCCACACAGTATCTAGAAGAAAATTTGAATACCTAAATAGTTTTAGGGAGCTCTGTTTTGTAAAAAAAAAACGCTTTTTTGAAAAAGGTGCTTTAAATATGTGAGTGTTGTAGTTCTCGCCCCGTATTGTAAGGTTAGTCAAGTATTGTATAAACTGAGCTATATTGTGTATGTACAATCATTGGCAAACACATGTACACACTTAACAAAATTCAAAAGCATTTTTCTTATGTAAAACCGGCTAAAAGCGAGCCAGACTCAACAAACTTGCGACATAAACGGCCATATCTTTCTACTGTGTATAGTACGGCCAACGAGAAGCGATACGAAAGGTCATTAACCTAAAGAACAACTGTGGCGTTGACAATCTAATATTTAGCTCTTTCCATCTTGTGCCTTTGTCCTAATATCTCGTTCTCCCGGCAAAAACATGACAACGTTAAGACAGGTTCGCCAACATTCGGGCGGCCATTTTTGATGGGGTATCGCTTCTCGTTGGCCGTGCTATAGACTTAGAGGGTTGATTATCACAGCACAAAGGGACAAAGTAGAATATTTGGTTTTAATATCAACTCGACACCTTCTCGCGTTCCCGAGATAAAGGTACATGAGAGACGAACAACGAAGTGATCTAATTAGGGTTCCGTATTGTCATTTCGAGGTACGAAACCTTATAAACGGTTAGTACTTTGAGATACGACTTATTTCGTAATAGTATGGCGTCTATAATACTATGTTCGTGAAACCAGTATCTAACCGAAATGTTAATCAATACAGTAGGAAAAAGCGCTTTTGAATTTTGTTAAGTGTATAAATGTTTTTGCTAACGACTGTACAGGCGTTTTGTGTATGTCTACGGAGCATTAAATGTTGTGATTTTGGCTGGAATTGTTGATAAAATTACCATAGACTTTGACATATAAACCTCTTAGCACCGGCCTACTATCTGTGACATACTAGGCCGTAATACACCCCGGAGGAAATAATTTACCCCGTGGGGCATAATACACCACGAGGGCAAAATTTCACCCCCATATTTCATCAATCAGCCTGTGGGCCATAATACACCCAGTGGGAAATATTACACCCCAAGGGCAATATTACATCCCATATTTCATAAAACAGTGTGTGGGCCATAATCTACCACGTGAGCCCAGTTACTTTGACCAAAATTAGCTTGGATGGGGTTGTCATAAGGTTTTAAAGTGGAGACTGCCATTTGATCTCTGCATAATTTATATTAATATTTCTGTGTAATTTTACCGACAATATCAATCGCCAACGCTGCCAGTGAAGAATATTTATTCTTAAAAGATGTAGATAAAAATCTTTTTCGGCTTAAAGGTAATATAATTTACAAGATAGAAAAATCATTCCTAGGAATCATTCCTCGATTGGAATCAAAGTTCCATTCGATACAAAGGATATTTGTTCCCATTAATTTTCCCATTTATGTTATACTCTCATACTGAAAGTATAAGAAACTAACCAAATTATTTTCCATCTCAAAATTACCACGTGCCTTCCAATTGTTGAAAAATCATTCTTTGAGAAATTATTACAAAATCATGAAAGATTTTTTTGTTGAAAATTATGAGTTATATTCACGCCTGTCTCGTCTAAGCGGGGTAGGTAGAGTTGTACGTCTACTGTTAGTAACGGTATTAGGTGTTTAGTCACTTTATTACTAGAAATTCCGATAACACAGGCCGAAATTAACGTAGTGACCTTTGTCTATGAAATGTGACAAAATCCGTGATATATGTCACAAAGCATAACAATAACAGAGAAATAATATGCTTAACCTCTAGAGCCCCACTGGCACAAAAACGTGCCAGTAAACAGCTATTACCGTTGAGCCCCGCTGGAACAAATTACTGCCACTGAATCGACCGATTCAAAACTGTATTTGTAGTAAAGATAAGTCTTAAAATCAGATTACGCTTACGATAAGAGCCCGCCCGGCGGTGCTTGACGTACATAATGGTGGTCCTTTAGAGGTTAATATTAATATATCTCGTTACATTGACTGTGACAGGCATTTCAAATTATAATGAGCGAGCAATTTTGATACTGTACTCATTTTAAATAGACGGTTTTGGTCCTACAGAAGTCTTTATTACACAAAACCCAGTCTTTTGATTTTTCGTGATCTGTTTAGCATTTTTCACAGTTATATATGTGTCATTTTCCAGTCCTATTCTCCTAATAGAATAATTATCCCAGTTCATAATAATTTTTAATTAATCTGTAGGCCCAAAATAGAGTACCATAAGTATTTTCAAAGAAAAATATAGAAAGAAATATTTTTTCCCGATCAAGTGACAAAATAGTGTAACAGTTTGCCTTAACATAGAAATTAATATGAAATAATAATTAAACAAACGTTAAAAAACTAATCACAACGAACATTGGAAAGAAAGAAAAATCTGTAATTGTGAAATTTTGCATTTTTTGTGGATTTTGAAATCACTGTTAAGTTTACACTTTAGGTGTGGTATTCACCGCCATCTTGGATTTTAAAGTTTCGTCTTTTCATCCAAATGGAATTGCCATGTTTATGAGATTAAAAAAGTGCTTACAGAAGACCTAATTCCAACAATGGGTCGTACCTATTTAGATCTTCCACGAGCACTCGAAAATAAAAGAACGAAACGACTAACGATTTTTGTATAACGATTATTAATCGCAGCGATTTTTTTTTTGTTATAAATAATTGATTTGTTTATCATGTCTTAGTGTAAATACTGAAAATCTTTTGGTATTAAGAAGAGTGGCTATTGTATAGAGAAAAGATTGAAAAACAGTGCTCAAAGATAAAATACAACTTTACAACTCTTTCGTTATTTCCAATGTCAATATAAAGTCAACCTTATGTGATTGGAATACAGTTCATTTTTATATTAGCGAGATGACGTATGACGTTTAGCACGTCAATCAAAAAGGGATCCTAAAGAAAAAACATTAAGGTTGATTTTTATCTTTTTGCACTGAGTTTAAACGTCGCTTTTGCTGCGATAAGACATTAATTGAGACTGCGATGTGTATAAAGGGATTAAGAGCTTGTGCTGTATGTAGTGAAGCTGTGTCGAGGGGGGCGGCATTTTGCCGCCATTCGTTACTTTGTTAGAACTGTCTTTTACTTCCAAACTTTGTCATATTCTTTGTTTTCTTTTTTTTTAGTGTGATTCCGTTGGTTTATTTCGCGCTGCCACTAGAAATAGCTCAAAATTACATGAATGCCATACTCTTTCAAATTCTCCGTATCAGAAAGTTAGTTTTTTCTTGTAATTTTGTGCTACGTCTAGCAACACAGATTTCTGCCAGTGTTGCCAGTATTTCTCCTCGAATAAACCAACGTAATTAATACGGGGATAACTCACAAACTATTTTATTACATAAATAAATTTAAAAAATAAAACCATCACGTACATTTTGTTTTTATAGCGCTTGTAATATTTTAAGCGGTTAACTAATGAGGGTAGTACTGAAAAAAGATGGCTTATTACCAAACAATTTGTAATAAAAATATGTAAGTAATTAATTATCTTCTTAAGAACAACTTGCGTTCGTTTAACAATGCTATAAGCATGATTTTCTTGTAAAAATACTAAAAAAAAGAAACGTTATTTAAAAGTTGTGTCTGAAAAGACAGTTTTTCCGTACTATCCTTTAAGTTTGTTTTGTAACAATATATTTATCATTTTGTATACTTTTTTTGATGTAATATATGTTATGTATTGTATAATAGCGTGTTGGTTTACGATATAAACAACTGTAGGCCTACTATGACATATTAAAGCAGAACTTATTCCACTGAGGGAAAGAGATGGTGCTAGACACCCTGTATAGCTCTGTCTCTTTCCCTCAGCGGAATAAGTTCTGCTTTAAGACGTCATGGTAGCTATTTCGTATTCTGAACTTAGATACAGTGGTCGGGAGTGTCGAAAACCAACGCCTGGCAACAGTGTTTTAAAATAATGTACTGAATCTCATTTTGTATTGAAACGCTTTCAATGTTTGTGTGTATTTATTAATGTCCTATTGAGTTCTTCAGTGACAATTTAAATCGAAAGTTTGAATGTCTGGAATTATTTATTATTTATTTAAACTTCATGTAGGTACAATAGGCGGACTTAATGCCATAAGGCAGTCTTTACCAGTAAACTTTTGGTTAAAATACGACAACATTGTGATAGGGTACAAAAATATATAGAAACCTATTCGATTATGAAAACTTACACTTATTCAGATACTAATACACAGTGAATTAAATAAACTAATAACAACAAGAAACTTCTATACAAAATCTAAGTTACTATTATATTTGAAAAGTTTCCTATCATAAGACTACATTTCCACTGGAAATGAGCAAGAACGCTTAGATATATGTGTGAAAGCAACCAATCACAGCCAACTTAGTTCAAGCAGTGAAAATGAAGCCATACTATTGGTTAATTTCGGACACATCTTTCGCTGCGCTTCCTCGCTCATCTCCGGTAGAAACGCATTCTTTACTTGGCAGTAATTGACTAGTGTTTCAAGTCACAGTGCCTGCTTCTAGAATAGGTTCGCCACGTTATCCCTGCGTTTGTTTGATGCGTCTGCGCAGCGCGTCCGTAGCGTGTCCGTGCGACGCATTGGGAGTCCAAAATGACCGCTTAAGCAGAATTATATTGATATAAATAATGTTAAAATTCTTAAAATGTCATAGAGCAGTTAGTATTGTGAATTGTCTGTTTGTGAATGTTTTACGAATGGTAATGTAATTCATATTATTAACTTTTACGTTTCTGCTTCAGCTGCCATATTAGACCCCTTAAACAAGCGTAATCTAATCTACTTAATGAATAGAGGATTGTAACCACACTTCATCTGAGACAACACCTAAGGCGCGTCGCCCAGACGGTTAACAGTCGAGGTGCAGTTTGAGGCACAGGCGCATTAGGCGCGTCGCCCACACGACATTTGTAAAGAAAATCTTGTTGCGGCGTGCCTCTTATGTGCTTGCGCCTCAACTGCACCTCGACTGTTAATCGTGTGGGCGATGCGCCTTAAATATCTAATTGACACGCCACCCGGTTTCCAAAAGACAGAAATATTGTATAAATGTTAAGTTTTTATTGACAATGCATGTTTTACCGAAGTGACTGGTATTCTGAATCATTTCCATGTTAATATGGATATCAAAACTAAGGGTTCCCTGGGAATAATACGAACAAATATGTTTTTCCTTTTTTTTTTAATTCAAATGGACATTGTTAAATAAAACACGTCTGCGCACAGCTTTACACTGTGTTTTAAAACACTGAAGTCTAATTGTTGCTAGTTGCATAGTGCGTTATATAACGTTGCATCGAACATTCTTATTCCAAATTATTTCTTAATAAAACTGTATTTCAATTAATATTTAATTGTTCAAGGGACAAATGCTCAGCCCAACGAAAGAGCTAAATATTCAAGCTTGTCAGATATTGCTAAACTTTTCTTACAAACCGATGTACGATTACAAATCGAATTTGATTTATTATTAAATAAATTTAACTTTATTCGAAAAAGGAAAGCGTTTTTAAGGAAAGCTTAGTGACATTTTCCGAGCTTGGTAATTTTTTTGGTTTCTGCATTGTACTGTTCAATATTATTTTATGGAATTATTTATATGATACTGTAAAATACATTACCCTCTTATTGGTCCGCAGTTGGGCAAATAGGCAAAATTCTGTTCTGTTTGTGATTTTTAACCAAAAGCTAAATATATACTTTGTCTGAATCTGAACTGTATCAACCAAATTCTGCGGTTTTTTTACTAGTAAATGGAGAAACCTATAAAGATTCCTCTACCTTTGAATGATTAACTGGCTTTGCATTTATTATTAAATTGGAAAAGTCAATCTTTTATTTTAAAAATGTTTGGGGCAACGGTTTCGGAGACTATTTACTTCAAAAATACGAAACATACATTGATTTGAATATTGTTTTGGGAGAAATTATGATTTTGCATGATTATTTTCGTTTTTTGTTTATAAATATTAGTGTTCGTAAGTTTTCAAGTAAATAGTTTTATATATAATGTACCATGCAACGTATTTATCTATAAGAAGTGCATTTAAAAATAAAAATAACGCTTGAGTGCGAGTGTGACGCTGTGTCAAATACCCATAATTACTTACTGTATTTAAATTTATAATTAATAATTATTGATTATTAATGTACGATAGTTATGAATAAAAATGATTTTTAAGCCTTTATGTTTCTGTTTTATTTTTCTTCTTTCCAGTAGGCCTACTATGACATCTTAAAGCAGAAGTTATTCCACTGAGTGAAAGAGATGGTGCTAGACACCCTGTATAGCTCTGTCCCTTTCCCTCAGCGGAATAAGTTCTGCTTTAACACGTCATGGTAGGGTAGCAGTTCAGTGGAGAAGGGATCTGTCGTTATTTTTCTGATTGGCATCTCGCAGTTTAACCTAGGAGGTTGTCGTCTGCTTAACCGGGCGAATCCTGTTGATGCCTTAAAAATTAAGACCTCCAGCCAGGGCACAAAACTAAGCGACTACACACAAATGTCGTTTTTTGGTATTGTTCGTCGTTTCGTTGAGGTCCTTGGGTTTTGAGTCGAGCTACACGCTAACTGACAAATGCTTGCACTGACTGGACAGGTCCACTCAATCTGTGTGGTGCTTTCTTAAAAAGACCACTTCAGATACTAATCTGCATAGGTAGTCCTCATGTAAGTTGACCAAGATTTTTTGTCTGGACCTTAAAAGAGACTGACCTCTGAGTTTGTTTCGGCTGTTTCTTCTCAGAGTAGTCGGGTACGAAACACCGGCCTCATGTAGTTTTAAAAAAAGACGTGTAAAAGTGTTTGTGAAAACCTACTTGCAAAATAAACATCATTTATCATTTGACTACACGCTAAGGGCACCCCCCGTGGGGTACGAGCCTCGGCTTAGGGCGTCGCTGAGGGAGGACAGCAAAGGCACAGACTGGATCTGAGTGAATGTCGCCTTCTTCATGAGGCTTTTAATCACAGGGATTAAAGAGTTCTCAGTATTTTTTGCACATTTAGCATGGCAACTTCTTTTTACTTTACTTCGCCCCGTCGCCAAGTTGAGTAAATGATGTCGTGACGTCTGATAGGGGAGAATGGCAGAAAAAAACGTGTTGCGCTGACCCCAAATAGAATGGGACATGGGCAGGAAAATGATGACCCCTCACTTCACGTCAAGGGAACGTAACGTGGGTTTCCATACAAACTAAAGTTCGGCCGTGGGTGTGCTTGCATACCAGTCACTAGCTAGGCGACTAGCTCGTTCATCTAGTTGTTTAAAGTGCGATACCTGAACAAGAGGTTTCTGGGCTCGAATCTCAAGTCGGGCAAGTTGCTTTTTTGTTTTTCCATTAGGATTGGGTCAGTAGCAGCCACGGTATCTTGATTGTGCCTAATTAATGGCAATAGACTCCCTGTTAATGGACTTGAAAGATAAATCGTGAAATGTGGGTGTTCTATTAGATACACCTATGCCTAACTCTTCGAAGTTTTTTTGTTAAAACCTTGCCCCACACTAGGAGTTTCTCCTGTATCGTGGGTGCGTTTACAAACATTTATATTCACATACACAAACAGCCAGACCCGAAACAACTATCTGTAGGTCATACAAATATTTGTTCCGTGCGGGAATCGAACCCGCGACACGCAGCGCAGCAGTCGATCCGTCAGCCACTGCGCCGACCCTGCCGTCATCCATCATTTATTATTACATTGATTACATCGATCATCCATTTCTAAACCTTGGCAAGAGTTGCTTAACCTGGATCGCTAAGGTAACCCATCCATTTCCAAACCTTGTCAGGGATTGCTTTACCTCTTCACGCTGTAATGGCTAAACCGATTTTGATGAATTTTGGTACAGAGATAGTTGGGAACCAGGAGACGAACATAGGCACATAATTTTTATTAAAAAAAAAGTGGGATATGAGGAAGAAAAGGGAAATCTTAGCGTTGCTATTACAAATCAATCAGGCGCAAGAGCAAAACCTGCAGGTTTGCTTGGTGTGTTATACTGAAATTAACACATGCGAAGCCGCAGGCGAAAGCTAATACAAAATAAGAGTTCTTTGCAGCTATAAATAATTGTAGAAAACTAGCGCCATCTAGTATTTATTTTAGCATAATATATTCATGAACGAAACCCGTTGTCTTACTCGAGAAAATGAGCGTACCAGAACGAAGAGATTTTCTTTCACCATAGAGAGAGTTCTGCATTTCCACCGTCAGATGGCGCTGAGGGTAGGATAAAATACAGAGTATTTTTGTTGTTATCAAGTTTACTGTTCCTATATTAATGAAAGGAAAAACAATGCGTTTTTGCTGAAATTTTTAAGTAAATTTAGACAAAGGACAATTTATAGACATTGATTCCTTTAGCATCTGTATTTCTGAAATTGAATACTGAAAATGTTTTAATCATCTAAAATGCAGAAAAACAGAGCAAGGTAATATTCTTCTTTCAATAATTTATTTGAAAAGTAGAATTAATTGTTTACAATTACTAATAATTATAATCTTATTTTTCCACTTGTTGTCAGTAAGAAAATCGTCTCATTTTATAGTATAAAGCCTAAAATGTGAGCGTTCCCCGTTTTCCGCATAGCAGTAATACAGGCCCGATGCCGGAGTGACTGGGTTGCCAGATTATTGATAACCGCGCGATTTTGGGGACAACCAAATATGATAAGGGAATTGTTATCTTATTGTTATGTATTTCAATTATACGATTATTGCTGATCTCAAATGAAATGGTTGGCCAAATCAGCAAATTACACGTTTAAAAATAATTAGCATTAATTCCAAACATAACAATCACTAATAGTTTTGCAACTAACTCACAAATTTCAACTTTGTATTTCAACTACTAGTTTTCAGCTGCGACTTCGCCTGCATATTTCTTTTTTGCAATATCATTGTCAGGGTGATATTCTGACGTACGAGTTTTATTACGTATGTATTATAAAGCCTTATTAAAATGCGTTCGTTTTAAGCGAAAAAGTAACAAACCTTTATCCTAAAAATCTTTATCGTTTATATTATTAAATAAGATTTGATTCTGTAGTTTAATAATAAATATAATTTAATTCATTAAGGTTCCATACGCGTAGGCAGGCTCATTCATTACTGGTTATTAACAAAAAGAAAATTATATTGCAGCTGTCCTAAAAAAGTAGGCTATTCCAGAAATAGGTAAACGCCCAGTAGGTAACTATCAAGTGAGCCGCAGAAACAGTACCGCCGACCCTTCTCTTTGTTATATTATGCATTAATGGAATATTTAAACGAAATGCGTCACTTAGAGACGTTTTCCACCGTCCATAACAAAACCATTAAAGAGAGGCATGATTTTGCTTTAAAATGATTAAAAACACAGTATTTTTCACAAATCTGTGACATTTTAATTACTCCAGTTGTGTTTTTTCCACCTTGCGTATTGCGTAACTTCAAATTTAGGCTGGCATCCCTGCCAGTAAGTCCGCCGCGCGCTGTGTAGTCGGCGTGTCCCTCGTAAAATGGGCTTAAAATCGCTGCATTCACGCATAACGTTATAAAACAGAAAAAATACAAAAAAACACACCTTTAATTATGATTAAACCATATTTATAACACAAGTTAATTAGGTAACAGTGATAAGTGTTTATTTTTTCACGTAAACGGCTATCATAATGTTAATTGGTAGGTAAAAATTAGCATACTGCATCAAATAATTATTTTTCGGATAAGAAGGCGGTAATACAAAAACCTTGTATTTATTTTTTCTGTTGACAGTATTTTTTTAAATTCCGTAGCTGCAGAAGGCCAAGACACCTTCATTATTCCAGTGAATATTGCACTAGTTTTTTGTGATAATGTGTTTGCATAAAATGAATAATCCAAGCGTGTTTTTGGTAAATAATAATCGTGGAATGTAGCGGTAGGTAAAATCAATAATGTCCGCGCACTGTCCCTTGTGTAGTACGATTTTTTCAGGTTCCACACACTAATGTCACAATGATTATACTGCGACAAAATACGCATTTAGGCAATTCATTTCCATAAAACTTAACATACAAATTGTTTAGCAAGGGTCTCAACGTCCGCAGAATTACGTAAATTGTTAATTTTCACAAAATTAAAACACCGCAGTGCCCATAAATTACGAAAACATGCACAGTGATATAATAAATTATGAATGTTCCCGCCATTTAGTGGCAAAAAATAGAATTATTCGAATGGCCGCTGTCATCTGCAGTGTCAAAATTAAAAATAATATGATGGTGCGTTGGTTGGATCAAAATACCATAGATGGCGCTTTATTATTTACAGAATTCTCGTTCACTGAGTAATCTAAAAGTACCTTTTTGTTTTTTGGAGTGTTTATCTTAGAATTTTACGTCATTAAACGAATACGAGCGTAAACTTTTCTTTTCTTTAATTTTGCATTATTTTCTTTTTTAATTGTAATTATTTAGCCAAAGCAGATAGATAGACAAACACTAAATATGGTAGAAAAATAGTTCATTTTCTTTATATTTTTGTTAGTTGACTAATAAAATAACTAATACCTAATGTTTTATTGCTTTTGAGAGCGTAAGAAAATACTGTTCCGAGACAAATTTGAAATCTTTGAAAAATGTTGAAAATGCAAGAAACATTAAGGCGTTATGTCATTTTTAGTATCAAAGTCCATGTTTAAAGACATTATTGGTACTGTACTGACTCTAGCTTATCTTATTTGTTTCAATGACGTCTACATAAAGTAATAACATTTATTTTGTTATGAAAACACATCTAGTTTATAAAACCTTACGATTATAATAATAATTATAAATTAAGTGGCAATGAAAAGAAAATCAAGCTGAAGAAAGTTGACAAGCAGGACGGAAGAAATAGAAAAAATGCGCTGGATATTTCCTGTGCCAGGTGAGATTTTTCCTTTTTTCAACCGAGTTTCGACGAGAGGATCGTGTTCGCGGAACATTGACATAAAAACAAGTTCGAATCTCTATTTCTCTTTCTCCTTTTCTTCTCACAATTGAATTTCTTGATTTCTTAAAAACAACTTAATTGATTGTCATGTCAATGTTTCCCCAGAGTGAACGTAATTTTTTTCATACAACTGTCAAAATATGACAGTTATTATAATATTCATAGGTACAGTCATTTTACATTTTTTTACTTCTCACAGTCCTCATCCAATAACGATCTTATTGTAACAAGAATCCAGCTCAGTGTGATTTTAGAAAGAAAGAAATTATATTTATTTAATTCGTTTAGGACAAATAGTGGCGGTACTGACGGCTTAATAGCAACAATCTAAAAGCAATCTTATTTTAACTCAAATAAAACTGAGTTTTGACACAAAAATGTAAAGAGTCTGTCGTCAATTTTCCGAGTTACAATCATTTTATACAAATGTGTGATGAAACTTGAATACGTAGAACGCTCCAAGCAGCATTGCCAACCCCACAATACTAGCAATAATTTGACAGTGACAGTGACAGCGATTCGACATCGTAGCACTAAGATATCTCGTCTGTGGTAGCAGTCGCAGCAGTAAGGTTATAATTAAGTCGTAGCATTGTAATAGTTGTTATTTGATTAACTTCACACGAATTGAATTAAAATAGTGTGGAGAAAGCCCCGGAATATAAAGGGCAAATGACATGGGTTGATTTTTTTAGTCAGTAAAAGTCTGACACTCCGCTCCGCTCCGCCCAGAGCGGGAGAAGTTATTTGATGATTTCTCATTCGAAAAAACGGGGAAAAAAGAAAGAAATTATAACTGTTTATTAGACTCTCACAGGTTGAGACAATAAAACAAAATTATTTAATTATAAAAAAAAAAAACAAAAAAAGTAATATTTATAAAATATTTATATCCGGCTACGATCTTTAGAGAACAGAAATGGGTGCGTTCAGATTGTGTGTATGAATGTGCTTAGGCACACACAAACTGAACGCACCCGTTTACTATAATCCCATACACAAACAGAATATTAAACAAAACCCATCCAAATCCAATCCTTTGGTACCAACAACTTGACCTGACCTAAGTCGAGCGCTGACCTCAACTCAAGTTTACTTCTATACATTGTCAACACGGACGGAAAAAGACCGGTGGACAATGAATGATGCAGAAATAGACTCTGTGTTGTGGAGACGGTATTTATAGTTAAAAAACAAAGAATCACTGCTTATTGGACTTGCACAGGATAAGACAAAAAAAAAATACCTCACTTTAAAAAAAGAATAACGTAAAAAGAAAAATGTTCACATAAGTCTTGTACTAGGCCAAAAGGCCACTATCTCAGCATGGTGCTGCAACATGGCGGCCATGACATAGCGCTGATATTCTGATAGGGCCCAAGCCTCCTTAAAGTATATAATGTCCTGTGGCCCAAGCAAGCAAGTGAAGCCATGGTCGGATCGATATAATACATATCAAGAATAAATAGATTATGGGACGAATAAATAAAAAAAATATATTATAAAATAATTGAGAGGTGTCAAGGGACACCCAGATGGAACGAAGTTATTATTTATTATGTTCAAAAAACCTGTATACACTCAAGAAAAATAATCGTCGCCACACCACATTGTTTAATGCGAAATAGAAAGATGTAACGAAAATCACTGGCTTGCTTTCTATGAGAGAGAAAGAGAGACAGACAGAGTAACACGCGCACGCCACACGGCTTACAACTATAGCAAAAAGTGTCGTCACAACTTTTGGTCTTAAGCAAAAAGCGGAGTTACAAATTTTGGTTTTATTTTTTTCCGTCTAGCCCGCCTTTCGCAACGCGCGATAAGGAAGGCGTTTCAAAATTAGATATGCTTAGAAACTAGCTGCATTGTCTCCCGTTTGCAGTGCGGTAGGTCTCCCAAAGTAACGTATTTATAAACTGCCTAATCTTCTATCACAGGCTGGATTATTTCCAAAGACACAACTAAATTAGGTCCGTTTTTCTGCTGTTTAGAAATAATTAAATAACTTCCTTCGCTCCGGGCGAAACGGGGGAGAGTGTCTGAACTTTACTGACTAAAACCCATTCAAGTTTCTTCTTTTGCCGTTGATATTCTGGGGCCACGGTATCTCCATGATATCTAGCATGCCCTTCTGCTTTGCTGACATCTCTTTAAGGTACGCGTGGAACACGAATGCGTCGTCGACACGGACTGTAGCCGACGTACAGACGGTGAGCTGCCTATTGCTCACCTTCAATAGACCCGCATCATCGGTGGCAGGGAGACGTCTTGCGGCGCCCGACTACCGGAGCGTCTTCCACGGAGCTAGATGAAGTCTGGACGGGTAGCCAGGGCCTTTCCAAGGCACGGAAAAAACTCAGTACGTTCTGTAGGCCTATCATGACGTCTTAAAGCAGAACTTATTTACTGAAGGAAAGAGATGGTGCTAGACACCCTGTATAGGTCTGTCTCTTTCCCTCATTGGTATAAGTTCTGCTTTAAGACGTCATGGTAGGGTAGCTGGTCACCTATCCCCGGACCAACCGGTATTCAGTTACATCTGGTTTTTTTCTTTTCTTTTAAAACGTTGCCCCACACTACGAATTTCTCCCACCCGTGTTGAGGGTGCGTTTACAAACATTTAAACTCACATACACAAACAGCCAGACCCGGAACAACTATCTGTAGGTCATACAAATATCTGTTCCGTGCGGGGATCGAAACCGCGACACGCAGCGCAGCAGTCGATCGCTCAGCCACTGCGCCAACCGTGTCGTGGTTAGAGTCGAGGCCAGCTCTGACATACTATTGAAAAAACTGTGCAGAATATCTTTACAATACCTATTAATGTAAAATACACGCTTACGAAATATCTTTACTAAAATAATATAAAAAGCAAAAGTGAGTTAGTTTGTTTGTTACCTCTTCACGCCTTAATGGCTAAATCGATGTTGATGAATTTTGGTACAGAGGAGACGGACATAGGCTAATAAAAAAAAGTGGGATATGAGGGAGAAAGAGGGAAGAAAAGAGAAAACAGCTATACTATTACAAATCAATAAGGCGCAAGGGCAAAAACTGCAGGTAGCAGGTACCTGCAAATCTTGAAAGGGGAACTGTTTTATTCCAAATTTAACGCGAACGAAGGCGCGTGCAAAAGCTATATATAATAGGGTATAAAAGTGTTTTCAAAAATTAGATCACTTTGTATTCGTCGATCTGTTGGAAACGCATAAAAGTATCGAGTTCAAAAAAACGAAACCATATACTCAAATATGTGGTCCTTTTGTGTTGTGAATCAGCCAAAAGATATGGTTGATTATGTCCATTTTAAATCCAAGTTCTTTTATGATATAACTTAACTTTAATTGGGTAGTTGACACCATTAACCAATAAATTAAAAACACATTTTTTCTGAAAGAACACCTTATTCTAGACCTGAGAACTCCATTCATATTAAAATAACTTTAAAATTCGATTTTTAGTTGCTTTTAAATCAATAAATAGTTGCATCATTGACTTGACAACTTAGTGACGTCATCGTTTGCGAGTCTCATACAAAATCTATGGGGGAAGCGCGTTTTGACAGCTCATAAAAAGTATATCAATTGATTGGTGGTATCAACTACCCTATTAGCTCCCCAACCATAACAGCACAATGATTAGAATGCGCATTGAGTGCAATCGCAAAACGTGATTTTACACCGCAAAAAAAAGTCGCATTTAAGTTGACCAAAATTTTTGTCTGGACCTAAACAGACTATGACCTCTGAGTTTGTTTCAGCTGTTTTTTCTCAGAGTTCTCGGTTACGAAATACCGGCCACATTTATTTTAAAACTAAAACGAAATATTTATATTTTTTTTTACGTATGTTTACAAGTCAGTTATTCAACCGTACTATTGTATAACTATCATCTACATATAATTGTTTTACATAAATGTGAGTGACGTACTTATATACTGTGTCTGATCCTTTTACTGTAACTGACACGTCTGTCCATGCCTTTTGTAGTTTTGAAAACGATTATTTAAATTCGTTTGTTTTCAAGTTGACAGCTGAAAAATTTACAGTATTTTTAATTAGTTATTTCAAGTGAAAAAAAAACCGACCTCCCCAGCGGCGTCAGTGTAGTTTGTTACGCTGACGACACGCTCGTCCTGGCTCAGGGGGGGTCGCACCAGGCGGCGGCCGACAATGTGACACGCGGGGTTGCGATAGTCGCGGAGAGGATCCGGCTACTGGGTCTCGAGGTGGCCTTGCACAAATCCGAGGCCATGGTTTTTCATGGCCGCGGAAACACGCCACCGTCGGGATCCCAGTTGACGGTAGGAGGGGTTCGCATCGGCGTCGGGTCGACGATGAAGTACCTGGGAATCGTCCTCGACAGCCGGTGGAACTTCGTCGAACACTTCCGACGTTTGGCTCCCAAGCTCGAGCGGACGGGGGCTGCTTTCAAGCGGCTCCTGCCCAACCTCAAGGGGCCAAACGCCTCCTGCCGTAGGCTCTATGCCGGAGTCGTGCGGTCCATGGCCCTTTACGGGGCCCCAGTATAGGCGCGTTCTTTAGGGCGGCGCGCCGCCCACTATCTGAACGCGCCCCAAAGGGTGGTGGCCATACGGCTTGTCCGGGGCTACCGCACGATCTCCGGCGAGGCAGCAAGCCTCCTTGCCGGACTGCCACCGTGGGATCTGGAGGCGATAGTCCTCGCGCGCCTGTTTGAGTGGCGCGCGGAGGCACTACACCGGGGGGAAAACCCACTGCCGCGGCAAGTTGCCGCTCGGCGGGCAGACCTCCGGTGCGATCTCATGGTGGCATGGAGAGAGCGACTGTCGCAACCCCGTGCAGGGCACGCTACAATAGTGGCGGTAAGTCCCCTCTTTGAGGAGTGGCTGGAGAGGCGTCATGGCGTCCTCACCTACCGCCTGACGCAGGTCCTCACCGGACACGGAAGTTTCGGGAGGTTCCTGCACATCATCGGGCGGGAGGAAGCGCCCGGGTGTCACCATTGTGACGATCGCCCGGAGGACACGGTGGAGCACACAGTGGCGATCTGCCCGGCTTGGGCGGAGCACCGCCGTGCCCTCGTAGAGGCGATCGGCGGCGGCGATCTCTCGCGTCCGGCCCTGGTTCAGGCCATGGTCCGGAGCGAGAGGGAATGGGAAGCGGTCACCACCTTCTGCGAAGCAGTAATGTTAGCGAAGGAGGTGGCCGGGCGTTTGAGGGAGAGAACATCTGCCCAACCCAGCCGCCGCGGGAGACGCCCATGGCGCCGGGCGCCGCGAGACGACTTCCGGCCACCGTAGATGCGGGCCTGTGGGCGGTGAGCAATGGGTAGTTCACCGTCCGTCCGTCGATTGACGACAGGCCGTGTCGACGGCGCGTTCGTGTTTCACGCGCGCCTCAAAGAGAGTCAGCAAAGCAGAGGGGCTTGCCAGAGCCTCTGCCTGCCGGGGTTGCGGGTTGTTCGAAAGAGATACCGCGGCCTCGGAACGTAAAGGGCAATAGAAGAAACATGGGTGGGTTTTAGTCAGTACAAGTCTGACATGCCCCCCCGCTCCACCCAGAGCGGGGGAAGTCATTGGATGATTTCCCACCCGAAAAAAAAAAAAAAAAAAAGTGAAAAAAAAATTGCAAGATACGGTAACCCTAGTTGTTTAACTTTTATCCGACTTCAAGAAAAGAAGGAAGGTTCTGAATTGGACTGTATGTTTATATGTATATCAGCCGATTCTCAGACTTACTGAAAATACATAAAAAATGATCTGAAAAAGTCATCGTTTGTGTAAAATCAGATAACTTTTCAGCCACAAACAGCTCAATTGACGTAGAAGAGAACACTTATTAAAATATTATATTATTATAACAGTCTGGCATAGAATTCGCGGTTATTGCGCATACGCATCTATTTATTCGCCTGTGACGTGCGGACTACGATAATTTACTAAAGGTGTATTTTGGGGACATAATGTGATATATTTAATGGCGGGAACTCGTTCCAGATTCACGCGTCTTCTAACTTCCGTTTGATCTCATTGGAGAATGTTTAATTCATAAGGTTCTGTAGCTCAAAAGATTAATTAAATTGTGGTTCTTATCTTCTTACGGTCTCTTAACTTTATATAATACTAGCTGTTCCCCGCGGTTTCATCCACGCTGCTCAGCACCTGTTGGTCGTAGCGTAATGTTATATAGCCTATAGCCTTCCTCAAGAAATGGACTATCCAACACTAAAAGAATTTTCCAATTCCAACCAGTAGTCCCTGAGATTAGCGCGTACAAACAAACAAACAAACTCTTCAGCTTTATAATATTAGTATAGATTTGTTTTATTTAAGTACTAGTTTTTGCCCGCGGCTTCGCTCGCGTTAAATTCGGGGTAACACAGTTTCCCTTTCCTGATTTGCAGGTACCTGCTACCTGTAGTTTTTGCCCTTGCGCCCGACGCAGTTAATATTGACGGCACGGTTGGCGCAGCGGCTAGCGGCTGAGCGATTGTCTGCTGCGCTACGTGTCGCGAGTTCGATTCCTGCCCGCAACAAATATTTGTACGGCTTACAAATAGTTGTTTCGGGTCTGGCTGTTTGTGTATGTGAGTTTAAATGTTTTTAAACGCACCCACGATACAGGAGAAAACATTTCTAGTGTGGGGTAATGCTTTTTTTTAGAGAGACAAATATTGTGGATGGTCTCTTTGTGACCATTCTAAGAATCGTAACGTTATTCATATTTTAATCTTATGTAGCAATTTTAGACCCCCAGGTCTTGCAGATCATACTCTACATTATTTGCGTCATCGCCCTTTTTGTAATCAACCAAATAACATTATCTTTTAGATTTGCTAGTACTTTTTAATCATGAAAAATAAACTTACCAATTTCTTGTACTTGGCCGTTTGCCATTTCATAATATTACATACTACCAATGAATTCTCATTAAAACTGCTATTTTTCAATTTGATTACACACATTTAGGTAGGAATAATTGACGTTATGTAATTTTACAAGAAAACTAATAAATAACCGACTACTAAAAAGGAGGAGGTTCTCAATTTAACTGTATTTTTTTTGTATGTTTGTGATGATTGATTTGATTGCTTGATTTCGCCGACGATTGTCAGCCGGCCAAAAGGGTATAACTCCCGAAGGGTAATTTCTTCTTGATTCACATTAAGTTTACTTCTAATCGGGCATCACTGTCACTGTCAAAATGACAGCAATCGTTATTACTGTCACTGTCAAGTCTGTCAAATAACAATTGTCTTTAATCTCGTTACAATATGATTGTTGTTGGATTACTGTGACGTCAAACGTTAACGAACTGTGGAATTTCTGTAGTTTCTCTAGAATACAAGGGTACTAAAATTGGTGGAGTATGTTAATAATCTCCTTTAATCTTTTCCAGTTTTGCTGATGTCCTGGTTTGGAGTGGACCAAGTTAAATCCAACTCCTGTATACGGACTGGTAATATGCGATGAAGTACCGAAAAGTGTCAAACTGTCACTCAAGTGTTGTGTACCATAGAGTACCCGTTGTTAGATCTGTGTCGTGTTGACAGCTGCGAACATATCGATAGTATTGGGATTTGTATGTGCCACATCACTATTTTGGGGTTGGCGCGTAACTGTACGAATAATAAAGAATTTTGATTTTGTCGATGGTAAAAAAATCATTATTAAATTTTTTAAATAACCTAATGAAACTAACTTTTAAATAAAATAAAAAATAGCGTCAAAGAATTCATCCTGAACGCTGTAAACTGGTAATGTCCCCAAGAGACTGCCGGTGTTGCCACGTTGCATGACATCGTTATGGTATCGTTAGCCTCTGACTAAGGAAAAAACCAGTGCATGGGTCACGGTGTCAGCTAAAAATATTCATCTTGTTGTTAATGTAAACAATTAAAGTAATGGTAATAATTAATATAGGAATATACAGTTTTAAAAAAATGGTGCTCATTTCGCAATAAAAAACCAGAAAATGAAGCCTTTAAATAAACATAAATTATTCAAATAATAAAAGACAAATAACCAGACTATATTGTACAACTAGCTGTTCCTCGCGGTTTCACCCACGCTGCTCAGCACCTATTTGTCGTAGCGTGATGTTATATAGCCTATAGCCTTCCTCAAGAAATGGACTATCCAACACTAAAAGAATTTTCCAATTCCAACCAGTAGTCCCTGAGATTAGCGCGTTCAAACAAACAAACAAACAAACTCTTCAGCTTTATAATATTAGTATAGATGTAAAAAGGTGGCTTAATAAAGAAGGATAGACATGACAAAATAAAACTACGACTGTTTGAGAATATCCTCTACATTTTTATAGATTAAAAAACAAAAACAGCACCTCGATTCCTTTCAACCGGGACGCTAAAATTAATGCATAATGATGCTCGCTCTTTCGCACCACTGACCTGCTAAAATGACCTTATTCAAGCCAAGATAAGGCACTACAGCTTGATCAATGAACATCGCGCGATATCTCGGCAACGGTGACATAACTGCCAGCTACTTACGGACCTAAGGCCATGAGATTAAAACAAAGACCTAAACTTGATGTGGAACTGTTTGGGTAGCCCGCGAATTTTTTTTTTTTGTTTTGTAATTTGCTGGCCAGTATTAGGTAATTTGTTCATTAATTTAGTTAATGACTGTCATGGCGATTGGCTTTTGGGGTAGAACTGACAATTAATTTTATGGTGCAAGAATATTTGTCTCCGTTTTTTTTTTAATCCTTGTAAAATATCCATCGACATTTACAAACGTATTAAAAACATATTTTGTTACCACCCCAACTTTTACGTATTTGTATAGTGATGTGACTGACATAACAGTATCGACTAAATCCAATAATGATGGGAAATTATCGATGTTTTCGCCGCTCGATAAATGTATTGTGTTTGAGTGCCCACAGGAATGCGTGTTTAAATGTTGGAATTGAGGAATGCAATAATTGCATGTCATAATTATTTTAGTCACAATAGACGAACTAAAATTTCTTAAAAAAAAAAAACTAACAAAAAAACACTCAAACATTTTTCTTCCTGTGAATAACTGAACCTCGTTTTCAGATTTAACATTTTTTTTTATCACAATTTTTCGGTAAGAAGTTTCACTTAGAAAAACCAACTTAAAGATATTGTAATGGTTTTAAATTTATTCGGTATTAATCATTTAGCGTGTTTATTTAGGTTTTTTTCTTCTAACATTCAGCCAACCAGTCTATGACCATGATAAAAGCATGTTTTTTTTTAATTTTTCTTTTTAATTCAGTTATTTACAGGATGTACCTTTTTACTGTGGAACTTCTTCTATTTAGATAACTGTGTAGTGTTTTCGTTTTTCTTATATGTTTTTTCTTTTTTACTAATTCAAGCATGGATTTTCAGCATTATGGGCACTAAGTCTCAGCCCTCTTGTTCAGGCGGAATGCCAAAGTAAGTACTGTTTTTCTTTTTTTTCTACAAAAACCAATAACTCTCGAGCTTTTAGGCTTTTGACAGAAATAAAATAAAAAAGCTAATAAAAGCCATTTTTACACTCGCCAGTTGCTTTTATGCTTACATTAATATTATAATTCACGTGAAAAACTTAGTAAAAATATTTAAAAAAAAAAATGTAAATTATGAAGATAATGTCGTAGACTGAGTTGGCTAACGTAATAAAGCAGATTTTTTTCTTCACAAAACAGTCAATGTCAGCTTTTTTGTTTTATTTTATATTTTTTGTTTAAATTACTTACAAGACTGCCAAAGGTAATACATCCGTAGTTAATCATTTACTAACAAAATTATTACGTAAGTAAAATTAGAAAAAATACATTAAATACTTTTTTTTGTTTATCTTCTATCTCTTTCGTAGTATTTGCATGTAATGTAGCTTTTTCCGTTTTTTTCGGATGAAACCCAAGCTTTTATTGATGCATTCTACAAAACAAAAAACACATTTGTCAAGGATTTGTAAGTATTTTATAATTAGGCGAAACATCTATCCGTAGAAGCTTGGATGAAGATCATTGATTGTTGTCACTTTTGCTAATTACTACTAGCCAAAATCCATTTGAAACCTAGCCATTAAAAATGTACATTTTAAGAACAGGGTACCATGATCTCTCATGCATGTATTTGCTTCAATGTGGGAAAGAGACGAAGTCAGACGTCTTGTAGAGCACCGTCTCTCTTGCACGCTGAAATGACATTAAAAAGTTACTGCTGTAAAAGATCGTGGTATCAGAAGGTTTACCATGACATCTTACAGCAGTTCTTATTCTTGTGTGAGAAAGAGATGGTGCTAGACACCTTGTATAGCTCTGTCTCTTTCCCACTGTGGAATAAGTTCAGTTTTAAGACGTCATGGTAGGGTAACAGGACATGTTAACACGTATATGAACAAACTGTTTTGCTTATATATAGGTACTGTAGACCACAAATCGATGGTAACATTGGCCGCAACTGACTGTGCACAATTAAAATAAAGTAAAAAACCAATTGATACTAGTTTTTTTTACAACTAAATGCGGTCTACTGTACCAATAGACAGGTTACCATGACATCTCATAGCAGTTCTTATTCCTGTGCGAGAAAGAGATGGTGTTAGACACCCTGTATAGCTCTGTCTCTTTCCCTCTGTAGAATAAGTTCTGCTTTAAGACGTCATGGTAGAGTAGCTGGTTTCAAATAGTCACTGGCAGGTGTGAATCTAGACAGTTTTTTTTTTTAAATAAAGCTGAGCTATCACGACTATATGTATGTTTGTTTGTCTGTTCGTAATATTTCGTGTGTTTATTGTCTTACTGTTTAGTTAGATATCCAATGGGGTAAGTAAAACTGTTTCTTAACAATAAGATATACACCGTCACTGATGCACAAACGCTAACAATGAACAAGTTCATAAAACACCATCATAACAGCTTCCTATATCATGAATCCAATGGCGGTAAAGGCCTAAATTCTGGTTGGACCCACTTTTTATACGGTTAAGCTTCAATTGTGCATTTTTAGAGCAGTCATCGTTTACAGGTTTAAGCTGCCATCATTATCATCATTCAGTAGGCCTACCATGACGTTTTAAAGCAGAACTTATTCCACTGAGGGAAAGAGATGGTGCTAGACACCCTGTATAGCTCTGTCTCTTTCCCTCAGCGGAATAAGTTCTGCTTTAAGATGATTTATTAGATTAGATTCATTATATATATTTGACGGGCCTGTTGGTCTAGTGGTTAGTGGCCCTGACTGCTGAGCCGGAGGTCGTCGGTTCGATTCCCACCCAGGACAAACTTTGTGTGATGAGCATGATTGTTTGTTCTGTGTCTGGGTGTGATTTATCTATAATATGTATGTATTTATAAATTATATAAGTATGTATATCAGTTGTCTGGTTACCATAACACAAGCTCTGCTTAGCTTGAGATCAGATAGCCGTGTGTGAGTTGTCCCAAGATATTTATTTATTTATTTTGTATTAACTTCATCCAGTGTTTAACCATGATGTTAAAACTTACATCTATCATCTGCAATCACGCTTAGATAAATACTGAACATACAAATATTATTTAGAAAGGTAAAAATCCCGCCTGCATGAACACGTAAACTAAAATGAAAGAAACAAGATTGTATTTAAAACTAGCTGTGTTTAGCGGTTTTAACCGCTGTTTAGGTTTCCTTCTAAAACATAACCATCCTTATCTCTTAAGGTCTATGAAAATTTGATGACGACCGATTCTCCGATCTGCTGATTTTTATGATTTTGGTACAGAAATATTTGAGACACTGGAGACGGACATAGGCTATTTCTTTTTTTAAAAATGTGTGAAAAGAGGGAAAAAGGAAAAACTTAGCGTTGTTTTTATAATAAACTAACTGTGCCCAGCGGTTTCACCCGCTGAGCTTTAGGGGTATGAAAAATAGATGTTAGCCGATTCTCAGACCTACCCAATATGTACCTACCCAAAATTTCATAAGAATCGGTCGAGCCGTTTCGGAGAAGTACAGTAACTAAAATTTGGACACGGAAATTTTATATATTAGACTAGCTGTGCCCAGCGGTTTCACCCGCTACTCACTTAGGGGTATGAAAAATAGATGTTGGCCGATTATCAGACCTACCCGATATGTACACAAAATTTCGTTTAAATCGGTCCAGCCGTTTCGGAGGAGTATGGGAACGAAAACTGTGACACGAGAATTTTATATATTAGATAGATAAGGCGCTAGGGCAAAAACTACAGGTAGCAGGTACCTGCAAATCAGGAAAGGACAACTGTGTTACCCCAAATTTAACGCAAGCAAAGCCGCGGGCAAAAGCTAGTACCTAATAACATAAAACTAGATGTCAAAGTAGATGTCAGTGTCTAGATGTCAGTCAAAGAAAAAAGTAGCAAGCAAACACACGGTAGTAAACTAGTTACAAAAACAACATCTTCATCCTAATTTATCAACGCTACATTATAGAAATAATGGCAAGAAGTTATGAAAGAATTTACATGAAAATCACGCATCAAAAATAAACGACTTTCGCCGTGTATCTAAAAATGGCGCCTGCGACGGTTGTAGACCACGGCAGTACGATCGTGACGTTTGAAATCAGTTAAAATTAGCATTTAATTAGGTAATGACTGTCTTGGTCTGTTGTTTGGATGTTTGAGCGATATCTTTTTGATGTTTTTTGAAGTCTGTGTACACACAGCTAGAAGTCGATGTAACTTTTATAGTTCTGAAACAAAACGCGTTGAATGAGTAAGAATAGTGGTCAGTGAACGATGTAAGTTAATAATAAATAGACAAAAGTTATTCGGAGAGGTAGGTCATCGCCCTTAGTCTTCGCTTCCAAGCTTCTCTTGCCCTAATTCTAATTTATAATGAGATCAGCACAGCCTGTCTTGTTCAAAACTTTTTGTCATCATCTGCCTAGCCTTTTCCCAACTATATTGGGGTCGGCTTCCAGCCTAACCGGATGCAGCTGAACATCAGTATTTTACATGGAGCGACTGCCTATCTGACCTCCACAACCCAGTTAGTACTGGGTTTTACGATATCCCTTGGTAAGACTGTGTTGTCAGATTTTCGGAACACTGAGTACCTGTAACGACTGTCAAAGATCTAAAAATGACAGCTGGGACCAACTTAACGTGCTTTCCGAGGCACGGAGGAAACTCGGTATGTAACGGGTGGTCACCCATCCACAGACGAACCTAGGCAAGCGCGGCTTAACTTAAAGATCGACCTGAGCGGCTGCTATTATTTAGCCACGAGCTCCTCAAAATTCTTGTGTACTCTTTTATTATATGACGAGTGCAAATGTTGAAACAGCCAAGTCAGACAGCTCAACATTGCACTTAGCATTTCGAATAAACCTTTTTTCGGATGGGTTATTATCAAGTAACTACTCTCTGAGTGAAGCGGAAGGGAGTGTCAGACTTTTACTGACTAAAACCTATCCATGTTCCTTCTTTTGGCCTTTGTTTTTCGGGGCCGCGGTATCTCTTTAGAACAACTCGCAACGCGGAGGCCCTGGCATGCTCCTCTGTTTTGCTGTCATCAATGAGGCGCGCGTGGACCACTAACGCGCCGTCGACACGGCCTGTCCTAACCGAATGCACGGACGGTGAGCTACCTATTGCTCATCGTCAACAGACCTGCATCTACGGTGGCCGGGAGTCCTAGAGCGTTCCCGCGGCGGCAGGGTTTGAGGTTCTCTCCCTCAAACGCCCGGCCACCTCCTTCGCTAGCATAACTGCTTCTCAGAAGGAAGTGACCGCTCCCAATCTGGCATATCTTACAATCAAACACTCGAGCACTATTATGATCACATCTTATTAGGCATTCTCATCGAAGAAGCTAGAGCTTCAACTGCAGTAACATTCATTAATTTTCCTGCCCTTGTCCCATTCTATTTCGGGTTGGCGCAACACGTTTTCTTCTTTCATTCTCCCCTATCACACGTCACGGCATCATTTACTCCTTTCTCCTTCATATCTTTCCTTACACAATCCATCCATCTTTTCATTGGCCTTCCTCTCGCTCCGTCAATCAACATTCAGATCCATCACTGTTTTAGTCACATGTCCTGTAGTAACATAAAAGGCTCACTATGCCTACCTTCCCTTCATTACAATACTATTTTTCATTTCGATAAGATGACAAAGCAAACATGACACAATCGATAAAACTAATTGGTTTATGATATTTGCGTCGCAACCCTACATGTGTCATTAGCATCATTAGTGATGTAACCGTCTCAAATTGGTTTATTGTGGATAAATATAGATTAAGCTTATTTAGAGGATTTTTATCGCCTTAAAAAATAGTCCTTACGCAAGTGAAATCGTGCATTTTGATTTGAATGAGGAAACTTTGTCATTACGGCTGAGCCGCTAGGCAAGGGTGTTATAAAGCCGATAACAGCGGTGGTATATTCTGACGTGAATTAAACGACGTTTTTAATAATTAGAAAATAGCTACGCCCGCGACTTCATCCGTGTGGCATAGTTACTTTGGGCTAACACTAACTTTAAACCGCGTGATGATCGAAAATAAAAATCTTTTCCTCTTTTTTTCCCTCTGTCTCCCCCTTCTCTCACTATTTAAAAAAATAATTAGCCTATGTCCGTCTCCAGGGTCTCGACTATCTCTGTATCAAAATTCATCAAAATCGGTTAAGCCATTTAGGCGTGAAGAGGTAACACATGAACAAACTCACTTTCGCTTTTATAATATTAGTAAGGAAGTAAGGATTAATTAAAAAACAAAACAGAACAAAAAATATCATAAATCAATATGAAACTTTGATTTAATTTGTTTTTTGCCGAGCTTTGTCTTGTCATACTAAAGGAGAAACACAGGTTAAGTTAGAAATAAGAAATTCAAATATTTGGCGCAGTGGCTGAGCGAACGACTGCTGCGCTGCGTGTCGCGGGTTCAATTTGGGTCTTTCTGTTTGTGTATGTTAGTTTAAATCCTAGTGCGGGGGCAACGTGTTAAAAAAAGACTAAAGACATTAGTCTTTAAGGGGAAATCTAACGGGCCTGTGGTCGGTGAGCAATGGGTAGCTCACCGTCCGTCCGTCTATTGACGACAGGCCGTGTCGACGGCGCGTTCGTGTTTCACGCGCGCCCCAAAGAAATGTCAGCAAAGCAGAGGGGCTTGCCAGAGCCTCAAAAGGCAACAGAAGGAACATGGGTGGATTTTAGTCAGTACAAGTTTGACACGCCCCCCCCGCTCCGCCCAGAGCTGGGGAAGTTGATGATTTCCCACCCGAAAAAAAGGGGGAAATCTAAATTAGAGGCTATTTTCATTTTAAATTCTCAGGGAGACACGAGATGTAATGAATGTCACGGAAAATCGTGTCACAATTAACGTTACAAAAGGAGTATTGAAGTAATAAATTCACTTAGGTATGTCATCGCGTCTTGTAAGAAGGAGAAATTTTCTCCCCAGTCCTTTACTGGTATGTATGTAGATGTAGAAATTAAACCGACCAATTAGGAGTTGGACTCGGGTTTTTTTTAAACTTTGCCCAACACTAGGAATATCTCCTGTATCGTAGGTGCGTTTACAAACATTTAAACTCACTACATAAACAGCCAGACCCGAAACAACTATCTGCAGGTCATACAAATATTTGTTCCGTGCGGGAATCGAAACCGCGACACGCAGCGCAGCAGTCGATCGCTCAGCTACTGCGCCAAACTTGCTGTCAAACTTGCGACTTAAACGCTAATTTCTTTTGCTTGCGTAGACTTAGAGGGTCGATTTTTTTCACCGTTTCAAGGGACTTAGTATATGGTTTTAATGTCAACTCGATGCCTCTACTTGGTCACGAGATAAATGGCTTTGACAGACAGACGGACAACAAAGTGATCCTATAAGGGTTCCGTTATTATCCTTTCAAAGTTTGGAACCCTAAAAAAAAATTGAGCCCCAAACTAACCACACTGAACTCTATTGAGCACAAAGCCAAGAGGTCCAGAGCCTCCGCCTGCCGAAGTTGCGGGTTGTTCGAAAGAAGCAATAGAAGGAACATGGGTGGGATTAAGTCAGTAAAAGTCTGACACTCCCCCTCGCTCCGCCCAGAGCCCGGAAAGTTATTTGGTGATTTCCCACCCCAAAAAAAAAGTCAAGAGGTTCATTGGTGACATTTTTCAGCTGGGTACCAATCTTCATAGCTTGGCCTACCACCGCAAATTTGCATACTTGTCAGACTTTTATAGCTTTGGCCAGCGGCTTCGCTCGCGTTAAATTCAGGGTAATACAGTTCCCCTTTCCTGATTTGCAGGTACCTGCTAACTGTAGTTTTTTTTCCCTTGCGCCTTAGTTATTGTAATAGCAAAGCTTAGTTTTCCCTTTTCTTCCCTCTTTCTCCCACATTTCTCACTTAAAAAAAAAAGAAACCCTTTGTCCGTCTCCAGGGGTCCTAATTATCTCTGTACCAAAATTCATCAAAATCGGTTTTGCCATTTAGGCGTGAAGACGTATCAAACAAACTTACTTTCGCTTTTATAATATTAGTAAGGATACTTAAGTGTGGCTGAGAGCTCCATGACTCAATGCCACCATCGCTCTTCTACCATTGGAATTCCACACTTGAATACCCGTATTTCATCCTGAGGGACTGCCTATCTCATCCCCACAACTCACTTACAAGGAAAAATGATATACACTTTACAATATTCCCAAACCATTGCAACTCTGTGCGCCAGAATAAAAAGTGGCGACCACCAGAAAAACGCCGTGGCAATTGACTGCGTAGACTAAGAGATTTTTCAGATTTGACTCATATATTCAATAGGGTATTTTACTTTATATAAAAGAAATTCTAAAAATATACAATTCAGATAGCTTAGGCAACAAGCAATCAGAAAATGTTAAATTTAATTAATAAAACAACTGAATAAATTTTAAAATTTATTTCAAAGTTTTCACTTTTTTTAGTCTGTTGTTTTAAAGCCAAACAGTGTCCGCCATGATTATTACGTCATATGGTCATGGAAACAAAAAACTGACAACTGTCAACTGAGCAACTATTACTATTTTTGTATTATAAAACTTTACATTTAATTTTTATTAAAATAGTAGTAATAATACCATGGAAGAAATAAATACCACCATTATAATAATACAATAAACTATAGTGAAAAATACAACTAAACAGAAAGACTAATAACAGCGCATTTTGTTTATAACCAACTGACGTCATGACCACAGAGTAACATGGCGTCAAGCGTTTTTGTGATTTTACGCGCGAAAATAGAAATTGTAAAATTGAAATGCAGTTTTATGGCACTTATCGATTGAATTATTTTTTTTGTTTTTTTTTGGTGGTTTACTAGGACCCTAGGATCAAAATGAGATACTTTTTAAAAATGGGTGTAATACCGTATTCTGATCCCTTTGTGCTGTGAAATTTTAATTTCAACTCCATATCTCCACACGTTCCCCAGATACAGGGTCTTGAACCTGCCGGGGTTGCGGGTTGTTCGAAAGAAATACCGCGGCCTCGGAACGTAAAGGGCAATAGAAGGAACATGGGTGCGCTTTAGCCAGTACAAATTTGATAGTCCCCCTCCGCTCCGCCCACAGCGGGGGAAGTTATTTGATGATATTCAAAAAGGGTCTTGACAGACAGACAGAAAAGAACAAAGTCATCCTATAAGGCTTCCCTTTTCTCCCCTTGAGATATGAAACCATTAAAACATAATGTCCACAGTCCATATCTGAAGGAGCCTTTACAACTGGGGTAACCTCTAAGGTCCTTTACCTCGGTAAGACTGTCAGAAGTTCCTGTCAGAGTTCCAACAATAGTAACACTATTGGCAAAGAACCAGTCCAGATGGCAATAACCCCACGACCCTGCTTCTAATGCCCTACTTTCCACCATGAACCGACCCAGACATACAGGCGACAGCCGTTATACAACCACGGTCGGCTCTAATGGGCAATTTAGCCGCTTTTTTTCAATTCCAGCTATTGGAATATATTACAAGGACTAGCACAGGTTTCCTTGACATGCCTCGCGTGTCTGAACAGCCTTGCTGCGGTTTAGCACTGACTATAAATAGCCTAGGACGTGGTATAGATTTTTATCGTGTAGGTAAGTGGGGAATTGCAACAGGTCGAGTTGAGGTTTGTGCAACGAGAAACTTGGCTGTTTTTAATGTCCTATACCAGAAAGGGAAAAAAATGAATCCTTGTTGGATCATTTTGTTCTCTGTTTGTCTGTCTGTTAAGACTCTTTATCTTATAAACTCGTGGAGGTATCATGTTAAAATTAAAACTGTATCCTCAATCTGTGGTGTCTCGGGAGTGTGCAAAAATCAACCATCGACGCATATGGCCGTTTCAGTCGCTAGTTTGTAAGGAGCCCTCAATGCGCAAGTCTAACTAGCACTTGACCGGTTTTTTTAGAAGATTTCTGCTGTGTATATCCCGTTTTTGACAGGTTCAGACATTAGATCTTGTCTGTAACACTTGATAGGCTTGACTTATTTATCTAATGGCGTTTGTGGAAGGAGACACCACAATTTTGCCAATATCACGTAGGTACTATGGTAGACAATCAAACGCTGGAGACTATATCAGTAATTATTATTGATGAATAGAACACAACAAAGAGCGAGGAGGAGGAGCTCGTGGCTAAATAATAGCAGCCGCTCGGACCGATCTTAAGGTTAAGCCGCGCTTGCCTAGGTTGGTCTGTTGATGGGTGACCACCCGTTACATACCGAGTTTCCTCCGTGCCTCGGAAAGCACGTTAAGCCGTTGGTCCCGGCTGTCATTTGTAGATCTTTGACAGTCGTTACAGGTAGTCAGTGTTCCGAAAGTCTGACAACCAGTCTTACCAAGGAGTATCGTATTACCCAGTATTAACTGGGTTGTGGAGGTCAGATAGGCAGTCGCTCCATGTAAAATACTGATATTCAGCTGCATCCGGTTAGACTGGAAGCCGACCCCAACATAGTTGGGAAAAGGCTAGGCAGATGAATAGAACACAACAAAGAGTTTATATGATTAAAAAAAATTAACAAACAAATAATGAACCATTTTCTGCACAGACATTTCAGACACAGTGTTCAAAAAGAGCACTTGATAGGCTAGCTAGAGGAGTTTCTGGTAGCACCAACGTTGACAGTTGCGCTACGACCCGTATAATACAGGGTATGCCAGTTGTCAGACAACCAGGCTCTGACATACCATGAAGGATATTATAAACACGCCCAATTGAGGCAGACTCGCTCCCCGAGGGTTCCGTGGAAACTTACAACATGTACAGCCGTATCTTTTGACTGTGTAGACTTCAAAAGTTGTCTTGTGTTTTCAACAGCTCCAATAGACCGCAGATTTGAGTATATGGATTATTAGCTTTCGCCCGCGGCGTCGCTCGCGTTAAATTCGGTATAACACACCAAGCAAACCTGCAGTTTTTGCTCTTGCGCCTGATTGATTTGTAATAGCAACGCTAAGTTTTCCCTTTTCTTCCCTCGTTCACCCTCATATCCCTTTTTTTAAATAAAAATTAGCCTATTACCGTCTCCTGGTTCCCAACTATCTCTGTACCAAAATTTATCAAAATCGGTTTAGCCATTAAAGCGTGAAGAGGTAACAAACAAACAAACTCACTTTCGCTTTTATAATATTAGTAAGGATTAATTTCAACTTGATACCTCTACGCGTTCCTGAGATACAGACAGACAGAAATATAAAGGCTCCATTTTTTCCTATTGAGGTTCGAAGCCTTATAAGAAATGGTGGAGCTATGTCAAAAGCCATACTTGCGCCTCCAAGACCAATGGTTCCTGTTTGGAAGGAAGTGATCCTGTCAACCGGTCGGAACTCTGGGATGCTTGTGACAAAATTGAACAAACACTGCCTTACTCCAGGGGATCTGGTTCATCCTCGTCGATCGCGCTTGCGACCTCTAAATGAACCAACCAGGGTCTAGAGATTACAACGAGGATCTGGGTATATTGGGTTCAGCAGTATTTTACATGGAGTGACTGCCTATCTCATGGAGTGAGTGACTACCTCCACAATCCAAGCCAGAGAGTAGGCAATACGATACCCCTTGGTGACTTGATGGACTTGGATTGACTTTTGGACATCCGACTACTTAGTACGGCAGGCAACTATCAAAGATGTACAAATGACAGTGAGAATATAAATCTTTCTTTCTTCTCATACATAAAATGCTCATGATACAGTTTTGGTTGCAGTTTTAGTTACTCCTTCGAAACAGCTTAAAAGATTTTTATGATAAAAATACATATATAAATATCTTGGGACAACTCACACACGGCTATCTGATCCCAAGCTAAGCAGAGCTTGTGTTATGGTAACCAGACAACTGATATACATACTTATATAATTTATAAATACATACATATTATAGATAAATCACACCCAGACACAGAACAAACAATCATGCTCATCACACAAAGTTCATCCTGGGTGGGAATCGAACCCACGACCTCCGGCTCAGCAGTCAGGGCCACTAACCACTAGACCAACAGGCCCGTCTAATATGATATTTTATTATACATGCGGTAGGTCTGAGAATCGATCGTAAACTATTTTTCTCGGTTGAAACCGCTAGGCACAGCTAGAAAATATACAAAATCATCCAAAAATCACTCTTCAGCTTACTACACTATCATATATTTTCGGAAGCAACAAACGGATTCCTTTTAAAATATAATTGCACTAAACAATCATTCTCCAATAACATTTGTGCATCAGTTATAAATACTAACTGTCCTTACTAGTCGACCTACACAATTTATATGACAACTGTTTCAAATTTGATCAATTGCAACGCTTCTTTAGATTAGCTTGCACTAGCTGGACGTAACTAATAAGAACTGAGGTATTTGAAGACCCGAGGTTGCGTGTTTACGAAAGAGATACCGCGGAACATAAAGGGCAAAAGGAGGAACTTATGTGGTTTTAGTCAGAAAAATCTGACAGTCCCACCCGCTCCATACTTAATGTTTTTTTTTAATTAATGATTTTTCGTCCGCAAAAAAAGAAAGGTATTTGAAGACAGCTTTACATATCCAGGAGTTGTGCATGGCACACACCGTAAAGGTCCTCAATACAGCTGCTGGCTGCCTTCTGGCTGTGGCCAGCGATTTTTGACGGGTCTTTCAGTTCATTGTCTGTTAAAGTTCAGAGTCTAATCCGTTACGTTTATCCCACACCATTTGAAACTTGAAGCTACGTCTGGACTCTCTGGAGATAGTCAATCCGTCGTTCATACTATTAAAGGGATCTCCTTCACTAAGCGACCACTATAGAAACAAAATTTGGGACCAAAATTTCTTGCTGGTTTTGGCTGCAGCCAACTAGAAATTCGTAGTCAACTACAACTCTTCATTAATGGCTTTTGTGGACGAGAGATACTACAATTTTGCCAATAACACGTGTAAACGGGTAATAAACTATCAAATGCTAGAGAATATTTAGCAAGTAATAAAAAATTCGTAGTCATAACCACGTATGTAGCGATATCCCAAAATCTGGCAAAGGTGCACGTCTTGCTACATCGTTCTCACATAGTTTACCATATTAACACGAAAGATGTAACCAAGTTTTTGTAACAATATTCTGATCTAAGGAGTGTCCATGGAGTTTCTTGCCCATTCTTCTCCATAGAGATCTACGCTTTGGAATGGACAACTACAGTACTTTCACAGTTATTATGCCTTGTGACTGGGACTGTAGCTTCATTTTATTGTTGTCAATGTTCTGACAGTTCAAAAGTGCCTGTAACTGGCCTACTTGAAATAAATGATCAAATCAAATCAAATCATTTATTTCAATAAGACCATTACAGGCACTTTTGAATGTCAAGAAACAAAATGAATCTACAGTCCCGGTCACAAGGCATAATAACTTGTGAAAGTACTGTAGTTGCCCATTCCAAAGCGTTGATCTCTATGGAGAAGAATGGGCAAGAAACTCCATGATTTTGATTTGATTTGTTTTCCGTAGAAGACTTACTTGTCACTGTCAATTGTCTTGGTCGACTGGAACATCCACCTCTTCAAATCAAAACTAACCTCAAAAATTTCAAAATGGCTGCTACAATACGCTAATCGTTTTCTTAACCTGTTCTCAGCACGAACGATATATTGTTACGAGTGCGACAGTTGGACGGACCCACGCTGCAAGGATCCCTTCAACTACACGGCACTGCCGAGAGACCAGCCTCCATTGCAGACTTGCAACGGGTGCTGCGTCAAAATGGTCCGATATTCTAAGAGTCGTGAGTATCTTCATCATTTACCTAGCATTATGAAAGCAGCCTATTACTGTATCCGAGAGGCTCTCATGGCCTCTGCTTGTTGGGGTTGCGGGTTGTTCGAAAGATATACCGTCGCCCTGAAACAGAAAGGGGGCACAAGAGGGAACGTGGATGGGTTTTAGCAATACGCGTCTGACACTCCCTTCGCTCCGTTTAGAGCGGAAGGATTTTTATTTAAACAAAGTGTCGTTGTACAACAAAAAATCCTTACTAATATTATAAAAGCGAAAGTAAAGTTTGTTTGTTTGTTACGTCTTCACGCCTAAATGGCTAAACCGATTCTGATACTTTGGTGGGAAATGAGAGAGGATGAGGATACAATCAATAAGGCGCAAGGGCAAAAACTACTGGTAGCAGGTACCTGCAAATCAGGAAAAGGGAACTGTGTTACTCCGAATGTAACGCGAGTCAAGCCCCGGGCAAAAACTAGTCCTGTATAAATTAATGTCATTATTAAACAATGCGAAGTGAACAATAGAATGAACTAAACACGTGGTTGACCCATAGATTACTTTTTTTATAAGAGAAGACGATATAGCAACGCTAAGTTTTCCCTTTTCTTCCCTCGTTCTCCCTCATATCCCACATTTTTTTAGCCGTCTCCTGGTTCCCAACAATCCCAACTGTATCTGTACCATAATTCATCAAAATCGGTTTAGCCATCAAGGCGTGAAGAGGTAACAAACAAACAAACTCATTTTCGGTTTTATAATAGGTTTTAATATCAGTAAGAATGCCATAATTAAACAATGCGAAGTGAACAATAGAATGAACTATAGCACGGCCAACGAGAAGCGATACCAAATGTAAACAAAACCCATGCTAAAACCCCATCTAAAATGGCCGCCCGAATGTTGGCGAACCCGTCTTAACGTTGTCATGTTTTTGCCGGGAGAACGAGACATTACGACAAAGGCACAAGATGGAAAGAGCTAAATATTAGATTGTCAACGCCACAGTTGTTCTTTAGGTAATGACCTTTCGTATCGCTTTTCGTTTGCCGTACTATAAAAAATGTGGCTGACCCATAGATAACATCGTTCACAAGAGAAGCCGATGGAAATCATGTTATCCATAACACGTATCCACTGCTAGGCAACCTAAAGATAAAAATCCTCGATCAGATATGAGAAAACGTGTGTAGTTTATTTCCCATTAAAAATACCGGCCTACTCAAGTAATCGTTCATTAAAACGTTTCTTTAAACCCGCTATTCGAATTGGGCTGCTTGCCAAACTTCAGAATGTAGTTTGTTGTTTTTTTGGCAATCGGCAACCCAGCGGCCATTTGTCATCTCTTGACAATTTTAATGAGAGTAGACGATTCTGTTATTGTTTTAGTTTTTACGAGCTTTGAACCAAATGTATTATATCAACAAATAACATCACATTTCTAATAACCAAAGAGTTAGACGCAATTCGGTGTTTATGTTCAGCCTTAACAAATAAGGGACAATTATAAATAATAAATAAATAAATATCTTGGGACAGCTCACACACGGCTATCTGATCCCAAGCTAAGCAGAGCTTGTGTTATGGTAACCAGACAACTGATATACATACTTATAAAATTTATAAATACAAACATATTATAGATAAATCACATTCAGACACAAAACAAACAATCATGTTCATCACACAAAGTTTATCCTGGGTGGGAATCGAACCCACGACCTCCAGCTCAGCAGTCAGGGCCACTAACCACTAGACCAACAGGCCCGTCAAATTTATATCAAGAAGCTCTTAGCTAAATAATATCTGCCGCTCTAGGATATTTAAGTTAAGCCGCGGGTGCCTAGATTAGGGAACCAGCTGCCTAACGAGAGCCTCCTCAGATGTTGGTTGGCAATTCTGCCATTGGCAGATGTGATTATCGGCACAATGATCGCTGAGTCCACATCCCACATGTCGACAACCTTGCCAGCCAAATCAATATACTTGATTTGTAAATATAAGATCTTTATTATGTCTTTAAATTATTTAGATTTTTTAATTTATTTAGATTTTAATTTGAATTTTGCTTTTTATTTACTCTGGACGCTCTTACTGTGCACGTCTTTCTACATCGTTCTCACATATTTGTATAATCTCAACATGAATGATGTAAATACGATTTTGTAAAAATATTATAATTTAAAAGAGTGTCCATGGAGTTTCTTGCCCATTCTTCTCCATAGAGATCAACGCTTTGGAATGGGCAGCTACAGTACTTTCACAAGTTATTATGCCTTGTGACCGGGCCTGTAGATTTTTTTTTTCTTGACATTCAAAAGTGCCTGTAATGGTCTAATTGAAATAAATGATTTGATTTGAATAATAACCTCCTTTAATGTAAATGATATACGCATTGCTAGGAGCTCTTAATCACCAGGACATTGCTAAACCTACTCACTTATTCCATTGTCTCATTTCAGCGTACGAGGTGGTCCGGCGAACCTGTACATCGCAACTACAAATAAATCTTTTCATGGTAGATCACGTGTGTATGATGGAAAGTACTGGCACAGGTCACATGTGCTTCTGTGAGGAAGATATGTGCAATGCCGCGCGCACGCCGGTCGCAGCACTGGCCTTGGTCGCAACACTAGTCGCATGCGCATGCCTCAGGTGAAGTAGGCGTAGAGACTGCCCCGAGCGGTCGATTGTCGAGTATCAATGTCGATGACTCACGAATACTGTCCGTTTTTCACTTTCATACAACGTTGCTGTCAACGCAACGTCGGTTTACGTCGCCGCGCCGACTATACGAGTAAATCATCGATATTGATAGATAAGTGACAAGTGTCAACTGTCCAGCCCTATCTAAAGAAACTCACTAGTGATGTGTGTTAGATAAGTTATAATATAGCGATGTATCGACAATCGATCGAGTGTACCTTTGGGCCCTACCCTAGCTGAGATTTAATTACATTTTTCGTCCAAACGTAGATGTAGTCTAGTCTTGTGGTGCTTAGTTTTAACAACACGGCGTTTAAAACTATTCCCGTTAAAAGCCGCATCAAAAATGCTTAGCTTGAACTTTTTGAGATCATAGCGAGTTAAGATTGTGAGGGCTTTTCAATTTTTCAGGGAATTTTTGCATAAAGCCTTCTTGTTAAAAAAAACCAATATGTATGAAATAGGAAATGTCTTTGATAGGAAAAAACACCTTTGATAAACACCATAATATAGTTAAATGCAGATCGGACATACAAAAAAATCGGTAATGAGTGCAGTGCAGTTGGATTTTTAATCGATTATAGGAATAAACTTGAAATTCATTCCTTAACTCACTCAAAATAAAAGAATAGATTTTAATAAACCTTAAAAATCGGAAAGCCCCACAAAATAAAACCAAAGTTTAACATAAATAAAATAGTCCTATCAGCTTTAAGCTTCCGGTTTGTGCTGTCAGAACTAAGCACATTTTTCTTCTAAGGCTAATCTCATGTTCAGCGATTTTTGCTCTAAAATTATTAATAAAAGTTTTCCTGGATTTAGCATGTACATACTGCTCAGTATAGACGCGTTAGTAATAATGAGAATCATAGTTATGTCAGTGTGTTTGACAGAACTAGATAGCAGTTGCGGTTTTACCGATAAAAATTAAATCGCAAATCCCCACTGCCATCTAGTAGGTTTTTCGAGTACTAATTTCTCCTGCGAACGCTTCTGATTGGTCCAATTATCGACCAATGAAATTTGCTCATAGTTGCACCTAATCTTAGAAGTGGGCACCTGTAGATAGAAAAAAACGCCGAAATTGGGATGAAACTAGCGTGTACTGCCGAAATATAGTCGAATAGTTACAAGTAAGTGCATCAAATTGGTGAAATCAGTTTCTGAGATTAGCGTTAAAAAACGGTTGTGTTTTTATGGTCTTCTGAAAAGACGTAGGTAATTAAATTGTCAATTCAGTTCTTTTAATTAATTTAGCGTGTATCAAAAGTTTGATTTTAATGAAAAAACCCATTTTTACAATGAAAATATTACGTTCGCAATTTACTTGCAAAAGAGTTATCGATAGAATGGAATATTGTCACATCTCCATTTTAAAACGATGCGGATAATATAGTGATGTGAAATATGAATATCGACATTTAAATAGTTTTTAAAGTTAAATGTAGTATAATTTAAATCAGAAGCTAGAATATATTTAAAAGCCTTTAATTTAAAATTAAGGTTCCTACAAATATAATTTTGACATTTATTTTTCTTAATCTGCGGGTGACATAGATTATAGAAAAAAAAAACAAAATAGTAAAAAGTATGCTAGAATTTAGTCGCAAAGTATGGGGTTTTATAATAATAGTGTAAAGAATAAATAATTTTATGAAATTAAACACCAAGTACATTTTAATCATTAATATTAAGTTATAAATAAATAATATATTGTAGGGTTATAAAAGTGCGCTTAGTGACAAGTATTACTTGTTCATAACAGCACTATGTGATCTATGAAAGGGCGATTATTTTAAGCGGTATAACACAATTAGCGCCATCTATCTTGCTTCAAATGAACTAAAACATCCTACATCGCGCTATCAAAGTTATCCGCGACATAAAAGGCGAGTTTCTCTTCTGTCCGTCCAGGGATTCTAGTGGGCGACATGGTACACCAAATATTTTCTTTAAGGCATTAAAATTACGAATCCTGAAAGAAAAGGATTGTGTAGTTTTATGAAACCACGGTAAAACTGAATCTCTTTTCACATTATAGACATTTAGACGTCCCTATTCTGCGGCCGACCGTCACGCGACTTGCAACGCACAGAGGAATAAGTGTGACACGTGTAATGAAAAATTCACTTTAAAAAACTAATTTTTAGCCATCTCTTGTCTGCATTTAGTGTGAAAAATAGTTATATACGAATCAGATACATCATATTGAAACAGCTTAAATATTGAAGGTACGCTTTATATGTACCTAAGTTATAGCAATCCTATAAGGAATAATGAACTCATATTTCACCCGTGACAAACGATAAATGAATTTGGATTTTCACAGCGGTTTATAGTGAAAGCTTTAAGTATGACGAATAGAATCTCGTCTTTGATGGATGCAGGTTAATCAATGTCCACCCTGATACAACAAGCCTTACACAACCGTCCGCCAGTTATTTACCAAACATACCATATCCCACATCTGGTCAGAGGAGAGGTCTGGGGTCTAATATGGCCGCTATTGCAGAATCATAACAGGTATATGAATCTTAAATGCTTAATTAAAATCACAAATTTTCCGTTTTTTTTCTCGAATAAAGTTGTGTCCTGGTCTAGTGAAACAGAGGCGCCATCTGTTGTTCACTGCTGGAT
Source organism: Ochropleura leucogaster (assembly GCA_958449745.1). NCBI lineage: Eukaryota > Metazoa > Arthropoda > Insecta > Lepidoptera > Noctuidae > Ochropleura > Ochropleura leucogaster. The sequence continues at coordinate 10,288,097 of OY288227.1, forward strand.
ACTTTTTTGTGACTTCAGTATAGAGAAAAAGAAGATGCTTTAGGCGACGTCGCTCGGTCCATCTCTTTCCTATGCCGATGATAATGAAATGAAATCGGAACCAAATCGTATCAATAACGGAATGTAATATTAATTTTATATTCCAGCTAGAGTAAAAAATAAATTCTTTTTATTTTAATGATACCACCTGCTTTTATGAATGCTGGTGAACCAGTATTCAACTCTGTGTCCAAGTCTTTAAAACCAATATTTAAGAATTATTGTACACAAGCATTTGTTGAACCTTTTTTTAATAAATAAATCATAACGAGATCGTATCAAAATTGAACACCACAACGTAGTCCGCCAGTTATACCGCTTAAAATACCCCTATATACCGCAAAAATCTTGGGAGATTAAAAGTAATATCGTAGACGCGAAATATTGTTAGTACAAAAATATATTTTTCAGCATAATTTTGCTAGATTTAGAAATAAAAACCCGATGTCATAGCAGGATGTCAAAATGTATAATAAAAAGGTTTTTATCGCATTAGGGTTTGTCTAGCACTATCTTTTTGGCTGGATTTCCAGTCGCAAATGGCCTTAGCTTGTAGAAAGGTTATTTTATAGTTTTATTCTTCTCTGGAGTGGAGAAAGTGTTTATAGTTTATTCTATCAGAATTTTCTCAGTAGCAACCTGGAGTTGGCTTTATGCCCAGTTGATGGCGAAATAAAATGTGTACTCTTCGGTACATCTCTAGTTAACTTTCCCCAGGAGAGTATTGTGATCTTCTCTATTATCTATGCTCGCAAGAAAAACTCATGTCATAATAAAAGTACATACGTCAGCAAAATAGTTAGAAGTAAAAAATAAAAATGGATTGAGTGGTATTATGAAACCACGGTAAAAGTGAAACTTTTTTTCACATTATAGACATTTAGACGTCCCTACTCCGCGGCCGACCGTCACGCGACATGCAACACACATACGAAATAGTTTGAGACGATGTAATAAAAGTTTCACTTTAAAAACTATTTGCTTTTAAAATTATTCTGTTTATGAAGAAAGCTGATTAATATTTATTATCAGTCTACTTGTCATGGCATGATCTCGATTTTCGGCAACTGTCAGCTAGTTGCTACCTGCTACCCTACGAAGATCAACTAAGTGGAAACCCACTCCACAAAGTTGATCTTCGTGAGGTGGTAAGGCCTTACGCTGCCGATACAGTGAATGAAAGCGGTGACCTACGTAATATGGTGGTTTATTTCATTCAAAAACTAGACGCAAGGGTTATACCAGCACGTCATATACACACGTCGTATATAGTAACATCAAAGTAATACTGCCAGTATTACTTTGATGTTACTTCTGGGTGAGAAAGAGAGGATGCTATGCAGGCCATCTAGCTCCGTCTCTCTCACACATTGAAGTAAGATTAAAATAATACTGCTCTGAGAGGTGATAGTAGATGTCAGTTGTGAGAAATAATTTTAAACGGTCAAGGTATTAGGTAAAAGCTCAGTTAGAAAATATATAACGCAATTATTTATTTTATGTTATGTAGGGTAGGTTAGAAAAAATGATACAATGACAAAATAAGGTGCTAGACATCATAATCCTGTAGTTAGTTCAAACAAAAGCTAAATAAACAATAATGCGATAAAAAACAAGAATTTATAAATAAAAATATAAAATTTTATAAAAGTCACAAAAAATATACATTTTTATTAACCCACGCTAGCCAACGCTGAGAACGCAATTTATACATATAATTATACATTTAAATATTAATTATACATTTTGACGTCACACTCGACACGTTGACGTGTAACGTGTAATACAAAGTTGATATCCGTCATTATACCGGCTGAATATAGCAATAAAATAAAGAGGTTTAGAACTCTCTATTTATTAAAAACAAAATGGGATAAAAACTTGACAAACAGATACCAAGAGAGAGAAATATCAAATTTAAATGGACTTTAGGAACACAAAAGCAGGCAAAAAGCAAAATAAAGTGTAGGCGCAGAAAACTCAATAGAATAGTGGGACAAAATGTGTAAGAAAAATTGAGAATTTTAGTTAGCAGTTCATATTCCCCATTTTTCATCGATCGTCTAGCAAAATGCCTTGCGTATAGTAACTTAAAGATTCAAAAATGGTCGCATTTTTTTAAGTCTGGCAACATCCGATAATAACTGAATTAATTCTTCAAAAATGGATTCTAATTTTGATTATTTAAATATCTTTTTTATTGAGTGAAAGAGATAAAACTATACGGTACTGAATAGCGTCATCTCTTTCTAACAAACACAGATTTTCGGTAATGAAATGTGAAGTTTTTTTATATAAAGAGTTCTATACCTATTTATTTTGTAAACCTAATTTAATTGAATAGATAGATACGGGTGCAATACTTAATGAGCAAAGATTAGTGATAATAAATTCGTTACTAGTAATTTTAATAGAAGGTCTTAGTTGTAATTTTTACGGTGATTTAGTTAAGTAGCTCGCTTAGTGATAAAGAAAAACACTGAAATCTTCCCTGAAAACGATCTAAGAGATTTAGTGAAAATGGTGTTCAAATCCTTGAGTAGTTTTTGATATAAACCCGACCGAACGAGAATTATTAAAGGGCCGTTAACTCTTACATGATTATTTTTGAATCCGTTCTAATTAGCACTAGGTGTCGCTAAGATACCTAAATAAATGCCTAAATATTATTGGATTATTAGAATTAATATTAGCCGAGTAATTAGGTTCCTACAAAACGCTCTATTTAGAAATTAATTTAACTATTGTCTTATATTTGTTCTACTCCAGGTTATCGGTGATATTTTAATGAATTGCATATTATAATATGCTCACTAGCACATCAAATTATATGCCTTTGAATCGAAAATATCTAAAACTACTTCCTCTCTTTTAACTTAAGGCTCAGAATGATATTGCAAGGTTAACATTTACTTAAGCTACATAGTACATTAGCGTCCCATACCAAAATGAACCTTATTTGCATATAAGTCTGTTTTACTGTTTGTTACTGGACTGGACGCAGCATCCTCGGTCCTAAATTGAGGAGTAAAATGGGCTTACAGGCCTACAGTCAAGTAAAAAAGTAAAGCCTTAAGGACGTTACGAAATACGCGGCCACGACCAGAAGTTTTGGCTGGAGCGGCCATTATCTTAATCTTTTCTGTTCGTGGTCGTAGCCGCTTATTGTGTGGGGTCCCTAATTGTAGTCTATGTTCCCGTATATGCCTTTTAGCCGGTCACATTAATACAAACGCAGATGATATGAGTATACAATGTTATATAATTTTAGTAAAAAAGGGCCTCAAGAGTCTTTCACACCGTAAAAATCACAACAAGAAAACTTAGGCTGTATTTAAAGAGGAGTGCAAAGCATATAATAGGTATTATAAATATGTAAAATAATAAATGAAGAAAAAAAACAAATATATAAATAATAATAATAACGACAGTCAAGATTATGTACTTCCTAAAATTGTTATTAATTATTTAGTAAATTAAAATTAAAGTAATTCCTTTTTATATTTCTTGCATAGGTGTATTCGCGAGCGGATATTGTTTGGGTTATAAATTATAATGATAAGAGAATGATAAATTATAAATATCATAGATGATAATTATAGTAAGGAAATATAAATCATCCCGCCAGTGACAGAGCTGATTGATTTATACAATTTGAATAATATACTATAAATTATACAATTTAAATAGAAAACGGAAAGTATTATAAATTCTAAAATCAGACCTCTTTTAAATTATAATTTGAAAAATCTTGACAATATTTTACAGTTTAAATTAATAATTTTACAGTTTGAAATATATTTGACGTCGACGTCAAATTGTATAAAACACAGAGCAGGAAAAATAAAGAAAATGAATTGATCCTAAACAATGTTTGCTTGTCGCGTTCAATTGAATGACGCTAATCATCACGACATTGCGATCATTGCATGTTATTTTATATTAAGATGAAAGCGCAAAGGTAGCTCGCGAAATATGTTTTTTCTTAAGTTTTTTTGCAATGTACAGGTTAGCTTCAAGATACAAAAAAAAAAAACGCGCCTCATTCAAATATTTAGTGAACAACGGCCTTCTTTCTGTTAGGAATGGGCTATAATCCACCTTGCACGCCCTGTGTGGGTAGGTATACGTCACATGTCTCTGATTTTACAAGTCAATACAAAGCTCTTAATTCAAATGACTCGATTGAATGAGTTCTATATGAAATCATGTCAATTAAGTCGTATTTCCAAATTTGAAAAGTCGAATGATTGTTTTGATACAGCTTTTTAAATTTTTTAACGTGATTTGGAGCTGTAGATTACAAAAAAAGGATAAGAAAAATTCTAATTTCGTAGGGTATCTTAGTGCGTTCATCTTAAAACGAACTGCGATCCCTAGATATTGTACTGGGATCAGCATGGCACTGTAGACAGGCTTACCACGACTCACTGGAATGCTGTTTATAAGAAAAATGAATTGTTCATTTATTTGAGTTAGCTGTTATGCTATAAACCGGATTTAATAAAAAAAAATGCTCCGATTACCTGACATAAAAATCAAAAGCGTAAAATTGGTCGATAAGTTTCACATCTGCCAATGTCTGCTTGGCGTGACTTTGACATCTGGCAGACAGCCATCTTTGTTACGCTGCTAGAAAATGGATGGTGCTATTCATCATGTATAGCTTCATCTTTCTCTTGCAGTGACACAAAGATGGCTTAGCGCAACATAGTTTGACCTCAGAAAGGAAATGTAACTATTCGCTAGATTATAAATGTCAAGCGTAGCTGTCATTTTTCATACAAAATGATTGCTATTAATAAATGAGTGATAATTCGTTATACCTACTTGAGATCCTTAGTTCAATGTCTGTGTATGTCATTCGATTGTTGAACTGCGGAAGGTCGCTATTTTAGTTTTTGAGAGTTAATTTAAAATTTATGGTTAATGTACTTCGAGAAATTTATTCAAGGTAGATTTTGGTATTAATCTAACTGCAAAAATTAAAATTGATAAGTACTCAAAAATTATTTGGTATTTTTTTCCAGCTTTATAAATATGAGACTATTCATGGGGTTGTCAAATTTAATTCCTGGTAAAGCTTAATATGAGCCCTAAGTCAACAGTACAAAAGGGAATTCTAGGTTTTAGTTTATTTTAAATACTTAAAAATGAAAAGGAGTTAGGACTCATATTATGGAAGCTCTTAAAAAGAAAATGCGTGGGTAATTTTAAAGAAAATAATAAGTTTTTGTAAACAATTTGCAGTTAGATTAAAGTTGCAATTTCTCAAAAAAATATTTAAACAATAACAGCTGACTCAACATTATGTATGAATTAGATTTTTTTTTATTAAAAAAAACTGTTAATATTAACTTTAAAGTTTAAAGATTGATCGCTTTAATTTAAACTAACTAGAACGTTAAGAATGCATTGTAGTGGTGGGTTATATTTTTAAGAAAAATATTTAACGAGAAAAATCTTTTTACGAAAATAATAAAAATGAATGAAAGTAAAATTGGTACATTTTAAGCAAGTTTTGAAGTACTTAGAATCATTACGCTTAATATATCTTAAGTAGTTTAAGGAATGGTAGTATATGTTTCGAAGAGAAAAGTCGGACAAAAATACTTAACTTAATGAGCCACTAAGTATTGTGGCATTGTCCATTTTCTACAAAGGCTGTCTCCACTTGACTATGACTTGGAGTAAACTTTTCAAATATCCAATTGTTGTGTGATGTCGTTGTTCTGTACATTGTCTTCCAATCTAGAAGTCACATCATCATAATATCTACCCAAGAAATTTTCGTACACTTTAAAGAGTGGAGATTTCCTCAAAATTGTACACAAGATGAAACTATTTAAATGGATTTAAAAATATAACTCACCACGTATAGTAATAATATTCTTCTTTCTTCACAATTTTTCTAAATTTTATGCATATCACGCATTTGTTAGAACTGTTTAGCCATCAACTATTAAATACTGTCAATTAGATCATTTACATATCCGCGTCGAAAAGCTTGGATTGTCTCCCCGAAAGAAAAACGCATAGATTTCAAAAGCATGTACTAAAATCAGGGTAGGACGATGTTTTACGAACATTTCTTTAAAATTCGACAATAATTTGGTGAAATATAAGTTTAAAAATAAGTTATTGCAATGATTCTACTATTACTAAGCTAATTATTATCGAAAAAAAATACATTATTATTGCTAAGTTTTAATTCATTTTATAATTCGCTAGTTTGTATAAATCGTGTAATGAAATCGCTAGCGCCATCTATTAAAGAACATAGTAAACAATAGTTACAAATTTTGAAAGTAGATGGCGGTAGTAACCCTGCCTGGGGCATGTGAAATTCCGTGGACATCGTTTTACCCAAAATGAAGGATTTATTGCACTTTATTTTTAACTAATACACTAACAAGATAAGTGCTTAAGAATGGCCAATGTTGAGAAACTGCCGTGATATAATGTGAACTGTGAAATTAGCGACTTTATAGCCTTTTAAAGTATTTTTTACAATCTTGGTAACGTTGCAATTATCTCTAAATCAAATTCAAAGGTAAGAGAAGCAAATCAACCATCGTCCCTGTGAGGGATTGGAAATAAATATCAATTTAATTTTGAATACCTACCGTTCATTTTCTCTGCCTACAGTACGATTTTCCTATACTGTTGCAAAAGGATCTATTATAGTTATTGAAAATATCGAAGTAGAGGTCCTTTCTGAAAACTTTGTCAATTTTTTCTTCAACAGATACTGCAGATACAAGCTAGGAAGATAGCTGAGATTGGTTAAAATTTGTAACGTCATTCCATTTCAATAACCTTGAAATTTACAAAGACAGAATGATATTTCACTAGTTTAGCGTTAAATAAAACTGTGTTGAAGAAGTGAGCTTAACTAAAAAAAAGTGATTTATCATCAGTAAAAAAAAACTAGTCTGGCTTGATAGAAGTCGTTAATTTCATAGTTCTACGGACAAATGTGGCCCGTTTGACAGATTTTTTCACATTTCACACGATGGTTATACCTGTAAACTGTTTACAGACTCATACGTAAACAATTAGTTTACATTTAAGTCTGTAAACGGTTATGTAAACTTAAATACGTTTGTGTAAACTTACGGTTTGAAACTATTCTGTATTTTAATTACAAAATCATTTCTGAAAATGGAATTTTTGAGGTTTGGAATTCAAGAATGGAATACTGTTATAGACCATTCTGAAAATGGAAAATATTTCCCCTATGCTTATGGCTGATTATAAACTACATAAGCAGAATTACTTCTTCAATATTTTCGTTGATATAGCTTCAAACCTATGGTATATAATATTATTTCTTGTCAAATATTAAAGTGCCATAAATATAGAGATTGTTATAAAATGAAGATTTTATTTTTAAACCCATTTTTTACCCTTTTTCTTTTTTGGGTGAGAAATCATTCAAATAACTTCCTTCGCTCTGGGCGGAGCGGGGGGGAGTGTCGGACTTTTACTGATTAAAACCCACCCATGTTCCTTCTATTGCCCTTTGCGTTCCGAGGCCGCGGTATCTATTTTGCACAACCCGCAACCCCGGCAGGCGGAGGCTCTGGAAAGCCCCTCTGCTATGCTGACATATCTTTGAGGCGCGCGTGAAACACTAACGCGCCGTCGACACGGCCTGTCGTCAATAGACGGACGGGCGGTGAGCTACCCATTGCTCACCGTCTACAGGCCCGCATCTACGCATCTCACGGCGCCCGGCATCCAGGGCGTCTCCGGCGGCTGGGTTGGTTTAAGGTTCGACCCATTTTTTACCCTAACAAATGACACTATAGGTAAGACGCCAACTGCCACGCCTTTTTCCCAACTATGTTGGTAACGGCTTTCAATCTAACTAGATGCAGCTGAATATTAGTATTTTACATGGTTCAACTGCCTATCTGACCACACACCAGTACTGGGTAGCACAATACAATTTAGTAAGACTGGACTGCGTTTCAGAAAACCCATAAAAACTGTATAAAAAGCTCCCTAGAGCGAGTCAGACTGGCAACGAGAGTTCCGTGCAAACTTGCGACATATTAAACAGCTATATATTTTGACTGCGTAGACATAAAGGGTGGTTTGACGACACTGTTAGCGTAGTGGCTGCTACGCTGCGTGTAACGGGTTCGATCCAAGCACGGAACAAATATTTGTATGGCCTACAGATAGTTGTTCCGGGTCTGGCTGTTTGTGTATGTGAGTTTAAATGTTTGTAAACGAACCCAATACATGAGTAATTCCTAGTGTTGGGCAAAGTTTTTATTATAAAAAAGAGGGTTGATATTTTTCACACAGCGCATAGGGACCACAGATTTGAGTGTATATAGGTTTTAATTTCAACTCGATGACTCCACGCGTTCCTGAGATAAAGGGGCTTGACAGACGACAACAAAGTGATCAATAAAGGTTTATAGGGGGGTTCGTTAAAGAAAGATGGTTTGCGGTAGTTACAAAGGTTTACTCGTACACCACACGGCTTTAACTATTACAATAGATCACAATTATTCATATATTTCTTAGTCTCAACACGAATCGGGCGGAGCGCGGAACCATGGCATCTCCCCACACACGTGTTTCTCGGTCTCTGTTCACGGCCTACCCAAAGACTACAATACAGGGTGGCCAGTTGATAGACGTCCAAAGAAAAAAATTAGATGCCTTATGCTAAGGGGTACCCGAATTACCCCCATGTATGTTCCGCGATTATTTGTAGTTTAGGAGCTAGAATTTTTTTAAGTACTATTTTCAAAATTTTCACCTAACAATGGTTTTTATTTTTTATGTCTTTATTCCTATCACTTTTAGATATTCTTTTTTGTGAAAACTATTAGCAATAACAATAGCTACCATGCAAAAAAAATCCGTTTGCCTAGGCATTGTAGAACTTACCACAAAATTAGTCCAAAGTTCAAAATTACCATTAGAGTTTAATAATCAAAAATGTTCAGAGCTTAAAAAAAAATAAGTTAGGGGTGCCAGAGGTTTCTAAATGATCTTAAAAACTTCTATGGACCTTCAACAGACAAAATCGGTAAAAAAATATAGAGCTTGATCGGGGATTATTTCCTGTAATTAGCGTTGATAGCAATAAAGGTATTTTTACAGTTATTGTTATAATTTGGGATTTCTTTATTTTTGCCACTTTTATGATAAAAAAATACGGAAGATAGTTTACAAATTTTATTAAAACACGTTACAAAAGGTTTTCAAAGTGCCGCCGTACCACAGAAATGCACAATCTACATCTACGGAGGAAATTGTCTTTTAGTTGTAAACCATGTCTCGTCTCAGTGTTAAGTTAACGTCTGACAGCAAAATTGGTAATTCTTCAAGAACTCTTTGTAGGTGGCTCCATCGAGCTTGGACAGCGGTCTAGCTATGGATTCTCCATAGTCCGCTATCGAGAATCCTCATTCCGTAAGACCATCAAATTTTCAACACCGCTTCAGTGTGAACATGTGGTCCGGCGTTCTCAACTGTGAACTACCAATTAGTTTACCACCACCATTCGAGCTGCCGTCCAGGCTCGTGATGGTACGCACGGGACACTAACAATGAGGAAGAGCTAAAACGGAAAATTGAAGAAGCGGGAAATGTGGCGGGCCTGTTGGTGTAGTGGTTAGTGGCCCGGACTGCTGAGCCGGAGGTCGTGGGTTCGATTCCCACCCAGGACAAACTTTGTGTGATTTTTTAACTTTGTCTGGTTACCATAACACAAGCTCTGCTTACCTTGGGATCAGATAGCCGTGTGTGAGTTGTCCTAAGATATTTATTATTTATTTAATGTTGTAAGAAGTAACAGAGAAGCCTTTAGACTTTAGTCAACTAAAAGACAATTTCCTCCGTAGATGTAGATTGTGCATTTCTGTGGTACGGCGGCACATTGAAAACCTTTTGTAACGTGTTTTAATAAAATTTGTAAACTATTTTCCGTATTTTTTTATCATAAAAGTGGCAAAAATAAAGAAATCCCAAATTATAACAATAACTGTAAAAATACCTTTATTGCTATCAACACTAATTACAGGAAATAATCCCCGATCAAGCTCTATATTTTTTTACCGATTTTGTCTGTTGAAGGTCCATAGAAGTTTTTAAGATCATTTAGAAACCTCTGGCACCCCTCACTTATTTATTTTTTTAAGCTCTGAACATTTTTGATTATTAAACTCTAATGGTAATTTTGAACTTTGGACTAATTTTGTGGTAAGTTCTACAATGCCTAGGCAAACGGATTTTTTTTGCATGGTAGCTATTGTTATTGCTAATAGTTTTCAAAAAAAGAATATCTAAAATTGATAGGAATAAAGACATAAAAAATAAAAACCAATGTTAGGTGAAAATTTTGAAAATAGTACTTAAAAAAATTCTAGCTCCTAAACTACAAATAATCGCGGAACATACATGGGGGTAATTCGGGTACCCCTTAGCATAAGGCATCTATTTTTTTTCTTTGGACGTCTATCAACTGGCCACCCTGTATATAGACCTACCCAAACAGTGGCCGGAAACGGAAGAATGCAGGAACGAGTCGTCTCGAAAGTTCTAGAACCGTCATCGACCAGGAGTCCTATAGTTCCGCTATCCGCCACCAGATGGCTGTCCTTTTACTAATTAGTGTTGCCAGTACCGGGCAGGTTTAACACCCCTATTCCTCCGATGAGGGAGTTTACCCGTGCCGACAGGGGATCCCGCTATAGGTTTCGTTTTTTGAAGTATGGAACCTCAATAAACGACTGATTATGTATAAATATTATAGTTACCAACATAGGGTTGCACAAAAGAAAAACTAGTTCATTACCTTTGGAGGCCCATACAGTACATCCTTACTAATATTATAAAAGCGAAAGTGAGTTTGTTTGTTTGTTTGTTACCTCTTCACGCTTTAATGGCTAAAACGATTTTGATGAATTTTGGTACAGAGATAGTTGGGAACCAGGAGACGGACATATTTTTTTAAAGTGAGATACGAGGGAGAAAGAGGGAAGAAAAGGGAAAACTTAGCGTTGCTATTACAAATCAATAAGGCGCTAGGGCAAAAACTGCAAGCAGCAGCTACTGTGTTATACCGAAATTAACGCGAGCGAAGCCGCGGGCGAAAGCTAGTTTGAAATACGAAAAGCGTCACTTGTCATACAAACTAAACAAGTATATACAATTTCAGCTTAATTGCAGACTGGGGCAAATTAAACTTTTAAGGTATTTTTACACGGGCCTGTGGACAGTGAGCAATAAGTAGCTCACCGTCTCCGTCCGTCGATTGACGACAGGCCGTGTCGACAGCGCGTAGCTGTTTTACGCCCGCCTCAAAGAAAGTCAGCAAAGCAGAGGGGCTTGCCAGAGCTTCCGCCTGCCGGGGTTGCGGGTTGTTCGAAAGAGATACCGCGGCCTCGGAACGTAAAGGGCAATAGAAGGAACATGGGTGTGTTTTAGTCAGTAAAATTCTGACATGCCCCCCCGCTCCGCCCAGAGCGGGGGAAGTCATTTGATGATTTCCCACCCGGAAAAAAAGGTATTTTTACACGACTGCCCTACAAAAAAGGAGTTATGTTTTCAGGGTTCATGTATGTTTGTATGTATGTGAGTTTAAAAGAAACAAAAGAAGTCGGGGGCTTTCTATACAAAAAAGTTTTCTAAAGCTTGGTCCCCCGACCGCGATGATAATTTTTGTTTCATTTTTGATTCCCTTTCATCTTTGTTCCTACCTTCCATATACTGTTTTTTTTTTTTGGTTCATTTTTTGACATGGCAGTCGTGATTTTTAATTGTTTAAGTTACAGTATTTTTTTTTCATAAGTAGTTTTAATTAACTACTTAGCGAAAGTGTGTTAAAAAGGATAAGTATTAAAATCCAATATTTAAAAATTGTAAAACCATTTATTTCTTATAATTTAATAAATTCAAACAACATATTTTCAAGGCTTCTGCCTACAATACAATTATACCATTTAATAGTTAAATTCCTTATAAAATAAATAAATTATTTGAGTCAACTATTAAAAAATACTGGAATGAAAATAAAACAAACTCTTATAAATATATTTTGTCATAGTATTGCAAACATAACTACTTTTATAGACAGTCGGGTAAGAAGGCACAATTAATTGAAAGCGAATACAATAGTACGGCCAACGAGAAGCGATACCAAATGTAAACAAAACCCATGCTAAAACCCCATCTAAAATGGCCGCCCGAATGTTGGCGAACCCGTCTTAACGTTGTCATGTTTTTGCCGGGAGAACGAGACATTACGACAAAAGCACAAGATGGAAAGAGCTAAATATTAGATTTTCAACGCCACAGTTGTTCCTTAGGTTAATGACCTTTCGTAACGCTTCTCGTTGGCCGTAATTATAGAATAGATTGTGATATTATACACGGTGCAATTGAAGTCATGGACATTATTTTAAACTAAGGCTCTACTCACGATACTAAGTGCATTAGGGTTACTATAATGCAAATCAAAAATTGCAGCAACCGGCACGCGCGCGGCTTTTTCTTAGAAGTAGCAATAACAATAATATTTTTGATTTGCGTTATAGTAGCCCTAATGAGGAAGGAGCCCTAAATGAGGAGCTCGTAGCTAAATAATAGCAGCCGCTCGGGTCGATCTTTAGGTTAAGCCGCGCTTGCCTAGGTTGATCTGTGGATGGGTGACCACACGTTACATACCGAGTTTCCTCCGTGCCTCGGAAAAGCACGTTAAGCCGTTGGTCGCGGCTGTCATTTGTAGATCTTTGACAGTCCTTACAGGTAGTCAGTGTTCAAAAACCAGTCTTACCAAGGCGTATCGCATTACCTAGTACTAACTGGGTTGTGGAGGTCAGATAGGCACTCGTTACATGTAAAATACTGATATTCAGCTGCATCCGTTTAGACTGGAAGCCGACCCCAACGTAGTTGGGAAAAGGCTAGGCAGATGATGATGAGTTTCGATGAATTACGTAGGGGCCGTCGATTTGTCTATTATCATATATGTCATAGTGAGTCATGAGTATGGACATGATTTGATCCATACTTCCAGGGGCATATAAACCATTAAATTATCCCGGCAAGGAACGCCTTGATATTAAAGCATTGTTCCAGTGCTTTTTAATTTCTCCAGCATATTATCTGAAAAATAAATATTTGGAATTAGTAATTTTGCTAGCCTCAAAAAACCGACTTCCAAACTTCCGGAAGTCGTTGACTTTTGTTAGTTCCGTCGACTTTTTTGCCGCCGACTTCCGGAATGAAAATTATTTTGCACGTTTTAGTTTATTTTTTTTGGAAGGCGGTTTTCTTTTTATTAGGAAATAGTTTTTTTTTCTGCATTTTTAGTTATGATAGGTTAATTTTTTTTTTTAAATTATTATTCATTTTCTGTTGTTACTAAAAGAATAGTAGATTATTCAAATAGACAGAGAACATATTATTAATATACAAATCATAAATCATTATACACGATAACTACCTAAGCAATAAAAATAAAATTGAAATGGGACCACCTGGGAAGTAAAACTTATAAAAAAATTGAATTGCAAATTAGGGCTAGTCCAGGCGTCTTTCACTAATCGGTGAATACATAAAAAACCAACAAATTGTGAACCTCCTTATTTAAAGTCGGTTAATAAATATACCTGAATCTGAATGTTTAAGATACGCACTCAAATCTACAGCATCAGGACATTTCTTCAGATGCTCAGTGATAACAGTTCTTAGCACTGCTCTCTCTGATAACAGTTTGTCGTTTAGTTCTCGAAGTTTCTTGTTCTCTTGTGCCTGTTGTATCCATGTCTCTTTTAATCTTGCCCTGGAACAAAACAAAATGGCGCATTCAGTCAAGAATCTAGTGACAGGGATGTTAAAAATTGGCTAAGTCCGAGCTGGGGTTGCACAGTTGCGATATAAACGCCCAAGGACTTAAGTATCTTTACTAATATTATAATAGCGAAAGTGAGTTTGTTTGTTACGTCTTCACGTCTAAATGGCTTAACCGATTTTGATAAACTTTGGTACAGAGATAGTTGAGACCCTGGAGACGGACATAAGTTATTTTTTAAAGTAAAAAATGAGGGAGAATGCTTGAAGAAAAGGCAAATCTTAGCTTTGCTATTTCAATAAATAAGGCGCAAGAGCAATAACTACAGGTAGCAGGTACCTGCAAATCGGGAAAGGGGAGCTGTGTTACCCCGAATTTAACGCGACCGAACCCGCGGGCACAGGCTAGTATGGTTAAAATTTTAACTCTATACCTTCACGCATTCCCTAGATAAAGGGTCTTGACAGACAGACAGACGGACTGCAAAATTATCCTATAAGGTTTCCGTATTGTCCTTTCGAGTTATGGACGGTTTTTGTGTTTCCGGGTATCCAATAAAATATCAGATGAATTTAAAAAACTAAATACGAGATTATTTAAAATTAAACAACACTGGCTGTCTGCTAAAAGTTGTTACAGTGTCAAGGAGTTCCTGGTGCAGAGATGGCGAACAAATGGCACGCGTGCCATTGACGGCACGCGGCACAACGATTCGGGCACACAAACAATTTTAATCATAATTTTTTCTTCCTATCATTTTTTAACTCGCCGGAGCGATTCATTATTTCCAGAGATGAACAAAATTAATTCGCTTAGAAACCGTTTAAACTCTACTAGTCAGTAAAAAAAAGTTTCGAATTGATAGTAATTATATTCCTCATACAATCACTTAGTCAAAATTATTTGATGGCACGTCTGTGGCCTCATTCAACATTTCTTTAGGAAAAATGGCAAGTTGGTCCATCAAGGTTCGCCACCCCTGCCCTAGAGCATAAAATCGGATGATGTAAATTGTGTACTACTAGCTTTTGCCCGCGGCTTCGCTCGCTTAAAATTCGGTAGCGCCTTATTGATTTGTAATAGCAACGCTGACTTTTCCCGTTTCTTTCCACTTTCTCCCTCACATCCCACTTTTTTCAAAAAAAATGTTAGCCTATGTCCGTCTCCTGGTTCCCAACTATATCTGTACCAAAATTCATCAAAATCGGTTTAGCCATTAAAGCGTGAAGAGGTAACAAACAAACAAACTCACTTTCGCTTTTATAATATTATAAGTAAGGATTACTTTAAAATTTGCATGCTTATACCTAAAAAGCTAAACGTGTATGTTCTAAAACTATTTCCACCATTTTGTATAAATGAATTTGAATTTTTAGAACCCTAAAAAGGAAAACTAATTTATAAAAACCGCACGGTTGGCGCATTGGTCGAGCGATCGACTGCTGCGCTGTTTGTCGCGGGTTCGATCCCCACACGGAACTAATATTTGTATGTCCTACAGATAGTTGTTCCGGGTCTGGCTGTTTCTGTATGTGAGTTTAAATGTTTGTAAACGCACCCACGATACAGGAGAAATTCCTAGTGTGGGGCATTTTATTTAAGAAAAATCTCCCCCTGCTCAGTCCAGAGCGGGGGAAGTTATAAGATGATTATCCAAGGTTGTCTTAAAAAAAATGCTATTAGCGATAAGACCACCCATTGTGTCAACCTATTTATAAGTTGTTTAATGTTATTGTTATTTGTATGGTGTACATAATAAGAATATTCTATCTATCTTTCTATCTACCCATCAAATAACTTCTCCAGTACTTTACCTGTATCTTCTGGAAGCTGCACACCGACTATCCATATCCTTCTCCCGAGGTACTCCACTCGTCTTCACCTTACTCTCCACGTTAACACCTCTGCCCTCTTCAGTACCTCCACACTGCTCACTCTTCACTTTCCTCTTAACAGGCTTCTTATCAAACTCACAGCCATTATTTAAAGATACTATAGGCATTTTATTACTAACTTGAGGTATCAAAGTAACAGGTATAAATGTTCCAGGCACAATTGGTACATTGCTAACAGGTATCAAATTAACAGCATTAAGACTTTCAACAGTTTTTTTAGATTCAACCTTTTTCGTCAGAACTTTTTTGAGGACCTCCTTTGCAGTTTTTTCTGGTATCTCCTCTACTGCTCGCATTTTGACTTGCTTCCCATTTGGTAGTTTGATAATGACTTCGTAATCTTCCCCTTCATTAACTTTCTTTTTCGCTGTATCTTCGAAGTCAGTGTTCAGACTGTCAACGATAAAGTCTAGAGATTTCTGGCTCATAATAGGTGGGACATCTTGGACTTTTTCTGATAGTAAATTACTATCTCTTATAACTGTGTCTTCGTATATTAGTGTTTGTATTGGATTTTTTTCTATGCTGTCTTTTCTGACCATGTTGCTGATTTTAATGACGTTGTTGGTGTATGAGACGGAGTCTTTTCGTATGTCTTTGTTCCTTTCGTCATGTTTTTCGTCAGTTTTGCCGACGATTCGAGAAATGGTTGTTACTTCATTGGTCAATTTTGATATTGTTGTCCTTTCAAATTCTTTGACTGCGCCTGATTCGTCGCTTGAAGATCTGGTGGAGAATGAAACATTTATATTATAGTGACGGCACGGTTGAGCGATCGACTGCTTCGATCCCAAGCACGGAACAAATATTTGTATGACCTACATGTAGTTGTTCCGGGTTTGGCTGTTTGTGTATGTAAGTTTAAATGTTTGTAAACGCACCCACGATACTGGTGAAATTCCTAGTGTGAAGCAAGAAATAGAAAAGGCTCCAGATAAAGGAACCTCCTAACAATACGAGCCGTGTCCACGACTACCGCTTTCTGAATCAAACCCTTGATCCAGCTGCCTAACGAGAGCCTCCTCAGGTGTTGGTCGAGGCTCTTGGCAATTAAGCCATTGGCTGTAACGACTATCGGCACAATGAATGCTGAGTCCACATCCCAAAAGTGGATAAACTCGCGAACCAAGTCAATATACTTGATTAGCTAGCCTTTCCTTTCCGTTCATAACATGTAACTACAGGTAGTATGTATGTGCAAATCAGAAAAGGGGAACCGAGTTACCCCGAATTAAACGCGAGTCAAGTCGAGGGTGAAAGCTAGTCAGGATATAATAGTTTACAGTACGGCCAACGAGAAGCGATATGAAAGGTCATTAAAGTAAAGAACAACTGTGGCGTTGACAATCTAATATTTAGCTCTTTCCATCTTGTGCCTTTGTCGTAATGTCTCGTTCTCCCGGCAAAAACATGACAACGTTAAGACGGGTTCGCCAACATTCGGGCGGCCATTTTAGATGGGGTTTTAGCATGGGTTTTGTTTACATTTGGTATCGCTTCTCGTTGGCCGTACTTATAGAATATGTTGACCTGCCGTCGGCGTCGTTTATACAACCTAGTGATGTCATGATCTGATTGGCTTACCTGCTAATGGTAATATTTCTTTGGTTGTTCGTAGTATAGAGAGCCGAGTCGCCGTCGATGTGAGGGAACACCATTTGAGGAGTGTGCAGTTCGTCTGACGATGAGGCGAGAGCATTCTCCAGGGAGAGGCCATGTCTGCAAAAAATGAGTACATTCATTTATTAGTTCCAATCTTAACGGGTACAGCTGAATACCAGTAGTTTTGATTCCAGTCTTACCGGGTATCGCTGGATACCAGTTTTTTTGGCTCCCAGTCTTACCTGATGCAGCTGTATAACAATCGTTTTGGCTTCCAGTCTTACTGGGTTACAACTGAATACCAGTCGTTTTGGCTCCTAGTCTTACCGGGTGCAGCTGAATACCTACTTCCAGTCTTACCGGGTACAGCTGAATATCAGTCGTTTTGGTTTCCAGACTAACCGGGTGCAGCGCAATACTAGTCGGTTTGGCTCCCAGTCTTACCGGATGCAACTGAATACCAGTCGTTTTGGCTGCCAGTCTTACCGGATGCAGTTGAATACCAGTATTTTACAACTATTTGAACAAATATTTGAATAATCTACAGATAATTGTTCCAGGTCTGGCTGTTTGTGTAAGTATGTTTAAATGTTTGTAAACGCACCCACGATACAGGAGAAACTCCTAGTGTGAGGCAACTTTATTTTTTAGATTACTTACTTGGCTTCCATAGCTCTTTTGAACCCCTCATCAAATGGGTTAACGCTCTGCAAGTCTTGGAACAGTCCTACCTCCTCACAGTTTCTGATGAAGCGCGTCGGAGTTGGTGTCTGGTCAGCTTAAACATTGCATAAAGATTCTTATTACAAACATTATTAAATCTAGTTTTGAGTAGCAAGTAGATAGAAGTGGAAGGAGAGTGGCGTTTGTCCTATTTTTTTAAGACCTAGCTTATACCCGCGGCTTGGCCTGCATGGAGTTGAATAAGTATCACATCAGAATGGTAAAAAACTACAAGGTAGATGGTCAACAACAGAATGAAATGGAGACAGTTGGGGGGGATGGGAACCACCTTCTGCGAAGCAGTCATGCTAGAGAAGGAGGTGGCCGGGCGTTTGAGGGAGCGAACCTCAAACCAACCCAGCTGCCCCGGGTGCGGGTGCCACCGTAGATGCGGGCTTGGACTTCCGTCCGTCCGTCCTGACGACAGGCCCTATCGACGGCGCGTTAGTGTTCCACGCGCGCCTCAAAGAGATGTCAGCAAAGCAGAAGGGCCTGCCAGGGCCTCCGCCTGCCGGAGGTTGCGGGTTGTTCGAAAGAGATACCGCGGCCTCGGAACATAAAGGGCAATAGAAGGAACATGGGTGGGTGATATTATAATAGTAATTACAAAATTTTGTCATCATCATCTGCCTAGCCTTTTCCCAACTATATTGGGATCGGCTTCCAGTCTTACCGGATTCAGACTACCAGTATTTTACATGGAGCGACTGGTACATAATACCAGACTCCTTGGTAAGACTGGTTGTCACACTTTCTAGGCACTGACTACCTGAACGACTGTCAAAGATCTACAAATGACAGCCGGGACCAACTTAAGCTTAACGTCCTTTCCGACACGGAGGAAACTCGGTATGTAACAGATCACCCATCCACAGACCAACCTAGGCAAGCTCGGCTTAACCTAAAGATCGACCCAGGCTGGTAGCTATTATTTAGCCACGAGCTCCTCATAAGATCCCGTGATATAGTTACTAAACCCCATGGAGGCAAAGCTGCGATTATAAACCAGTATTGTTATATAAATTCACCTACTTCATGAAATTGATAAACAATAATTATGTAAGCAAGCAAGTAATGATCTTATCACATAATTTATTTATTAAGATAACAACCACTTCAGTATATGAATCATTACAGGAAAACTTAGGCAGGGGATTCCAACAAAATAATGGCTTTAGTTGTTATGACGGGCCTGTTGGTCCAGTGGTTAGTGGCCCGGACTGCTGAGCCGGAGGTTGTGTGTTCGATTCCCACCCAGGACAAACTTTGTGTGGTGAGCATGATTGTTTGTTCTGTGTCTGGGTGTGATTTATCTATAATATGTATGTATTTATAAATTATATAAGTATGTATATCAGTTATCTGGTTACCATAACACAAGCTCTGCTTAGCTTGGGATCAGATAGCCGTGTGTGAGTTGTCCCAAGATATTTATTTATTTATATTAATTTATTATTTATAGGGTTTGATATTTAACGCCCGGTTCTTATAAATAAAAAACGATTTGTTAGGCTTACGGATACAGGTACCGGCACGGTTCTTGACCGCTCGGCGGAAGAGTGGGGATCGCTTTGCGTATCGTATACTTATGACAAATAAAACGCACACCCGTTTAATACTTATTTTTTTCTAAGTTACCTATGAAGGGCAGGGCGTTTTTGTGGGACTGTCTCTTGTAATGTGACGTTCAAAAAGTGCTGATTATCAGCCTAATTTGAATAAATGACTTTTGATTTTGATTTAATTTCTTACTGGTTCTATGGGTGAAAGAATATTGAGAAATGGAAATTGAGATCAAAGAAGTATGTAATTAACAAGTGTTTCTAATTCAAAATTATAACTTAGTTCTTGTAGTTTGTCAAAAATTACTAAAAAAAAACTACTTCGTAACATTTTTGACTTTATTTGTTCTTAAATTTTGACATACGTCTCATAGAAGTTACGTCAAAATACTACAATATGTAAGCAAAACTAATCTTTTATGTTTATTGGAACCGGACATAAGAAATCTGGGATATTATATAGGTCACAACTGGGTTGCAGGGACACCAGTAACCACAAATTAAGTACAACATTCCGAATGCCAACACACATCAAAACTTATTGTTAATAATTTAAAAAAAAATCTTGGCCAGTAGGAATTGCACTTTTGTAGAAAACAACTCATGTTTTTTTTTTAATTATAACCGATAAGTAATTTTTAAGTGGCTGGCAGTTCACAATAATGTACTGACTATGCGGTTACTAATTGTGTCTAGCTTCGGTAATGGAAAACAATGTGAGGATACCAGAATGCCTGAAAGATATTTTTCGATGGCCTGTCAAGAATATCAGAAGCCCCTATGGGAAGCTAACCACGTGATAGAAATGAAGAAGAAGACTGTTTGTGCATAGTAATTATTATAAAACAAGCCTATCGTGAATTTGTGACTGGATAAAAATCTAGAAAGTTAATGTTACTTTGACCTGTGGTCATAGCCAATCTGTATTTAATATTTCTTCCAGATATGGGCACTAGAATGATGATGAAACCGATTTTGTTCTCATCTTAGGCAATAAGAATAAAAATAAATTTATTAAGTAAACCAGTGTTGTATTTTTTTTTAATCTATGTTGACAGAATTAGGAAACAATGGTCCCAAACTAGGCTGGCTGCGCCTGTATCTTGGGGGCCGGAAATACATCATTGTTTAAAAGTTTTATTGGTAAGAGCACTTTTAAGCTTTATTTAATAGACATAATCATCTGCCTAGCCTTTTCGCGAGTATACCAGTGTTTGACATTCGACTATCTGAACCCCGTGAGACAGGTTGTCAGACATTTGGCCTTCTATCCACACAGCTTAGGATCTACGAATGACCTGAAGATGGACTGGACATAGAGCCACGGTGAGACCAAAGAGGTTTCTTAAAATAGTTTTTAATAGAAAATCCTTACCGACAAATGCTGCTTTTTGCTCCGACCCCAGTGATAATACCATGTCATGTTTTTTCGTGTGCACATTCAAGTGATCCTCATTCGTAAACGTCATCCCACAGTCGGGCATCGTACAAGCGAATGGTTTCGCCGGTTCCACCATTTTAACAAACTTTAATGATAAAAAATAACGTAATTTTTACGAGACCTTTTTTCCTGTTTACATTTTTTGTTTCAATCAATTTTTTGTTCCCAGTTTGCAAGTTTGCCTCTCCATATTCTGACAAATAAGTGTGTTATTACGTTTAATTTTGTTTATTATTTGGTTTTTAACGAATTTTGAACATAATTTATTTCACCAAAATTCACAAATACAACTCAAATCTGCAAAACATATCTGGATGCGTTCCAGTACAAAGTAATTTTGCAATATTGCGAGTGAAAGAGAGGTCCGATTTTTCAGTTAGGAGGAAAAAGAGACAACATGCACAAATTGCATAAAAATCTATTAAGTCAGAGGAAGAATCAATTATTCTCGTTGACAATACGTTTTGACGTTACGTTATGATAAACTTTTGGTTAATGATCGACAATGATCCACAAAGGGTTCCGTACATTTATTAATTAATGAAATAAATTTCTTTAGTAAACATTTAATAATGATATTTCAACAAAATCCAATGGTTAACAAATTGCTTGATAACAAAAACAGAACAACGATTATAACATGAGTACTTTTTCACCATTATTCAAACTAATTACTAATAAAACAATATGTAGTACAGGTTGTTTGTGCACTTTACAAATGATAGTGAACTGGTGCAAGTAGAAAAAAAGGAACAAAGCAATCAATGTGTAATTTAAGATGGAATTAGCTTTTGGGATTCGTTTTGGTAAAGTAAGAAGTGTATCTTTCAGGGGAGTATCCGCGAATTTTGACTTGGTGTGGCTGGTAATTGCCAGTATCTCGTCCATGAGTCCTATCAAACAAGGGGTAGACCGTTGATCTCTTCTTTCTTGGTGATTCTTGCATTTGTTGGTTGGGGTAAGGATCTACGTAGCGTCTTCCATTAATATCGTTGCCATCCGCTGTCGGGAATATCGGGGGCTAAATTAATAAAATATTGACGTTTAACTATTATTAATAGTACTACACTAATAGAAATAAAACTTAGGACAAGAATAGAAAATACTTTATTTTGTTACAATTTAAGTAAGACCAAAAACTGTTTGATTGATTGTGAAGTATTGCAACCAAAGAGATTTAACTAATAATTACTATAGAGAAGTTACTAGAAGGAATACCATAGAAAATCTAATCTCATATCTTATCAAGGGAATAAAGTAAAATTACAATAATTTCAACGACCAATGACGCGATATGCTTGCACTGACATCGAGATTGCGATTCCGTTCGCTTGTTCCCATCTATCGTAAGAATATCTTCGATTGCAACCAACAAAAAGAACAACTAGTTATTAAGATACTACAAAAAATAATAAACATTGCATCTATAATTTTTAAAGTGCACTAATATACCTACTAGAACAAAGGCATGCCTTCTAAAATTGCATTATTTTTTTAAAGAAATAACTCAATATCTGTCTACTTAGATTTTTTTGAGTCAAATATGTGATCTATTCAAGAGCTAGTAACAACTTCTCCTTGCCTGCTCCTCTACTGTTGAAGATGCCTGGGGCTGGTTGTCCCTGAGGCTCACCCACGACGGTGTTCTGCTGGATTCCGCTCATCCCCACCACAGCAGGATTAGGCTCGTTCTGCTGCCCCTTCCATTGCCTGTAAGAGAATATTAAAAAATGTTCTAATGTAAAAATGATCATAATATTAGATTCAAAGGCAGTTAACGCAGAAACAGATTTATAAACTGCAAATAACTAAAAATGCAACAAAGTGTGATTCGCCTACTACTCAACACCACGATGAATTCAACAAAATTGAGATATTTTTTTACCAGCTCATTCAGGTAACTATCCGAAAAGTGCAAGTTGACTATCTCTGCTTCTTCTTGGAATAGACACCAAGTTTGCACAAAATGAGAAACAGTAAGTATCCTCTTCAACTATAATCATTTTTTTTTCGTCGCTACAGTAAGTTAGTTAAGTAATTTAAAACTTATTTCGGTCTTACTTGTCAGGGAACAATTCTCCAGGTTGTCCTCGTGTTTGTACAATTCTCTCACCGTTAACTTCAACGACGCATCTCAGACGAGCGCAACACGTCGGAAACTCTAAACAAATTAATTTTAATTTCAAGCAAATACCCATCGCAAGTCTGTCGATAGACAGACAGACTTACGAAAATAATAACATTTTAAACGCCAGAGCATAAACGCTCGTTCGTGCCCTCCACGCTAAGCCACTCATTTTACATAAATGTTTGTCACATATTTTTGTCGTGAGAGTCCAGACAGGCGTTTTCTTGTCACATATATGTAACAACGGTGTTCAACAACAACAGTGGAATAGCTTTCGATAAAATTTATAAATTGTTACATTCGGATAAACCGTGTACCTACAGTACACACAAAAACACACCAAATATCCTACGGAAACCGTCTAGGTTTATCATATTATTTGTTATGTTTTCGGCGTTATCTGAGATATTTTTCATGTTATTTCAATACATACCAACATTTTCATCTTCAATGTATTCGTGACATTCCAATGCATTTTCAGGAATTTTCGGTTTTCTACATCTGAAGGATCATTAAAATTACAGATTTGGTTTAATTATAATAATCACATATTTAGTACAATAGTCATACAAAGATAAACGCATTTATGGGTAGATGGTTCCAGAAGGAGATAGTTAAAGTTACACCTCTATCTAATTCCGAGGTGCTTATGGTTTTGCTTGAAATCTGATAGCAAAAAGACTGCTGAGTTATTGGTTAATTGCATATTACAGACTCACTGACGATCCTCCAGTCCATCACTGGTGTTTCGAAATCCAATGCTAGTGTATTTGTCAAAAACCAATTAAACCAAAGATTATTTTCTATTTATTAGTAAAGTAAAATGTAGGAAAATACGCCAAAAACGTGCTAGCTTTTCCCTTGATGTTTCAATGCATGGTTTTGGAATGTTTTTTTCTTCTTCTGCAATCCTGGCAATAAAATGAATAGTTACCCCACAGCAGCTATGAAGTACTTCCCGTCTCGAATTTCACATCGGTACCGGTGACATGTGTAATGGTCAGACCATTCTTGCCATGGTTGATAGCCTTTCCTAGAGTATTTGTCCACGCAAGCTTGATCTGGAATATTCGGCCCAGACATTGAGAATGTGCACGAAAGAGGCCCAGTGAAGAGCAGAGAAGTTTTATATTATGCAAGTTCGTTATGGAGCCGACTCTGTTATTTGGAAAGTATACTGCTTATTGTAGCATTGGCTGATTGGTCGACGGGGGATCTGCCACCACCTTTTATAACAGTATTTTTGCATGGTATTTAATGTTATGGATTTCCACAAAGAAAGACAGATCCTATAAATTAGTATTATTTCAATAATATTACTTCAATGTGGGAAAAACATACATCTTTCATGAATCCGTGTCTTTTTCACACAGAGGTGGTGAATTGGTGATAGGCTCATAGAACGCTTAATTAAACAACTGTGAGAGAACCAGCCTGGAACATTTTATATTCATGGCCATAGAGTGTTCAAATATATTTATGAGTAGGTATTTTAAGTCCATGAAAACAGCATGGGTTATATTTTGATTACATACAGTTGCCAAGATGTTGTTACATTTAAGTACAAATAAACGCTGCCGCATAATGCTTGAAATTGTATGTTTTACAATTTGCCAATTGTGTTTGCGTTGTGGTTGAAACATTAGGGACGTGACATTCCGACCCCACTTAGTATTTCTGTATTGACATACAGTTGGTCTGACTCTTTACGTGACCAAAAAGTGGGCCGTTTTGATCAGCATTTACTCTTCTGGGCCCTTTTCCTACTGATTTATTTATTAATTCTTTATTTTATTTCACACTTTTGAATATTTTTATAATCGTATTGTATTTCTTTGTAGCTTGTAAACAATGCATATAGGTAGTCAAAAAATAAGTATTGGAAATCGTAATTTTTAATTTGGACAAAAAGTAAAATTAAATACAATGATCTATTAAGTATTCAAAGCAATTTCTAGTTAAGGACGAGAGTTTACTTAAAATGAAATAGTTATCTGAATCTTAGAATAATAAAACAAACAAAAAAACTTACAGCTCACATCCTCAGCGTAAATAGGAAATATAAAATGCAACAAGAAAACGAGCGTTCCCAACTGCATTTTCACTTTGTTAACTTCGCCTGTAATAAAACACTTTATATTTCAGCCTGCGCACTCAAACACTAGTTCGGAACTAACTAAAATTCACGCAAATCGGTCTAGAAATACATTTCATGCGACGAAATATTTATTAAACAATCGTCAATAAGACACCGTCTAGAAAGGCAAAAAAAGTAAAATATTTTGCCAATCTTTACCAGTTTCCGTGAAACATTTCAACAAACATAATAACGTGGAGGTTCCGGGATTATGTTTTGCATATTAATCTTCATTATAAACATCTTTTTCATAACATTCCAAACACATTTTAAGGAAATAAACATTTCAGTCTAATAGAAACCGTGAACGTGCAACAGCTGTTTTTAAAAATTAGCAATCACTTATTTAATGACCCATAACAGTTCTTTTATTTTCTTACTCTTTTAGTAAATCCAATCAAGCAATATTAATAAAAATCAACGATGTGATTGCAGACGTATTTTTAAAGTATGTACCTAGACAATAACATATTAAAAAAAATTACATTATATTATAGAAGTTTAAATATTCTATACATATTAAATTCTTGGAATAAAACTTACCCATTTCAAAAGGTTTGAATTTTCCAACCAGACATGTAACAATGATCGCTCACAAAGTGAAGGAAAAAACAGATTGATTTGGAGTTCGTGTTCGATTTTGCTATGTGTTTTCAGTTGTATGAGTTACATTCTAAGAATTTGACCATTGTGTTTCCCATTCATTGTTATGTTTACTTAATCAAGTTCACATGTGAGTATTTTTATTGTTGTTTTTCATGGTTCTCTTGCCGATTAACTGATATCAGTGATCAGTAAATCAACATTGCATTATTTTTAGTTAATTTTTAACTTCGTGAATCAAATCTGTCAAGCAATAAAATTAGAAAAAAAAGAGAATAAATATCGAACACTTCAGATGCAACCGTTGCAAAGGTTTCGCCCAAATTAATTAATTTCCAAACTGTACATACTGTTAATGAAAAAACTTAAATTCGCAGGCTAATTTAGCTCATTCATTTAACTAATTACATTTGCCAGTTACCAGAGAAACAGGTAAAAAAGGATTTTCAAAAGTTATTATGACAGCTGTTTCTACTTTAATAGGCTGTCGAATTCTGTGGTTTTCATTTGATATACTGATCCCCAAAATCCTTACTGAGTTACTTGAATTTGAACGCGTCAATAACATAAACAACGAATGCCAGCGTCAATTCGTAAAACGAAACGTCAGCTTAGCTGTCAAAAGCTATGCGAAACCCGATGACACCAGCGCTGTATAAAATAATTTTTTATAATATTCTGCTAAAGTTTTCACAATAAAAAAATACAGAATTTCCAAGTTGAAGAAGTTACAAATGAGGTGAGTGTGTTATTTTACATGATATCCTTCGTTGAATACGAGAATTTTGTCATTGAAAATTGAGGTGTCGATTTTTCGATATTTTGATTAAATTCCTCATTAATTTTTGTGCATTGTGTGCATATTGTTTTCCTTTTTTGCATAATTAACGTGTATGCCAAATTCTAGGTCGAATGAGTTAATTCTAGAACAGGTTTTATATAAATTCTCAAAGGTACTTGCTACCCACATTTTCTATTTATTATTTTATTTAATCTTGAGGAAAACTGGCTTGACAGTGTATGAAACAATGTTTTGTTATTATATTACGTTAATGTTTTAGTATGTTAGACTAGACAAAAACAATAACACAAGGCAAATAATTTATTTACACTACAAAAGTTGAAGTTTAGTGCAATTACTGTTTATTAATTCAGTGTTTATATATTTAAGTTTAAATTTTGGGATCCTCTGAGTTCTATATAAATACTTGTTGTACCTATTTAACATAACATGAAGAATGTAACAATTTTGTTTTTACTTTCTTATAACTTTAGTCAGCCTGTGAGCTTTAATCAGTTTTGGTAATTCTTCTCTTGACATTCAAGATTATTCACATCCAATGATGTGTCTTCTCATTATTCTTAGTGATTGTTTTAGATTGACACAATTTGTTCCCTTTTGAGTCTGTAGGTAGACCCTCATTATCTGCCTAGCCTTTTCCCAATATTGGGGTTGGCTTCCAGTCTAACCTTACCTCTCTAACCAGAATATCAGTATTTTACATGGAGCGACCCTGAGAATATTAAAAGTATCACAGCCCGTTACTTTCTGTAATTTCTGTGCCGTTGTAGTCTCTCTTTAAAGTGTAACAATAAATAAGAGCCAAAGAGTTTTGGTAGATGCATACTCCATAGTACACTCACATTTCTTTATATTTAAGTCCCATGTGATAATGGGCGAGCCCTTTGCCACCAACCGGGCACACATTCGAACTCTGTGGCTGCTCCCTAATAGAAACACCTGATTAAATTTTAACTGATCCGGTAATTAAACCTGAGACCTCATGCTGAGCAGTCGGGCTCAGGACCACGAGTCTTATTAATAAATCATTAAACTTAAAGTCAAGAATTAGGTAAGTTTATATGTATGTGTGTTACTCCTGCATGCTCTAAACGTCTGGTCTGATTTAAATGTTTTTTAATTTTTTTTTTTATATAGTAGTTTAGATAACTCTAACCTAGCATCATCTTTCATAGATCAAAATTCATAGCCCATCCATCCTTTGGTAGTCTCCTATTCACAATTATCTCGTTTGTGGAGTTTTGATCCGGGTTTAAACAGCAGGGCTCAGCTATTAATCCTTACTAATATTATAAAAGCGAAAGTGAGTTTGTTTGTTTGTTACCTCTTCACACTTTAATGGCTAAATCGATTGTGATGAATTTTGGTACACAGATAGTTGGGAACCAGGAGACGGACATAGGCTATTTTTATTTTTAAAAAGTGGGATGTGAGGGATAAAGAGGGAAGAAAAGGGAAAACTTAGCGTTGCTATTACAAATCAATAAGGCGCAAGGGGAACTGTGTTACCCCAAATTTAACGCGGGCGAAGCCGCGGGCGAATGCTAGTTAATATTATAAACTAGGTGGCGCCCGCGGCTTCGCCCGCGTGATTACGAAAAAAAAAATGTATCCTACGTGTTATTCCAGACTATAATCTACCTCTGTGCCAAATTTCATCAAGAACAGCCGTTTTGACGTGAAAGAGTAACAAGCATCCATGCATACATCCTCACAAACATTCGTATTTATAATATTAGTAGGAAGTAGGATGGTAATCTTTCTGAGCAGAAACTACAGAATAGATTAGAATGAAATTTGGAACACAGTTTAAACCTTGGGTTAGTACATAGGCTACTTTTAATGCCGGGTTTGCTGGTTATTCGAAAGAGATTGGTCCCTGAACATAGAAGGCAAAAGAAAGAATATGAATGGGTTTTAGTCAGTAAAAGTCTGACATTACCCCTTGCTCTGCCCAGAGCGGGGGAATGTACTATGATTTGTCATCCGCAATAAAAGTAATTTTAATTCCCGTACTTTGTTCTCTTGATATAAATTTCGACGTCCGCTCGAGCGAAGCCGTAGGCATAAGCTAAAGTTCATGAGTAACTGTAAGGCGCGTCGCCCACACGACCAACAGTCGAGGCGCAGTAGGAGCGCGGGCGCGTTAGGTGCGTCGCCCACACGACATTTGTAAAGAAAATCTCGTTGCGGCGTGCCTCTTATTATGTGCCTGCGCCTCAACTGCACCTCGACTGTTGATCTTGTGGGCGACGCGCCTAATGCGGCCGCGCATTGATTGCGCCTCGACTGTTGGTCGTGTGGGCGACGCGCCTTAAGTATCTACATTTACTGCAAATGGTTGTGAATCATATTTGGTTCAACACACACCCTGAAGTGTCGTCCAACTTGTCAATCGATTGTACGATGGCATAATGCATTCTCGTAGCGCGATAAGATTCATCATACTGGGGGTCTAAAATGGCTAATTAAGCAGAATCATAATCCTTACTAATATTATAAAAGCGAAAGTGAGTTTGTTTCGTCTTCACGCCTAAATGGCTAAACGGATTTTGATGAATTTTGGTACATACTGTGTGTCAAATTTTAACCCATGTGATGATCGAAAAAAAATGATCTTTCCCGTATTCTTCTCTCTTTCTCACTCAACTATGTCTGTACCAAATTCATCAAAATTGTTTTAGCCATTTAGGCGTGAAGACGTAACAAACAAACTCGCTTTCGCTTTTATAATATTAAGTAAGTTTTATGATTTTGCTGAAGCAGCTATTTTAGACCCTCAGATTTATTCAAAGTGTCGCAA
Source organism: Ochropleura leucogaster (assembly GCA_958449745.1). NCBI lineage: Eukaryota > Metazoa > Arthropoda > Insecta > Lepidoptera > Noctuidae > Ochropleura > Ochropleura leucogaster. Next base: position 10,317,657 of record OY288227.1, read on the forward strand.
TTGATGTTCGCAAGTCATGGCGTGAATACAGGCAATAATGTTTCATTCACCATATTCATTGCGCGACGAGTACGCATCGATCGTTACAAGTTACGCCTGATACTGACCTACAAATTGCAAAAAAACCGGCGCACCAAGAGTTTCGTACAAACTTGTAGGTAACTATAAACATTGTTTTAAGCTTTCACGGTAGATGGTTAAGACCGGGAGACGCCCCGGGCGTCGGGCGCCGCGAGACGACTCCCAGCCACCGTAGATGCGGGCCTGTGGACGGTGAGCAATGGGTAGCTCACCGTCCGTCCGTCTATTGACGACAGGCCGTGTCGACGGCGCGTTCGTGTTTCACGCGCGCCTTAAAGAGATGTTAACACACACAGAAATAAGAACTGCTATAAGATGTCATGGTAACCATTCAGCTACCCTACCATGACGTCTTAAAGCAGAACTTATTCCAGTGAGGGAAAGAGACAGAGCTATACAGGGTGTCTAGCACCATCTCTTTCTCACACAGGAATAAGAACTGCTATAAGATGTCATGGTAACCCTACTGATCTCTCTACTACGGTGTTGGGTCCGTAGTAGAGAGATCAGGTTATAATAGTTTAGAATAGGTTGACCTGCCGTCGTGTGTACTTATATATATAACTATAGTACGGCCAACGAGAAGCGATACGAAAGTTCATTAACCTAAAGAACAACTGTGGCGTTGACAATCTAATATTTAGGTCTTTCCATCTTGTGCCTTTGTCGTAATGTCTCGTTCTCCCGGCAAAAACATGACAACGTTAAGACGGGTTCGCCAACATTCGGGCGGCCATTTTAGATGGGGTTTTAGCATGTGTTTTGTTTACATTTGGTATCGCTTCTCGTTGGCCGTGCTATAAGTATTAGTCATATTGTCCAAAACCATACTGATGATGTAATATCCTGTTCAAAGAAAAAGTAAATTGAATGCATTAAAGAAATTTAATTTATTTATAATAGAAAATATGCATATTTTAGATTGTCATGCATATACAATAAAATAGCAGGAGCTCGTGGCTAAATAATAGCAGCCGCTCGGGTCGATCTTTAGGTTAAGCCGCTTAGGTTGGTCTGTGGATGGGTGACCACCCGTTACATACCGAGTTTCCTCCGTGCCTCGGAGCACGTTAAGCCGTTGGTCCCGGCGATCTTTGACAGTCGTTACAGGTAGTCAGTGTTCCGAAAACCAGTCTTACCAAGGGGTATCGTATTACCTAGTATTAACTGGGTTGTGGAGGTCAGATAGGCAGTCGCTCCGTGTAAAATACTGATATTCAGCTGCATCCGGTTAGACTGGAAGCCGACCCCAACATAGTTGGGAAAACGCTAGGCAGATGATGATATCTATTTCTATACATGGTACCAAGCTTCACGCTCTTGTGCTAGCCTCATCATTTGTAGATCTTTGACAGTCGTTACAGGTAGTCAGTGTTCCGTAAACCAGTCTTTCAAGGGGTATCGTATTACAAATCAATTCATTTATTTCAATTAGACCATTACAGGCACTTGAATGACAAAAAACAAAATGAATCTACAGTCCCGGTCACAAGGCATAATAACTTGTGAAAGTACTGTAGCTGTACCCAGTATTCCATGTAAAATACTGGTATTCAGCTGCATCCGGGTAGACTGGAAGTTCATCCCAACATAGTTGGGGAAAGGCTAAGCAGATGAATTAAAAAAAAATGACATAGCGTAGTGCTGTAAATGTTGAAGTGCCAAGTTTGTCTGCTTAATAGTTTTAAACGTTGCCACACTTTATGAATTTCTCCTGTATCGTGGGTGCGTTTACAAACGTTTAAACTCACATACACAAACGACCAGGCCCGAAATGAATTCCAATATGCCGAGATAAAGGATACAAATAACTTCCACAGTGTCAGATTTTAACTGACAGATACATTACAGAATATATAGGTAAACCTTTTTATTTTCGGATGTGAAAACACCAAATGACTTTCCCCGCTCTGGACGGACCGGGGGTCGGGGTTGTGAGACTTTTACTGACTAAAATCCATTCTCGTTCCTTCTTTTGCCCTTTGTGTTCCGGGGCTGCGGCATCTCTTTCGAACAACGCCCTCTCCTTTGCTGAAAAGGCTAAGCTGATGATGGTTAATTAGCTCGTTAGTAGTGTTATACCGAATTTAACACTTAATATTCTAAAATTGTTTGTGACTGGGTGTAAGGATGTGTGTTGGTGTGTTTGTGTGTATATTTTCAACTCATTTATTTATTATTATTGATAGGCTCGCGTTTGACCACTATCTCACCTGATGGTAAGTGATGATGTGGTCGACGATGAAGCACGCTTACCTAGAAATAACCTATTCACTCTTGACTTGAAGACCCCCAGGTTATAGCTGTCAGGAAATACAGACTCCGGTAGGGAATTCCACTCCTTAGCAGTACGCACAATGAAAGTATTCCCAAACCGTTTAGTGCGTGTGGGTGGGATGTCTACCATGTAACGGTGGCGCATCGCCGTACGTCTTGTAGTCCGATGATGGAACGGGCTTGGCGGAATTAGGCTGTGCAATTCCATCGCACACTCTCCGAAATGTAACCGATAGAAAACCGAAAGGCTCATATTGACGATGCTTGCATCAATAATCCAATGTCATCAAAAGCCTTGAGTTTTATCCATTGAACTATTGCCTTTTTACATTCTTTAGTAGTCATGGGATAGATATTAATTAGTCATACAATTAACATTCCCTTGTTAATATAGGTAGCGGTAGAAAGTAGTTATTTAGAGCAAAAAACGCAGTAATGTAACACCATTGTCTTATTTACTTTCTCTCTATGTAAGGCGAATGGCGTGCCATTACACGTCTGTGGTTAATTGTCATTTATAATCGAAATTGGTGTGCCTTTGAGCACGTTTTGGCACGGTTTGTGTGCTCCTCGTAATTTGCGGCTAACAAATGTTTTTTCTTTCTTGTAAAAAACCGCTAAACAAAAGTATTGATAAAAAATATAAGGGTGGCTCTACATACATTGAGGGTAGAATAAAAAACATTTTAATGTATTTAAACCGTGAGAAAGGATATGATCTCTAATGATATAGAGGTACTTAATAAAGTTTCGGCTAGTGGTTTTTCTGTTATTTAGAGTTCTTTTTTCACTAGACATTTCTCCTGCACCGTAGGTGCGTTTACAAACATTTAAACTCACAAACACAAACAGCCAGACTCAAAACAACTACCTGTAGGGCACACAAATATTTGTTTCGTGCGGAATCGAACCCGCGACACGCAGCGCAGCAGTCGATCGCTTAGCCACTGCGCCAACCGTGCCGTCAAAAATTGGAGCGCTGTTCCTACTTAAAATTCACGCTTTCGTCCAAAAGCTGTATCAATGTCCAAAAATAAATCTGATCCCTGTAAGGACTATTTTTGATTGCAACGTCCGGCCGCTATAGAGGCAGTTATCATGATGAATGTCGCCACAAACCCGCAAAATTTGGACTCTCCCTGATTTGGAGCATCTCGGCTAGACTATACAGTCACCATGAAACTTAAGCGCATTTAAATTACGTCACACTAGTTATTTTAACGATGATTCAAGTGTTGTTCACAAAACGTGAGAATTGTCGTTTTTGCTTGCTTACTTTACTACTTAGTTAATCAATATAAGACGGGCCTGTTGGTCTAGTGGTTAGTGGCCCTGACTGCTGAGCCGGAAGTCGTGGGTTCGATTCCCACCCAGGACAAACTTTGTGTGATGAGCATGATTGTTTGTTCTGTGTCTGGGTGTGATTTATCTATAATATGTATGTATTTATAAATTATATAAGTATGTATATCAGTTGTCTGGTTACCATAACACAAGCTCTGCTTATCTTGGGATCAGATAGCCGTGTGTGAGGTGTCCTAAGATATTTATTTATTTAATATGCGCGAATGCTAAGAGAAAAATCTAACGAACATAGTAAGTCTTGTACACAAGATATGTTATAGAGTTAATGAATGGTTGAATATGAAGAGTCATCTTGGAGTTTCTTGCCGGTTCTTCTCCATAGAAAACGACCAACCCGAACCGTGCATCTTTTCTCGACGTTTTATAAGTGCGCATGTAGGCCTATGTGAAATAAAAATATTTTGGTGTTGTTGGCGGAGTTGTTTCAAAATTAATTTGATGTTTTTTCTTCATATTTTGTAGTTTTGCGTCTCTTTAGTTTTGTATATTGTCTATGTATTTATTACTAGCTTTCGCCCGCGGCTTCGCTCGCGTTAAATTTGGGGTAACACAGTTCCTCTTGCGCCTTATTAATTTGTAATAGCAACGCAAATTCTCCCTTTTCTTCTCTCTTTCTCCCTCACATCCCACTTTTTTTAAATTAAAAAAAATAAATTTATCACAATCGGTTTAGCCATTAAAGCGTGAAGAGGTAACAAACAAACAAACAAACTCACTTTCGCTTTAATGGCTAATGTACGTAACGTTAGTAAGGATAACGTACTTTTTTCTGTTTTTTTTTGCCACATTGCACCTTCAATGGTTTTGTCTCTGCATCACCCTAAGGTTGACTGGTAGAAATTGCCTGACGTATTAAGTCCTTTGTACAATGTTGTTTTACATGTACAAGAAGTTTTATATGTATACTAGCTGTGCCCCGGCATGTGTTGCAATGCAATTTTCTACCTTTCTACCTACCTACCTACCCTACATACCCTACCTATCGTACATACCCTACCTACCCTACATACCCTAGCTACCCTACATACCCTAGCTACCCTACCTACCCTACCTACCCTACCTATCCTACCTACCCTACCTACCGTACCTACCCTACCTACCCTACCTACCCTACCTACCCTACCTACCCTACCTACCCTACCTACCCTACCTACCCTACCTACCCTACCTACCCTACCTACCCTACCTACCCTACCTACCCTACCTACCCTACCTACCCTACCTACCCTACCTACCCTACCTACCCTACATACCCCACCTACCCTACCTACCCTACCTACCCTACCTACCCTACCTACCCTACCTACCCTACCTACCCCACCTACCCCTACCCTACATACCCTACATACCCTACCTACCCTACATAACCTACCTACTCTACATACCCTACCTACCCTACCTACCCTACATACCCAACCTACCCTACCTACCCTACCTACCCTACATACCCTACCTACCCTACATACCCCACCTACCCTACCTACCCTACCTACCCTACCTACCCTACCTACCCTACCTACCCTACATACCCCACCTACCCTACCTACCCTACCTACCCTACCTACCCTACCTACCCTACCTACCCTACCTACCCCACCTACCCCTACCCTACATACCCTACATACCCTACCTACCCTACATACCCCACCTACCCTACCTACCCTACCTACCCTACCTACCCTACCTACCCTACCTACCCTACCTACCCTACCTACCCTACATACCCTACCTACCCTACATACCCTACATACCCTACCTACCCTACCTACCCTACCTACCCTATCTTTTAAGTTGGATCAAACTGCACATGGTGTGCGAATTTTATTATAATCGGTTAAGTGGTTTAGGAGTCCATTGAGGACAAACATTGTGACACGAGATTTATATATATTAGTTAATATAGTTTTATAAATAAATATATTTCTACGGGGATCGAGGGGATTAATCGGATTAAAAGGGATTTTATCCAGAATAATATAGACAAAGCTACACCTCCGTCTAATACTTTCTAAATTACAGGCGTGATGTTATGTTACTTAAATAACCTTTAATTTACAGAATCCTACTATATATTATAGTAGCTTTCCCCCGCGACTTCGTCCGCCTGGCTTAGTTACTTTGGGTTGACGCCAACTTTAACATTTTCTTTCCTCTTTCTCCCCCTTTTCTCACTTTTTTAGCCAATGTCCGTCTTAAGGGTCCCAACTGTCTCTGTGCCATAATTGGTTAAGCGATTAAGGCGTGTAAACAAACTCACTTTCGGTTTTATAATATTAGTAAGGATTATAAACATGAAAGTTTTTATGGATGTATGGATGTTTGTTACTCTTTCACGCAAAAAGTACTGAATGGATTATAATGAAACTTTACAATAATATAGCTTATACATCAGAATAACACATAGGCTACAATTCATAAAGATAAATTGTATATTCTATCTACACGCGAATGAAACTGCGGAGCGCAGCTAGTAGGATATACTTTATTATTGACTAACTGTTCCACGCGATTTCACCCACGCTGCTCAACACCTGTTGGTCGTAGCGTGATGTTATATAGCCTATAGCCTTCCTCAAGAAATGGACTATCCAACACTAAAAGAATTTTCCAATTCCAACCAGTAGTCCCTGAGATTAGCGCGTTCAAACAAACAAACAAACAAAAAAACAAACTCTTCAGCTTTATAATATTAGTATAGATTAGATTATTGTACACGAAAATTTAAACCAAACTTATCTTTGTTCCAGTAACTTCAAAACACATCGCTCAAATGACGACGAATTAACATCACCATCCTCAGATGAAAAGATGGATACAGGATCCGAATCCTTTCGGTCCCAGGACACCCCAAACTCGGTCCTATCTTCCGACTTCGAAGGGGACCACCCGGAACCAGTGTTAAGGCTCCAAAACCCGGAAATACTCCGGTTGTCGGAACCAGAACGGTTCAACGACAGCCTAATAACCAAAATGTCGAATTTGCATTTAGATTCTCCTCGTCCCATAAACCTTGGAATAAGTCCTCCTAAATTCAGTTCAACTTTAACTTTAACTACCAATCATCCTCTTATGAGTCCGGATGAAAATTATCCTGATTTAATCCCAAAGAAAATCCATAAAATCGATGATGAAAAAGACCTTAGTCTATCCAGCATTGAAGACGAAAGACCAAATGAGAACAACGGTTTTTATAGTCCCCAGAGAAACACTTCAAAAAACAATTTGTACTTTACTGAAAGCTTTGCAACTTGTGAAAGCCAGGACTTCAGATGCCATGATTTGTCAGCGTTTAGGAGTCAAGACTTAGATCTGACCGTTCCTCCTGATGTGGCGAGGGTAGATAAGGTGGAAAGAAGGAAGATTGTGCCGAAGTTGAGGGATGGGACGCCGCAGAAGGCAGATGGTGTATTGAAATATGTTGAGGAGAAGCATCGGCAACAAAGTACTCCGAAGACGCAGCCTGTGGATATCAGTGTTGATGAAGAGTTTCATTCGGTAAGTATTTATTTATTTATTTAGCGACACTATAAATACAGAAAAAAGGTTCCGTTGTCTGTCATCGACAAGATTTAAATAATTTTTGGGGTATGAAGAACAGTGTCTATATCTCTTCATCACTTCGATGCTGTATCTGGCCAACTTATGTTTTACGCTAGCTGTACGCTAACTGTCGCTACGCCCCCGTCGGGGAGCGTGCCGGCGGTGCCTAGGCGTATATCCCCTCTGTCGCGGTAGCAACATCTGGCCCGAAACAAATACAGGTCGGGTTGGGGTGGTCGTATAGACCTGGCGTGTGGTGCAAGCTCCTCGCACCTGTGAGTGTGGATGCGATGTGTTACCGCAGGGGCGCTACAGCGCTGTAGGACAGCGTTACAGCGCTGTAGGACAGCGCTGCTTCTAGTCTATGATCCCGTTATACAACGACCTTCACCGAGGTGTTTATTTGATGAAACATATTTTATATTCAATTTTATTTGCCAATAATTATATTCCATATGGGTTGCCTAATAAATTTCAGTCCAGGATACGATTAATTAATAATTAAAAAAAGATTTTTTTTTTTAATATTTCACCGGTTTGACTATTAGACAAATTTCATTCCAATCGAAAGTATGAAGCCCATAGAATATGCTAACGTTAGGTTGCCTATTCTTTTCCAGTCATAACTCTCGGGTTGCCAGGTATAAACAGGTAAATCGATAGTAGCATTTTACACCGGTCAGATAATTTAATCAAATTTAAATGAAAATAAAGATTATTTAATAATAAACACGGTAAAATAGGGTTGCCTGCGAAAAATCAGTCCTGAATTACGGTTGTCGAATTTTAAAAAGTAAAATATTGCCGCGAGTGAATAGGTGCGACTGAGAGGTCCCAAGCAACCGTTCCGTGCGTTGCGTGCAGAGCGTGAAAGCAGAAAAGAATTCGATATTCCGTATAAAATTTCGGGACCTCAACAAACAAGACCAAAAAATTTTTTACAAAGCCTTAAAAGTTATCGCTTTAAAGAGGCTTTGGTGCTGTTTCTGGCTGATTATTGGGAGAACGACCATTTGGCAACAATAATACAAAACAAAAAAATCTTTTTAATCGTCGATCATCAGTGCTACTCTTATCAAGTTCACGAAAACTCCGTAAACAAAACTGAAGAAACTAAATATGAATGTTATCACGAAGAGGCAGATACGAGGATTATTTTTCATGCTTCTAAAGCAGAACCAGGCTCAAGAATTCTAATTAAGGCCTCTGATACTGACGTTTTGATTATTTTGCTAGGAAATATGCACAAACTGATGGAATCTCAATTTTGGCTTGCAAGTTCGACAACAAAAAAGACCAATAATCAATCCGTTGATTGCATTAATTGCACTGATTTAGCGTTGAAGTTAGGGATCAAGCTATGCCAAAGTCTTCCCGCCTTCCACGCGTTTACAGGCTGCGATTACACGGCAGCATTTTATAATAAAGGAAAAGTAAAACCTTTTCAAATATTTTCCAAAAATGAAAAATATCAAACAGTTTTTGCGTCATTAACAGATGCTGCTGATATTTTCATTGAAGATAAAATTAAAATAGTTCAAGAATTTACAGCTTGTATGTATGGGATTAAGAATTGCACTAATGTGAATGATGCAAGATATCGCATTTTCATGAAAAATTACTCTGCTAAAGAAGACAGTGAGCAGTTTCTAAAAAAAATCAAAGGCTTTGACTCTAACTCCATACCTCCGTGCTGGATATCATTAACACAAAAAGTTTTACGAACTATCTACGTAAATTCGATGTGGCTGAATGCAACAGATCCAACATGTATCAAACTTGAACCTGAGAGCTGCGGTTGGTACTTAGATGAATATTTAAAGCCACGAGGATTCATTGGTGATCATACACCTCTAAGAATAGATGATATTGTCGAAAGAACCGAAACAGAGAGTGTTGACGAAGAAGGTGCAGATGTCGAAGATCTTAGCTTTATTTCTGATGACTCAGAAGCTGAATAATTAAAAAAAAATATTTATTTATAATTTTGTATAATAAACAGTGATTTTTTCAATTGTTTTTCATTTTTTTTTAATATATTTTTTTTCTAAATTATTATTACATATTTATTGCTATAACCTTCTTATTTACTTTTACTATATATGTATATATACTTTAATATCACATTAAATATATACACATAAATAATTAATTAATTAAAAATAATATTAAAAAATTATTCTTCTATTTTGATAATACATTACTCTAAAATGATACACAGCATATGCAAGTCTATCGCTATCCTTGTCAGTTGCACTGACAAACAGCATGCGCGCTCTCTTTCTTTAAATGGGCGGACCTTAAGCAGCTGTTTTTGCTCTGTCCTCTTCTAACGCACGGAACGGTTGCTTGGGACCTCTCAGTCGCACCTATTCACTCGCGGCAATATTTTACTTTTTAAAATTCGACAACCGTAATTCAGGACTGATTTTTCGCAGGCAACCCTATTTTACCGTGTTTATTATTAAATAATCTTTATTTTCATTTAAATTTGATTAAATTATCTGACCGGTGTAAAATGCTACTATCGATTTACCTGTTTATACCTGGCAACCCGAGAGTTATGACTGGAAAAGAATAGGCAACCTAACGTTAGCATATTCTATGGGCTTCATACTTTCGATTGGAATGAAATTTGTCTAATAGTCAAACCGGTGAAATATTAAAAAAAAAATCTTTTTTTAATTATTAATTAATCGTATCCTGGACTGAAATTTATTAGGCAACCCATATGGAATATAATTATTGGCAAATAAAATTGAATATAAAATATGTTTCATCAAATAAACATCTCGGTGAAGGTCGTTGTATATCGGGATCCTATACTATTCCTTCACGACACCGCGGTCAGGCCCCGCCAGGTGAGACCCCCGGTTGCCCGGAGGACGACCAGCGACAGAAGTGCTGACTCAGCTCAGCCCGCGGTTAGGCTGGGCGGCCGCGCTTCCAGAGTGAGCCGGTTACGGTTGGGGCCAAAGGGCCGTAATGTGTGTGTGGGCGGTATTGTTCTGTGTAACACCGCCCATGTGAGGCACGGAGACGCGAACCCGCGGCGCGTATCCGCGTGTGCGTCTATGTCTGTACACTGGTGTCTGTCTGGAAACGCTACGTGACGTGCCTATTTTAACTTAGATCACGCCAAACAGCTAGGTATGTCATAACATTTGTTTTTGTCGGGCTCTCAAATATATGCTTAACTCGCGGATAACTCTGCTTGCGAGATGTAGGAACTCGCAGTTAGTTCGTCAGTGATTGCATAGATGGCGCTGTAGTATTTTTTGCCACGTTCTATTGTGTCGCTACAAATTTAAATTTATTTAGCGTATAATAAATACCGACGCGCTTAGTGGTAGGGCGAGCGGTGGTGGGGGTGCGGTCAGGCAGTCGCTGCACGGACCGCACACTCGCTTCTGGTCCGCCGAGCTAGTAAGACGTGCTCGTTGGAGACACACTTTTGTTTTTTTTTTATAAAAAATTTGGCGCACACTAATAATTTCTTCTGTATCGTGGGTGCGTTTACATACATTAAAACTCACATACACAAACAGCCAGACCCGAAACAACTATCTGCAGGTCAAATATTTGTTCCGTGCGGGAATCTAAGCCGCGACACGCAGCGCAGCAGTCAATCGCTCAGCCACTGCGCCAACCGTGCCGTTTAATTTAACGTTCCTAACACCTTTTTAGTGTAACCAGTACAATGTGCAAAGTTTAGCTCAACATTTTTTTTGACCCTGTCTTTACCACAGGTAGCGGAGTGGTGCGAGTCTCCGTCCCATCTACGATCTATGCCGAACTTCGAGTTGCCGATTGAAATGTCTAGCAGCATAGGAATGCACAATGTAAGTCAACCTGTGAAATTGTCTGTCTTGAATCCTGCAACGAAATTAATGAGAAAAAGATAGTGTAGGTGTAGAAATAAATATTAATAACTACCTTCCGCTCGCGGCTTCGTCCGCGTGGCATAGTTACTTTGGGGAAAAATAAATTTCTTTCTCTCGCCCTTTCTTCTCTCTTTCTACATTCTCGTTGGGAACCAAGAGACGGACATAGGCATTTTTTTTTAAAGTGGGTTGTGAGGAAGAAAAGGAAAAACTTAGCGTTGCTATTACAAATCAATATGGCGCAAGGGGGACTGTGTTACCGCGAATTTAACGCGAGCGAAGCCGCAGGCCAAAGCTAGTATGACATAAAATCGTTACGAGAAATCACTTATATTCAGATATTAATAAAAATCATGTGGATAGCAAATAATGTAATATTGCGACAATTTTTAATAATTTAATGCATTCTTAAATTAAATATTTCCAAACCACATTTAATGGTAAGATCATACATACTACTTGTACACCTACATTCGGGTAAATAAATTATTCTCGTCCATTTATTGATCTCTATACATAAAATTACATTTTTAAATATTTCTTATAATCATAAAAAAAACATTTAAAAATATAAAAATAGTAGCCCACCGGTATCGGGAACAGGGTCCAAGCTACCGGCGGTCAGGGCTCCAGAGAAAGGAACCTCCTAACAATACGAGCCGTGTCCAGGAGTACCGCTTTCTGTATCAAGCCCTTGATCCAGCTGCCTAACGAGAGCCTCCTCAGGTATTGGTCGAGGCTCTTGGCAATTAAGCCATTGGCAGATACGACTATCGGCACAATGATCGCTGAGTCCACATCCCACATGTCGACAACCTCGCGAGCCAAGTCAATATACTTGATTTGCTTATCTTTCTCGGCTTTCACGAGGTTCTCATCATGCGGGACCGTTATGTTAACAATCATTGCGCGCCGCTCTGATCGATCCACCACCACTATATCAGGCTTGTTGGCAACAATAGTCCTGTCAGTGATGATGGAGCGATCCCAGTACAATGTGATATTGCCATGTTCAAGAACTGGGTCGGGCTCATACCTGTAGTACGGCACTTCCGATTCCACAAGGTTGTATTTTAGAGCAAGTTGCTGATGGATAATCCTGGCTACAAGGTTGTGTCTATGCAAGTTAGCTAGACGCGAACAACCGGAGATAATGTGTCGTATTGATTCTCCCGGACGGTGGCATGCCCGACATATGTCAACCGTACCGTCCTTCACAATAAATCTCCGGTAGTTATTTGTCATCATAACTTCATCCATAATTGCACAGACAAAACCTTCGGTTTCTCCAAAGAGGTCCCCGGAACGTAGCCAGGCTACGGACGCTGATTGATCTACATCGGGTCCATGTAGGGCCCGAAAAAAGCGTCCGTGAAGCTCCTTACTCTGCCATACCTCCCTGCGGTCGTTAGTGTCAAGCACTACAGGTTTGCGCCAGTTCTCTTTAGCCAAGGAGAGCGGGGTGAGGCCTTTGTCCATTGCAACTACATCCCGATGCATTCCCACGTCGGTTTCTAGGAAATATTCCCTGAGACTGCATATCTCGCGATTGTGGAGAGTCTTGGCGTTTAAAAAGCCTCGACCTCCACAACTCCGCGGGATATACAGTCTCATAACCGAGGAACGTGGGTGATGCATACGAAATGCCGTTAACAATGTACGCACCTTCCTATCCAGGGCGTCCAGTTCTGTTTGAGTCCATTTGAGTATGCCGAAAGAGTACATCAAAACCGGCATGACCCAACCGTTGAAAGCACGCACCTTGTTTCCGCCTGATAAAAGACTATTAAATACTTTTCTCAGGCGGCCAAAGAAGCGTTCCTTCAACGATTGCTTCATGTCAGCAACATTGATGCCCAGCGCTTCCGACATCCCCAAATACTTGTAGGTTTCGGTTGCTGAGAGGGATCTAAGGTTTATGGAATCTGAGAGCTGGGTTCCCACAGATTCCACAATTTCCCCTCGCTTTACATGCATGACCGCACATTTGTCCACACCAAATTCCATCCTGATGGCGCTACTGAAAGTTTCAGTTACCTTCAGTAGCTTCATCAGCTGCAAATCGTTGGGGGCAAAGAGTTTCAGGTCATCCATGTAAAGGAGGTGAGATATAACCTGACCACCTCTCCTCAATCGATAGCCCAGACCTGAATTCTCCAGCAACGTGCTTAGAGGATTCAAGGCTAAGCAGAACCAAAGTGGACTCAAACTATCGCCCTGGAATATACCTCGCTCTATCCTTATCGGTTCACTATTCCTCAGAATCTGCCGACATCCTGGATAGCGAAGGACCGTATTCCATTGCCTCATACACGAGCTCAGGAAGGTGCGCAGAGTTGCATCAACTTTGTACAACTCTAGCACCCTCATGAGCCACGTATGTGGCACGGAGTCATAGGCCTTCTTATAGTCTATCCAACATGTCGACAGATGTCTTCGAGAACGGCGAACCTGTTGACTAATGGCCATATCAATGAGGAGCAGCTCCTTAGTACCGCGGGACCCGTTCCTACATCCATTTTGAGAAGCAGACATGATAGAATTGTCATCAATGTGTTTAGTGATTTTAGCTCTCAAAATGGATGTAAGAACTTTATAAAGTGTCGGAAGACACGTAATTGGTCTATAATTTTTGGGTTCCGCCGTACTACCCGATTTATGGAGCAGGTGGGTTATACCAGTTGTCAGAAACCTGGGTAGCGACCCTGACTCTAAGGCTGTCTGGAATAGGGTTGCCAAACAAGCGTGCGACCTCTGAATGTTCTTTATCCAGAAGTTGTGCAGTCCGTCCGGCCCTGGAGATTTCCAATTAGGCAGCGGACGGACAGCACAAGCTACATCTTGGGGGCTGATTGTTAAGGCCCCCATTTCTGGTATGGGGTCACACGCTCGTTCGACTTCCCGAGTCCATTCACCTTCGGTATGACTGACAGGCACCGACCAGATGTTGCGCCAAAACAAACACATGGCGTCATCATCCGGTAGGTGCGTCTCAGACACACCTTGGTCCGGTCGCTCCCAGGCTCTATACACCCACCTTTCATCACTTTGGAATGTGCGATTCAAAGTGTATCGTTCCACCCGCCGCTTATACCTACGAATACGGTTTGCCCATGCATATACTTTCTGTTTCAGGAAGTCGATGCGCTCTGTGATGCGGGACATATAGTCTGGAGGACTTATGTCAGTCCCTGCAAATGCCCGCCTCACAAAGCGCATCACTCGAGGTCGAGTGTTGCCCTCCCTGAAACTGATTAGTTTGCCAATGAGTGCTCTGGCCACACCAATACGCCGCTCAATCCTGCACTGCCAGAATGGAACAGCTGGTTTCGGTCGTGCAGCTCTGTCATCAGGAAATTTAACGTGAGCTACACGACACGCTGCTACAGCCGCACAATACAGGATTGAGTGAGCATCAGTGAGGTTTTCGCAGTTGTCAAAATAGTTTGACAACTAACAGTCGTTGTGCCGACACGTTGACAGCTGGCTCAAGCACCTGAAACAGAGAGAGCATCCGAACACGGTACGCGGTCAGGTTGTTTCCTCCCTCTGTAGCCCCATAGTATGAGCGCATGACGTTTTCATTGATGGAACTAGTCCATCGCATGCGCTGCACACTTCCGCCGGGAGCTGGGACCCTATCAGAGGCCGGTGGGCCTCGAAGTCCAAAACCGTCCGGCGGCCGGCGTCCTCCCCGACGACGAGCAGGTGGTGGCGTCGTGGGCGGGGAAAAATACTCGTCGCTCGAGCTCGACGCAACTGCCACGGCCGGTGTCACAGCGCTCACGACGAGGCTGGGTTCCGGCGGCGGCGAGGCGGAGCTGAGCGACGAGCCCGGAGGTGGATGGCGTGCGCTTCTGGCGTGAGCTGATCTCGTCAACATTTTCTTTTTGTCTTCAATTTCATATTAGGTGTATTTTTGATTTTGTAGATGACATTTGTCATTTATGTCACCTTTTTTCTTTTTGCTTCTATTTGAACTATTTAATTTCATTTTGCACTGGAAATCGATTGATGAGGTTCAGCTATTGCAACTTTAGATGTAAGTATTTGTATAAACTGTTAAAAAAATATTTTTTGAATAAAACTAAGATTAAAATTACAGGAGAAGAAATTGAAGTAGTTGACACTTCAAGTGTTGCCAGATAGTTAAATTATTCTTATTCTTACGGAACCCTAAAAATATAAAGGCAGATGTTATGCCTTAAATATCACACATCAAATATATAAACAGCTAATATAATAATATTCTAATTTGAGTGTCCATGGAGTTTGTTGCCCATTCTTCTCCATAGAGATCGACGCTTTGGAATGGGAAACTACAGTACTTTCACAAGTTAAGTTATTATGCTGTGTTTTTTTTAGTGTTTTTTTGACATTCAAAAGTGCCTGTAATGGTCTAATTGAAATAAATGATTGTGATTTTGATTTTGATTGATGGAATCATACAATCATGGAAATCTCCAAAAATATCGCTCTTCAAATATATAAACAGCTATAACTCTCATTCAAAGTTCATCCGGTAGCGGTTATGCTGTTCTCCGTACATATGACGTAGTGTATGATGTAGAAGCTTATCGAACGCATTTAAGTACTTCCGGACACGAATGTTTTATTAATGACACATATCCAGTATTCGTTTGTTCATAAAAATCCCAGCCGTTATCGCATACGAGAATATAAGTTCACTAAATATCGGAAACGTCATTATATATATATATATTTTTTTTCGGGTGTGAAATCATCCAATGACTTCCCCCGCTCTGGGCGGAGCGGGGGGGCATGTCAGAGTTGTACTGACTAAAACCCAGCCATGTTCCTTCTATTGCCTTTGCGGTATCTCTTTCGAACAACCCGCAAAACGTCATTATATTTGTATTATTTAAAAAAAAACGTGGCCCCACATTAGGAATTTCTCTTGTATCGTGGGTGTGTTTACAAACATTTAAACTCACATACACGAACAGCCAGACACGGAACAACTATCTGTAGGTCATACAAATATTTGTTCCGTGCGGGAATCGGTACCGCGACACGCAGCGCAGCAGTCAAACGCTTAGCATCTGCGCCAAACGTGTCGTCTAAATTCTACTTCTACTTGTTATTTTTAGGAAAAAAGGGAACCCTTAGGCGCGTCGCCCACACGACCAAGAGTCGAGGCGCAGTCGGGGCGCGGGCTCGTTAGGCGCGTCGCCCACACGACATTCGACGAAAATCTCACATCAGAGTCACACCGCAAGATTTTCTTTGCAAATGTCGTGTGGGCGACGCACCTAACGCGCCCGCGCCCCGACTGCGCCTCGACTCTTGGTCGTGTGGGCGACGCGCCTTAAAAGATCACTTTACTGTCCGTCTGTCTGACCCTTTATCTCTGGAAAGTGTAGAAGTATCAAGTTCAGATTTAAACCATATACTCAAGTCTGTGGTTCCTTTGTGGAATGAAGAAATCAACCCTCAAAGTCTACGCACTTAAAAGCTGTACTGTTGTATGTTGATGTACGGAACCCTTGGTGCGCGAGTCCGACTCGCACTTGACCGTTTTTTTCATATAATTTTAAACTAGCTGGCTCCCGCGGCTTCGCCCGTGTGATATCGAAAAAAAAGTATCCTATGTGTTATTCCAGACTATAATCCACCTCTGTGCCAAATTTCATCCATTCATCCATCCATCCATCCATCCATCCATCCATCCATCCATCCTCACAAACATTCGCATTTATTATATTAAGTAGGATAAGACTAGCTTCCCCGCGCGGATTCACCCGCGTGTCACTTTAAGAATAAAATAATTCCCTAAGTACGAAAGCGTGAAATTCTTGCAAGTTTTGATATCAATTACTCTCTTCCCCAGGACCTGGACTCTCCAGACGTAATATCAGCATCGACGCAAGAAGACAGGTCGGCGTACCAAGCTCTCCTAGACCCTTACACCGGCAGTGTGGCGCTCCGCCACACGCCTGCGCAGCACCGGAGCCCTGGGAACCAACGGAGGAAGATACAACTGGTGAGTTCAAGACCTATGGACTACAGAGAGTTCCAAAATTCATCATCATCTGCCACAACGACCCTGTATGTACAGACGCCTGCACATCGAGCTACTACAATCTGTCAGATTTCTTTGATAGATTTTCGACTTTATTTCTAAAGTTTAAGGTTCAAGGTTCATTGGGAAAAATTGTTTCGGGTAGCTTGACCTGCAGGCGTCTTTACCATCACCAAAAATTGGATCTGACCGTCTTTCGGACGGGAAATCATCAAATAACCCTCGCTCTGGGCGGAGCTCTGACTCAAACCCATCTATGTTCCTTCTTTTCCTTTGTTTTTCAGGCCACGGTATCTCTTTTGACCTGGGGCCTTAGTCTGCTATTACAATAGTGTCAGAATGGTCGATCACTGATCGCATAATGGTTGATTTTGACAAGTTTGGTAATCTGCTACATACTAAACTTGTCAAAATCAACCATTATGCGATCAGTGATCGAGCATTCTGACACTATTGTAATAGCAGACTAAGGCCCCAGGTGTAAGACCTCCTGCTTTTTTTTGTGGGTGGCATTTCGTCAGATTCCTCCGCTCTTGGTGGAGCGGGAGGGGGGTGTCAAACTTTTACTGACTAAACACACTCATGTTCCTTCTTCTGCCGTTCATGTTCCGGGGCCGCGGCTTCGCTCGCATTAAACTCAGGGTAACACAGTTCCTCTTTCCAGGTTTTTTGGTACATGCTACCTGTAGTTTTTGCCCTTTTTTTGGGGTGGGAAATCATCAAATAACCTCTTCTGCTCTGGGCGGAGCGGGGGTGTCAAACTTGTACTGACTAAAACCCACCCATGTTCCTTCTATTGTCCTTTAAATTCCGATAAATTAAAATAAACCGAGGCAACTATAGTACGGCCAACGAAAAGCGATACGAAAGGTCATTAACCTAAAGAACAACTGTGGCGTTGACAATCTAATATTTAGCTCTTTCCATCTCGTGCCTTTGTCGTAAAGTCTCGTTCTCTCGGCAAAAACATGATAACGTTAAGACGGGTTCGCCAACATTCGGGCGGCCATTTTGGATGGGGTTTTAGCATGGGTTTTGTTTACATTTGGTATCGCTTCTCGTTGGCCGTGCTATAAGGGTGACCAGTCCTAACTGACAGCTCCTTTCAGCTTAAATATTTGTGGGAATTAAATAACCCGACACACCCGCTACCATCAGCGACACTTTTGATTGAGCATGACATTCTCTCAACAATCAGGGCATCGTCAAATCAATGATGGTACATAGTATATTGGCTTCACAATTATACAATACTAGAGCATTGATGAATCTCCCCCTTATCTCACTTTTTTTTAAATACCTTAAATTCGTCTCCTGGTTCCCAACTATCTCTGTACCAAAATTCATCAAAATCATAAACAAACTCACTTTCGCTTTTATAATATTAGTAAGGAAGTAAGGATTAAATTTTCGTCCTATTCAGTTTTATGTGGGGAGGTTTATTATAGTTAAATTTTAAACAGTACCTACCCCATGAAGGATGAGTCTACTTTAGCTAACCTGGAACCTCTCTGAACTATGATCAGGTTTTGTCATGGTGATAGTACAGTTGAAATTTTAAGGCTTCTGACTAACGAGTGACAATCGCTGTTCTCTAAATTAATGATAGCCCCCACCAACCACTTCTAACATCATCATCAGCCTAGCCTTTTCCCAACTATGTTGGGGTCGGCTTCCAGTCGTACCGGATGCAGCTGAATATCAGTATTTTACATGGAGCGACTGCCTATCTGACCTCCACAACCCAGTTAGTACTAGGTAATGCGAAACCCCTTGGTAAAACTGGTTGTCAGACTTTCGGAACACTGACTACCTGTAAAGACTGTCAAAGATCTACAAATGACAGCCGGGACCAACGGTTTAACGTGCTTTCCGACGCACGGAGGAAACTCGGTATGTAACGGGTGGTCACCCATCCACAGGTCAACTTAGGCAAGCGCGGCTTAACCTAAAGATCGACCTGAGCGGCTGCTATTATTAAGCCACGAGCTCCACCACCAGAACCGCTTCTAACATGGTTACTACTAATTAAAATGCGTAATTACTGAGCCTAAAAAACTAACCTAACATAGTTTCTGCGGCATTGTTTGTAAACTTATATCGTGCGAACTACGACAATCGTTGCAACAATACGTTGGTATAAAATCGCATGACTTTTTTTGTTGAGGGCGTATTCGTATCGTATATCGTCAGCATATTGTGTTCTTGCGTTGGTTATTCATCATCATCATCAGGCTATATTAGTCCACTGCTGAACATAGCCCTCCCCTAATGAGCGCCATAGCGCCCTGTCTTCAGCTTGCCGTATCAAGCATCTGCCTGCAGTCTTTCTTAGATCGTCATCCCACCTGGTCGGAGGGCGTCCTACACTACGCTTGCCGAGTCGCGGTCTCCACTCAAGAACACGTTTACTCACGTTTATTCATATAAAAAAATATTATATATATACGTACACTTATAAACACAAAATATAAAACTTTATTCATCATTTTCCTGCCCTTGTCCCATTCTATTTGGGGTCGGCGCAACACGTTTTCTTCTTCCATTCTCCCCTATCAGACGTCACGGCATCATTTACTTCTTTCTCCTTCATATCATTCCTTACACAATCCATCCATCTTTTCTTTGGCGTTCCTCTCGCTCTCAGTCCTTCAACATTCAGATCCATCACTCTTTTAGTCACATGTGCTTCGTCCCTTCACATTACATGTCCATACCAAGACAAACGACTCCCTTTCAATTTTTCTGTAACAGGCGCAACTTTTAAACTTCCTCTAATATACTCATTCCTTACTTTATTCATTCTTGTCACTCCACACATCTATAAAAATATAAAACTGTATAATTAACACTTAAAACGGGATATTTACCATGTTTTTTATTTATTTCGAGTTTCCGATATTTCGGCGATGTTGCAAACGCCATGATCACGGATGAACTGAAGTTATTTCGGGTGGGTGTTTATGAGCAAACAAATCGATCTACCCTCTTCCATGTTATTGAAGTTATTAAGGTTCAGAATTGATTGCAGCGTCCCTACCATGACGTGTTAAAGCAGAACTTATTCCGCTGAGGGAAAGGGACAGAGCTATACAGGGTGTCTAGCACCATCTCTTTCACTCAGTGGAATAAGTTCTGCTTTAACACGTCATAGTAGGCCTACAGGACTTTGTAGAAAAACACACGTCTTTACTTTTTAAATGATGGTTTATTTCAAACTGTTTCAATGAGCGGGACAGACAATCCTTACTAATATTATAAATGCGAAAGTGAGTTTGTTTGTAACGTCTTCACGCCTTATTGGCTAAAAAAAAAGAGAAATGGGGGAGAAACAGAAAAGAAAACGGGAAAGAAAGATATTTGTTTTCGATCATCACGCGGGTTAAAGTTAGCCCAAAGTAAATATGCCACGAGGACAAAGTCGCGGGCGCGAGCTAGTAAACCTTAAATATTTACTGCATGGGATCTTGTGTAAGTGCGGCTTAACCTCAAGATCGGTATGAACCACGAATTTAAATAAATAAATATCTTGGGACAACTCACACACGGCTATCTGATCCCAAGCTAAGCAGAGCTTGTGTACTGATATACATACTTATATAATTTATAAATACATACATATTATAAATAAATCACACCCGTCTGGGTGTGATTTATTTATAATATGTATGTATAATATGTATGTTGTACAGAACAAACAATCATGCTCATCACACAAAGTTTGTCCTGGGTGGGAATCGAACCCACGACCTCCGGCTCAGCAGTCAGGGCCACTAACCACTAGACCAGAGATGGCGAACCAATGGCACGCGTGCCAAAGACGGCACGCGACAAAACGAATTGGGCACGCAAACAATTTTAATCATATTTTTTTCTTACTATCATTTTTTAACTCGCCGGAGCGATTCATTATTTTCAGAGATGAATAAAATTAATTCGCTTACAAACCGTTTGGCGATGACTCTACTAGTCAGTAAAAAGAGTTTCGAATTGATAGTAATTATTTTCCTAAAACAATCACTTAGTCAAAATTATTTGATGGCACGTCTGTGGCGTCATTCAACATTTATTTAGGAAAAATGGCACGTTGGTTCATCAAGGTTCGCCACCCCTGCACTAGACCAACAGGCCCGTCATGAATATCATCAAGTCTCATTGAATATGGATATTATTTTCTCCTAGCCACCAGAAGACGACAGATGCAGCCTGGACAGCGTCAGTGCCTGTTCTATGGAGTCGGAAGACGAACCGCCTGAGCCTCAGGAGTTGGAGACGGAGCCTGTCAACCAGCATCTAGTGTTGAGTGATGATGAGGGGAGCAAAATGTGAGTTTTAAATCAGTAAAATGTATATCAAATAAAAATCTCCTTTCGTAAAAAAATATCTTCGTATCTAATAGAGAAAGTACTGGTAATTTTTTATTTAATTATTTTATTTTTCTCTAAAAAAACAATACTATTTTTTTCAATAAAAAAAACATCTACCCTACCATGACGTGTTAACGCAAAACTATTTCCACTGAGGGAAAGAGACAGAGCTATACAGGGTGTCTAGCACCATCTCTTTCTCACACAGGAATAAGAACTGCTTTAAGATGTCATGGTAACCCTACAGTACTAACAAACCAAGAAGTGTGTTAAAAGTTAATTTCAACTAAGTACTACCTACTTGTCGCTAAATAGTTAAATTATACTCATACAATTTTCTACTACAATTCAAACGCTTGATGTCATTTACGACAATTTCACCTTTTTAAATCTATTTTTTAACTCCTAAAAAATTCATTATACAAATTGTGTAACATCTATTCAAGCAAAAATTTCAATAATAGCGAAAATGTAAGTACTTTTCAAATAAAAGTGTTTATTTATTTGGATCTCCAATAAAGGATTAATAGTACTCCGAAACGGCTGGACCGATTTGTACGAAATTTTGTGTGCATATCGGGTATGTCTGAGAATCGGCCAACATCTATTTTTCATACCCTTCTCTAGAAAAGGAGCTGAGCAGCGGGTGAAACCGCGGGGCACGGCTAGTCTAATCTAATCTAATATATAAAATTCTCGTGTCACAATTTTCGTTCCCATACTCCTCCGAAAGCGGTACTCCTAGACACGGCTCGTATTGTTAAGAGGTTCCTTTCTCTGGAGCCCTGACCGCCGGTAGCTTGGACCCTGTTCCCGATACCGGTTGGCTACTATTTTTATATTTTTAAATGTTTTTTTTTTAAGAAATATTTAAAAATGTTAATATTAACAATAAATGGACGATAATTGTAAAATAAGTGATGTCCGTTACATGGTAGACATCCCACCCACACGCACTAAACGGTTTGGGAATACTTTCATTGTGCGTACTGCTAAGGAGTGGAATTCCCTGCCGGAGTCTGTATTTCCTGACAGCTATAACCTGGGGGTCTTCAAGTCAAGAGTGAATAGGTTATTTCTAGGTAAGCGTGCTTCATCGTCGACCACATCATCACTTACCATCAGGTGAGATAGTGGTCAAACGCGAGCCTATCAATAATAAAAAAAAAATGACAATTCTTTAATGGTACAGGACAAAGCATAATAGAAATAAATATTATAACAGTTTTGCTATGCTTGCATATTTCCTATTGTGTGAACTATCAATAATAGGTCTAAAATATTATGTCGAGGTTTCTTACGTACTGGTTTTGTTAAGAAAATGGTTAATGAGATATTTGCTTATTCTAAAGTCGTAAAAATTGGCTCTCTAAGTTCTAAAGTAAGAGTTAAAAAAAATGAAAAAAAATAGGTTAATAGTACGTATAACCCACAATGTTTAAAACCTATCTTATTTGTCTAGCACATAAAATTATAAATAAATAATTAATTATATTATACTAGCTTTTGCCCGCGATTTCGTTCGCGTGGATTAATAGTTTTCGTTCCCGGGGGATTTCCGGGATGAAAACTATCCTATGTCCCTTCTCGGGTCCCAGACTATATCTATACCAAATTTAATTGAAATCGGTTCTGTGGTTTAGGCGTAAAGAAGAGACAGACAGACAGAGTTAGTTTCGCATCTATAATATTCGGATGTATTTAAGAACACGTTTGTCGCGGGTTCAATCCCCGTACGGAACAAATATTTGTAAGGCCTGATAGTTGTGTCGGGTCTGGCTGTTTGTGTATGTGAGTTTAAATGTTTGTAAACGCACTTACAATGCAGGAGAAATCCAATTGTGGGGTAACGTTTTTTTTTACAAAAATAAAATCTGACTATCCAAAATGAAAGTGATGCTCAAATTTCTAATTTCAGGTCAAAATCAACGAATACACTATCTGAAGGGAGTGACCCCATCCCAGAGTACTCCGCGGCTGAAGAGTTAAGCAATGAGCGAGCCTGGATCAGTGTGCCCAGAGCAGGGGGACATGCAACTTGTGATATGAAGGTACATTTGACATATTAAAAAAAAATACAGTTTATTTAGTACTAGCTTTCGCCCGCGTAAAATTTGGGGTAACACAGTTCTCCTTGCGCCTTATTGATTTGTAATAGCAACGCTAAGTTTTCCCTTCTCTTCCCTCTTTCTCCCTCAATCCCACTTTTTAAAAATAAAAATAGCCTATGTCCGTCTCCTGGTTCCCAACTATGTCTGTTAAAAAACCAAAATTCATCAAAATCGGTTTACCCGTTAAAGCGTGAAGAGGTAACAAACAAACAAACAAACAAACTCACTTTCGCTTTTATAATATTAGTAAGGATTTTACAATGTAAATGAAGCAGCCCCAGTAAGTGGTTATTAACACTTATGTCGGGGTTGTGTCGCTCCACCCCTGGAATTAGTTGACACTATTGAGACTTACCCCCGAATACTGAAACGTCAATCAAATGTGAGGGCTGCTTAACATTTGAGCAGCTCTTAAACTTTAGATTTTGTATGGTCTAACGTCACTTCTGAGTCTCTGTTAAACTTAAGTGGCACTTAAATTTTGAGTGACGTTTCAGTATTCGGGGGTTAGACAATTAAAATAAGTTGTAACAATATCAATTAAGATCAATATTTTAATTATAAAATTATGTTCAAAACATTTAGAAAGATCAAAAATTGAAATTAAATTTAAAAACAAATTCTAGATTAAAAATCAATTAAATTATATTAAAAACAGATTCTATAAAAAAAAACAAAATTACAATTAAATTCTGAATTACAATCAAAATGAAAAATATAATTAGAATTAAAGTCAGGCTAAAATTAAAGTTAAAAATCAAAAATAAATTAACATCGGGGAAATTAAAACCGAAGTTTTCGAAATCAATCCTTTTTGTTTTTAAGTTAATTTTAAAAAACCAGCCAAGTGCGAATCGGATTCGTACACGCCGGGTTCCGTATCTTTATCTATAAAAACTGCAAATGCCCCCTTAAATATTAAGTTTACAAAATTTTAAATATTCTAATCCCAAAACCAGACACTTCAAGCAACAATTTCCTTTTTTTTATTATTTCCCGTACGACCATTTTTCTCGAAGTTTACGACCTGTAGAAAATTTACCAAAAAATTTGTTTTTTTTTTATCCAAATCAAATCAAAAGTCCTTTATTCAAATTAGGCTGATAATCAGCACTTTTTGAACGTCAGATTACAAGAGACAGTCCCACAAAAACGCACTGCCCTTCGCCACTTCCTTCCTTTTGTTTTTTAACTGGGAAGAAGAAGTGGCGGAACAAACTCCCCAGCAACACATCTGTCTGTCAGGTTAGAAGAACCAGATTTTATACAATTCCGTTTATCACAAGAAATTATAAAAAAATAAAAATAAGAAATTATTCATTCATTGTCACTTGTCAGCTAACAAACACCCATTATATATAAAAATAAAAAAAAATACCCAAGTCTAAATAATAAATTCACCAGTCTAATGGGTGTGCCCGCTTACATGTGCAGTGAAGAAGTGTCAGGTGATAAACTAGGACCATATAGTGCAAAAGAAATCCGTAATTTTTTCCGGTAGATTGTATCTTCTGAAGTCCAGTCGCGGAGCAGGAAGAATTTCGTACAATGACCTCTTTACCTACTGCCAGTGGTTACAAACATTGTATTACGTGTGGTTTACAAGAAATATTTGAAGCAAAAAATAACCAACTTATTAAATAAATTATGTACAGTGTAAACTCTTTATAACGAAACTCCCCTTGAGTTTCGTTATGAGCATTTTTATTTAACAACAAACTAGAAATAGATAACTGTGTCCGAAAACTGAGCTATCACTAACGCATCCCAATATGGAATGTCATTCGTTCGTTATTTAAAAATTATGTCAAGTAAGGACTTTTTGTCGTGACTCAAGGCCAACCAAAAAACCACATGCAAACAAGAACAAACCTTACAGTCACAGGTAAAAGGTTTACAATCCCTGAGAACGGCCGCCATTGCAACTGTGCGAGCGAGACGCATTATATTTACGTGGGAGTGACAGAGACAGGTAATAACAGCTACCCTACTATGACGTCTTAAAGCAGAACTAATTCCGCTGAGGGAAAGAGACAGAGCTATACAGGGTGTCTAGCACCATCTCTTTCACTCAGTGGAATAAGTTCCGCTTTAAGACGTCATAGTAAGGGAGAGAACATCAGGCCAACCCAGCCGCCGCGGGAGACGCCCAGGGCGCCGGGCGCCGCGAGACGACTTCCGGCCACCGTAGATGCGAGCCTATCCGTCTATAGACGACAGGCCGTGTTGACGGCGCGTTCGTGTTTCACGCGCGCCTCAAAGAGAGTCAGCAAAGCAGAGGGGCTTGCCAGAGCTTCCGCCTGCCGGGGTTGCGGGTTGTTCGAAAGAGATACCGCGGCCTCGGAACGTAAAGGGCAATAGAAGGAACATAGGTGGGTTTTAGTCAGTACAAGTCTGACATGCCCCCCGCTCCGCCCAGAGCGGGGGAAGTCATTAGATGATTTCCCACCCGAAAAAAAAGAAGCTGAACTTATTCCGCTGAGGGAAAGAGACAGAGCTATACAGGGTGTCTAGCACCATCTCTTTCACTCAGTGGAATAAGTTCTGCTTTAAGACGTCATAGTAGGCCTACAGGTCAACGTTCGAAATTCTTTCTGCTTCGCGTCCGTCTTTACCTTGTATTATAATTGGGTAGTTGACACCATTAACCAATAATTTAAAAACACAATTATTCTAAAAGAACACCTTATTCTAGACCTGAGAACTCCATTAATTTCAAAATAACTTTAAAATTCGATTTTTAGTTGCTTTTAAATCAATAAATAGTTGCATCATTGACTTGACAACTTAGTGACGTCATCGGTTGTGAGTCTCATACAAAATCTATGCGGGAAGCGCGTTTTGACAGCTCATAAAAAGTATATCAATTGATTGGTGGTGTCATCTATCCTATTGAGTGTTGGTCCCAGGTGATCGAGCCTTACAAACGTGTGATATCTCACGGCGGGTACGACGCGGGCGGCGCCGCGCTCATCGTGTTCAGCGCGTGCCACCTGCCCGACAACGCGCGCCCCGACTACACCTACTGTATGGACAACCTGTTCCTGTGAGTATTAAACCATACTAGCTTTTGCCCGCGGCTTCGCTCGCGTTAAATTCGGGGTAACACAGTTCCCCTTGCGCCTTATTGATTTATAATAGCAACGCTCAGTTTTCCTTTACTTTTCTCTTCCTCTCTCACATCCCACTTTTTTTTTTAAATTAGCCTATGTCCGTCTCCTGGTTCTCAACTATCTCTGTACCAAAATTCATCAAAATCGGTGTAGCCATTAAAGCGTAGAGAGGTAACAAACAAACAAACATACTCACTTTCGCTTTTATAATATCAGTAAAAGATCCTGGGTTTCCTAATTCAGCTCGATTTAATAAACGTAAATTAAACAAAAATAAAATTAACTAATTAGATTAATGATTAAGTAATATTGTTAATAAGGCGCGTCGCCCACAAAACCAACAGTCGAGGTGCAGTTGAGGCGCATGCACATAAGAGGCACGCCGCAACGAGATTTTCTTTACAAATGTCGTGTCGGTTTTTGACTTAACGTTATGTACGTAGGGACTGTCGATATATGATGTGTCTAAATGCCTATGGGTCGATTTAACTTAGTTTACCTTACTTTTTTTTAATGTGTTCCTTTTTTTCTGTGTTTTGTTTTTATATTAATTCTTGTATTGTGTCTTCGTTGCATTAAATAAATGATTTATCTATCTAAACATAAATATAAACAAGCTGTTTACCCACAGATACGTGATCTGGACGCTAGAACGTCTAGTTACAGACGACTATGTACTAGTATACCTCCACGGCAGCGCCGGCAGAAGACGCCTGCCTACCTTCCATTGGCTGCACGAATGTTATAAGCTTATTGATAGAAGGTATGGGTTTATTCTAAATTTAATAATTGAGTAGTTGACACCATTAACCGATAATTTAAAAACTCATTTTTTCTGAAAGAACACCTTATTCTAGACCTGAGAACTCCATTCATTTCAAAATAACTTTAAAATTCGATTTTTAGTTGCTTTTCAAATCAATAAATAGTTGCATCATTGACTTGACAACTTGTGACGTCACCGGTTGCGAGTCTCATACAAAATCTATGGGGGAAACGCGTTTTGACAGCTCATAAAAAGTATATCAATTGATTGGTGGTGTCAACTACCCTATTGCTTCACACTATAAAACACTAGTATTTAGATGGTTTTTTATTACTAATTTTTAGAGGTATGAAGAACAGGGTGTAATGTTCTCCATCCTTTATGGAAAATGGAAGATCCTCCGATCAGACGGGTGTCGTGTCTGGTGGGCCACTGCCCGACAGTTGCTCTTTTTTCTTGTATGGCATCTTGCAGTTCAACCAAGGAGGTTGTCGTCTGCTTAACCGGGCGAATCCTGTGGATGCCTTAAACATTAAGATCCCAGCCGGGGTAAAAACTTATAAACTTAACGACTACACGCTAAGGCTTAGGGCGTCGCTGAGAGACAGCAAGGGACAGGCTGGATCTGAGATAGTTGCTTTGTCGGGTGCTCGTATATATGCTAACTTCGCTTGCGCGATGTAGGAATCTTGCCGTTAGTTCTTCAGTGGCTGGATAGATGGCGCTGTAGTACTTTTTGCCACTTGCGTTTTTGTGTCGCTAGTTTAACATGCAATGTATTTTACGCGCGTGCGTTTTCTCGTTTACGCAACAAAGTCTTCATTTGTTTCTCATTTCACGGATAACAATAAAGGCCAAAGCACACCAGATGCGTGGCGTGACGTGATGCGTGCGCGCACCAGTTGTAATGTATGAAACTGTAAGAAAGGTGTCAGACCAGATGCGTGACGTGTACACGCGCGTGAACCACGCACGCAGAGCCGCATCTTGTCACAAACCGAGTCCGTGCGCGTGTGTAGCGGAACGGCAACGTCGCACACGCGCCTGCAGTGATGACGTTGTATTATATGGCGCTCCCTGTTAGATGCCAGACCGGGCACGCACGCATACTCATCGGTCAGTGCTGCACGTGCGCACGCACGCAAAGTTGTATTTATTTACAAACAGAAAACAGTTTACGAGAGTTTTTTTTCGCAATGGAGACAATTTTAAAGGAAAAGCTAATAGAAATCGTCCGCAAATATGAGTGCCTCTACAACACCAAACATAAAGAGTATAAAAATAAAAGTTACAAATTATTATAGGAGAGAATTGGGAATACGCTGGAAATAGATGGTAAGTTCAAATTACAGTGCAGAAGTTCTGCGTAACGCGATGCGTGCGCGCGAGACGTGCTCTGCACCGGTCTTGGCCGGTGTGACAGTGCTCGCACGCGCGTGTGCACGTCACGTCACTCCACGCATCCGGTGTGACCCGGCCTTTAACAACTGATCAAATCTAGAATGTTTAGATTTCATATTTTAAAATTTAAATAGTGTTTATAAATATTATAGCATACATGATCATTTATAATAAAATTTACTTATAACAACAAATTGATATTCTATTCAGCTAAATATATTTCATTTTTGTTTCAGGTTACGTAAGAGTCTAAAACATTTGTACCTGGTACATCCAACGTTTTGGCTGAAATCCTTCGTCATACTGACGAAGCCTTTTGTAAGGTAAGTAAAAAAAACCAGCTAAATTCGAGTCTGACTCGCGCACGAAGAGTTCCGTACGATTTTTTAAACGTTGCCCCACACTAAGAATTTCTCCTGTATCGTGGGTGCGTTCACAAACATTTAAACTCACATACACAATCAGCCAGACCCGAAACAACTATCTGTAGGTCATACAAATATTTGTTCAGTGTGGGTATCGAACCCGCAACCAGTCGATTGCTCAGCCACTGAGCCGACCGTGCCGTCAAAATTTGTCAGTATCTATGAGAAGCCTATGTCCGTCTCCAGGGTCTTAACTATCTCTGTACCAAAAGTCATCAAAATCTGTTTAGCCATTTAGGCGTGAAGACGTAACAAACAAACAAACTCACTAAAGGAAGTAGGATTAGTTAATATACTTAGTAATAGTCATTTCGTGATTATATTTTTTATTTGGCAACATATGTACGAAATCTCTTCGCGACGCTAGCAAGACTGCTGTCTACCTTTCCGAAGAATACAAGCGTGATATTAACGTTGTCCTTTCTTCCCCACAGTTCAAAATTCTTCCGCAAGCTGTCCTACGTCCGCAGCCTGTCCGAGTTGATGCAGAAGGTTCCAGTCGAGCCAAACGCTATACCTGAACTAGTGAAGCAATTCGACGCCACTCGCCGATAGATACGTCACGTCTTCACATGAGTAAAGTCTTTAGTGGAATGGCAAGTAAGTTTGAATATAGAAGAAGATAACTCCCTGCGTGTCACTCTCATACAACGTTGTAATTGGCCAAATACGTCTCACACACAAGAGACGTGAATGCCACTATAGGAAAAAAAAGAAGATAACTGTCAGATTAGTTCCGTGCAGATGGCGCTAGTTGTTTGTTACTGCCATACTAGAGTTCCTTGTTGAAAATTTTGCCGCTAGATGGCGCTGAGTGTGTTGCCGAGTAAGGATGTTTTTGGATATGAAATTTTGGATCTGAATACGGTTATAGAAATAATATTATGCCGGTTTCGGATTTGAAATTATTCTAGACTATCCGCTATTTCGGATAGTTTCGGGTTTGGAGAAATATCCGAAATTTTGTAATCATAAACAATCCAAATTGCAAGAGACACGCGGTTTTTGTGACAAGTGACAGCTCGTTTGGGCAAAAAACAACAAATATCCTGTCCTTAATTGTCATTTAGACTCCGCCTTTATCCGAAACTATCCGATACTTACATCGATTTGGGATATATTTTATCCGGATATCCGATAGATACGGTGACGGAGCTCCATAACATCCCTTTTGTTAGTAACTTGATTTATTGCTTTGAATACAAGATGACTTTGAAAACTGACAAATGCGCGACGAAATTTTCAGCAAATAAACTCATTATTTGAGCACGAAAAAGTCTATAAATGGTTTTTTTTTGTGATTTAAAAGCATTTGTAACCAGAAATGTAGCCAGCACGAATTATGAGTTATTTGTTTTTGTGAAACGTACCATAAACTAAAATCATTGTAAAAACTTGTCTATGCATGCTACTAAAGACTGGATGAATGTAAACGGAGTCTAAACAAGGTAAAAGATTAGAAAGAAAAAAAATAGTGATTCTGTACAACAAAACTTGTATTGTTAAGGAGAATCACTATTTTCATTTATGGTAATTATATTAAATACAATAATGTCATTGGCTGGTCTTTTTGTACCAAAAAGTTTTTTTTTTTTTTTTTGTAATTGGCACCATAGTTTTTTTTTACACAAATATTATATTACACATTTCTTATTTTAAGAAAAGTCGTTTAAAATACAAATACACTAAATTATTTTTCGTTTAAATACATACAAATTACATTTTTAAATATTTCTTAATAAAACATAGAAAAAATAAACATATTATTAGTATTTTTAAAAAAGGATTGTTTTAAAATGGCTTGCAAACTTTCATTATCTTTTGTCCAATGCCATCTAAGCGCGTTTGCTAAGCATTATGTCCTAAATTCAATTCCTGAGTCGAGCAATATGTTATTAGATATTTCCATCTGCATCTTCTCTGTATCAGCCGGCGTTTGGATTTGTTCTATTTAGTCCGTTTTTTAGATTATTCAAAAATAAGAGACACGTATTTTTTAAAATTAGTAATTTAATAAATAAATATCTTAAATATCTTAAGACAACTCACACACGTCACACGGCTGTCTGATCCCAAGCTAAGCAGAGCTTGTGTTATGGTAACCAGACAACTGATATACATACTTATATAATTTATAAATACATACATATTATAGATAAATCACACCCAGACACAGAACAAACAATCATGCTCATCACACGAAGTTTGTCCTGGGTGGGAATCGAATCCACGACCTCCGGCTCAGCAGTCAGGGCCACTAACCACTAGACCAACAGGCCCGTCGAGATATGAAATTCTGCAAACATTTTACAAACCACCCTGTATATATATTTTTCTACAAACATCACCAAACATGTTGGTATAAACAGATCAACTACTGATTGTACAAAAACTACAATAATATAAATAAATATAACAATAATATAAGCAGTTCATATATTTTTTGTGAAATATAATTCGATTGGAAAGAAAATAATTATTTATTAGATAAAAATTAGGACATTCCATATCACTTTAATAATAAATAAAAATATACCATTCCAAAATGCACAGATTATAATAATTTATCACACTTTTCAAACATTGCAAAAGAATATTATTATTTTTTGATATAAAGTTGTGTTCATCCTAATGACAAAATTACTAAATCTTGCCCGGTTTTACCTTCGTCTTCAGTTGCTGCCCCCGCTCCTGTAGGTAGTAGCGTGATGTTGCCTAGCCTATGTTACTTCCTTGCCCATTCTTCTCCATAGAGATCAACGCTTTGGAATGGGCAACTACAGTACTTTCACAAGTTATTATGCCTTGTGACCGGGACTGTAGCTTCATTTTGTTTCTTGTCATTCGAAAGTGCCTGTAATGGTCTAATTGAAATAAATGCTTTAATTTGATTTGATTTGAAAATGTGGGTTCCTATTAGTGAAAAAATGGTTGAAATCGGTTCTGTAGTTTTGGAGCCTATTTGATACAAAGAAACGAAGAAATCTTTGCTCTTTATAATATTAGTATAGAATTCATCTGCCTGTCTTTTCTAAACTATTATGAGCTCAGCTACTAGTCTGACGGGATGCAGGTCCTCTCTTTATCTTGTGGTTAATTGTCTAATCTGGTTTTTATTGGAGTTTACTCCTCAAGAATCGATTTTCATATATAAGGCGCTCGGTATGAGAAAAATCCGAGGGGTAAAACCTACTAAAGTAACGAAAATGTGTAACGTTTTTGGTGCGCACCTTTAGTGCGTACTTTCTAATTTGGCTGTGAGTGTATTAAGACGTACATATGGTATGCTGTATAGGCGACTATACCTATATACTATATGTTATTGGGCTTGTTTTTTTAATTAATTTGTGCATTTACCCTTTCATATGATATTAATCTTTTTTCAGTTGAATAAATTCTTTTTGCATATGGTTAGATACTCGTACTTAAGGAGTAAACTCCAGTCGTGCGTCGGAGCTGACACACACACGTTTTTTTTATTACTAGTTTTAGCCCGCGGCTTCGCTCGCGTTAAATTCGGGTTAACACAGTTAAGGGGAACTGTGTCCTGATTTGCAGGTACCTGCTACCTGTAGTTTTTCCCTTACGCCCTTTTGATTTGTAATAGCAATGCTAAGTTTTCCCTTTTCTTCCCTCGTTTTCTCTCATATCCCACTTTTTTTTAAAATAAAAAGTAGCCTATGTCCGTCTCCTGGTTCCCAACTATCTCTGAGGTAACAAACTCACTTTCGCTTTTATAATATTAGTAAGTAATAATTTCTAGTGTCTACAAAACATCCTTGCGGGGAAAACTGAGACATATTTTAAAACCGGTAATGTCGGTTTTCATTCAACAAGATCAAAAAATATTTTTATGAACCCCTGTTATTAATTTTGTACTCTTTGTGCGAAGTCCGACGGTTGAAAATCTAATAGAGAGTTATTCATCTAGGTAATTACAGTTAGGGTGATAACGACCATTCTGATTTTACTTAACTTGTTACTGCGATTTTTCTTTAACTATTGGTTAGTGCCTAAGCTGATGTTTTCGTCCACCAAGGCAAATGATAATTATGTTTATGTAACTGCAAATAATCCCTGCGATTTGCCGCAAGTGTGAACACAACTTTATCTCACACACGACACTGTGATAAAAAAAACATAGCAATACTTGCAGAAACTATAAATAATTATAACTATTTAGTAAGTGTATATTATAATAATCAGCAAGCCTATTATTATTGTATTTTAGGCGAAAAATAATAATTAATGATATTATTGCTTTAAAATTAATAATTTAGTTTATTAAAACTTGATTATAGATTATTTTTATTGTTGTTTTGTAAATCGTGAAAGGATTGCTTCCTTTTAACTGAAAATGAAGGAAAAGTATAATATAAGGCGCGTCGCCCACACGACATTTGTAAAGAAAATCTCGTTGCGGCGTGCCTCTTATGTGCCTGCGCATCAACTACATCTCGACTGTTGATCTTGTGGGCGACACGCCTAATGCGCCCGCGCATCGACTGCGCCTCGACTGTTGGTCGTGTGGGCCGCGGCTTAGAAAGCGACCAAATTCCTCGACGCGGTATCGGCAAGTTCCGTTCAAAAATACCTTTTCTTTTCAAGAATAGCGAATAGTCTGACGCAGAGTCTTCCAAATGGAAACTAGGCAAATAACATCTTCTTCGATACAGTTTCTCGAAAACTGGACTCTTTTTGCACCATGATTAGGTTCAACTTGCAGTGTATTTCGCACACGTATTTGTTTCCCTATTTATTGCAACGTAGGCTATTTTCTGATTTTAAATTTTTTGTTAGAGCAAATTAGGCCTTCATATTTAATGGTCGTGGTCACCCATCTACAGACGAACCTTGACAAGCGCGGCTTAACCTAAAGATCGATCCGAGCGGATTATTTAGCCACAAGCTCCTCTAAAAGAGAAAATCTTTCTGAGAAAACAAAGCGCGGGAAAATAACAAATTAAATCATAGTTTCATATTGATTTCAAAAGTAATTTTTATTCTGTCATTTAATTTCTCCGAAGTGTATTGAAAACCGTCGTTTGATCCACGTAAGAATTTGTCACTGCTTTTCTGGGCAAATTCACCTCGGACACAATGACAAAGAATCCTCATTTGAGGTCTTTTAGCTAGCTTCTAAGTAGCAGCTAGTTAGTCTAGATTTGTCCTTTTTATGGGAATAAACTGTATAAGGCAGAATGTTGGGCTGTAAAAAAGGTAGATGAAAAACGATTGCATGTAGCGGAGATGAGAATGTTGAGATGGATGTGCGGAGTGACAAGAATGGATAAAGTAAGGAATGAGTATATTAGAGAGTTTTAAAGTTGCCTGTTACAGAAAAATTTAAAGGGAGTCATTATATACAATACTAGCTTTCGCCCGCGGCTTCGCCCGCGTTAAATTTGGGGTAACACAGTTCTCCTTGCGCCTTATTGATTTGTAATAGCAACGCTAAGTTTTCCCTTTTCTTCCCTCTTTCTCCCTCACATCCCACTTTTTTAAAATAAAAATTAGCCTATGTCCGTCTCCTGGTTCCCAAATATCTATGTACCAAAATTCATCACAATCGGTTTAGCCATTAAAGCGTGAAGAGGTAACAACCAAACAAACAAACTCACTTTCGCTTTTATAATATTAGTAAGGAAGTAAGGATTCTTTATTATGTACACCATACAAATAACAAGAATAACATTAAACAACTTATAAATAGGGTGACACAATGAGCGGTCAATGTCATTTGTTTTGGTTATGGACATGTAATGAGGAGGGATGAAGCACATGTGAAATGAGTGATGGATCTGAATGTTGAAGGACGGAGAGCGAGAGGAAGGCCTAAGAAAAGATGGATAGATTGTGTAAGGAATGATATGAAGGAGAAAGGAGTAAATGATGCCGTGACGTCTGATAGGGGAGAATGGAAGAAGAAAACGTGTTGCGCCGACTGTAAATAGAATGGGACAAGAGCAGGAAAATGATGATGGTAATAGGCTCTCTCCCTATCACATAAACATATTTCTAACCATTCGGTATTAACAAGCGTAATGGTGTTATATTAGAAACCGCGCTCTATCCGATGAATTTGGTCGCTCCTTAAAAGTATTAAAATAAAATTATTTGTAATCAAGAAAAATAAATGAAATTTATATTGCCATAGCTTCGTAAGCATTGATGTTCAATAATTTAAGAAAGTAATATAATTATAATACTTTTGATGTTTAGTCAAAATAGATTTTGTATTAAATAACTAACTAATATATTTACTAGTATATATGTTAATATACCGATTTAAGGGCCTGCTTCCAGTGGCGATATGGTTCGGTTAGGGATTTTTATTTGACAGCCGGGACCAACGGTTCAAAGTGCTTTCCAAGGTACAAAAGAAACTGGGTTTGTTGACGGTCACCCATCCACAGAACGATCTATGCAAGTGTTGCTTAACGTAGCCCATCACAGCTGTTATTTATTACCCCTCCCTTAAAATTTATATATTAACACATTTTACTAATAAATACATAGATATATCGGTAAAATGCACTGATCTTTATTTTTTTTGTGCAAAGAAAAATGTTATTTTCATTATCTCATCGTCAAAGCCAGGCACTGACAACAATTGCTTATTATATTGTAAGACTGTGGGTAATGTCATAAGAGATATTGAGCGCGCTGTTAACCTCTCAACGACCGCCATTATTTACGTCAACTATCCGTCAAGCACCGCCGGGCGGGCTCTTATCGTAAGCGTAATCTGATTTTAAGACTTATCTTTACTACAAATACAGTTTTAAATCGGTCGGGGTTTCGTGGCACAGATATGTGCCGCTGGGGCTCTAGAGGTTAAATTTGGAAACTTCGGCGTCTTGAGGGGGATGCGCCAAGGTAACACACGAAATTCAATTTTTTTCTGGCTTCAGTCATTCGTAGATCACGGCTTTTTTAAAATAAATACGGTTCGCTACTGCAAAACTTGTGTATTAACATAATCATGATCATAAATATCATTAACTAGCTGTTCCTCGCGGTTTCACCCACGCTGCTCAGCACCTGTTGGTCGTAGCGTGATGTTATATAGCTTATAGCCTTCCTCAAGAAATGGACTAAAAGAATTTTCCAATTCCAACCAGTAGTCCCTGAGATAAGCGCGTTGAAACAAACAAACTCTTCAGCTTTATAATATTAGTATGGATATAATCGTTTAAGTGTATTTAATCCAATTGGATGACGTTTTTTATGAAATATCCATTAAATGGGACTATTCGAACTTAGAGTTTTTAATGATTATTATATTGATATAAACCATATTTTGTAGTTTGTAGCGGTGGCAAATCATATTTTAATCAACACTACCGACCCGCCCGTCTTCGTAGAACTGTACTAATAAAAAAAAACCTCTTGAATTAGTCTATCTATTGCTGAAAACTGCATCAAAATGTGTGGAGAAGTTTAAAAGATCTTAGCGACTTAAGCGACGTACCTGCAAAAGTCGTACATCGTACCATGTCATATCCCCCTTAACGTTGAAATTCCAAAAGCACGCTCAATGTTTTAAGCCATTTTAAATTCCCATCGTCGAAATGTTGCCATGTTCATGTACATACATATATGTAGTAGGTTTAATAATATAGTATTTTTGTTAAAAAGTAATATTATAAATAAATAAATAGTTTTAAGCAGAATTACAACGAATATGGCACAAGTTTTTGAAGTACTATTAAATTGTGTAAACAACAGTTTTTAGTCAGTGTTACCAGTTTCTTAAAGTTAGAAAAAAAAAACAAGCTCACATCTGCTTAGCCCTATGTTGTGTTTTACCTTTCTCTTCCTTCGGTAAGACTGGTGGTCAGACTCACGAGCATATTTTGAAAGAACAACAGGCATTTATGTACAGTCAACAAAAGCGATAAATAACCAATCCTCTCAGGATTCAGTTGAAAATTTCTTAAAAATACATGAATGTTATTGAATAAAGTTAAATTTATTTGATAGAAAAAAAAAACAGTTTATTAAAAAAACACAACTATATCCGACGAGATTAGTTACTTATATTTTTTGTTAACTTTAACTTAAGATAAAGCCAAAACTTAAAATTCTACCTTTATGAAACTGGGGTTAGGTTTAAAAATATTGTTTACTTTAAACTTTATTGTAGTTAGCACCTTGCAATCAGTCGAAGATTGTTTTCCTAAGCCAGTATAATTTTATTATATTTTTAGTAAAAGGTTCCACTTCTAATTTTCATCCTATAAAGAATCTCAAATATAAAACATAACAAAAACTGCCTTTATGTCGTTAATATTGTGTAGTAGCAGACAATACAGTTAATGGCAATAGGCACTACCCTTATTTACATGTGGTATTTGATCTCTAATAAAAACAAGACTAAAATGAACATTATTAGTGAAATCTTTTAATTTGTATTGTAAATATTCCGAGCTATACAACCTTTTTATCGTTAATTACAAGATACTCAGAAAAGAAACACCAATTATACACTCCAACAGATCCTTAGGGTCACAAATACCCCAAAACGTTTTTGGGGTCTATTAAACTTACATATTTGGGGTCTTAACGATGAGGGGTCATATAGCTCAAAAGCGCCAGTACTTAGCTTTATTTTCGTAAATATACAATTTATATAAATGTATATGCTAAATTAGGGTCGCCCTCTATTTCATGGGAAATTAACATAACTGGTGAAATGTCTGTAAACTATATGTATATGGTACTTCTCTGCCTAACCCGTTCGGTAATTACAGGCGTGGAGTTATGCTATGTTATGTTAAGTATATGCTTTTTCACTATTAAATTTAGGTAAATTAAGAGAATGTATGTAAGTGTGTGTAAACAATCTCGAGAATAGCTTTACATAGAATAGTTGTGTACCTGTGTATTGAATTTAAATTAAATTAAGATAAAGCACAAAACAAAAATATTTGTATTCGTCTTAACTACGTTGTACCTTTGAAATTGTTTGTTTGGAATTTATTAGGCAATTATTATATTTTTTTTTACTCTTAAGACGGGTTAAATTACTGCAAGGATTCTGCTGAATTTAATTTCGAAAAACCTGACTCAAGTTTATCTTGGGGTCACTAATTAAAGGGGTCATTAAGCACCCCAGTTTCGGTAAACACGTTCAAAATTATCTATACCCCGTCTTTTAAAACAAAAAATATTGTCATTAAAGTATAAGATCCTAAAAAATATTTTTGTAATTTTCGCCACTTCTGGGTACCTTACTGAAATTTGTATTTTTTGAAAATCACTCTTGTTAGTTAAGTCAATATTAAATGGTAGTTTTTTTAAGCTGAAGCGCCACAGATGATGTTTTTCGCGATTTCTATAGTTATCCACGTTTGGTATACGCTGTAGTTTTCTCAGGATTTTTTTTAGCTAAAGGAAATATATTTTTTTACTTTTAATTTTATTTAGAAACTATAAAAAACTTTATTTGCTTGTAAACAAATATTTATACTCATTTACTTTTAAATCAAGCAAGTATGGAGACAAAGTAAATAGGGTCTCAAAGTCATAGGTTTTTTTTTTTTAACAAATAAACCCTTTGTATTTGAGAGCGCAATTCCATAATAATCTCTAAAAAATATATAACTGGTCAAGTAAAACTAGCTAGCGAAATTCTGCAGACTTGATGACTATCGATTTATTACCATGCTGAAATAAAATGTATTAAAATTCTGCAACAAAGAATATTATGTTTTCTTGTAGTGGCATAATACTCATCATCAGCTGCCTAGCATTTTCCCAACTATGTTGTGGTCGGCTTCCAGTCTAACCGGACGCAGCTGAATACCAGCATTTTACATTGAGTAACTGCGTATCTGATTTCCACAACCCAGTTAGTACTGGGTAGTATGATACCTCTTGGTAAGACTGGTTGTCAGACTCGGGGCACTGACTACTCGCAACGACTGCCAAAGATCTACAAATGACAGCCGGGACCAACAACTTTTCCGAGGCACGAAGGAACAGCACTATTAGTTATTTTTGGAGGCTTACAAGAAGCAGTAAAATCACCTTTCTAAGCTTGCTGGATTTTAGATATTCTCAGAGTGTTGCATTTCGATAAATACTTTATCATTCCTGTATCTCATTCCTTGCTCAAAAATTAATCTTATTTTTATTTCTAAATATTTTTGTCTTTTTTAATAAAAAAAAATAAAGACTGTCCGTTTTCGCTAACAACAGGGGAGACTTAAAAAAATACTAAATAAAAACATGATTTGCTGTAGGAAATCCAACTTTCAGCGCTAAACTGATGGTTGACAATCTAACAGCGTGTTTTCTTATTTACTCACTGGTATGGCATATTGATAACGATGAGTGTATTTATTATTCTCATTAGTTTATTTTGAGGAAACATTATCCTACATTTTTTACCAAAAACAAATTAATAAAAAAAAAAACATTCAGAAATATTGACATAAAATTTATAAAAAGAATGGCATTTTTCATATTTTTTTTTAAAATTTGGTGTTTAAAAATATAAAAAAAAAATGTCAAGACTCCAGGCTCCCAGTAGGCTTTAGAGAAAAGAACCTCTTAACTATGCCTGTCGTTTATAATTACATTCTATTTATTACTTTTCCCTTATTAAGTTGCATTTTACATATTATTTTAAGTAAAAATAATCGTTCTTTTATAAAAAAAAAAAATATAAATTCCTAAATATTATTTAGACGATTTTTTCTATAGTATTATTATTTTTATACCAGTTCTTATACAAAAATGTAAACTATGTAGGTACACAACTGGAAAAAATTAAGGGATCAAAAATAAAATCCATATTTTTTGGAAATTTTCTACAGGCCGTAATTTCGAGAGAAATGGTCGTACGGGGAATCAAAAATAAGGTAATTGTAGGTCCAAGTGTGATCCCTCCCGGGGTTGTGGGTTGTTCGAAAGAGATACCGCGGCCCCGAACGTAAAAGGCAATAGAAGGAACATGGGTGGGTTTTAGTCAGTAAAAGTCTGACACTGACACCCTTCGCCCCGCCCAGAGCGGGGGAAGTTTTTTGATGATTTCCCAACCCAACAAAAAGTGTGATCTCTCATTTTTTTCCAGTAGTGTACTTGTTTTATAAATATTTCATTTAGTTATTTGAGGGGAATCGATTATTTGCCTGCAAAAAGCACAATCAAAAACTGAAACAATTTTTCGTAACGACTATTTTATTTTTTTAATCAAAGTTTTTACGTTACGTTTACGCGCGTTCGTATTGAGGACCTCTGATGCGGGCTCGAAATAAATATTACAATTAGGGCTTGGCGTACAACATATTGCAGAAACTCATGCAATTAGTATGAACAGATCAATTTCGTTTTTTTTTTCATGATATTTTGAGAAGATGTTTCATACATTCTGATTTCGGAGTCATAGCAAGACCCGTTTTTAGGTTAAGTACCTCGAAAAAAAAAGGAAACCCTTATAGGATCACTTTGTTCTCCATCTGTACGTCTATCTGTCAAGACCCCTTTAACTTGGGATCGCGAATTGAAAGTTTTACCATATACCCAAGTCTGTGGTCTTTGTTGTAGTGGAAATATCATATCTCTAAGTCTACTCAGTCAAAAGATATGGCCGTTTAAGTCGCAAGTTGGAAGTTGGAACCCTTGGTGCTCGAATCGCGGTTTTTACTATGGTACCGAAACCAGGTTCCGCTTGCCCTGAGGTTCTAAAATGGTTGCTTTATTAGAATAGCAATAGAATAATAATATGAATTACGTTGAAATTCTTATAAATGGTCACAGAGAATATTTTGAATTGTCATTTAGTGATTATTTTACGAATGGTAACGGAATTCATTGAATTTACCTATTGGAATTCTGCTCACGGCCCGGCGCCCATTATCGGCAGGGAAAAGGATCCTTCGGCATCCTACATGCAAGCGCACACTGTCGGAAATTATGCTTTGGCATGCTGCAACGTTCTTAGGGATTACGAGGCTTCCTTAAGCATGCCGCACCGTCCTGTAGCTTGCCGAAGCGTCTCATATCGTATTACCTCGATTGTGTTGTGTGTGAGTCAAATGATTCAAATGGCGGATGCCTTCCCTCGCCCCGCAGGGCAAACTATCGCCCGAGTGTTGCCTCGGCGCCGGCGGCGTATTGAAGGATGCCGAAGCATCCCGAAGCATTCTCAAGGCTGCCGATACAGCAGCCTCAAGCATACCGAAGTATTTTTGTTATTACGACAATAACATAATGGAAATTTCTACTTTATTGCCATTATGTTAATGTGTATTGCTATTTGCCACCTAAAATCCTCAGTCGTGCCGATGCCGATTATGGGAGCCGGGCCTAAGCAGCCATTTTAAACCAGTCCACCTCCTGAGAATAATTACAGTCTATTCTTCTTATTTACCCTGTATATTTAAGTCTTGAAACTGTAAAAATCAATGATATTTAAATCTACCAAGTTTGCAAGTGCCATTAGTTATACAAAGCACAATAATTATATCGTTTATATACCCAATAAATATATTATTATATATGTATAGAGAATATGTAATTGTATGTGTGTAGTTTAGCAGTGTGTGTGTTGTTAAATATATATAAAAAAACAAGTTTTTTTTTTAGATAAAGAATTTAGCTGTCTAGCAAATTGAGTACTACCTTAAACTTTTCGTATATTTGAATAATAACTGTTATTTTGTGCAAGTTGTATCAGGGGTGAATTGATGCTTTATGTGTTTTTAATAAACAATTAATTTCCTTGTCTGTACTGGGTGATTTTTTAAACGTTGGCAATTTTTTATGCCCATTCTTCTCCATAGAGTACAGATCAACACTTTGGAAGGGGCAACTTTTAGTATTTCGAGGAAGAATGATTTTTAAACGTTTCATGGTATCTAATTGTAGGGACAATATTGAAAATATGAATTTGTATATAACATTATGTTGAAATACGTTATGAAATAAACTTTTTATGAGGTACTTGATACTAAATAGAACTCGTGACAGGACCTTATTCCCAAATGGCACCTCCCGGTGAACTCAAAACCATTGTTTTTTTTTAAAAACGTTGCCCCACACTTGGAATTTCTCCTGTATCGTGGGTGCGTTTACAAACATTTAAACTCGCATACACAAACAGCCAGACCCAAAACTACCTGTAGGTTATACAAATATTTATTCCGTGTGTGTGGGATCGAATACACGACACGCAGCTCAGTATTGTCAGAACATCCCTAACGATTTCATATAATCTCATTTTTTTAAAACAATGTAACATATTGACCTAGAACTAGTGGGCTTACCATGACGATTTAGAGTAGCATTGTTTAAATACATTCTAATGTTGAAAAGAGATAGAACTATACAGGATGTCTAGCACTATCTCAGTCCCACACTTAAACAATAATGCTTTAACGCATCGAATATTGCGTTAAACAAACTCAAACCATTTATTTCAATAAGACCATTACAGGCACTTTTGAAGGTCAAGAAACAAAAAGATGGAAGCTACAGTCTCAGTCACAAGACATAATAACTTGTGAAAGTACTGTAGTTGCCTATTCCAAAACGTGATTTCTATGGAGAAGAATGGGCAAGAAACTCCATGGAGTCTTTTTAGTTTTAATATTTTTACAAAATCATGGTCGATCAGAGTTTTAATATAATAATAGGCCATTTTAAAATGGTTTTTGTTAATAAAGCACATATTTGTGACAAGTAATCGCTCGCTCGGCTCGCTCCTAATTACAACAAGGGACTTAAACATAAGGCACACCTCTGCTTAACCCCTACGGATTACAGCCGTGATGTTTATTTTTACGTGTAAGTATGCACCTAAGTTTGTAAGCAATGCTTAAGC
The DNA here is from genome assembly GCA_958449745.1 of Ochropleura leucogaster. Taxonomy (NCBI): domain Eukaryota; kingdom Metazoa; phylum Arthropoda; class Insecta; order Lepidoptera; family Noctuidae; genus Ochropleura; species Ochropleura leucogaster. The sequence goes on from OY288227.1 coordinate 10,360,864, forward strand.
TACTCAGAAATATGTTAATTTGCAGACTGATCTTTGTGTTGTTACATATAAGTTGTATTATATACTTTGAATCGTTTATTGTCGTTTTATTTCTAGTATCATTATATCTTCCCTTATTTATTTATTTTTTGTGCATGGAGAATCATCAATCCCTCGCTTCCCTCGCTTTGGGCGGAGGGGGAGGGGGTGGAAACCCACCAACCCATCGTAAACTCTAAGGGCCGCGTGGAACACGAATATGCCGTCGAATTGTCACTCCCCCCGCCCCGCCAAGAGCGGGGGAAGTTATTTGAAGGGAAAATTATCCGCACAAAAAGGGCTGACGCATTCAATAGCTAAAAATTTAAATGTGGTCCCTCAATTTGAATGCACACAGTTGGAGAACGTGGAAACCTGAAAGTGGAGTTAGCTTAGCACACTATCGAGGCTACGAATTTTATTACTACTGGAGTATCTATAGCACGGCCAACGAGAAGCGATACCAAATGTAAACAAAACACATGCTAAAACCCCATCTAAAATGGCCGCCCGAATGTTGGCAAACCCGTCTTAACGTTGTCATGTTTTTGCCGGGAGAACGAGACATTACGACAAAGGCACAAGATTGAAAGAGCTAAATATTAGATTGTCAACGCCACAGTTGTTCTTTAGGTTAAAGACCTTTCGTATCGCTTCTCGTTGGCCGTACTATAGACGAGTATGGGAGCCTTACTCTCTTAGATGAAAAGATATGTTTAGTGCTTTATAGTACCTAATACATCCCATTATTAAACCTGTATGTAGGCATTCCTACACGGTTATGATTCAGGGTAAAACCTTAAAGGCTTAGTCATGGTTACAAATCAAGGTAACGTTCCAGATTGAAGAGGAATGGTACATTTTACTAATGTCACCCACACCATGTTTTTGTGAAAACAGTATAGTTCGCACAATATCGTTCGATCATACATACGCCTAGTCTGTTCCCAGATATGTTAGGATCGGCTTACAGAGTTACCAGATGCAACTGAATACCGGTATTTTACATGGAGCGACTGCGTATCTGACCTCCACAACCCAGTTAGTACTGGGTAATACGATACCTCTTGGTAAGACTGGTTATCAGACTTTCGAAACATTGACTATCTGTAACGACTGTCAAAGAGGTCTACAAATGACAGCCGGGACCAACAGCTTAACGTGCTTTCCGAGGCACGGAGGAAACTCGGTAGGTACCTATGTTACGAGTGGTTACCCATCCACAGACCAACCTAGGCAATCGCGGCTTAACCTAAAGATCAACCCGAGCGGCTGCTATTATTTAGCCACTTACATCTGTAGTCATAATAGAGTGAAATAAAACCAATTTTCAAGTGGACGTGTACACATTTATTTTCTTTATTGATTGATACATTTAACATTGATTTAAAACTATAGAACACTTAAATTGTGTGGTTTCATTATTACATTTTACTTAGCTTTTGTTATTAGGCCTATATCTGTTTTATATCGGAAATTCGTAATTTTATTGCAACCCAGCTTCGCTTAGTATGGACATGTTGGCGGGTTCGTCCACTACGACGGCTATGCTACGCACGCACGCGCGGAGCAGCAAACAAATGATGCAGTAGCAGTAAAATTACGCCTTTCTGAAGCGAAACTTCGATCAACAGGAAGCCCTGACGTAAAATGTAGTCTATGCAAGCTATACAAAGATCTTTTGACGTGTGACAAAAGTTGGAACTAAATCCGCCATCTTGTTTAAATAAGCAATGTTCAAAACAACGCCATCTATTATCAGATCCTTGTAACTACTTTTCTTAACAAACTGCTTTTTAAACAGCTAAAACTAGTGCTTGAACCCGTTTTAAACGTTTATTTTAGTGTTTTTTTTTACAATTTTTCTAATACAAAATATGAACACATTAAATCTTACATCGATAAAGTTTAGTTTATTAATTACAAACTATTTATCAACGTTCGGCTTACTGCCAAAGTTGAAAAACAAATATTACGACATTTCTATATCCAATTTTACAATAGGTATGTACTTATTTTTATTTTATAATTGCATTAGGTACTTATAAATATAAATTTATAGATGGCGGGATAAGATTGCCCCTGGATGGTAAGAACTCGGAAGCCATTGTGTGACGATATAAGCTGACAGCAATTGGCAGTTAAGACAGAGCAAGTCAATAACTCTATGCATTTGAAAATGGGACCGTATTACCATTGCTTAAAGGCGCACAATCGTGTAGAAAAATCGCGTCGTGACGCTCTAGACGTCCGCATCGGTATTCATACAAATTTCTCCTAAAACGACTGCGTCAAGGTGCTATTTTTTATGTAGCTGGTAAATTCTAGGGTCAGCAAACTAAACTACATAAGCCAAACTTTTGTTGTTTATAACATCCTAAAATGTAAAGAGAATTATAACGTTGCAAAGACGAATTAGAGTTTAAATTGCAATGACCGGCTGTGACTTTTATGCTTTTGTCGACCGATGTATTAATTTAAATTAATGTAATAGCATTAATAAATTATGCAAAAAGAAACCAAAAACGACTTAATTATGTGGTTTAGTCTACTGAACCTAGAATTAAGCGTAGAGGGTTTTTCTGTTCTATCTGAACTGACCATTATGAATAGTATTTTACATAAAAGTATGTGTTCTGATTCTAGAGGCATATTAACACTGACAACGAAGAATTAATATATATACCGTCTATTAATTGATGGTTAGACAACTGATTTACAATCTAGAATTCTACATAAACCGATATATTATTTACCTCATTATATAGAGTGTACTTTTAAGTAAATCCAATATTACACTTTGAGCACTACGCGAAGACAATCTGGACCTCAATCTTGTTCGAGAACATGGTTTCGTGAAATAAGCTTTTATTATAATATACAATACTTACATATTATTATAATATTTTTTGCTGTATATAATATATACATATAATTACTGGTAATAATCATATTAATACGACTTTATCACATCAAGACCTGAATGCCATTCCTGTACCATTCTTTAGAATTACTTTAAACTACAAACTTAACTAATCTTGATAATTTTTAAAGCTACATTGAAAAGAGAACGCTTATATGGTTTGGTCATGTTGGTAGGAGTGAAAGGCGATTAACAGAACATTTATTTTTTTAAACGCAGATGTAGGATGGTGATGACGTAAAAGAACATATACTGAAGGTCAGTATTGGTGAACTTCTTCAGAAAGCTCAGGTGCCGTAGTCCCCCGCATGCGGCGTGCGTGTATGACTAGATGTATGTAACGAGGACGAAGCAGAAGGAACTGTGCAAGGAGGTGACGTTCTGTGATTTCTGCCTACCACATCGGGAAAGGCGCGAGTTTGTGAAGAGAAATATGGAAGCAACATGATGCGCCTACAACTAACAAAATAAGCTAAAGCAAGGATGATGCTAAAAAGTCAAATTTAAAAACGAAAAATTAAAAATACAAACAGTTTTTTGGAGTTTACTCCTTAAGAATCGATTTTCATATATAAGGCGCCCGGTATGAGAAAAATCCGAGGGGTAAAACCTACTAAAGTAACAAAAATGTGTCACGGTTTTGGTGCGCACCTTTAGTGCGCAACTTTCTAATTTGGCTGTGAGTGTATTAAGACGTACATATGGTATGCTGTATAGGCGACTATACCTATACACTATATGTTATTGGGCTTGTTTCATTAATTTGTGAATTTACCCTTTCATATGATATTAATCTTTTTTCAGTTGAAAAAAAACTTTTTGCCTAAGGTTAGATACTCGTACTTAAGAAGTACGTACGTTCGTGCGGCGGAGCTGACACACACACTTTTTATTCAGTAGAATGTCGTGAAAAATTGCACTAGACTCATACAGACTCATATAATAATTAGGACTAGATGTATAAACATGCACGAGGTGTAAGGAGCATGTAAGGATCGCAGCTGATGGTGTTCTTATGTCTGCGAAAATGGCGTCAGTATGTTTTGAGTTGTAAAAGACGTATACCTAAATCTATGTAGGTAAATACATAAAGTTTTATTTTCAGAGACACGGAACGTTGTGCGACTTCGTTCAAACAAACGGCCGATGTATTAATAAGTAATTTGTAAATGTATAAAAGCGTGAAGCGTTTTTTTGCGCGTTTCCTTGAAACAAAGCGTTGCTTGTCGCGTAACACGCTGTTGACATCGCCACACCGAGACGATTATCTAAATGTATTAGTGTTTGTATGAGAAAATTTGTAATGTGCCACTGTATGATAATACGGTATTACACCCATTTTTAAAAAGTATCTCATTTTGATCCTAGGGTCCTAGTAAACCACCAAAAAAAAAAACAAAAAAAAAATATTCAATCGATAAGTGCCATAAAACTGCATTTCAATTTTACAATTTCTATTTTCGCGCGTAATATCACAAAAACGCTTGACGCCATGTTACTCTGTGGTCATGACGTCAGTTGGTTATGTAAACAAATGCGCTGTTATTAGTCTTTCTGTTTAGTTGTATTTTTCACTATAGTTTATGGTATTATTATATGGTAGTATTTATTTCTTCCATGGTATTATTACTACTATTTTAACAAAAAATAAAATGTAAAGTTTTAAAATTAAAAAAAATTGTAATAGTTGCTCAGTTGACAGTTTTTTGTTTACATGACCTTAAGACGTAATAATCATGGCGGACATTGTTTCGCTTTAAAACAACAGACTAAAAAAAGTGAAAACTTTGAAATCAATTTTAAAATTTATTCAGTTATTTTATTAATTAAATTTAACATTTTCCGATTGCTTGTTGCCTAAGCTATCTGAATTGTATATTTTTAGATTTTTTTTCATATGGAGTAAAATACCCTATTGTATTATGTCAGAAAGTTGTGTATGACTGAGCATTCGAATTTTAATTCAATAACTAGATTCGAACGAATTGAGAACCTCCTAATTTTTTTGAAGTCGGTTAATAATATACGATTTTTGAGTTATTTCATTTTAGACCTAAATGTGCTGATTATGTTTGTGTGAAAAGTCTATATTAATGTATTTGGCCCACCGCTTTACTGGAGCAGTGCCTGAAGAATGTGCGTGGGCTGTATCGTGCGGCTAGATCTGTGCTACCTAACTATTGAGGTAAAGAATGATACTTAGGTTATAAAGTTTACAATGCAAAGGGCTATGTTTGAAGTGGCTCTATATGTTTGTTAAGCAAAATCTAAAAATTGAGTTTATATAGAGAAACTAGCGGCCCGGTACGTGCTTCGCTACGTATTTACAAAAAAATGTGATGCAGCGTCATCTGCCGGACTGATTTGTGAATCTAAACCATTCCCAGATCCCCTTGAACACACACAAAAAATTTCATCAAAATCGGTCCAGTCGTTTGAGAGAAGTTGAGTGACATACACACTCACAGAAGAATTATATATATAAAGATATGGAAGCAGACATGATACGCCTACTACTAACAAAACCAAAGCAAGAATGATGATAAAAAGTCAAATAAAAAAAAAACGCAAAATTAAAAATACAAACAGTTTTTTTATTCAATAGAATATTGTGAAAAATCACACTACAGACTCGTTAAGATACCACGATACATATAATGTATACTATTAAGATTAAAATCACATACAAGTATTCATTAATTACTATTACTACTATCAAATACTTTCCCTGACTTTGTAAGATGCTGTGATTTAATGTAACACGATAACTGACAAATGCTTGCACTGACTGGACAGGTCCACTTAATCTGTGTGGTGCTTTCTTAAAAAGACCATTTCAGACACTATCTGCCTTCATGTAAGTTGACCAAGATTATTTTGTCTGGACTTTAAAAGAGTTTGTTGAGTTGAGTTGAGTTGAGTTTAAAAGAGTTTGTTGAGACCTCTGAGTTTGTTTCGGCTGTTTCTTCTCAGAGTAGTCGGGTACGAAACACCGGCCTCATCTAGTTTAAAAAAAAATTACGTGTAAAAGTGTTTGTGAAAACCTACTTGCAAAATAAACATCATTTATCATTTATTTAACAAAAAAAACTTGAGAGGCGTCAAGGGACACCGGATGGAACGAAGATATTATTTATTATGTACAAAAAACCTGTATACACTCAACACAAATAATCGTCGCGACACCACACTGTTCAATGCGAAATAGAAAGACGAAACGAAAATATCTGGCTTGCTTTTTATGAGAGAGAGAGAGAGAGAGAGACAGAGGAACACGCGCACGACGCACGGCTTACAACTATGTATAGCAAAAAGTGTCGTTCCAACTTTTGGTCTTATTTTTTTTACCGTCTAGCCCCCTTTCACAATGCAGGATAAGGAACTTCGTTCCAAAAAATTCGACTGCTTACCATGAGGTACTGGGTTCGATTCTCGGGCCGGGAAAGAATTATTAGGATTTTCAAACATGACTTATTGAGTCCGAATTTACGACTATATTACAAACATTTAAACTCACGTACAAACAGCCAGACCCGAAACAACTACTTGTAGGTCATACGGATCATTGTTCCGTTCGGGGATCGAACCCGCGACACGCAGCGCAGCAATCGTTCTTTGAGAAAGAATGATTTTTATAACGTATCGTGCTAGCTATATTTAGGGACAATATATAAATATGTGTCTGTAGTTTACACTATTTTGACATACGTAATAAAAATAAACTTTTTATAAGATGTTTGGTACTAAATACAACTAACCACAAGACTTTACTCTAGTGGCGCCATCTAATGAGCTCAAAATCGATAGCCCTCATCACAAGATCACAGCATCCCACAAAGATTAATTTCATCTGAACAGATCAATCACAGTAAGTTAGTATCCCACTACTGACTTTTATATATTGATTATAGTCAAACTGTCTTACTTTAAAGTGTTTATTTAGTTCACAAACTTTTAGGAATGAGAAAAATGTAGCTGTGAAAGTATTATGAAACATCAACTGATTGGTACAGATTTTGATGAACCACCGGATTAAATTACAGTACGGCCAACGAGAAGCGATACCAAATGTAAACAAAACCCATGCTAAAACCCCATCTAAAATGGCCGCCCGAATGTTGGCGAACCCGTCTTAACGTTGTCATGTTTTTGCCGGGAGAACGATACATTACGACAAAGGCACAAGATGGAAAGAGCTAAATATTAGATTGTTAACGCCACAGTTGTTCTTTAGGTTAATGACCTTTCGTATCGCTGCTAGTTGGCCTTACTTTAGACTAATATTAAAATGACATACCTGATCACATATAATTTTATTTCTCACCATATTAGTCGCGATTAAAGATAGTTCAATTTAGCTTGGCAAACCCAATTTTTGGTGAAAATGTCAATTTGAGAATAGCGAGATTGCGATTTTCTCTAAATTTAGTAACTAAACTACCATTAATGCTATCAAGCTTTGATATATGGTCGAGTAGTTTTTGAGTTAAATCGTAGCAAACAAGCAAACAAATTAAAATCAGTTGATTTCCATAATATACAAACAGCTAATACAGTTATTTAATTAAAACATGCAATATTGATTTAAATATCAATTGAAATGCTTTCGTGTCCATATTATGGGAAGTACCTCTCTATTTAATATTATGACGACAAAATTATATATGTTTTTTTTTTAAATACATAAGGCAGTGTAGAAATTAAGATAGCATATTTCTGTAAGCGGTCTATGTGCTACATATTTTTATAAAACTAACTCGAAAATCATAAAAAAAAATAGAGGTGTCAAGGGACACCCGGATGGAACGAAGTTCTCGTCGCGCTACTACACTGTTCAATGCGAAATAGAACTGAAAATATCTGGCTTGCTTTCTTTAAGAGAGAGAGACAGACAGACAGACAGAGAAACATGCGACGCCGCACAGCTTACAATAGCTTACTATAGCAAAAAGTGTCGTGACAACTTTTCGTAAGATATTTTTCTGTCTAGCCCCCTTTCACAACGCGCGATAAGGAACTTCGTTCCAAAAGGGTTTTAAAAGAATGTTTTTTTTTTTTATAAATAATTTGTCGCCATAATATTATTCGTTCTTCATTACAAAATAGTGTTAGAACATTTAGATATTACTTAAAATCTAATTTTAATTAGATCATTATATTTATTAAGGTTTATGATCGTGTAATAATGAAAGGTTAATAATCATCAGTTTTCTAATTAATAGAGACTACCTCGTTGGTCCAGTAGTCGCAATGGCGACTGCCGAGCTTGAGGACTTAAGTTCGGTTCCCTGGAAAAATTCCAAGGCAAAATGTTATTATACCATCAACAATTCGCTGGTGTCGGGAACAAGGTCCACACACAGAGATAAGAACATTATAATATTCAGTATTACACGATCATTGACCCATTGTTACCCTTATTAAATGTACACAGTAATTAATAATATAACAATTAATAACACAGCGTCGCGACAGTCGTGCGACCAGTCGTACGACTAGTCGTAAGCGCGTCGTACGTAATACAGTCGCAATTTTTATATAGCAATATAAAAAAGTGATAATTTTTGGACTTAGCTCGTCGTTTTTAGAAATATTTCTAGTATATTTTAGTTAATATACGCATTTTATGTATCATTTATGATACAAATATCGTCAGGGAAGTTAATTGTTAAGCAAATTATTGACAGTCTTCGTCAAATAGTTATACCATGTACCTACAGTTACCAAAATAGATAAATTACCAGATGGGTTAAATATAGTTGAACCTTTAGACGTCTTCAACTAAAATTTAATTCATTTACTGCCACACTCAGAGACGTTTAATGGTTACTTAAGTTGCTCCATAGTATAGATTTAAAAAAAAATCGCTCTCAGAGACAGTTAGTGGTCCGTAACCGTCCCTTAATGACAATTAAAGTTAAGTATGGCAAAACCTTCATTTAACTTTCTAATGATTTCAATTGTTTTTTTCCTATCCAAATTTACCTTTAATCGAAAACACTGATAGATTTTCATGAAAATTTCAACTAAATCTGACAAGCATGGACACTTATCTCCTTAACTGACTGTACATTTAATAAAATTTGTTGTTTTAATTCAAAACTCAAATCATTTATTTCAATTAGACCATTACAGGCACTTTTGAATGTCAAGAAATAAAGATATGCAGCTACAGTCCCGGTCACAAGACATAATAACTTGTGTAAGTACTGTTAGTTGTTCCGGGTCTGGCGTTGTGTATGTGAGTTTGAATGTTTGTAAATGCGATAACGATGCAGTAGGAATTCCTAGAGCAAGGAAAATGTTTTTTTTTTTAAATAGAAATACACTAACTCATGCCCGCGGTTTTGACCGCGTGGAGTAGCGGTAATTGGGACGTTTTTCAAAAATGCATTTAAGACTGACATAATAATATTGTTTACAAACATTTAGTATATAAAAAAAAAACCGTGCGGGGATCAAACCCGCGACACGCAACGCAGCAGTCGATTGTCCAGTCACTGAACCTATAAGACCACTATTCGCGCGATTGTTCGCCAGGGAAATTTTGAAAGTCTAAAAATAATTCTGTCAAAGTTTGACAGTTGTATTCCTAGTCAATTTTCTTAACAATTAATTTCGGAGACATTACAAAAATCCTACGTAAAGCATTAACGTCTATTAGCGTTTGTGAATTCGGCTTAATATATTGTTCATTTAGAATTTACAGTATTACTTAAAAACTACTGAACATATTATCTTTTTATTGAAAAAGTCGATGTAGCTCCCCGAATTATTTACGATATTAATTTTTATTACACTTAAAACTATTCATACATACTGTTTGGACAAAATTATGACTTAAAAAAAAAAACTTTACAAGCTATTCTATACCTTGCAATGTTTGCATGGTAAGAATCTTGCAAATTGTGCAATTTTTTTTATTCATAACGTTCATTTTCGATGACAATGCATGGTTAGATAAGTGATGGGAGGCTAAATCCAATATGGCCGACAACTAAATATGGCGGACTAGTTGTTTTTATACATAAGTGTGAATACAAAAAAAAAATACGTCAAGACTGTTTTTTTTTAATTTAAAGATTGTTTTGAACAATAGGTAACCTTATTTTAATAGAAATAAGGTTCTTAATCAACTTAAGCGTACGCTGCATGTTTGAAAATGTTGATTTTAAACGTGTTTGCAAGGATTGAAAATTCGGGGCACTACAAATGTGATAACATACTATTAAAATTGTGGTCAAAATAAAGACGTCAAAAAAAAAATCCTCATTTTAAATCTTTCATAGTGAGTACATCCTCATGTTGTTCCAAATTTTCATTTGTCCACATTTTTAGCCTTTCGCTAAAAATACTATCTCTGTACCAAAATCGGTTTAGCCATTTAAACAGACAGACAATCAAACAGACAATCAATCAAACTCACTTTCACTTTTATAATATTAGTAAGGATAAGGATTCTTGGCTACCCAAGGGCAATGAGGCATCATCTTTTAACTGACTTCAAAATAGAGGAAGGTTCTGTGTTCAACCGATACTTTTAAGACGTCTCTATAAGGACCATTCTGAAGAAACATGGCAATGCCAATTCTTAAATAATTAAAATTATTGTATTAATCGACACAAAGATATTTATACGATAACTATACAATTAACTTGGATAAAGTTATCCAAACTGAGTTAATTAATTGAAAGCAAAGACATCCATTTTGTTTTTTGTCAAGATGAAATATTTGCTCTATAAAATCTCAGATGTTGTTCCAACATTTATACAGTACATTTATAGGAAAAAGGGGTACCGCGGCCCCGGAACATAAAGGGCAAAAGAAGGAACATGGATGGGTTTTAGTCAGTACAAGTCTGACACTCATTGGCTCCCAGAGCGGGGAGAAGTCATTTGATCATTTCCCATCCAAAAAAAACCCTTCATAATTAATAAATACAATAATTGATGTTCCTTCTGATCAGCCATGATCATTTTGACCATAAATCCTATAATCCCAATTGTTTTAGTGTTAATAACGAGTGAGTTGCGTGTGGTACCCGATGCGTGGCCGCGTGCATCGTGTCGCAGGTCTCAGATGATGTTGCAGCAGCGGCAGTACCGCGGGCGTGCGCCTGCGCCGCCCACGGGCGGGGTCACGGGCGCGAAGTATGCGTGTACTTTTATGTTCGGCAGGTGATTCTGTGAACGAAATACAGGTTTTTAGGAAGACATTTTTTTGTTGTATATTTTGACTGAATAAATAAATAAAATAAATATCTTGGGACAACTCACACACGGCTATCTGATCCTAATCTAAGCAGAGCTTGTGTTATGGTAACCAGACAACTGATATACATACTTATATAATTTATAAATACATACATATTATAGATAAATCACACCCAGACACAGAACAAACAATCATGCTCATCACACAAAGTTTGTCCTGGGTGGAATCGAACCCACGACCTCCGGCTCAGCAGTCAGGGCCACTAACCACTAGACCAACTGGCCCGTCAAATATATTTAGAGAGTTGTATTTTTCACAACTCCTATAAGACTGCACATTTGAGTATATGATTTTAATTTCAACTTCATACCTTCACGCGTTCCCGAGATAAAGTATAGACAGACAGACCGACAGCAAGTCCTATAAGGGTTCCGTTTTCCTTTTCAGGTACTGAACCACAAAAATCCTTACTAATATTATAAAAGCGAAAGTGAGTGTGTTTGATACGTCTTCACGCATAAATGGCTAAACCGATTTTGATGAATTTTGGTACAGAGATAGTTGGGACCGTGGAGATAGACATAGGCTATTTTTATAAAAAAAAGATTGAGATATGAGGGAGAAAGAGGGAAGAAAAGGGAAAACATAGCATTGCGGCTTCGCTCGCATTAAATTCGGGGTAACACAGTTCCCCTTTCCTGATTTACAGGTACCTGCAACCTGTAGTTTTTGCCCTTGCTATTTATTTCTTGTAATAGCAATGCTAAGTTTTCCCTTCTCTTCCCTCTTTCTCCCTCATATCTTAACCATATTTTTTAAATAGCCTTTGTCCGTCCAAAATTCATCAAAATCGGTTTAGCCATTTAGGCGTAAAGACGTAACAAACACACAAACATGCTTTTGCTTTTATAATATTAGTAAGGATTATATTATACAATATGTTGATTTGCATCCTCGCCAAAATTTAGGAGGTGCTAATAAAAGTCATAAATAATCAATGAAAATTACGGTACCTGATCAATAATAATATACGGCGCTTTTATGATATGTCTCAGTCTGTTTTAATTTAACAGTATTAAAGAATATCTCCACTTCAAGGTAGAGAATCACCTACAGAACAAACAGAACAGTGTGCGTGAGCGTCGGCGCATTCGTATCATACACCGGCTAGCGCGCACACAGGTATGCGTCTACTTAGTTACCTACTAAACACGCAGCGTGCGTTGACCTGCGCATCAGCTGATTAATAAAATGTTAGTTTTGCCTAAAATTACGTTTTATTGCAGTCCTGCTATAAACTGATATCCTAAAATCGGTAAACTTAGATCTCTAATAAAAACCAGGTTCACACACTGTAGGCTTTTTATTACATGGAGCGCGTGCGCGCTCGCCCGGAATAATAATAGTGCATTGTAGGTAAATTCGGTCCAACGCGCATCGTTTTATTTAACATACCTAAATGGTTTTGTTTTTTAGTTTTGGTTGATTTTAAATTTTCCTTCCTACTTAACGGGCTTAGGGACCGGCAAAAATACCTCAGTTGGTGTACCGATCTGAAAATGTTTTCTACTTATTGGAGAAATGATCATGATAATGTTGTCTAGGTATTAGGTATTGGCGTAGTTAAACATTTGAAATCAACTTATTTACACTGGTAATTGATTACGCTAATAACGTATTTACAAATGATTGTTTATTTAGAAATAAATAAAATTGGTAAGTAGGTACCTTATGTTACCCGGAGGAATTGTTCGAAATTGCCACCACCACACACCACACACACTTTAGGCACACTCACTCGACGTAGGCTATCTCCACTAATGGCATACAAACGGACCATCTCCACCAACTCAACATTGGAGTCATTTTGCGTTATCTTGCACTAAAATAATTATAACATAGGTACGATGTACCGAGGGCGCACCTGCCTGAGGAGCGATATTTTTATTTTTTTGCGGGCGTTTTCACTGCACAGAGACAAGGTCAACACTGAGCGGGGGCCAGCTGGGCGGGTCATAAGGGTAAAAGTGGGGGTGCGCGAGCGCAGCGTTAGGCACTAGAAATACGTGCAATAGTTTGTGTGTTTGTGTGCATTCGCTTTTTTGTAGTGTGCGCAATTTTATTGTAAAGGTAGGAGCAGATCGTCCGAGTGTAGTGTACACTTACCGATTTCTGAAAATACGAAAAAAGTAAAAAAAAAAACCTATTTATTTTATTATCGATTCGGGTCGAGAATCATTAGCATAGTTACGTCCTTGAATTTGGCGAGGATGCAAATCAACACGCTGTATAGTAGAACTAGCTGTGCCCCGGCATGCGTTGCAATGCAATTTTCTACTTACCCTATCTTTTAAGTTGGATCAAACTGCACATGGTGTGCGAATTTTATTATAATCGGTTAAGTGGTTTAGGAGTCCATTGAGGACAAACATTGTGACACGAGACTTATATATATATTAAGATTAGGAACCCCTGCTTTCCGTTCGGAGACTACTGGGGAGGTATTAACAGGTATCATACCCTCAGTTTCCTGATGGCGTTTCTGCTGACCATCTGACAGTCGTACAACTCGATCAGCTGTAAGTTGTGGCACGAGATCAGGTGTTCCAGTGCACCATCCGTCACCAGCGGGCAGTTGTCTAGGCCTGTGGGAGAACAACAAATCAAATATGTTTATATGTAAGAATATGATACAATAGATGTTATAATTGGGCTGTAAAAACTTTAACCCGCCTGATGACCGAAAAAAAAATATCTTTCTCCCCATTTTTAGCCTATGTCCGTCTCCAGGGTCCCATCTATCTCTGTACTAAAATTCATCCAAATCGGTTTAGCCATTTAGGCGTAAAGAAGTATCAAAACAAACAAACTCACTTTCGCTTTTATAATATTAGTAAGGATTCTTGGTTACCCAAGGGCCATGTGAATACATTTTTTTTTCCGACTTCAAAAAAGAAAAAGGTTCTGTGTGCGACCGTATTTTTAAGACGTCTCTATAAGGACACTAGCTGTTCCCCACGGTTTCACCCGCGCTGCTCAGCACCTGTTGGTCGTAGCGTGATGTTATATAGGCTATAGAAGGCTATAGCCTATATAACATCACGCCTCAAGAAATGGACTATCCAACACTAAAAGAATTTTCCAATTCCAACCAGTAGTCCCTGAGATTAGCGCGTTCAAACAAACAAACGAAAAAACTCTTCAGCTTTATAATATTAGTATAGATTCTGAAGAAACATGGCAAGGCCAATTCTTAAATAATTAAAATTATTGTATTGATCGACACAAAAGTATTCATACAAAAATTATAAAATTAATTTGGATAAACTTATCCAAACTGAGTTATTTATTTGCTTTATTAGATATTATATATATTTTTTATTTATTAAATTATTATTTGAAAGTAAAAGACATCCATTTTGTATGATTGGGCTGTAAGAAAGGTGGATGAGAAGCGATTGCATGTAACGGAAATGAGAATGTTGAGATGGATGTGTGGAGTGACAAGAATGGATAAAGTAAGGAATGAGTATATTAGAGGAAGTTTGAAAGTGCGCCTGTTACAGAAAAACTGAAAGGGAGTTGTTTGTCTTGGTATGAACATGTAATGAGGACGGACGAAGCGCATGTGACTAAAAGAGTGATGGATCTGAATGTTGAAGGACGGAGAGCGAGAGGAAGGCGAAAGAAAATATGGATGGATTGTGTAAGGAATGATATGAAGGAGAAAGAAGTAAATGATGCCGTGACGTCTGATAGGAGAGAATGGAAGAAGAAAACGTGTTGCGCCGACCCCAAATAGAATGGGACAAGGGCAGGTAAATGATGAATGGAACCCTAAAAAGAACACAGTTAAGTTAATTAGAATAGTCTAAGAATAATACAATAAAGCAACTTACCTAAGACAGTGAGATGTTCTGCGGCGCACGGCGACATTGATAACTGTTTGATACCGTAGTCTGTTATCAATTCGCAGTGGGATAACGTCTGGAATGATAACAGTAAATCTTAAAAAAAATGTGTGTGTCAGCTCCGACGCACGACTGGAGTTTACTCCTTAAGTACGAGTATCTAACCATACGCAAAAAGAGTTTATTCAACTGAAAAAAGATTACTATCATATGAAAGGGTAAATTCACAAATTAATGAAAAAAATAGCAATATAAATACATCGACACTGATAGAAAAAAACAAGCCCAATAACATATAGTATATAGGTATAGTCGTCTATACAGCATACCATATGTACGTCTTAATACACTCAGCCAAATTAGAAAGTTGCGCACTAAAGGTGCGCACCAAAAACGTGACACATTTTCGTTACTTTAGTAGGTTTTACCCCTCGGATTTTTCTCATACCGGGCGCCTTATATATGAAAATCGATTCTTAAGGAGTAAACTCCAAAAAACGTTTGCCACACACTAGGAATTTGTGGATGGGTGGACCCGTTACATACCGAGTTCCCTCTTTCTCCCCCTTTTCTCAATTTTTTTCCTAACTATCTCTGTACCAAAATTCATGAAAATCGGTTTGGCAATTTAGGCGTGAAGTCGTAACAAACAAACTCACTTTCGCTTTTATAATATTACTAGCTTTTGCCCGCGGATTAGCTCGCCTTAAATTCGCCTGCCATTCGTACCTGCTACCTGTTGTTTTTGCCCTTGCCCTAATTTATTGTAATAGCAATGCAGTTTCCCTTTTCTCCCTCATATCTCAATCTTTTTAAAAAAAATAGTTTATGTCCGTCTCCAGGGTCCCAACTATCTCTGTACAAAAAGTCATCAAAATCGGTTTGGCCATTAAGGCGTGAAGACGTAACAAAGAAACTCACTTTCGCTTTTATAATATTAGTAAGGATAGTTCAGTTTCTACTCACCAATTTCTCCAACCTGGGACATCCCATGGACAGATGTGCGAGCGTGTTGTCTGTGATCAGGACACACTCCTCCAGGTCCATGCGCTCTATCATCTTGCAACTCTGTTGTAGAAGTGCATTATGATTTAAAATAAATCTGGGGTCGGCAGACTAAATCGTATAAGTCAAACTTATGTTGTATAAAGGGTGCAATTTGTAGTCATGGGCATTATTTTAAACCTTAGTATCGTGAGTAGAGCCTTAGCTCTACTCACGATACTAAGTGCATTAGGGCTACTATAACGCAAATAAAAAAAACGTATAAAATGGTTTAGATTGGAAAAAACAAAGTATTTGAAATAAAAAAAAGATATTTTTCAAATTTTATGTTTTTATGGTTTTAAAAACGTACTTTTGTTTGCTTTTGGTTCGTGCTAACTATTTTTTTTTGTTATATTTAAATTAAATGTTTCAAAGCTTTTTGGACAGTCAAAGTTTAAATATAAATCAATTATGTAGATATGAATTATTTATGATGTCGGGGCAGCGCGCCGCCAAACATTACTGTAGCTACGCGTCTGGGAGTGGGCCCCTTGTTAGTGACTTACCCTGGCCAGCGCCTGGAAGCCGGCATCAGTGAGCTGGCTGCACTGCGCCAGCTCCAGGGTCACGATGTCGGGGCAGCGCGCCGCCAGGGCCGACAGGGCGCCGTCCGTGAGGCGCGCGCAGCCCGACAC
This sequence comes from Ochropleura leucogaster, assembly GCA_958449745.1. Lineage (NCBI taxonomy): Eukaryota > Metazoa > Arthropoda > Insecta > Lepidoptera > Noctuidae > Ochropleura > Ochropleura leucogaster. The sequence continues at coordinate 10,377,614 of OY288227.1, forward strand.
GCACAGGCGACGCATGGCGGGACCCAGCTTGGATATTGACTCGTCTGTTAATTGCTGTAGACGACATAAAATGGTACGTTAATTACATTATTAGGCAAATTGGAGCTAAATTAAAGCTAAGGGCTTCGTCAAGTCAATGATAATACATAGCACTCACATATGGGCTTAATAATTATACAATACTAGAGAATTGATTCTATACATTGCATAGATAGTCTTACAATCTTCTGCAGCTTCCACTATAGCTTCGGATACTAACCAATGAGTTTATCCCTATGCTTGTGGAGCAGGACTAGCATTGAGCCAAGCATTTTTATCATCAATATAATCCCCCAACTTATAATATGCTTGCCTACATAGTGTGCGTTTAATACAAGATTTAAATTTCGTTTCATTCAGTTGAAGAATGTGGGGAGGTATTTTATTGTAGCATTTCAAACAGTACCCCATGAAAGATGAGTCTACTTTAGCTAACCTGAAACCTGGTTGAACTAATTGGTCCCTATTTCTAGTATTATAATTGTGTCTGTCACGTCTTTTACTAAAAGATGCAAGTTTTTCCTGACATACATGATGTTTTCATAAATATATTGACAAGGTACTGTAAGAGGTTTTATATAACCTAAGCAATGGTGGCTGATAGAGCATAACGTTCGAATACTCATGTCGTTTTTAAAGACAGAATAGGTTTATCTCTCTGATGTGTGACATGTAAATTAATATGATTTAAAAATATAATCCTTAAATGATTATTTGCGCTTTATTTTAAGTAGATATCACCCGTACCTTCTACACCTTCTACATTTGGTGGAGGCGCAAAAACGCAAGGAGGCGCAAACCCCCAAAGATTTTAAGAATAAAATATATATACGCGTGCACAAAGCGTCAAATATTGTGTGAAGATTTTTTTTCTTTTAGCCCTCATATAGACGAATTTTAAATTGAATTAAATGTACCTCTCGTAAGCCAAGCAGAGTGATAACTAAATATATATAGTTGTGCCAAGAAGCATATGGCATGTATGAGAATACAGGCGCAGCGACGTCGCCTGATAAAAAGCTAAGTGGTTTTAATTGATGATTTTTTTTTATGAGCAGAGCGAAATGGCTCTAGATATGTGCTTTTTCTCAGGCACATCCAATAGAGAGTGTCTAGAGAAATTTATTATCAGTTTCAGACTGAGGAGGATATTAGGAGGATTTTTACAGGGTGCAGCCCGTTATTTTTATAACTTTACGTACCGCGAAGGTATGAGTTTTTCGTCAATATGTGACGAACTAAGAGTGGAGTTCGGGTGTAAATGCCACCCTAAAAGAAACATGTTGAGTGTTATACAGGTGGAAAAGATTTCACCAGAACCATCAAGGGAATGTGAGCAAGAAAATATTTTAATTTCAGATGATAATGCTATTATAAATTCTAGCACAAGCTTAGATGACCAAATCTTTGATGATCCCAGCTGCCTAGACTGCAGCGCTATCAATGACGATGATGTTGATGACCGAAGTTGCTGCCTAGAAAGTAACACTCTCAAGGATGATGATGATAATAAAAATAATAATAAGAAAACCGCTGGCAACCCCAAGTGTCATGCATGTCGTTATCTGTTTCCTCACTAAAATAAATCAAACAACCAGTTTTCGGCTTCCAATCATACATAATTTGAGTAAATAACGAAAAAGAATCCTATAGAAATTAAATGTAAAAAGTAAAAAGTTAAAATATAGCTAAAAACCGTTTTTGTTAAAATAAAATGGACAATGGCAGACAGACGTCAACTGTCAGAAAAAAAATTTTGAAAACACGGATGAAACGATGCTTGATGCTTAAAATATGATAACAAGATCAGCGGCTCGCCGTGATGCACGCCTTCCACCTCCGGGCCCGTCGCTCAGCTCCGCCTCGCCGCCGCCGGAACCCAGCCTCGTCGTGAGCGCTGTGACACCGGCCGTGGCAGTTGCGTCGAGCTCGAGCGACGAGTATTTTTCCCCGCCCACGACGCCACCACCTGCTCGTCGACGGGGAAGACGCCGGCCGCCGGACGGTTTTGGACTTCGAGGCCCACCGGCCTTTGATAGGGTCCCAGCTCCCGGCGGAAGTGTGCAGCGCATGCGATGGACTCAATCCATCAATGAAAACGTCATGCTCTCATACTATGGGGCTACAGAGGGGGGAAACAACCTGACTGCGTACCGGGTTCGGATGCTCTCTCTGTTTCAGGTGCTTGAGCCAGCTGTCAACGTATCGGCACAACGACTGTCGGATCAGGTGCGGGTAATCCAGCGTAATCGTATGTTGGATGACACCGTACTTGATCGCTTGCGAACAGAAATGCAGAGTAGCCAGGTCATTACCTCTTCGTCGCAGGCTGTGGTTCCACCACAGTCCTATCAACTAGTTAGTCACGCTGACGAGGTAAGTAATGACATGGCTACTATTGTAAGTACCCAGTGTAATGAGGAAATAAGGAGTGCTTTGGAGGGTGCGATTCGAGAATATCGGTACATATCGCCCGAACTTAGACCACGCTTACCTCGTTTGCCCATGCATAATAAAAATAGAGTGCTGGTGGCTGTTCTGGATTCGCAGTTGTCAAACTATTTTGACAACTGCGAAAACCTCACTGATGCTCACTCAATCCTGTATTGTGCGGCTGTAGCAGCGTGTCGTGTAGCTCACGTTAAATTTCCTGATGACAGAGCTACACGACCGAAACCAGCTGTTCCATTCTGGCAGTGCAGGATTGAGCGGCGTATTGGTGTCGCCAGAGCACTCATCGGCAAACTAATCAGTTTCAGGGAGGGCAACACTCGACCTCGAGTGATGCGCTTTGTGAGGCGGGCATTTGCAGGGACTGACATAAGTCCTCCAGACTATATGTCCCGCATCACAGAGCGCATCGACTTCCTGAAACAGAAAGTATATGCATGGGCAAACCGTATTCGTAGGTATAAGCGGCGGGTGGAACGATACACTTTGAATCGCACATTCCAAAGTGATGAAAGGTGGGTGTATAGAGCATGGGAGCGACCGGACCAAGGTGTGTCTGACACGCACCTACCGGATGATGACGCCATGTGTTTGTTTTGGCGTAACATTTGGTCGGTGCCTGTCAGTCATACCGAAGGTGAATGGACTCGGGAAGTCGAACGAGAGTGTGACCCCATACCAGAAATGGGGGCCTTAACAATCAGCCCCCAAGATGTAGCTTGTGCTGTCCGTCCGTTGCCTAATTGGAAATCTCCAGGGCCGGACGGACTGCACAACTTCTGGATAAAGAGTATTCAGAGGTCGCACGCTTGTTTGGCAACCCTATTCCAGACAGCCTTAGAGTCAGGGTCGCTACCCAAGTTTCTGACAACTGGTATAACCCACCTGCTCCATAAATCGGGTAGTACGGCGGAACCCAAAAATTATAGACCAATTACGTGTCTTCCGACACTTTATAAAGTTCTTACATCCATTTTGAGAGCTAAAATCACTAAACACATTGATGACAATTCTATCATGTCTGCTTCTCAAAATGGATGTAAGAACGGGTCCCGCGGTACTAAGGAGCTGCTCCTCATTGATATGGCCATTAGTCAACAGGTTCGCCGTTCCCGAAGGCATCTGTCGACATGCTGGATAGACTATAAGAAGGCCTATGACTCCGTGCCACATACATGGCTCATGAGGGTGCTAGAATTGTATAAAGTTCATGCAACTCTGCGCACCTTCCTGATCTCGTGTATGAGGCAATGGAGTACAGTCCTTCGCTATCCAGGATGCCGGCAGATTTGGAGGAATAGTGAACCGATAAGGATAGAGCGAGGAATATTCCAGGGCGATAGTTTGAGTCCACTTTGGTTCTGCTTAGCCTTGAATCCTCTAAGCACGTTGCTGGAGAATTCAGGTCTCGGCTATCGATTGAGGAGAGGTGGTCAGGTTATATCTCACCTCCTTTACATGGATGACCTGAAACTCTTTGCCCCCAACGATTTGCAGCTGATGGAGCTACTGAAGGTAACTGAAACTTTCAGTAGCGCCATCAGGATGGAATTTGGTGTGGACAAATGTGCGGTCATGCATGTAAAGCGAGGGGAAATTGTGGAATCTGTGGGAACCCAGCTCTCAGATTCCATACACCTTAGATCCCTCTCAGCAACCGAAACCTACAAGTATTTGGGGATGTCGGAAGCGCTGGGCATCAATGTTGCTGACATGAAGCAATCGTTGAAGGAACGCTTCTTTGGCCGCCTGAGAAAAGTATTTAATAGTCTTTTATCAGGCGGAAACAAGGTGCGTGCTTTTAACGGTTGGGTCATGCCGGTTTTGATGTACTCTTTCGGCATACTCAAATGGACTCAAACAGAACTGGACGCCCTAGATAGGAAGGTCCGTACATTGTTAACGGCATTTCGTATGCATCACCCACGTTCTTCGGTTATGAGACTGTATATCCCGCGGAGTTGTGGAGGTCGAGGTTTTTTAAACGCCAAGACTCTCCACAATCGCGAGATATGCAGCCTCAGGGAATATTTCCTAGAAACCGACGTGGGAATGCATCGGGATGTGGTTGCAGTGGACAAAGGCCTCACCCCGCTCTCCTTGGCTAAAGAGAACTGGTGCAAACCTGTAGTGCTTGACACTAACGACCGCAGGGAGGTATGGCAGAGTAAGGAGCTTCACGGACGCTTTTTCCGGGCCCTACATGGACCCGATGTAGATCATTCAGCGTCCGTAGCCTGGCTACGTTCCGGGGATCTCTTTGGAGAAACTGAAGGTTTTGTCTGTGCAATTATGGATGAAGTTATGATGACAAATAACTACCGGAGATTTATTGTGAAGGACGGCACGGTTGACATATGTCGGGCATGCCACCGTCCGGGTGAATCAATTCGACACATTATCTCCGGTTGTTCTCGTCTAGCTAACGGAGAGTACTTGCATAGACACAACCTTGTAGCCAGGATTATCCATCAGCAACTTGCTCTAAAATACAATCTTGTGGAATCGGAAGTGCCGTACTACAGGTATGAGCCCGACCCAGTTCTTGAACATGGCAATATCACATTGTACTGGGATCGATCCATCATCACTGACAGGACTATTGTTGCCAACAAGCCTGATATAGTGGTGGTGGATCGATCAGAGCGGCGCGCAATGATTGTTGACATAACAGTCCCGCATGATGAGAACCTCGTGAAAGCCGAGAAAGATAAACAAATGAAGTATATTGACTTGGCTCGCGAGGTTGTCGACATGTGGGATGTGGACTCAGCGATCATTGTGCCGATAGTCGTATCTGCCAATGGCTTAATTGCCAAGAGCCTCGACCAATACCTAAGAAGGCTCTCGTTAGGCAGCTGGATCAAGGGCTTGATACAGAAAGCGGTACTCCTGGACACGGCTCGTATTGTTAGGAGGTTCCTTTCTCTGGAGCCCTGACCGCCGGTAGCTTGGACCCTGTTCCCGATACCGGTGGGCTACTATTTTTATATTTTTAAATGTTTTTTTTTATGATTTTAAGAAATATTTAAAAATGTAATTTTATGTTAAAAAATAAATAAATGTACGAATAATAATAATAAATTCATTTATTTCTCACCACAATATTAAAAGATTACATGGATATTGTTTCGTAACTGATTCAAAAAGAACATACTATAACATTGTGGGAGACTGGTGCCTAAGCTAGGCTTATTGCCTGTGTTATAGGACACCAGGACCCCACCCCGAGTAACATTGTCGGGACGTACTAAAACAATACACCTTTAGTTGCGGCAAGTTCAGTGTTGTGGGAGGTAAGTTTTATAAAGGTGTGTGTGTGAATGTGTGTTTGTGTGCGTGTATGTGTGTGTGTGATCGTAGTTAAGTATACGCGTAAATATATTTTATAGGAATAAAATAACGAAAAGTATTCTATAACCTGAAGGGCTATGAGTTTACAATAAGAACACATTCGGTATTATCGTAAGACAACTCCTGCAACCAATTGGCGAGCTTAGTCTTCAATTTATTTCTGGTGAGAGAATATATATCGAGAAGACGATGGATTTTATTATAAATTCTGACACTGAGGACGTCGAAGTGGCGGCACGCGAATGAAGTACGACATTGAGTAGGGTAACAGACTGGACGACCTTTGCGTTTACTTAAAATGTTGTCATCAAGAGGTAGCAAGGAATGACGTCGTAGAACAGCGCGCAGAATGAACAGCTGGCGCACTGTTAGGACCTTCGACTCGGAGTAGAGCAAGGTGGTTCGAAAATCTCTGCGTTTGAACTGCATAACTTTGAGGACTGCCCTTTGAGCTCGTTCCACCTGTATTAGGTGGGTTTTACAAGTTCCTCCCCATGCAGAAATGCAGTAAGTAAGAACAGAGACACACAGGCTCTGGTACACCAGGAAAAGAGTTTCTCTATCAGCTGATTGTCTGAGTTCTTTGAAAACATAAAATTAACTTCCTAATTCGCGCGCACAGTGCTTCAATATGGGGACGCCAGCTAAGGTGTTTATCAATTTGAACTCCGAGGTATTTCGTACTTGAAACCACGGATAGGGTTAGGCAAGTGCAAGCATTGGGGGTATGATGAAAAGCGGTCAGGCAAGTGTGGGCTTTGATTATGTCGGAACCTACGGGAGGTGAGTTAGTATTAGGGAGAGTGAATCGAACAACCTTGGTTTTCTCAATATTGAGGGTTAGCAAATTCACCGAGAGCCATGTCACTACTCGTTGAACAGACCGCTCCGCTCTTTGCCTACAGTTATCCCAGTTATCGTCATAGATGATCAGTGCCGTGTCATCTGCATAAGTGAATATATCGCAGTTAGGTATTGATAGGCGACACAAACCATCCATGTACAGTAAAAAAAGGGTGGGTCCCAAAATACTACCCTGTGGCACACCGAAACTGATGCTCCCATCGTCACTGTATAATGAGTCGATTTTGACACATTGCGAACGATTTGTCAGGTAGTCTGAGAAGATACTGAGAGCCACTCCGCGGATTCCGATGCCTTCCATTTTAGAAATTAGTATGGGAATAGAAACCGAGTCAAACGCTTTTGACAAGTCAAGAAAGACACCAAAGCACTTAAGTCCCTTATCCAGATTATTAACTACTGTGCCTGTAAGGTCCAGAACTGCATCCTCAGTGGAGATTCCCTGTCTAAAACCGTATTGGTTTTTTGCCAGAAGTTGATATTTCGCAAGGTATGCGGTGAGACACTTGTTAAGTATTTTTTCGAGTACTTTGGACAGGGAGGTCAGAACGGAAATTGGCCTGTAATTGTTGACATTGGATCTGTCACCATTTTTGTAGATTGGGTGGACAACAGCCTTCTTGAACGCCCTGGGGAAAATACCCGACTCGATGGCGCGGTTGCAGACGTGCGCTATGGGAACTGCTAGAACTGAGCTAGACTGTTTGAGGACACTGGCAGGGATACTGTCATAGCCAGTGGCGCAGTCACCACGTAGGCTATCAATTATCCCTTTAACTTGGACTTCGTCAACAGGCATAATGACAAGAGAATGGCACGGCGGCGGTTGTGATGAGCATTCTACATAAGGGGATCCAGAGGGAGAGTCAATTTTTGAGGCTAGTTCTTCACCAACACTAACAAAAAAGCTATTTACCTTGTTTATCGATATTTTAGCATCCGACGAGCTTTGCAAAAGTGCACTTGGTGACTGCGGAGCAGAGTTTTGGTTTATTATACCCTTAATAGCCTTCCATGTGGCCTTAGTATTATTTTTAGCTTTAAGTAGTTCATTTTTGTCGTACGATCTTTTCAATTTTTTCAGAAGATTATTGAGAAAATTTCGGTATCGGGTATAGGTAGTTTTATGAATATTGTTATTGGGGGATGATTTAGATTTTTTATGAAGCCAGTCTCGGTTTCTGATACAGCGAACTAGCCCTGGGGTCATCCACGGTTTGAGAAGCCTGCATTTTCTGGGGACTCGAGCGGTATAGCTGTGTTTTTTAATGATACCTTGTATGGTAGATATAAGTAGATCTGCGGCCAGATTGCAGTTTTGTTCATTTATGACATGGCTAAAGTCAGTGCTTTCCAAGGATTTTTTAATGTCTAAAAAGTTATAGCGGAGCGCGTTAGCTGATTTTTTAGCTGTGGATATTTTATTCATTTTTAGACAAAGGATGACTGGGAGATGGTCAGTGATATGACTTTCAAGGACTATTACTGTGGCAGGGCGTTGAGATTTTAAAAGGATATGATCTAGGCAATTGCCCGATCTAGTGGGGAGCACATGAGCAGGCAAAAGACCTAGAGAGGCGCACACGGTAAGATAATTACTTGAGTGGCGATCGTGATTGTCTGGTTTAATATCGATGTTCATATCGCCAATCAGAGCTATACTGTTATATTGATTGCGTTTTACTGATTGTACCACATTATCCAGGCTTCGGTAAAAATTTTCAAGATCGCTAAAGGATGGGGAGCGATATACGCAAATGATTGCTGTGTCACCTATTCCACAGAAGAGGCAATTTGAGTCACGAAATGAGGGTTCAAGGTACGTACAATTTAATGAGGTCTTAGTGTAAATCACCACGCCATCGTTCTGCGACTTGTTGTCAGTCGTTGCGGAAAAGGAGTAGCCTTGGAGAAAAGGAAGGGGCCCTGAGACTCTCAGCCAACACTCGGTTAATATGATAACGTCAAATTCGATTTTTGTGGTTGTTAGCATCGTGATAAATTGGTCAAAGTTCTTTTTTTTTTGATGCAACATGATGCAACATGACAACAGTCCGAGGTTGCTGCCCAGAGAGCAACACCAGCTGTGATGAGGAACTGACTGAAGTTTTTGAGGAAAAACATAAATCGGGTCAGACCTTGCCAATTATTATTCAAAGTTACACTACGGAACTAATTGATCTGTCTGTAACGAACATATGGGACAGTGATGATGATGATCCAATGTTTGTTAAAAGAGACTCCAATACAATGGAGAATAGCCAAGTTTTGGTGCCAAATGACAATGTTGCATCAGCTGTTTTAGGAAAAGAGGATGGTGTCAAAGAGGTTCTGATAGACGGAATTTTAATCGATGGTTCATCCGATGCAATAGTTGAAAATGCTAAACAATATATAAAGACTGCAACATCAACCAAAGATGTAAAAGACAAAGTTCCCATTTCGACTAGGTTTAAAAAAAGACGATATTTTAAGTTTTGTGTTATTCCAAGAAATAACCGTCCTACACTCAATTTTATAAAGACGCCAATTAAAAAAACTAAGCCGGGATGTTATACTAGCATTCCATATTTTCTCATGAGGTTATTTAAAACAACTTGTAATAAAAAATTTCATTATTTTTCTAAGAAGATTTTATTGAACAATCGGAAAAGGTACAAGGAGGTTTCTAAACATTGTTGCATTTCAAAAAAAAGTTTGTGGAAATACTTTCGTCTGAAAATTTTATTTATTTATTGATGAACAGATACATGGTTATGTATCCGATATGTAGAAATAATTATATCATAATAGATACATTATTTTAGTTTGGGTACTTAAGGTGTAAATATTAAAATATAACGTTTATTTTTCATGTACTGTAAACGCTGTCGGCTGCGACCGGAGATGCATGATGGGCGTCCCATACGGCTTCGAGTCTCAAACGTCTAGAGTAGGCATTAATAGCCTCAATTCATTTCAGATATTATGATTGCATAATTAAGTATAGTACAAGTTTTTATAAACTGTCGTCCTTTCTGGAAGGGAGGAACAACATCAATCTTCAGTGAAACCAACTTTACAATTAAGAGGCATAGCCTTGGTAAAGTGTGTTGAGTTGACACAATTGGTAAAGCTGATGATTGAAGCCCGACAGTTCAGTCAATATGGACTGCTACTATTAATTTTTTTATTGAATGCAATGAATAACCTGAAATGGAGAGAGATGTAGGTAAATTGGACCTTATCCTCTTTTTCTTCCTTGAGACTCAATCGCGTCCGATGGAGTTAAAGATTATGATGTACAGTTTAATTTTATTTTTCAACCCCACCTGGGTATATATGAGCTTATCATATATTTGTTTAGGGGTACGTATCGTTGCCTTTCGGGGTTTTGCTGCGACAAAGTTTCAATACTTTGATTAAAGATTTGTTAAGTGCACGTTAGCACAAGTTAATGTATAACTATTATAATTCTAAAAGGTGTGATAAACTATTTTATACCGGTCATCGTATTGAAATTACCTCTCCAGAGGCGTGCCTGTTTTATTTTCCCCCATAGGTAGGAATTCTGGCCTAGGGATAGGTAGGTCCTTGAGTATTCGAATTTAATGAATAAAAGTTAAGGTTCACTTAAGATCTGCGTTAATCCTTTTATTCATAAGGGTGGGCGTAGCTCATGTAAGAGGTTTTATATAACCTAAGCAATGCTGGCTGATAGAGCATAACGTTTGAATACTCATGTCGTTTTTAAAGACAGAATAGGTTTATCTCTCTGATGTGTGACATGTAAATTAATATGATTTAAAAATATAATCCTTAAATGATTATTTGCGCTTTATTTTAACACATTCGCGCGCGGTGCTCACTTTTTCGAAAATTGTGATGGAGCACTGTTTTTCCCCATACATTTTTTTGGACGTTTATAAACGTTCATTGGTACCTCTATATATTTAAGTTATTAACTATGATTAGAACGACATTATACGTCAACGTATGATGACGTTCCGCAACATATAATTATTTTTCTTTTTTTTATTAAACACAACGTCTCGATACGTCGACGTGCAGTTACGTTCTGCCACATTTTATCCTTAAAAACATATTAAATTATACAAAACGTATCTGTGCGTCGTCGTACATATATGTTCTGTAACATTGTATATTTCCTAATCTATTGTACTCCACGCAACGTCTTACTACGTTGACGTATGAATACGTTGTACCCCTTAGCGTCTTTTTTTGATCTGTTATGTCTCGCGCATCTTTTGATTACGTCGACGTAAAGAAACGTCCTAGTTTAATTTATCTTACCTTACTATGATATTATTCGCAACGTGTCAATTCGTCGATGCATGTTTACGTTTTCCTTAATTTTGTCTCATCTAATCTATTATATTACACGCAACGTTGACTGTAATACATTAAAACACTGTCTTACGTAAGTATGTATTTATTATTATTGAAATAAAGGAGATAATAAAAATACAAAGCAATTTTTTGCCTTTTGAATCGAGTTCGACCACATACATCACATTTTTTTAAAGTTAAGGATGATAATATAAAGGATCATTGTTCGTGAAAAGGTTCCGTTTTTGTGGAACGTTAACCTGTTCCATCAAAGGCATAATCCAAGAAATTTGAGCATTTGCTGCTGATTGGTATCTCTAAAATTATAGTTGTTCTTTCTAGTTGGTATTCTTTTCGAACATAGTGCTTGTCCATAAACATTCGTTTTCTCAACTATGTACGAGAAGTCTATAATGTTTGGCGGTAATAACTTACTAGATACTTGTTCAACTGATGAATTGAGGCCGATTTCAAACTGAACTCCTGCAGAAAGATCATCAAATTCAAAATACGGAAATTCAGCTATTATTTCGGCGCTTCACGACGTGAAGGTTGCTGTCGTAGCAAGCTACTGAGGGTGGCACCCCACGACGTAGGTTGCTTTCGGGGCTTGCAAGTGCTAGAATCCGTGGCAAGGGCGGCCCTTTTAGGCCTTCGGAGTCCGAATTCTAAGGCAAGAACAGCATCTCGCAATATGAGTTGCCTTCGGGGTCTTTGGCGTTTGGAATCTGAGGCGAGGGCGGCATCATGAGATGTGGATTATAGTCGGAGTTTTCAGGTTCTATATTCTGAAGCGAAGATGGTGCACCGCAGTGTGAATTGCCTTCGCGATCTTCAGGGTCTGGATTCTGAGGCATGTTATGCCCGAAGAACATGGTTGTGATGGATCCTTGCTTGTATTGTCACCTTTTTTATTACTCTTTTTTCTTCTCGCTCGCTTTGTGTTGTTGATCTAAAACAATGGAACTTCTATAATTAGAACTGAAATAAAACTACTCTTGTTGCTCAAATATGAAAATAATTATTGTATTCTATATAATACACACTTTATTATTTAAATCCACTAAAAATATGCGATAACTTACGATTTAAATGTTTTGTAACTTGGGAGCTCACTTCACTGTACATGCGCGTCGTGTAACGGTGCACAGCTCGACTGACAGTATGGCGGCGCATACGCCAGTTGACGACTATGCACGTTCTGCGTTTGTGAGTAGGTGTCATTGTATGTGTGAGAAGCGCCCACAAAACGCTTAAAATATCGATGCTGTGTGACACTACGAAATCAAGATTTTGATATGTTGTGGCACTGTGACGTCACTATAGGAGCATTATATGAGAAACTGACGTTTTCTAACGTACTGACTGATAGAGAAACATAAAATTTGACGTATCGATACGTTGTGCGACATCGCATCTCGATTATTTTACGTATCCATACGTTCTGCACGCGAATGTGTTAAGTAGATATCACCCGTACCTTCTACACCTTCTACAGTACTGTCATGATGTTAATTTCCTTAAACTGTTCCCTTAAAGAATCTCGCCTACGTAGGTTAAATATGGCTCTGATGGCTCTTTTTTGCAGAATAAATATAGACTCGATGTCTGCAGCCCGTCCCCAAAGTAAAATACCGTATGACATTATACTTATACTATGAAAATAACTAAAATAGACTAGTCTCGCGGTATCTACATCAGTAAACTGACGGATTTTTCTAACAGCATATGCTGCTGAACTAAGGCGTCCTGCAAGAGATGTTATATGCGGACCCCATTGTAGCTTTGAATCGAGTGTTGATAGTATTAAGTTATTGTTACTACTTATATTTGCATTGCAAGGTCAGAGTATGTAATATTTACAAGTTTTATATTGTTATTCTTGTCATTTATAAGTATAAACGTTTATTATGTAGATATACTAAGTAATAACAACATAGTAATCTAAGAAAAAAAAACTTTTTTTGTTAACGCGGTGAAATAAAGCCTTTTTTATTTTTATTTTATTCTTGTCATTTGTATGGTGTACATAATAAAGAATATTCTATCTATCTATCTAATAAAGGGCATTCTTTTTAACTTCTAAGTCTAATGCAACTTGTAGTAAGCTAGACTAGGTTTGTGAATAGATACTTACATCGCATCCTTGTGTGTTAAGCGCCGACAGACGCGGGCAGTACGTAGCAAGCGTTGACACGCAGTTATCATTCACGTTCTTACAACCTGCAAGTAAACAGAATATGCTTATATACTATGTTAGTGTAATTAGTACTTCTTAATAGGGTAGATGACACCACCAATCAATTGATATACTTTTTATAAGCTGTCAAAATGCGCTTCCCATAGATATTGATATATTATAGACAGATTTTGTATGAGACTCGCAACGATGACGTCACTAAGTTGTCAAGTCAATGATGCAACTATTTGTTGATTTAAAAGCAACTAAAAATCGAATTTTAAAGTTATTTTGAAATTAATGGAGTTCTCAGGTCTAGAATAAGGTGTTCTTTCAGATAAAATGTTTTTAAATTATTGGTTAATGGTGTCAACTACCCAATTACATGTGTAGCTAACTAGATTTTGACCGCGGCTTCGCTCGCGTTAAAATCGCGCCTTACTTGATATTATAAAAGCGAAAGTGAGTTTGTTTGCTTGTTACGTCTTCACGCCGAAATGGCTAAACCGATTTTGATGAATCTTGGTACAGAGATAGTTGTGACCCTGGAGGACTGACATAGGCTAAACTTTTTATGAAAAAGTGAGAAATGAAGAAGAAAGAGGGAATAAAAGGGAAAACATAGCATTGCTATTACAATAAGTAAGGCGCAAGGGCAAAACCTACAGGTAGCAGGTACTAGGAAAGGAAGGGGGAACTCCGTTACCTCGAATTTAACGCGAACGAAGCGCGGGCAAAAGCTAGTTATTAAATAATTAATAAATGACGTTAAAATTTGTAAAATGGTGACGAAGTGACAATTCACAATATTAACTGCATCTGTGAACATTTTAAGAATTTTAGGAGGGATGAAGGACATGTGACTAAAAGAGTAATGGATCTGAATGTTGATGGATGGAAAGCAAGAGAAAGGCCAAACAAAATATGGATGGATTGTGTAAGGAATGATATGAAGGAGAAAGGAGTAAATGATGCCGTGACGTCTGATAGGGGAGAATGGAAGAAGAAAACGTGTTGCGCCGACCACAAATAGAATGGGACAAGGACAGGAAAATGATCTCACTAAGCTATTATGATTCTGCTTAAGGAAAGAGGAAACTCGGTATGTAGCGGGTGGTCACCCATCTACAGACCAACCTAGGCAAGCGCGACTTCATCTTAAGATCAACCACACGCAGCTGCTATTATTTAACCAAATTTTTTTTTTTTAATTAATAAACTTTATGCACATGTATAAAAAACACTACAAAGGCGTTGCGGGTTGTTCAAATGAGATACCGCGGCCCCGGAACACAAAGGGCAATGGAAGGAACATGGGTGGATTTTAGTCAGTACAAGTCTGACACTGCCCCCTGCTCCACCCAGAGCGGGAGAAGTTATTCGATGATTTCCCACCCCAAAAAAGAAAAAGGCGGACTTAATGTCTTGGGCATTTTCTACCCGTCTACCTTAAGGTGAATTATATCTAAATCTAAATGGATGGTATTTAAAAGTACTTCAATTTATTCCCATTTCGTTTACCTAATTTTGCCTGTGTTGCACCAAATATACTGAATGTGCACCAAAATATGTTAATTAAAATATGTCATAACGAGCATCAGGAAAAAGACAGCACTACAATAAAAAAGTGTTATATCTTTATCCATTTTCTATTAATGCAAGTCGTTACTGGCACTCGCCGGCCGCTGCCGCGGCACCGCTCGCTCCGCTCGCTCGGCTCGTGCGTAGGGGGTCACAGTTTTAACCTAACCTAACCTACGCATTTTTTTAGCTTTCAGGAAAGAATATTTGGTACACGATCAGTATTTTTGGTGAACACAATTTTTTTTCCCAATCTAAATATCTTGGGACAACTCACACAGGGCTATCTGATCCCAAGCTAAGCAGAGCTTGTGTTATGGTAACCAGACAACTGATATACATACTTATATAAATTATAAATACATACATATTATAGATAAATCACACCCAGACACAGAACAAACAATCATGCTCATCACACAAAGTTTGTCCTGGGTGAAAATCGAACCCACGACGTCCGGCTCAGCAGTCAGGGCCACTAACCACTAGACCAACAGGCCCGTAATATCATACATACCTCTACAAATAAATGTCTTCAGTCTAGGACAAGCGCGTGCTAATGCTTCGACGCCATTCTCAGTGATGGACTGGCACCAGGACACGTTGACATGCGTCAGGAGCTGGAAATATAAGGATACATTATTTACTAGCTCAGCCCGCAGATTTGCCTGCATGGAGTTGGGTTATAGACCCATGGGATCGTTGTATAGGGATTAAAAATGTGTGTTAAGTTAATCCAGGTTTTATATTATTGTTACTAATCACTACATAGTATAAAACAAAGTCGCTGTCTGTCTGTTGCTATGTTGTATGTATGCTTAAATCTTTAAAACTACGCAACGGATGTTGATGCGGTTTTTGAAGTTTACTCCTTAAGAATCGATTTTCATATATAAGGCGCCCGGTATGAGAAAAATGTGAGGTGTAAATAATCTACTTATGAATGACCTTGATTGTACTTAAGGAGTAAACTCCAGTCATGCGTCGGAGCTGACACACACACTTTTTTTAATAGGTAGATTGATTCTAGAGGAAGGTTTATATGTATAATACTTCACGCTATGACTTTTAGGAGGTGAGCAGCGGGGAAACCGCTGGGCGGGTCGCTAGTATTATAAAAGCGACAGTGAGTTTGTTTGTTTGTGGGAAAATAGGCTATTTAAAATAAAAGTGAGAAAAGGGGGAGAAAAGGAAAGAAAAAGGGAGAAAAAGGTTTTTTTTCGATCAACACGCGGGCGAAAATTAGCGTTAACCCAAAGTAACTATGCCACGCGAACGAAGTCGCGGGCGGAAGTTAGTCACGACATAATTTCATTCAAGTCTGGGTATATTTTAAGCAAATAAATGATTCTTATTCTTATAACTTGACTCTGATTCTGAGAAAAGTGTACAAAAAATATTACCACTTTTTAAAATGATTATTTTTAACATTTTGATTACTTCAGCACTTTTTCTATTTTTTTCCTAATCCTTATTTCAGTGTCAAAATAGGCAAATAATTAAAAGGCACAAATATTAACCTTACCGGGCAACCATCTGAGAGCGCCTTCAGAGATATGTCTGTGATATTTGAACACGAGTCCAAATTTATCCTGAAAAAAAAAAACAAATTACATCAAAAAAAAATGTCTTGTGACAACTCACACACGGCTATCTGATCCCAAGCTAAGCAGAGCTTGTGTTATGGTAACCAAACAACTGATATACATACTTATTAAATATAATTTATAAATATATACATATTATAGATAAATCACACCCAGACACAGAACAAACAATCATGCTCATCACACAAAGTTTGTCCTGGAATCGAACCCACGACCTCCGGCTCAGCAGTCAGGGCCACTAACCACTAGACCAACAGGCCCGTACATTATATTGCATCTGCATTACCCAAGACACTGAAGTTTGACAGACTCAAAGCATTTATTTTGAGGATAGAAATCATCAAATAACTTCCCCCAGTCTGGGCGGAGCTATATTTATACACTGGTCAAAAATATATATAGCACGGCCAACGAGAAGCGATACCAAATGTAAACAAAACCCATGCTAAAACCTCATCTAAAATGGCCGCCCGAATGTTGGCGAACCCGTCTTAACGTTGTCATGTTTTTGCCGGGAGAACGAGACATTACAACAAAGGCACAAGATGGAAAGAATCTAATATTTAAGATTGTCAACGCCACAGTTGTTCTTTAGGTTAATGACCTTTCGTATCGCTTCTCGTTGGCCGTACTATAGTTGAATTTTTCTTAACAATCGATGGACGTTTTCAACTCTAATTTAATTCATTTAATGATTGTATTGCTTTTTATTTACTTGGGACGCTCTTACTGTGCACATATTTCTACATCGTTCTCACATATTTGTATAATCTCAACATGAATGATGTAAATACGATTTTGTAAAAATATTATAATTTAAAAGAGTGTCCATGGAGTTTCTTGCCCATTCTTCTCCATAGAGATCAACGCTTTAGAATAGGCAACTACAGTACTTTCACAAGTTATTATGTCTTGTGACCTGTAGCCCTACTATGACCTCTTAAAGCAATTCTTATTCCGCTGAGGGAAAGAGACAGAGCTATACAGGGTGTCTAGCACCATCTCTTTCACTCAGTGGAATAAGAATTGCTATTTGCCCTTCTGGACTGTAGCTTAATTTTTTTTTGACTTTCGAAAGTGCCTGTAATGGCCTAATCTGAAATAAATGATTTTGATTATGTTTGAGATAAAGTATATATTGTCAGTCTTACCTCTGCAACTTTTTACACCTCCTCCCGAGCGCCTGACAAGCGTTATCAGTGATTTTCCGACATTTGTTCAAGTTTAACTCTTCAATGTTTGGACAGGACTGCAAATAAACACATTCAATTAACTAAATTATTAAAGTAACTAGCTTTAGCCCGCGGCTTCGCTCGCGTTAAATTCGGGATAACAAAGTTCCCTTTCCTGATTTGCAGGTACCTGCTACCTGTAGTTTTTGCCCTTGCGCCTTATTTATTGTAATAGCAATGCTAAGTTTTCCCTTTTCTTCTAGTGACTAATATTTTTTTATGGTAAACTGACCTGTGCTAGCGACCTGATGGATCCATCTCCTATGCTCTCACATCCTCGAAGGGAGAGTTCTCTGAGGAAACCACCGCATCTGTGTGAGATATTCTCTATGACAGGACCCTGGGGGGCAAAGACAATAATAATATTTTTTTTAACGCACAGAACATTTTTAAACAAAGAAGAATAGTCAAGTAACATAAATTAAATTGATTTATTTCCTTTTGTCATTCTAAAAAAAGTTCCGTTTAAAGTAAGTACCCAAAGTTTAAAAGGGAACAGGTATTGTTTTTAATCGAAATAGTATGATTGTATGTCCGTGAGATTCTTACGAACTACTGATATGCTATGAATGATGATACATAATCCTAAAATCCTACTTCCTACTAATATTATAAATCCGAATGTTTGTGAGGATAAGATGGATGGATGTATGGATGTTTGTTATTCTTTCACGTCAAAACGGCTGAATGGAACTTGATGAAAGGAAAATGACCACGACAATATGGACCACGGTTTAGAGTTGCATCAATTCCAAAGTTGTTTTAGATGGTTTATAAATTAACCAAATAACCATCTACAATTGCTTTTTTGGAATCAAAACCCGCATTTCCAAGTTTTTTTAGAAAACGTAACTTAACCTCAAAATAGAAATATCCGTCGTGTATAGAGGTAAGTTTATAGGTCGTAGTTTGGAGAGCAGATTTATTAGCATATCTGATGGGATAGAGACTTAAATAAATCAGTACTTTGCCTCGATCAAAACAAAAAAAAATGTAATATTTAAATCGCAATGAACAAACTTAGCATGCACCACGCGCAATTGTCATTGGACTTTTTGACAATGACAAATTCAATTTGAGACACCAACACTAATGTTGCCACTTTACATTTTAAATAAAAATCGATTACTCAAATAAATACACTCGACACATATTTTTTTTTTTTTAATTTCAAGTGACTGATTTAGTTCTATAATCATTAATTTATTAAAAAGTTTCGATTTATATCAAACCGAAGCATGATAATTAAAAAAAAATCTATGCAATCATTCATTTGTATCGTTAGCCAACAAAGTGAAATTGGTTTTGAAAGCAAAATATTAATACGACTACTGTGTGTGTGAAATACTAATTATTTCACACCACAGTAGTATCATCTCGCTTTATTATTTATAAAAACCTCGCGATTTACCTTTCCAATGACTTTACATTTATATTAATTTGTAATCGTATGCAAACAAAATCGATTACAGTTCTCAATATATTTACTTATTTTAATTATGACAACACTTTAACGTCAGAATAGCCGGCAGTAGGTAATTCATTTTATCAAAACAATTTCATAACTTATTAAGTTTACATAATAAATCCCTATACAAAATTAGCATTCTAATTGCAGAATGTCTTCAAAAATAAAGAAAATAATTGTGATATAATTTTTATCTTGATGCATGAGAAAAACTAGTACCGTTGATGGTCATGATCCTTTGGCAGAGAGGTAGTTTATAGTCTGTAATAACAGATAGGATATTTTTCTTTTTTTCTATATCACGCGGGCAAAGCCTCGGGAGCAAGGCAAGTTAATGATATATTTTGGAAATGGGACAGTCCTCTTGAAATTTATGTGCAGATTTAGTTGTTTAACCTCTAGAGCCACAGCGACACAAAAACGTGCCATTAAACAAGTATTACCGTTGAGCCCTGCTGGCACGAATTTGTGCCACCAAACCCCGACCGATTTAAAACTGTATTTGTAGTAAAGATATGTCTTAAACTCAGATTACGCTTACGATAAGAGCCCGCCCGGCGGTGCTTGACGGATAGTTAACGTAAATAATGGCGATCCTTGAAAGGTTAATTTTAGTTTCTTACCTCAACGTCCCTTTGAAACTCAAACAAGTCTATCCTCTGCCAGTTGGAGCCATCCAAGGCTAGTATGTTCCATAGTTTTGATACCTGAAAGATATAACATAAAGACATAAGTCACTTTGTCACGAAACAGCTAAAAAAACCCGGCCAAAAGCGAGTCAGACGCGCACAGAGAGTCAGAAGATATAGCTGTTTATGTCGCAAGTATGTACGGAATCCTCGGTGCGCGACTCTTGAGTCGCTCTTGACCGGTTTTTTGGGTGAATTTCATTTGCTCCGGAAAAATAATTCCTCAATACACACCTGTGCACATCTACATAGCGAGACCACGTCTAGATAGGAGAGGATCCTCAGCAGCAACTCTTTGGGCAGCTTTCTGTTTATGTGGTTGTCATCTTCGCTCGAGAACCGAGCGATCTGAAACAAGAAATTTAGTAGTTATAGTTGATTTTCACATAATTATGATGCTGAAAAATCCGACTTACAAAAAATAAAAAAAGTTATCCTTACGAAAAGCGAAAGTGAGTTTGATTGTTTGTTACGTCTTCACGCCTAAATGGCTAAACCGATTTTTATGAATTTTGGTACAGATATATTTGGGATCCTAGAGACGCACATAGGCTATTTAAAAATAAAAAATAATGACAAATGAGGGAGAAAGAGTGGAGAAAAGGGAAAACTTAGCTTTTCTATTACAATAAATAAGGCGCAAGGGCAAAAACTACAGGTAGCAGGTACTTGCAAATCAAGAAAGGGGAACTGTGTTGCCCCGAATTTAACGAGAGCGAAGCCGCGGGCAAAAGCTAGTATAATATAAGTACTTGAATGATTTAATTTAACACATGCTTTCGTATTTATTTTTAAATGCCGATCTGATTCCATGCCAACAGGATATTACTTGTTATAATTTAAATAAACTTTTTAAGACTTCTTTATTAGCCTTTCGTATTACTTTTTGAACCAGAATGTTATGTTTTATGTAAAAATGCCCTGAATTCTTTCGTGGCCATTTATCTTCTAATATATAAAATTCTCGTGTCACAGTTTTCGTTCCCATACTCCTCCGAAACGGCTGGACCGATTTCAACGAAATTTTGTGTACATATCGGGTAGGTCTGAGAATCGGCCAACATCTATTTTTCATACCCCTAAGTGAGCAGCGGGTGAAACCGCTGGGCACAGCTGGTTTTTTCATAAAATCATCATTTTTATTGCATTTCTACGGAATTTCGTGTTCACGTCATGCTAACACGATGAACAAACCACGTCAGCCGCCGTGAGAAAACTCCCGGTAGACGCGGGTCTGTTGACGGTGAGCAATGAGTAGCTCACCGTCCTTCCATCTAGTAACGGCAGGCCACGTCGACGGCGCGTTAGTGTTCCACGTTTCTCTAGGAGGTGTCAGCAAAGCAGAGGGACATGGCCTGTCGGGCTTTTGGTATGTTCGAAAGAGATACCGCGGCCCCGGAACATAAAGGGCAAAAGAAGGGTGGGATTTAGTCAGAAAAAAGTTTATTTTTTCTAATATCCGTATTAGTTGTTTTAATAAATTAATTATTATATGTTACTAGCTGTGCCCAGCGGTTTCACCCGCTGCTCATTTAGGGTTATGAAAAATAGATGTTGGCCGATTCTCAGACCTACCTACCCGATATGCACACAAAATTTCGTTTAAATCGGTCCAGCCGTTTGGGAGGAGTATGGGAACGAAAACTGTGACACGAGAATTTTATATATTAGATTATCTGCGCATAATGTAGTGCATGCTGTGCTTCTCTATAAGTAATGAGGCATTTAGACTTAAGTTGGCAATGTGTAAATTACAATTATAATAGCGTACTCATTGTTGAGAAGCCTAATCCTTACTAATATGATAAAAGCAAAAGTGAGTTTGTTTGTTTGCTTGTTACCTCTTCACGCTTTAATGGCTAAACCGATTGTGATGAATTTTGGTACATAGATAGTTGGGAACTAGGAGACGGACATAGGCTTACTTTTTTTCAAAAAAGTGGGTTGTGAGGGAGAAAGAGGGAAGAAAAGGGAAAACTTAGCGTTGCTATTGCAAATCAATAAGGCGCAAGTGGAACTATGTTACCCCGAATTAAACGCGGGCGAAAGGTAGTATTGAATAAATAAAAGTCTGACACTCCCCCCCGCTCCGCCCAGAGCGAGGGAAGTTATTTTATGATTACCCATCCGAAAAAAAAAACAGTCAGGACTTACATGCAAGCTAATTAATTAACTAAATGACCACTCATTATGGCACCTGTGGGGTACGAAGGTCGGCTTAAGAAGTTATTCAGGGAGGGCAGAAAAAGAAGGGCCGATTTAATTCCCGCGACTGCGCCCGCGTCATGGTCGAGAACAAGAGTATCCTATGTGTTATTCCAGACTATAACCTACCTCTATACCAAATTTCATCAAGATCCGTTTAGCCGTTTTGACGTAACAAACATCCATACATCCTCACAAACATTGCCATATTTTTTTTTAAAAACTTTGCCCCGCACTAGTATTTTTTCCTGTATCTTGGGTGCTTTTACAAACATACACAAACAGCCAGACCCGAAACAACTATCTGTAGCACATAGAAATATTTGTTCCGTGCGGGAATCGAACCCGCGACACGCAGTGCAGCAGTCGATCGCTCAGCCACTGCGCCAACAATGTCGTCAAATTTATAATATTATGGTAGGAAAAGGAGGATATGGATATATTTGTGTTTTTGGCAACCAGGGCATGCGCTTGCTTGTTTAATAGATGTGACCATGGTGTTCACTAAGGTGTGTCCTGAAGGCACACCCCTACCTAATCCTTCCAGAATAACAGGCATGATGTTATATCGGTTCATTACAAACATTGTTTTGTCCAAAGATGTCCTGGCGGCTTTTGACTATGGATATTGGAATATAATATGCTTCAATTAGTAAAAATACTCATTTTTAATTAGACGGGTATCTTTCATTAATATTTAAACACTTCTGTGATGTGTGTGATATAATGTGAAATAAGTTACTATAATGTTCTCAATTATTTTTAATTAAAAATCATTTTATTTCAAGTAGGCCAGTTACAGGCACTTTTGAACTGTTGTAATTATGTCTGAATTATTGATTATTACTACATATCTAAGAACTTGAATATGGCCTTAAAGTGCAAGTCTGTTGTTTCTGTCCCAAGATCATGGAAAAATGGGCTTAAAAATATTGATTTTAACTCTTTTTGTCTATGTTCATAATTATGTATGAAACAGTTTTAAATTATAAACAAATTGTTAAAAAAATGTTAAAAAGTTTTCAAGAAAAGACTGAAAGATCTTTCCATTTCACCACAGTTGCATTTTATTTTATACTGTATTTTCTGCTTAATGATTTTATGTATTCTATTTTGCCTTTTTCACTGTCTACGTCTCTTTTTATTTATTTCTTTAGAAATAAATATTACCTTTGTACATATTTTCTGGTTCTTTCTTCTTTACTGCATTCAGTGTGTACATAAATTGTTAAATAAATAAATAATTGTTGTACATTTTGATAGTTATTATACAATGTGGTGTTAATTAATATGCTATGGAAAATTGTTTTAAATTTGCATGCTTTAAGTATAACAGAATGTGTCCTGCATTTAAACTCTTTTGTAAGATCCTTCTATACTTACCACATTTTATGCAAATAAATATGCTTACTTACTAATAAATTCATTAAACAACATCACATGAAGTAAGTACATGTACAGCAATTTGTGATTGTAAAGCATGACTCACACTGTATCATCTCTAAACAAACAAGCATGGACTAAAATGTGACGCGATTATTAATTTCTTATCTGATAAAGACAATTTACTAACAAAGAATCTAGCGTCGCATTAAAAAACAAAAACAAATTAAATTAAATGCGCGCCATTTACGATTTTACGATAACAGATAATTTTCCTGCATATTTAAAAAAAAGAAAACATACATTCTTTTCTTTATGAGGTTTACACCATGTCTTTAAATGGCAGGCAAAGGTAACATGCCGGAAAAACACGCGCATCATTAAAATTCGTTTTAAAATTAACAAAACAATCATTATAACGGTTTATAAGCAATTCATGGGTTGAGTGGCCGCGCGCCTCAGGTCATTTACACTGACCTAACAAAGAAAAACATGAATACAAAGTACCGCGTGTGATTAAACTACGAAAACATACAAAATAATACCCGCGACATGATAAAGAACTTATCCAAAGATTACGTAGAACGCATCTTTTTGTGTTATTCAAAAATAGAATAGGTATGTCTGCCAGACTTGTAAATAGAAGATTATTTACATGTAATTTGGGTTTGTAATAAAGCTTTATTCCCTGGAAACGTCGTAAAGTGCATCAAGAACAAAGAAATGGGCCCGTAGCGCCCATGTCAGCTGTTTTTATCACAACGAAAACACAAACAATGACATTAATATTGATTACTGCTCACCTCGAATTTATTCCTTCCGGAATAACTCATGCTCGGGTAAGGGGTTACCTTAGCCACAATGTATGATTTAAAACACTTATTGAAACGATAACTTGTGCAAAGTGCACCACTAAACAAATATGGAGGAAAATTTTATTTGATTTTTCGCAGACACTCGGCACGACGAAGTAAGACGTCCTTCATCAGCTGCACACTGGGTTACCAGACTGACATAATTAAATTTCCCAACTTCAGCCCACTGGTTGTTTTATCGACATGCCAGAAATAGCTCTGTGTGCCCAACGCGTGAACAATACTAATTTAGTATCTGAAATTTATATTAATTTATTCGAAAGTGAGTCGCAAGAGAAACACACGCGCATAGCGCTCTTTGGAGCGCTTATCTATTACCGTTA
Source organism: Ochropleura leucogaster (assembly GCA_958449745.1). Classification (NCBI taxonomy): domain Eukaryota; kingdom Metazoa; phylum Arthropoda; class Insecta; order Lepidoptera; family Noctuidae; genus Ochropleura; species Ochropleura leucogaster. Next base: position 10,402,193 of record OY288227.1, read on the forward strand.
GTACGTTTTTTGTCGTAAAAATCAGCAAATCAGGAATATTTTGATCAGCATAGGAATACCCATAGACAGCGTGTTTTGGAAACGCCGAGCTCCTTCTTTTTTTGACACGGGATTTATCAAAAATATCCCGCTATGGGCGAAGCAAAAGGAATACTTTTACTAATAAAAACCCATCCATGTTCCTTCTTCTGTCCGTTGTGTTCGGGGACCATAATATCACTTTCAAACAACCCGCAACCCCGGCAGGCAGTGGGCCTATGCATTGCTGACATCTTTTTGGGGCGCACGTGGAACATAAACGTGCCGTCGACACGGCAAGTTCTTAGGCCTTACATAACTAAATGGTTTATAATTTGTGTACCTTCAGCAGGTTCAGTTAGTGTTTATGTTGTCTTTAAAATTTATATTTGTCACATTATAATATTTGGTCTATTATTAATGTTTTTATGAGTAACATGAAATAAAATATTTCAATGGAAAGAAAAAAAATATCGCTACGCTTTGGGGGCAATCGCCTTACGCGGCAACCCTAACAGCGTTCCAGATAACAAGTCACTCAGTGTATAGCATAAAAAATGTTCCGACAATGCTACGAAATGATCGGCATTTTACAGCAATAAACAACTGTCTATATCTGTCTCTGTCACTCTTATGTAAAATACTATAACTTGTCTATATACGCTAAAAATACCGGCCAATATAAATAATTTACAGAAATTCCACTTCCAGTTACTGGAATTGTATCGTAATAAATAAATGAGAATGTTTATGTTTGGTAACAAAACTCTTGAAATACGATCAATTCCTAGACTACCTATAAGATAGGCTAGAACGCAACAACACAACATTTAGCAGGAAATATGTAGATGGATGAATCATGAAACTTGTACTATAGGTACGTATAACATTGCACATATTGATTCAAGTGCAATACCTACATTTCCTGAGCTTTAAAAAGAAACTACCACACAATTATGAGTGATAGGGACGGCAATTAAAAAAACTGAACTTATTATAATACTCGATGTGCATTATTGACGTCCGGGTAATAGGTAGAGTAGGTAGGTACACGTCCGGGTAATAAATGGATGACACAGAATGACCTATTTTGTATGAATCTTGTCTTGAATTTATGAAATTGATGCAATTGCCACTAAGCGGTTATCATTGGGCAATAGATGAATAAAGTATCGTTTCGTAAAATGGGGCCTGTAATAACAGCTATTAGCATCCGGCAAATGGAGAAAATCCATATTGGAGCACACTAAAGTCACCGGCATGTCGTCGACATTGTGAAATGAAAGGTCACCTCGCAACAGCGTTGCCATTTTTTTTTGCCAAGTCGGGATTTAGTAAATTTTTCAGTGAAAAAAGCGGGATTCTTTCGTCGAAAGAGGGAAGTTAGTAAAAAACGTTTATAATGAGATGTTTTCAAATGTTTATATTTATAGGTATTCGAGTAGGTATAGAAAACATACCTACCTATTAGGTAGGTACCTACTTACAATTAAATTATGATTGTAACAGTTGTGTCTCTGCTGCGCTTCCTGAGCACGTTGCACACACGGTCAAGTTATTCCTGAAAAGCGGGACTGAGACTATCCCGCGCTGGACATTAAATTTTGATTTAAAAAATCGGAACGTCCCGATTTTCGCGGTACGTGTACTTACTTACATCAATTTGAACGAATATAAAAAAGGGAGTATTTTTTATCGGTTATTTAATAAAAACAGCTGCCTTCCGTACCAACCTCAAAAGGAAAAAAAACCGGCCAAGAGCGTGTCGGGCCACGTCAGTGTAGGGTTCCGTAGTTTCCCGTCCGTCACAATAACTGTTCCCAGTTATGAGGCCAACCGAACAATTCGGTACTACCCGATCTAATGTAATAAGTACCTACAGCGCCATCTCTCGGGGAATTGGGTTACTAATTAATACAAAGACGTGCAATTTCGGTGGTAATTTTGGATTGCGAGAACCGATTCCAATCATTCTTTTTTTGTTTGAAAAAAGATACGTTCAGGATAATAAAATATGTAAACAAAGTTACAAAAAATGCTTGCATATACGATTATACTACAAACTTAGTCCAGAAATTATTTTGTACAACTTTTTGTCTTTTTTGTACAAAAACTGTTGTGTCAATCAAGTTCAAAATGATTTTCATAGAAAGTCCTTATAAAGTTCTACTTTTCAGATTTTTTTCATATTTTCTAAACTTATGGTTCAAAAGTTAGAAGGGGACACATTGTTTTTTACTTTTGGAGCGATTATTTCCGAAATTATTGGCATTATCAAAAAATTATCTTAGTAAACCCCTATTCATTTTTAAATACCTTACCAACAATATATCACACGTTAGGGTTGAAATTAAAAAAAGAAACACTTCCCACTTTACATATAGGGTGGCTACCCTAATAAATTTTTTTTTTCAAATTTTTATTTTACCACTTTGTCGGCGTGATTGATATACATATTGGTACCAAATTTCAGCTTTCTAGCGCTAACGGTCACAGAGATTAAGCGAGGACGGACGGACGGACGGACGGACAGACAGACATGGCAAAACTATAAAGGGTTCCTAGTTGACTACGGAACCCTAAAAAACGGAACCGTTACGGTATCGCTTTGTTGTCCGTCTGTCTGTCTCTGACCCTTTATCTCGGGAACTCGTGGAGGTAGCCTACCTATACCTCGCAGTTTAGGCTGTGACTTGAAACTTATGACATTCATTGAATTACTTTAATGATTTTGTGAATTTGATGTAGGTATTTACTTGCACTCATGTCCAAGTATTAAAAGTTAAACTTGAACAAATGTCGGAAAACTCATACCTAATGCTTGTCAGACAGGAAGGTGTAAAAAGTTGCAAAGGTAAGACTGACAAATAAACTATTTTTAGGGTATATCTCAAAGTCTACGCAGTTAAAGATATTATGGCCGTTTACGTCGCAAGTTTGTTACGAAACCTTGTTGCGCGCCCTACTCCCACTTGGGCGGTTTTTTCAATTCATCATCATCATCATCATCAGGTTATATTAGTCCACTGCTGGACATAGCCTTCCCCTAATGAGCGCCATAGCGCCCTGTCTTCAGCTTGCCGCATCCAGCATCTGCCTGCAGTCTTTCTTAGATCGTCATCCCACCTGGTCGGAGGTATGACGATTTTTTTAATTACCAACCATTAATTTTTTATTAGTTTAGTTAGTTATAATTTATAGATTAATCGCAAAAAAACTCACTCATGTTTAAAAATACATTTATTTTATTATTATAATTATTCTAAAATATTTGAAACGAACCTAACCTAAAAAAACACAAACTAGAAAGCTGTACTTAAACTTTATTTTATTTATAAGATAAGACGGCTATCGTAAATAATTAAACTCATTACAAATGGTTATGCTTACCTACTTAAGAGACGTCAGTGCAACGGATTTACAGAATAACATTAATTTAGTTGACAGGATCACGAATTATAATTATAGATAACATACAACATGTATTTGAATTTCGCGGGCTTCCCTGACGCTTTCTCCAGAACGAGGTTTTATTCAAAAGTGACAATAACCTCCTTTGTTAACTTAAAAAAATAATATAATCAGCCTCTAAAAGGATCAGCGATAGGTTCCTTGACCTTTTCAAATGGATAGTGAGGGTGTGATTGCCAAAAAGAAGGTAGGGTAAACCGGGTGTTCGAATTGAATGCATTGATCTTCTCGATTTCACTTTTTTCTAACTTGAAGTCGAATATGTTGATGTTTTCCAGTAGCCTCTTCGGATTAACTGTCTTCGGGATTGGTACTACATTTCTGTCAACCTGGAAATAAAGGTTTATAAAGTATTAGTCAATTATCCTGGCAGTTTATCTAGAACTGGCTGTGCCTGGCGGTTTTACCCACTTTTCGGCTCAGAGATGTTACGACGCATTATGTTAGCCTTATCGATAAATGGGCTATCCAACACTAAACTAATGTCTCAATTCGAAGCTGTACTTTCTGAAATTAGCGCGTTCAGCCAATCAAGCTCTTTACTTTTCTAATATTTAGTAGATAAGATACCTAGCCTGTACTCAGTCGCCAGTCGGAGTCTGGTTTCTGGCCAATTGAAACGAAGCCCCAGGCTGCATGGGACTTAGACATAACTGGCGAAATGCTAGAGTATTTTTCACCTCTAAAAGTGCTCCCTCACCGGGAGCATTCGCGTGTAATGTAACGTTACAGATTTGAGCATTACATCAGTGAAGGAGGAGAACCGAGCATTACAATGCGCACCTTGTAATCATACAAAACAAGCATACCAGTGGCGGCGTAGCATGGGTTGGCACCCGGGGCGACTTTCTATTGAGCACCCTCAAAATACTAAACGCGATTGCGTGACTTTATTTTGCTTAAATATTCTATGATATCAAAATTTACGTTTCGGTCCTTTACAATGGGCAATATGGAAAGACTGGTAGTGGTCATTGTAAATTTTAAGTATTATATTTAAATATTTTAGATATTATTACCTAACTAAACATTTGAGAAACTTCTTTTTACAAGAAATCACTGAAGCCACACAAATGCTTAAAAAAAAGATACACTCGATGATAGTACTTCAGTACTATCGAAAATAATATTGAACTCATTTTGAATGTACATATTTGGACACTAACCGTTTACTTTTTGTATATATATAGATACCATGTTCTATTCCTAGGTCAAACTACTTCTGAAAAAGCCCTCTATTGTCTGATGAAATGATTTTGGCGTACCAGGAAGAAAAAACATCTAAAAGGCACTCCACTTTGTTTTTCTTGGTCTCTTAACATTTTGATGTTCATGGTCAATAGATTTTTGAAGCATCAATCCATTTCAAGATTTTCCTTTTTTAAAACAGGCGAGTAGACCTTCAGAATTCGTTATGTGTTCGGACACTTAAGGATTTAGCTTCCACCATGAATTAAATTCTTTGACGTAAATCTGTTATACAAAAACTGCAGAATATATTTTTTAATCATAACCAACTTCCAAAAAAAACAACTAAAAAGTCGAAAATAACTTTCCGGAAGTCGGTAGCAAAAAAATCAACGAAACCAACAAAAGTTAAGTACGTTATTTTCGACTTTTTTTTTTCAAAAAAGTTTTTTTCTTGGGCATATTCTTCTTGTTGCTAATCTCTACCTTCTTTCATCTTGTGTATCGAGATTTTCAGGCTATATATATATATACTGTTTCAATGTCACTTTCAACACCTTGCTGTGGTGTGTTTGATACCAGAGAACCAGAAGGTGCTATAAACTTCAAAATTGATCCAGATAATGATTCGCGTGCAGATTAAACGATCACATCATAGAAACAATAACACTGGCTAACTGACCAAGTGTTAACTATGATTGCTTTGATCGACACATCACAACTTGCCCCTGTCGCCCGCGCCGACCTTGTCGTGCAGATGCGCCAGTGGCTACTAATCTGCACGACTGGCTTGGCATTCCGTTGTCACCCCTTTTTGTTGGGGTGGGAAATCATCAAATATCTTTCCCCGCTCTGGGCGGAGTGGGGGAGCGTCAGAATTTTGCTGACTACTACTACTGACTAAAACCCACCCATGTTCCTTTTATTGCCCTTTACGTTCCGGGGCTGCGGTATCTTTTTCGAACAACCCGCAACCCCGGCAGGTTGTCACCCCTTGATGCTTGGCACCCGGGGCGGACCGCCCCCGCCGCCCCCCCCTTACGCCGCTACTGAAGCATACATCAGTGAAGGAGAAATACCGAGCATTGTAATGATACAACGTGTAATATCTTGATATAACTTGTAACATCAATTAATTTAACTTTAATTTAAATAAATTTATTTTTTTAAGTTAATATTCCCACACTCAGCACAACGACCGCTTTGTCTGACAGCTTGCCATGAAATGCTCAAAGTCGAATCAATATGTCACATTACACGCAAATGCTCGTTAGTCAGGGAGGTATTATTTTAATGTAATGCTCACACTCGAATCTATATGTTACATTACACGCAAATGCTCGTTAGTCAAGGAGGTATTATAGTAATGTAATGCTCAAACTCGAATCTATATGTTACATTACACGCAAATGTTCGTTAGTCAGGGAGGTATTATTGTAATGTAATGCTCAAAGTCGAATCTATAATGTTACAATACACGTGAATGCTACCGGTGAGGGAGCACCTTTAAACCTAACCTACCTATAACATTTAATTTTGTACATAATAATTTGTAAATAAGGTCCATGTGGAACATTAATTTTTTTATGGTTTTTCTGGCAGTTTGAGTACTAAGTATAAGCGACCAACACAAATGTCCTTTTTGGTATAGTTCGTCTCGTCGTTGAGCTCCTCGAGTTATGAATCGAGTTACCCGATAACTGGCAAATGCTTGACTGGATAGGTCCACACAATCTGTGTGGTGCTTTCTTAAAAAGAACTTTTCAGACAATAATCTGCATAGTCCTCATGTAAGTTGACCAAGATTTTTTGTCTGGACCTTAAAAGAGACTATGACCTCTGAGTTTGTTTCTTTAACAACTGTTTCTTCTCGGAGTACTTGGGTACGAAACATCGGCCTAACAGATTTTTTTAAAGAACGACTTTTCAAAGTGTTTGTAAAAAACTAAGTAATTGCAAAAAATAAACATCATGTATCGGTAAACAGGGTACATATTGTGTTGCGTTATTATCGCTTTATATTTTACTAGCTTTCGCCTGCGGCTTCGCCCGCGTTAAATTTGGGGTAACACAATTCCCCTTGCGCCTTATTGATTTGTAATAGCAACGCTAAGTTTTCCCTTCTCTTCCCTCTTTCTCCCTCACATCCCACTTTTTTTAAATAAAAATTAGCCTATGTCCGTCTCCTGGTTTCCAACTATCTCTGTACCAAAATTCACCAAAATCGGTTTAGCCGTTAAAGCGTGAAGAGGTAACAAACAAACAAACAAACAAACTCACTTTCGCTTTTATAATTATAAGTAAGGAGTAAGGATAGTAAGGATAAGGATATTATACACTTCTGTCTAAGTTAACACACTAATACTTGCTTTTTATAACATAAATGCGCATTTGTGTTATAGTCCGTTGTATTGTAATAAGGGTTGAGCCTATTGCCATCAACTCGGCACTATTCTAGTTTAGTTAGTTTGTTTGTTACGTCTTCACGCCTATATGGCCTAAACGATTTTGATGAATTTTGTTACAGAGATAGTTGGGACCCTGAAGACAGACATAGGCTAAAAAAGTGAGAATAGAGTAGGGGGAGAAAGAAGGAAGAAAAGGGCAGAGAAGGATATTTTTTTTTCGATCATCACAGGTGTTAAAGTTAGCGTTAGCCTAAAGTAACTATGCTACGCGGACAAAGTCGCGGGCGGAAGCTAGTTTGTTATAATTAACTGTAAGTAACCTATCTATATATTAATTGAATTATCAATGAAGTAATTCGTAAAAATGAAGTATCTTTTTGTACGTGTAACTCCTAACCAAAAAGAAACCTGGCAATAACTAACCTTAGGCCTATATTACTTAAAATAGGCGACCATACGTTTTTATCAAATCGCTAGTGCCTTGAAAATTCGCAAAACGGACACAACCGTCAACGACGTCTGCCCTCACGCGTCTGCCCGCGTTCGGGTCGCGCACACAGCCATGAGCCACTACTTCCCCACCGCACCTACCCCGCTCCCCCCACGTCCCGTTCGCTTGGCACCGCTGCCGGTATTTATCACCGAAACAGTATTTATCGCCAAAATTGCTATGATTCTGCATTTTAAATCTGTGATATCTTCGAAAATATTTATTTAATTTACATGCTGTAAAAAGCCATATTGATCTTTATTAAATGCACAATGTATTTAAGATACTTAATTGGATAAGGATTAATACTGTATTGCTTAAAATCGCTTCGTAAATAAGCCAATATTTCTCGTACAAATTAAAGGATAAAAAATGGTTATTGTGAGTTATTCCTAAGAGATAAACATATACCATCACGGACTTTTTTGTAGACCTTTTTAAGTTGTACAATACTGTAGTACATTGTTTTGATCTATCTTGTAGGATTCAGTCAGCGTTTGCAATGTAAGCGCAAAAAATGTGTTTTTTTTTACGACCTCACATTAGAAACCTCAAAAATTGTAGCCTATGTGTTATTCTGATGTATAAGCTATAGCCTATGTGTTATTCTGATGTATAAGCTATATTGTGGTAAAGTTTCATTCAAATCCATTCAGTAGTTTTTACGTGAAAGAGTAACAAACATCCATACATCCATACTTACAAACTTTCGCCTTTATAATAGTAGTAGGATGAAAATTTAAAACAGTTTCCATGGTACTCACCAACCACCTCAACACGACTTGAGCAGAAGTCTTCCCATACTTCTGGGCTATTTCAACCAGCACAGGGTCATCCATCTTAGGTCCTGGAAAGTGCATGCCGAACCGCATCACGAGGGAACCGAAGGGACTGTATCCCATGACTATGATATTTTCAGATCTGGCGAAGTTGATCAGGTCTTCTTGGATTATTTGGGGATGGACCTGTGAAGACATACTTTTGGTGAGTGGGGAAGATTTACAGATATTTAGTAATACTAAAGTACGGCCAACGAGAAGCGATACGAAAGGTCATTAACCTAAAGAACAACTGTGGCGTTGACAATGTAATGTTTAGCTCTTTCCATCTTGTGCCTTTGTCGTAATGTCTCGTTCTCCCGGCAAAAACATGACAACGTTAAGACGGGTTCGCCAACATTCGGGCGGCCATTTTAGACGGGGTTTTAGCATGGGTTTTGTTTACATTTGGTATCGCTTCTCGTTGGCCGTGCTATAGAGCTGGTCATAAACACGGATATCTGGTATAAAAAAAAATGTGTGGGTGTCAATTATTTATCATACCCGCCACATTGGATTTCTATACGTTTTCAAGAGCCTATGTTACTCGGGACGATGCAAAGATTCTAACGATACCCAATACGTCTGCTGTCATCTGCTGTTTGGCTATAGGCCCTGGTCAAACTAATTTGACATTCTACATCAAGACATTAAAATTATCTAACGATTAAAATATGTATAATAACCTGCCTGCCTGCTGGTAGAAATTTCTTTAGAAATAAGCCGTGCCTTTGTACTCTTTGTTTTTTTTTATGATTTTTTCCTGTTTTCTCTTGTGTGTACATCAATTATTAAATACATGTATAATTAGACAGGAACCGGGCAACCCCACCTTGGTCCGAAGATGCTTCCTGTACCTATGAAGAATTTTGTATGAAGAACGACAAACTTTATGCCAGAAAAATGCAATAACTACAGTGATCAGTCCGTTTGGAAGGCTCGATGTTGGGCTTTTAAAGGTATGAAGAACAGGGTGTAAAGTTCCCCAAACTCTATACATAGAAAAGGGAGGACCTTCCGACCAGACGGGTGTCGTGTCTGGTGGGCCTCTGCCCAGCAGTTGCCTGTCGGGTGCTGATATAGGAATTTTTGCCGTTAGTTATTCAGTGGTTGCATAGATGGCGCTGTAGTACTTTTTGCCACTTTATTATTTGTGTCGCTACAGGCTAAAATGTTATATTGTTAGATCTTTATTTCTAGTTACCTCAATCTGCAATGCCACGGGCTTCACAGTTCCCTCATCGAGGATCCTCTGCAGCTGTTCCTTGTTGAAGTTGGACACACCGATAGACTTGGCCAGACCAAGTTTGTGCATGTCTTCCAGGCCTCGCCAAGTTTCCAAATAGTCTACATCTGAATGAGTGTAGTCCGCCTGGAATGGTTAGAAAAACAATACACGATGAAATGAAAAGATCAAATTCATTTTACTAAATATGCTTCCGTTTGGGCGCAGATCGCCTCATGTGTAGCGATGATGAGGCCTTGGGTGCCTCCAAGAAACCTGTACTGGTTACACTATTAGGGGTACGTTAAATTAAACAACAGTCTGTCTCCAATGATCACGTCTTACTAGCACGGCGGACCAGAAGCGAGTGTGCGGTCCGTGCAGCAATATGCCTGGCCGCACCCCCACCACCGCTCGCCCTACCACTAAGCGTGTTGGTATTTATTATACGCTACAATACCTATTCAGTCGGACTTTGAAAATATCCATATTAAAAAGATCATGGAACAGAGAAGCCGGCAGTAATGTCCACAGACAGGCGGTTTGCATTTTAAATATGAAAGCATAGTGTTTTGTTCGGCTTCGTTCGTTAAGCCTCAAGATGGAGACATACTCACAACCCTTCCTGATCCTTAAATTACACGCCCCCCAACACACCCACTCACATAAACATACATACTAACACTCTCAAACTAATAACAGGCTACTTTCAATGTTGTTGTACAAAACACTGTAAAATCTCCTTTGTGAGAGGGACCTGGCTCCTGTAACAACGCGAGGTTGTCGACTTGTGGGATGTGGACTCAGCGATCATTGTGCCGATAGTCATATCTATCAATGGCTTAATTGCCAAGAGCCTCGACCAATACAGGCTAGGCAGCTAGATCAAGGGCTTGATACAGAAAGCGGTACCCCTGGGCACGGGTCATATTGTTATGAGGTTCCTTTCTCTGGAGCCCTGACCGCCGGTAGCTTGGACCCTGTTCCCGACAGCGGTGGGCTACTATGTTTTGTATTTTTTTTTTGTATACGGAATGTGTAAAAATACAAATAATATTATGTAAAAATGAATCCTTACTATCCTTACTAATATTATAAAAGCAAAAGTGAGTTTTTGTTTGTTTGTTACTTCTCACGCTTTAACGGCTAAACCGATTTTGTTGAATTTTGGTACAGATATAGTTGGGAACCAGGAGACGGACATAGGCTAATATTTTTTGGAACAAAGTGGGATGTGAGGGAGAAAGAGGGAAGAAAAGGGAAATCTTAGCGTTGCTATTACAAACCAATAAGGCGTAAGGGGAAATGTGTTACCCCAAATTTAAAGCGGGCGAAAGCTAGTACATTATACTTGTACTTACATTGACTCCAATAGGCCAATGCATAAGGTACAGGTCCACGTAGTTAAGTCCAGTCTTGTTCAGGGTGTCCCTCAAGGCTGTCGCTACCTCCGCTCGCCTGTGATGTGTATTCCACAGCTGAAAAATATATGAATGCATTCACAATATTATCTGTTTTACATAGTTGGACAAAAACCAAAAAAAAAGGTGTGTGTGTACTTATGTACACGCGTTAGAAGTTATACTTCTTTGGTGTAAAGAAAAAAAACTTTGGTAACCCATCCATTTCCAAACATTGGTGAGACTTGCTTAACCAGGCTCCGTGTGCTAACCCATCCATTTCCAAACCTCGGCAAGGGTTGCTTAACCTTGCCCCCTGTGGTAACCCATCCATTTCCAAACCTTGGCAAGGGTTGCTTAACCTGGCCTCCTGTGGTAGCCCATCCATTTCCAAACCTTGGCAAGGGTTGCTTAACCTGGCCTCCTGTGGTAACCCATCCATTTCCTAACCTTGGCAACGGTTGCTTAACCTGGCCCCCGTGCTAACCCATCCATATCCAAACCTCGGCAAGGGTTGCTTAACCTAGCCCCCTGTGGTAACCCATCCATTTCCAAACCTCGGCAAGGGTTGCTTAACCTGGCTCCCTGTGGTAACCCATCCATTTCCAAACCTTGGCAAGGGTTGCTTAACCTGGCCCCGTGGTAACCCATCCATTTCCAAACCTTGGCAAGGGTTGCTTAACCTGGCCTCCTGTGGTAACCCATCCATTTCCAAACCTTGGCAACGGTTGCTTAACCTGGCCCCCGTGCTAACCCATCCATATCCAAACCTCGGCAAGGGTTGCTTAACCTAGCCTCCTGTGGTAACCCATCCATTTCCAAACCTCGGCAAGGGTTGCTTAACCTGGCTCCCTGTGGTAACCCATCCATATCCAAACCTCGGCATGGGTTGCTTAACCTGGCCCCCTGTGGTAACCCATCCATTTCCAAACCTTGGCAAGGGTTGCTTAACCTAGCCCCCTGTGGTAACCCATCCATTTCCAAACCTCGGCAAGGGTTGCTTAACCTGGCTCCCTGTGGTAACCAATCCATTTCCAAACCTTGGCAAGGGTTGCTTAACCTGGCCCCCTGTGTTAACCCATCCATTTCCAAACCTTGGTGAGGGTTGCTTAACCTGGCCCACTGTGGTAACCCATCCATTTCCAAACCTCGGCAAGGGTTGCTTAACCTGTCCCCGTGTGTTAACCCATCCATTTCTAAACCTTGGTAAAGGTTGCTTAACCAGTCCCTGTGTGGTAACCCATCCATTTCCAAACCTTGGCAAAGGTTGCTTAACCTGGCCCCCTGTGGTTACCCATCCATTTCTAAACCTCGGCAAGGGTAGCTTGGAATGTGAAATTGATTTGAGCTTAATAAAACACACCAAAAGAATATTGATTTATTATGAAACACGTGTTCTAAATATTAAAATACTAGAATATACAACATGAACATAGTTACTAGAGCACCTATAACTAACTTCACGATGTCGCTGTGCGCGCGCAAATCACTCTCATCATTTTTCTCCATCGCGCCAAAAGAAGTATAACTTCAAAAACAACAAAAAAAATAACCATTAAGAATATTCACGGCTGACCGGCTTACAAAAATGTTACTGTATAAAAGATTTAAAAAAAAACGATAAATAAAAAAAAATAAAATTTATTCTCATCGTTTTAGTGTTTTTAGGGTTCTGTAACTCAACAGGAAAACGGAACCCTTATTGAGACACTTTGTGGTCCCTCTGTCTGTCTGTCAAGTTTATCTAGGGTACGCAAGGAGTTGAAGTTAAGATATGTAGGTACCCAAATCTGTGGTGCCTTTGTGCTGTGAAAAAACGAACCTTCTAAGTTTAGACAGTCAAAAGATATGATCGTTTATGTCGCTAGTTTGTTCGAAACCGTCAGTGCGAGATTCTGCAAATAAAAACTTCTAATTCATACAGAGATTCTAACGTTTAAGCAAGTTAGAAGTTCTAACTTTCTTGCAGAAGTTTTATGTACAAAAATGAACCTTACGACAGAACCGGTTCCTATAGGCTGATTAACCTCATAATACGGGTTAATCATTTTTGTGGGTTTTTAAACCTAACCCAAAAAAAATAACCCGATTAAAACCCCTTTTTTTTCGGGTGGGAAATCATCCAATGACTTCCCCCGCTCTTCATGTCAGACTTGTACTTGCTAAAACCCACCCATGTTCCTTCTATTGCCCTTTACGTATCTTTTTCGAACAACCCGCAACCCCGGCAGGCGGAGGCTCTGGCAAGCCCCTCTGCTTTGCTGACATCAGGGACGGACGGTGAGCTACCCATTGCTCACCGTCCGCATCTACGGTGGCCGGGAGTCGTCTCGCGGCGCCTGGCGCCCGGTGCGTCTCCGGCGGCGGCTAGGTTGGTTTGAGGTTCTCTCCCTTAAACGCCCGGCCTCCTCCTCCCGGACGTAACCTTGTACGGAACCCTCAGTGCGAGATTCTGACTAGCACTTTGCCGTATTTATTCCGTCGGATTCCATGCAAATAAAAACTTATTATTCTTACAGAGACGTTTCAACAAGTTAGAACATATCCTCACCTTAGTAGTTATAAACACATCTTGCCTGGACACCACGCCCTGATCTATCTTCATTCTAACAGCTTCCCCTATCTCAGCTTCAGTATTATAGATAGAAGCTGTATCGAAGTGTCTGTAGCCAACATCAATGGCATCTAGGACAACATCCCGGAGCTGCTTGTCCTGGGATTTCACCACGCCATTCTGGGAAAAAAAATAAGATACAGTATCCGGGAGTTAATGTCACTATTCTTTTTTGACGGCGCGGTTGGCGCTGTGGCTGAGGAATCGACTGCTGCGCTGCGTGTCGTGGTTTCGATCCCCGCACGGAACAAATATTTGTATGACCTGAAGATGCTTGTTTCGGGTTTGGTTGTTTGTATAAGTGAGTTTAAATGTTTGTAAACGCAACCATGATACAGGAGAAATTCCTAGAGTGGGGCAACGTTTTTTTTTTTAAAAAAAATCAAAACTATTCGGCTTTTAGAAAGGGATTTTCATACAATTGTTACAGTCTTTTTAGATGGAAATACGTGAAATTCCCCCGGAGCGGTGGGGAGTGTCCGAGTTTAAATGACTAAACCCAGTCATGTTTTTTATTTTGCCCTTTGTGTTTCGGGGCTGCGTTATCTTTTTGGAACAACTCGCAACCCCGGCAGGCGGAGGCCCTGGCAGGCCCCTCTGATTTTCTCTTTGAGGCGCGTGGGGAACACTAACGCGCCGTCGACATGGCCTATCGTAAATAGACGGACGGACAAGAGCTACCCTTGCTCAACGTCCACAGGCCCGCATCTACGGTGGCTGGGAGTCGTCTCGCGGCGCCCGACATCCGGAGAATCTCCCGCGACGGCTGGGTTGATTTGAGGTTCTCTCCCTCAAACGCCCGGCCACCTCCTTCTCTAGCATGACTGCTTCGCAGAAGGCGGTGACCGCTTCCCATTCCCTCTCGCTCCGGAGCATGGCCTGAACCAGGGCGGGCGCGAGAGATCGCCGCTGCCGATCGCCTCCACGAGGGCACGGCGGTGCTCCGCCCAAGCTGGGCAGACCGCCACTGTGTGCTCCACCGTGTCCTCAGGGCGATCGTCACAATGGTGACACCCGGGCGCTTCCTCCCGCCCGATTATGTGCACGAACATCACGAAACTTCCGTGTCCGGTGAGGACCTGCGTCTGGCGGTAGGTGAGGACGCCATGGCGCCTCTCCAGCCACTCCTCAAAGAGGGGACTTATCGCCACTATTTTTGAGGTATCGAGTTGAAATTCAAACGCAAACCATACTTTAAAGTCTGTGATCTCTTGAAGCTCAGAATAAAATCAACCCTCTAATCTCAAAATGGCTGCCAAAAATTGGGGAAGTGAATTCGGCCAAGCGTGTATCGTAATAGTATATTAAAACAATCGTTACATACATAAGTATCTAGAATGAACTACCGATGTAGTTCATGACCGGACACATTGTATTCATTAAATCTTCATGCAGATTTAAAAAACATGGAGGCGCACTCAATGCATTAGGCATTTTCTAAAAACATAGTAGGGGCAATGTGACAGAAAATTTCAGAAAAAAAAGTCATTATAATAAATACATATTTACATACCTACATAGACGATACACAAATACACAAAAGTAAAGAGATGTAAAACTACAAAAAAATTAAAAAATTTCTTAGTACAATGTTCGTTTCATGCAAATCCTATTGTCCTGCTAATATTTTAGGTAAATGCGAATTTTTGTGAGGATGATGGATGGTAGGACGTATGGATGTTTGTTACTCTTTCACGACAAAACGGCTGAACGGACTTTGATGAAATTTGGCACAGAGGTAGATTATAGTCTGGAACAACACATAGGATACCTTTTTTCGAGATCACGCGGGCGAAGCCGCGCTTATATTTTAAGAGTCCCTCGAGTTTCGAATTAACAAGAGTCGACTGCAAATAGAAAAATATTGTAATGTTTACCTGATCAAAACCAAGATATGTGCCAAGACCTATAGCAGGCATCTCCCTGCCATCCGCCATCTTTAATTTCGGCACGTCTACAAAAGCGCTCATCTGAAACAAAAGAAAAATAAAACGTTTAGAATTCTCCACAACAACTATATCAAAATATTTTTATCTCGCAAATAGGCCTACATGGGCACTTATGAAACGTCGAGAAAAGGTTGAACGGTTCGGGTTGGTAGTTTCCTATGAAGAAGAACCGGCAAGAAACTCCATGGTTACTCTTTTAAAATCATTTGGTTTTTCAATGTTGTTGTTACAGCGCGCTGTAACGTTAGTAGGTACTTAAGTATGAGAGGACAGCGTAGGCCCGACAATAAATCATTGCTTACAAAACCGACCCGTATTCGAGCGTTCTGCGTTTATAAGGTTTGTGGTGTTCAAACACTAAGGCGTGGCGCAAACGTGGACACTATTGTGTCTTGTGTCGGATACAAGTTAAAAATTATATACCTAACCAGTATGAAATCTGTCGCTACAGGACACAGCAACTTCTACAACTCTATAGGAATCGGTAGCTTGTATCCAACACAAGGCACAAAAGTGTCCACGTTTGAGCAGCGCCCTATTTGACTTTGGTGGTTTAGATGAATAAAACACGAAATGAATACTAAGTACCTAGTGTGCAACTCGAAGGGACCGTCCAGTCGCCAGGAGGGCTAGTTTAGAACTGTGCGGACGTATTCGAGTTGCTTGCTACGTTTATTTGTATACAATGCATCATACAATTCATCAAAAAAATTTGTCTCTGTCACTCTTTACTTAGTGTGGCAGTCTCTTTCTTGTGACATGACCCAAGACGAGACTCTTTTACTAAGGCGCGTCGCCCACACGACCAACTGCGCCTCGACTCTTGGCCGTGTGGGTGACGCGTCTTAGACTTCGCTGTCCGTCTATCACCAAGCTGTATCTTATAAACTTTGCAAAACTGACAGTCGAAATTTTGACAGATAATGCATTTTCTCTTGCTGCTGTACCAACAAACACAAAAAAATAAAATAGAATAAATATTTAAGGGGGCTCGCATACAAGATACATGATTTTAGTGCTGTTTTTATAGATAACTAGCTTTCGCCCGCGGCTTCGCTCGCGTTAAAATCGGGATAAGACAGTTTCTCTTTCCTGATTTACAGGTTCCTGCTACCTGTAGTTTTTGCCATTGCGCCTTCTTTATTGTAATAGCAATGCTAAGTTTCGCATTTCTTCCCTCTTTCTCCCTCATTTCTCACTCATTTAAAAAAAAAATAGCCTATGTCCGTCTCCAGGGTCCCAACTATCTCTGTACCAAAATTCATTTAAATCGGTGTACGTGTAGCCATTACGGCGGCGGCGCCGGCGTGAAGAGGTAACAAACAAACAAACTCACTTTCGCTTTTATAGATATTAGTAAGGATGGTATTACATTTGGCTGTTTTTTTTAAGTTAGTCTTTAATGTTCTACTGAAAAGTAAAGGAATTTCTTCGGTTTAAAATAAATTCAAATCATAACTGAGTTACTTTTGTGTTTATTATGTTACCATAAACACGAGTTTGGGCCTATTTAGAAAAAAATAAAGGGAGTCCATCGTCTTGGTATGGATAAATGACGAGGTACGAAATGAGTAATAGAGTGATGGATCTGCATGTTATAGGATGGAGAGGGAGAGGAAAGCCAAAGGAAAGATGAATGGATTAAGTAAGGAATGATATGAAGGAGGAAGGAGTAAATGATGCCGTGACGTCTGATAGGGGAGGGGAGAATGGAAGAAGAAAACAAACAAAGAGAATGGGACAACGCGAAAATGTTACATTTTGAAAGATTTTATTATCAAAGTCGATTTTTAAGATTTCTTAAATGTTTTTATTGTAAGTAACTACTAGATACTCATTTCCAAAAAAAAAAAGTTAAATATTGTCTTTGTACCTACCTAAATTACGTGTACATTGTGTAAGGTATTTAATTTTGGGTGAAAGCGCCAGGTAAGGTAAGTAAGCCCACACCTCATGGTGGCATGGAGAGAGCGACCGCAACCCAGGGCACGCCACAATAGCGGCGATAAATCCCTTACTTGAGGAGTGGCTGAAGAGCCACCGACCGTCTAACGCAGGGTCTCACCGGACACGGAAGTTTTGGGAGGTTCTTGCACATAGTCAATCGGGAAGAAACGGGTGGGTTTCACCACTGTGACCTCGTAGAGGCGATCGGCGGCGGGGATCTCTCGCGGTCGGCCTTGGTTCAGTCAGTTCATGGTCCGAGGCGAGGGGGAATAGGAAGCGGTCATATCCTTCTGCGAAGCAGTTATGCTAGGGAAGAAGGTGGCTAGACGTTTGAGGGAGAGAAGCTCAAATTAACCGGCAGCTGCGGGGCACGCTATGGGCGTCGGTCGGGTGCCGCGAGACGACTTCCAGCAACCTTGGACGCGGGGGGCGGTACCTCCTGTTAATCTAGTGACGACAGGCCGTTTCGTCATGAAATACATACAATAGTCATTTTGTGAGATTAAAAAAACCCTGAGGAGTTGTATTGATGATTTTCATTAAGTATTGTAACTTTGTATAGCCATATTCGCTACGGTCGCGACTTATTTTAATCAATATAACTTGACTCTGACCTGTAAATTCTAAACAACGACACCCGGCTGTTTTTAATTTTAGTTTGCATACTGAATGAGTCAGCGAAATATGAGAAACCTTTTTGGAGTTTACTCCTTAAAAATCGATTTTCATATACATATAAGGCGCCCGGTATGAGAAAAATCTGAGGGGTAAAACCTACTAACAAGTAACGAAAACCGTGTCACGTTTTTGGTGCGCACCTTTAGTGCGCAACTTTCTAATTTGGCTGTGAGTGTATTAAGACGTACATATGGTGTGCTGTATAGGCGACTATACCTATATACTATATGTTATTGGGCTTGTTTCATTAATTTGTGAATTTACCCTTTCATATGATATTAATCGTTTTTCAGTTGATTAACTCTTTTTGCGTAGGTATGGTTAGATACTCGTACTTAAGGAGTAAGCTCCAGTCGTGCGTCGGAGCTGACACAACAATTTTTTGGTTATGACCATAATGTAGGTAAGGACTTACCATATTTCACGCTAATAAAAAATATTGAATGTTTTGTTTGTTTTATAATTTCCAACTCAGAAGGCTTACCATGACATCTTATAGCAGCACTTATTGCTGTGTGAGAAAGAGATGGTGCTAGACACCCTGTATAGCTCTGTCTCTTTCCCTCAGTGGAATAAGTTCTTTAAGACGTCATGGTATAAAGGTAGCAGGTTGTTGATATAAATAATAATGATTTGCGATCTTACAGCAAATATTAATAAAATAAGATTAAAGAGAATTAAGATTCAGATTTTTAGACATTGTACAATTTATTAACATTGAAACAACTTTTAATAAGGGGTCAAAAAACGATTAATATCTATTGTTTTAAAACAGTCGTACCTGTGTTTGTTTTTAATGATGACAAATATTTGAACAGTGGGCTCCCATTCGTTTATCTTATTCCATTATGGAAAAGAGATGGCACTACATTTGTATAGCTCTGTCTCCTTCCCACACTAGAATGTCAAAAACAATCCTGCTTTAAATATGATACCAGATTGATTCTTATTGAACAATGCAATTTAATCATAGACAAAGAATATAAAAAATAAACCTACCTGAAAATCCTTCTGTCGGTTATAAATTTTAGATTATAAAAAGCGAGGATACCGGTTAATTCGCCTAATCAGAATAAATTCCATGTTATTTTTACGTATTTTGTAGCAGAGACAACGAGTGCGCGCGCTGTCATGTCTAACCGTAACTGAACTGTGAAGTGTCAAATCAAGTTTGACAAGTTTAATTAAATTTTATAAGACTAGATAATGAATGACAGACGATAGCTAGAAAGTTACAATACACATAGAAGCTATTTAAACACAATGTAGTGTTAGTGATAACGCTGTTGATTTTATTAGATACTATCATTATTTGAACTAAGTTGTAGCTTTTGTCCGCGACTTTGCTTGCGTTGTAGTTGAAAATGACGTCCCTGTGTGGGGAGTGTCAGATTTTTATTGACTAAAACGAAGTCGTCGACACGGCTTGTCGTCGTCAAACGGGCGGACGGTTTTGGCTTTAAAAAAAAAAACTATGCCCTACACTAGGTATTTCTTCTGTATCGTGGGTGCGTTTACAAACATTTAAACTCACTATACACAAACAACTATCTGTAGGCCCTACAAATATTTGTTCGGTGCGGGAATCGAACCCGCGACACGCAGCGCGGCAGTCGATTGCTCAGCCACTGCGCCAACCGTGTCGTTGTGTTGGTGAGCTACCATTGCTTACCGTCTACAGGCGCGCGCCTCCGGTCGCCAGATCGTGTGGCTCCCGACGCCAGAAGCGTCACCCGTTGCAACGGCTATAAGGCGCGTCGCCCACACAACCAACAGTCGAGGCACGGGCGCATTATCGCGTCGCCCACAAGATCAACAGTCGAGGTGCAGTTGAGGCGCAGGTACATAAGAGGCACGCCGCAACGAGATTTTCTTTACAAATGTCGTGGGACGACGCGCCTTACGCTTTCAGATTGTCAAATTGACATTTATTTCAAAAGTATATAGTTTTAATTCCAACTGGATACCTCCGTGCGTTCCCAAAATAATGGGTCTTGACAGACAGACAAACAGACAGACAGACAGACTACAAAGTGATCCAATAAGGGTTCCGTATTTTTCCTTTTGTGGTCCGGAACCCTAAAAAACATTATAACAATAAAAATCGTTAAAAGACTTATAATTGTATTAAGTTACTTTCGAGTTGAATGATCTTTATATTTTTGTTCAGATTATACTATAAGAGGTAGAAGTAATTGATAAGAACGGTGTAAACATCGTTTACTAAGTAATTATAGGTATTAGCTGGCGCCCGCAGCGTCACCCGCGTGGTGTCAACAAATGAGACCTATATGTTATTCCAGACCATAATTTAAAAAAAAAAACAAGATCCGTTCAGCCCTTTTGACGTGAAAGAGTAACAAACATCCATACACCGTCACAAACATTCGCATTTATAATACTATTATTGTTTGGTTGACACTTCCCGTGACCCAAGGGCTAGCTTTTACGAGTGTACTACTAAACGCCGACAGACACTACGCCGACAGACTGAACACCGACAAGACTTTACTTCGACGGGACTCTTCGCGCGACAGGACTCTTCGCCGACATGGACGCTCACTTTATCGCCAAGAAAAAAATCATTTAGCCAAACCGAAAAAGAAACGATCATGAACGCTTACAAATATATGTATATATTCTGAAAAGAAAACCGAATCTCCAACCGAGACGCCGAAAAAAAACGAATGTGTTTTAAAAACTGTCGAAATATTAAACGTATCCAAAGCTTCCATCTACAACGTGCTGAAGGAGCACAAAGAAAATGAAAATTTTGATTCTCCGAAAATACCTGGCCCTAAAACAGATTTTAAAAACAAATTGGACGATTTCACTCTTTCGGCTATACGTCGAAAAGTCCACCAATTCTTTTATAGAAACGAATCACCATCCTTGAACAAGGTACCTAATGCTAATTCTGTTTATTTAATATTTTCAATTTTGGCAGATTAATGATGCTTGCAAACTGTAGTTTTTAAGTTCGTACTTACCTACACAATTAGTTAATTTTTAGGTTCTTCAAGTCGTAAATGATCTTCCCAGATAATTAAGTAATATAATATAATTCAGTTAATAGGGATACCTTGTTAACAGCAATTAAACAAGAATTACCCCAAATTTACAGTTTCCTTTGGCAATGTTACAGACACCCAACTAAATTATTATATCTGGACAACCTCTTAAAATCTGCTGTTGGCTGTCAACAAGGTGACCCACTTGGGCCAGTGATTTTTAGTTTAGCTATCCACCCAATCATTAGACGGCTAAATTCCAAATTTAACGTTTGGTACCTCGATGATGGAACCTTGGGCGGCGATGTAGATACAGTCTTAAGAGACCTAATTTATTTAAAAAAAAGAACTTCATCATATTGGCCTTGATCTCAATCTTTCCAAATGTGAATTATATTTAGCAGACAGCACCGACAAAGGACTGACTTTATCCAAATTCAACACAATAGCCCCTGACATCAAAATTATTGACAAAAGTTCTCTTCGTCTCCTTGGGTCTCCTATCTTCGAGAATTCCTTTCGAGATTTTATCGATGAAAAAATCCAAAAATTTAATGATGTCTCAGAAAGATTGCTCCAAATTAACATGCATTCGGCTATTACTATAATTCGTTACTGCTGTTTTGGCCCTAAATTAACATATTTCCTACGTGCTTCCCCATTATGGAAGCACACTAATCTTTTGGATAAAATGGATCAAATTATCAGACATACCTTATCTTTAATTTTAAATGTGGCTCTGGACGACCGAGCTTGGGCTCAAGCCACTCTTCCCATTCGCTTGGGAGGACTCGGCGTCCGCAAAATTTCTAGTATTAGTCTACCAGCTTTCTTATCCTCGATCCACGGTACTGAGAAATTAATCAGGAATATCCTGGCTTCCACACTGATTGATTTTGATGTGCCATGCTTCTCCGAGGCTAAGGATGCTTGGAAAGTCGCTTGCCCGAACACTGAACAACCCGACAAACCATTTTCCCAGAGACAGTGGGACGAGCCGCTCTGCAGAGTAGTTCAGAATAATTTACTGAACACGTCTGCTACTACTGCTGAGCGTGCGCGCCTTTTGGCTGTGGGCAAGTGGGAGTCGGGTCTTTGGCTTCACGCACTACCGTCGTCGAGCATAGGCACTTTGTTCGACGATACTACTTTCCGCCTCGCTGCTTCCTTACGTTTAGGTGCTCCTTGTTGTTCTCCTCATCGCTGTCATTGTGGTGAAGTAGTCAACAGCCTTGGACACCACGGCCTATCATGCAGCCGAAGTGCGGGCCGTTTTGCGCGGCACGCGAATATTAACGACATTATCCGTCGAGCTCTTGTCACCGTCGGCGTTCCAGCTGTTTTAGAACCCAATGGTTTGGCACGCGACGATGGCAAAAGACCGGACGGTATGTCTTTGTTTCCTTGGAAGTTGGGTAGGCCTTTAGTGTGGGACGCAACGTGCGTCGATACTCTTGCGCCATCCCATCTTCCTAGGTCTTCGTGCTGCGCTGGCGCTGCTGCTGCGGCTGCAGAGAACCTCAAGCGGCGTAAATATAGTAACCTTATTGGGAACTATATTTTCGAGCCGTTTGGGGTTGAAACTCTGGGACCGTGAATAGAATAGAATAGAATATTCATTTATTTGCTCTGAATGTAGGTATTTACAATGAGGTGGTTACAATAATTACGGAGAATCCTTGTACATTCTACCATTTCGGCATGCAAACATTGATGTAGTTCATCATCAAAACATATTATACTATAACACAGAAATCTATACAACTAAAATTTATCAGACAGAAATTCCGATACGGAGTAGTAACATTTGGTTAATAGGAGTGCAGTTAGTTTTTTTTTGAAGGTTGTTACTGGTTGTTCTTTTATACAATTAGGAATGTGGTTAAAAATAGTCGGTGCCATACCAAAGATACTTTTTTTTAACAACGCGGTCTTATATCCACCTGTGCGTAACACGTTCTGGTATTGAGATCGCAAAGTTACATCCCGGTATCTGCTCTCAGAGAAAGACGTAAATAGGTGAGGATTACATTTTACGAAAAGTCCAGTTTCCAGGATATAAAGACACGGAAAGGTCAATAAATTATGACTTTTGAAAACTGGAACACAGCTGTCAGTTACCTTTAAACCAAATATTGCTCGTAGGCAGCGTTTTTGGGCTTTAAAAATACTTTCTCTTTCGGTACAATTGCCCCAATATATTATACCGAACCTTAGGATAGAAACGACAAGACTATGATATGCCAGTAATACTGTTTTGATATTAACTTTTTTTTTTAAATTATAAAGTGCATATGCAGATGCGCTGAGTTTTTTACTGATCGCCTCTGCCTGTGCCTTCCATGTTAATTGACTATCAATTAATATTCCTAAAAATTTTGTAACGTCTACTCTTTCTACATTTTGACCGTTAAAATTAATACTTAGGTCCTTGGTACGAAGTCTTTGATAAAAATGCATTATTTTGGTTTTTCTAATGTTTATTTGTAAGTTGTTACTATTTAGCCAATTTATTATAATTTTAAGGGTGTAGTTTATATCTCCTTCATAATTCTCATTTTTGTCGCATTTTATTACTGCTGTACTATCGTCAGCAAACAGTACCATGGGTTGGCGGACTTGGCGCGGGAGGTCATTAATATAAATTAAAAATAACAAAGGTCCAAGGACGCTTCCCTGTGGTACACCGAATTTAACTTCTCTATAGGAAGACACGTGTTTTTTTTCTAATTTGGTCTTTATACATATTTCGTAAATTTCTGTCATCTGTTTGCGATCAGATAAATATGATTTTATTAGGCTTAGGATGTTACCTCGGATGCCGTAGGCGTTTAGTTTTTGAAGCAGAATGTTATGGTTAACAAAGTCAAAAGCTTTTGACATATCTGTAAATAAAGCACATATAGGCGTTTTAGTGTCAACATTCGACATAATAATATTCAACAGGTCAAAAATTGCCATGTTTATATTCTTATTTTTAGTGAACCCGTATTGTTCACTGCAAAGTATATTAAATTTAGTCAGGAAAGAGGATATCGCTTCGTATATAACTTTTTCTATTATTTTAGAAAAAACCGGAATTAATGCTATCGGCCTGTAGTTCGACATATCTTCTTTACTGTCCTTTTTATGAATTGGCTTCACAATTATAGTTTTTAAGTTGTCAGGAAATGTACCTGATGATATGCTAACGTTAATAATATGAGTTAAAGGGCCAGCTATACTATTAGCAACAAATTTTATGACTGGAGTGGAAATCCCGTCGTTACCGAAGCTTTTTTTGTTTTTTAGTGATTTAATTATTCTAATTACGTCTTGCGGTATGACTGGTGCCACAAATATTGAGTTTGGGTTATGATCTATGTTCTTAACGTTATTATTATTAGGTACAGTAGTAGTTTGGTCTATGAAAAAGTTATTGAAGGATTCTGCTATTTCTTTCGGATCCGTTATTATGTGATTATTATGTCTTATCTGTGAAATTGGTTCCCTATTCATTTTACTGTTATTTATTATTTGCCATGAGGTTTTTGACTTATTCTTTGAGTTCTTGATCAAGTAATTATTTTGAGCTTTTTGCGTTAATTTAATGATTTTTTTAAACCTTTTAGAATAATTAACAAAGGCGTTCTTATTTTCTAGTGATGGTCTCAATCTATGCTTCCAAAGTAAATTACGTTGCTTTTTACTGCATAGTCTTATCCCACGCGATAACCACTTAATTGGTTTTTCTGATTTTATTGTTACTAGCTTATACGGAAAACATAAGTCATGTAGGAGCTTAAATATTTCAAGGAAATTATCATAGGCTTTATTTGGATCTTCAGTTTTATATACATCAGAAAACGATAGGTTTTGCAAATACTTATTAAATTTAAGGAGATTTTCTTCACAAGTATCTCGAATCTTTGTTCTCCAAGTTTTAATCATGCATGTTTTATTTACTTTTACTTTAATTATTTGTGCTGTATGATCTGATAGCCCGAAGTCTATTACTTGACAGTGGCATTTTTGTCTGGTGTTATGCGCAAAATTATCCAAACAAGTATTACTAGCAAGACGTGTCGCTTCATTAATTTCTAAAACAAGGTTATAACCCAGGAGGAAGCATTTAAATTCCAGAGTAATTCTATTATATTTTAAAACGTCTATATTAAAGTCGCCGCATACAATGACTTTAGCGTGACTATTAGTACATACATGTTTTAGAATAATATCTAAATTTTCATAAAATTTACTCAAATTAGACAGCTTGGGCGGTCTATAGATACATACTATAATTAGCTTATGCTGTGTCATTTTAATGGCGCAGCATTCTATTATTCCTGGAACCGAGTGTTTCATTATGTCGGGTAATTCTTTGTACTCATGACCCTTTTTGACCAGAATACAGGCTCCTCCGCGTTTTATGTTGGGTCTTGTATAACATGCGGCGAGTTTATAATTAGGTATATGAAGAAGATGTTCCTGGCCCGACATTATAAAATGCTCGGTTATGCATAGAACATCTACAATTATTTGTTTACTTGATAGCTCCTGAATGTACACGGTTAATAGATCTGATTTATTTATTAGTCCCGCAATGTTCTGATGCATTACATACATATGATCAAAGAAAAAACTGGGTATGTGTGACCGCGTTTGTGTTAAAATTATTTGTCAGATCAAGTTCCAGTTCAGAAGGTGACATTGAGAAATTATTATTGATAAGTAACAGCAGATTTTGAAAAATATTTCTCATACCTTGGTTATTTAACTTCCTATTATATTTTGAAAACATTGTAAAATCATAAGATAAGCCTAGGTTGGAGTCTAATACTGTTAAATAATTATATGACTGTAAATCTAAATTAAGTAGGTTGTTAAACGTTTCGAGGCGCCAGTTAAACATTGTTGAATAATCGCTTAGTTTGAATGTAGGTAGGCACAAAATAATATTTGTATGATGAATTGTTTCCAGTGTTTTCCTTAATTCTATTACGATTTCTACGTAGTTCTTGGTTTTTTGAAAGTCTTCTTCGCCAATTAAAATTACACAATAATCGCTATACGAGTAATCCACAAGTTTTTGGTGCAAATTGTTAATAAGTTGAAGCAATCCGCAATTTGGTGACACATAGTGACAGATCTGTAAGTTTTGGAAAGTCTTTTGTGCGATGGACAAAATATTATTTGTTTTGTTAGCACTGACAATGCATAGCCTATTCCTGGTAGATTTCACATTATTCTCTATTTCTGTCGTTTGGGTGGTTTTCTTTCGTATTGAGTCTATGGTGCATGAAGTGTGTGTTTGTTGTTTTCCCGTTGTGAACTGCTCGCTGCTTAGCTTCTTTGTTCCTATATCGGATTTAGGTGTTGAATTTTTGTTTTGTTTCTCGGTTTTATTTCGTTTTTGAAGCAAGTAATCTTCTTCATGAGAAAAATTTAGTTTGCCTTTATTTATACTTTTCCTCTTATTTACGGTTGAAACTCTTTTAGGTGTACTATTACATATTTTTTTTAGGTTGTATATTACTTTCTCGTGGTTAATTATGACATTTTTAAGTGAAGTATTTTCTGTTATTAAGTTTTCAATTTCACTATCAGCAGAAGCCAATTTCTCTCGTAAGGTGTTAACTAATGCACCTAGTTCTGTTATTGTTTCGTTTTCATTAAGTTGTAAGTGGGGGCAACTTGTGTTTTGTTTGTCATAAAATGTAATAGATGGGTATTCGTTATCATCGTCCACTGACAAGGACGCAAAAGAATTTTCCGTACTTACGGTTATTTTGCTTTGATGTTTCCTAGTGGTTACGTTATCAGTTTCTGGTGAAGACAATTGTAATTCAGAGTTGTTTGACATGGTAAATACGGAGCGAGTCGCTGTAGATTCAAAGTCGGCACGGATTGACACAGAACGCAGTCCTTTCCAGCAGTCGTTCACTGTGCCACACAGTGCTGGTGGGCGGAGCTTGCCCGTGCAGTCGTCCACCGCGGTGACACGGTGAGACACAGATCGACACAGATCACGGTCCTTTCCAATTACGTGACACTGTGTTTTTTCTTGAATGTTCGTTATTTAAATTTCTGGATTTGTTTTGTGAATAATTGGATAATCACTTATATTTTTTTTAGTTCTGATATCACAATCACATAGATAGTTTCAAAAGGCACACTACAGTATATTTCATGCTATCATTCATTAGTTTTTTTACACCAAAACAGAATTTATAATCACAGCACTCGTTTTACTCGTGTTCAACGCCGCGGTCGCGAACTCACTCGTGGGGTCCTTGTGCTCACAGCCTTTTTAAGGCTATATCAAAACGTTTGGTTGACACTTCCCATGACCCAAGGGCTGGCTTTTACTTTGGCCAGAGGCTTAGCGTTGCCATACAACGTGGCAACGCGGCCAGTCTCTTGGGGACATTGCCAACTGACAGCGTTGAGGACGAATTTTTTGACGCTATTTTTTAATTTCTTTATAAGTTTAGTTTAGTTTAATAATTTTAGTTTAATTTATAATTAGTTTAAACAATAAATTTATTTTTAATTGCATATTACATCGTTAGCAAATAAACATCTTCCCAGAACTTCAGTCATTTTCAAGATGTACGATACATAAAATTTTAAAACACCTTCGATTTAAGTTCATGACCAGAAAACGCCGTAGTGTTATAATTGACCGAGATGACATAACTATATGGCGGCATCGATATTTACAAAAAATAAAACAGTATCGTAGGGAAAGTCGTCCTATATATTATCAAGATGAAACGTGGATTAATGAAGGTTGGTACTAACATTAGCATTTAATTTTACTTATTTCTCGAGACAGTCGTTTTTATTATATTAGTAGGTATTCATGTTTTTTATTATTTTGTTCACACACATACTAATTCGTTTTAGGTCATACTGAGAATAAGCACTGGGTGGACACCAGTGTGAAATCATCACGTCAGGCTTTTTTAGAAGGGTTAACCACTGGCTTAAAAGGGCCTTCAGGCAAGGGGAGACGACTTGTAGTGTCCCATGTTGGAAGCGAAGAGGGTTTCGTGGATGATGGTGTATTAATATTCGAAGTAAAAAAGGGGCTAGATGATTACCACAAGGAGATGACTTCTGAATCTGATATATACGAAAACTGGTTAAAAAATATTATTCCGAAATTAAAAGAAAACGCAGTACTTCTAAGGGGCCATCCATAAAGTACGTCACACTAATTTCATGAGTTTTTGAGCCCCCCCCCGTCCTTGTCACAGGTGGTCACATTTCCCTAGTGTGACGTCACATGTTTTGCAATTTAACATCGAAAAATTATTAAATTAAAACAGCAGTTCCGAAATTAGTTTTATTTCCATTTAAATTTTGTACGCGAGGTGCGGTGCGTTTGGCGGCATTAATCAAAGGGCTCGTCGGCGATCGGCTCGTGTCAGAAGTGGCTATAGCTAACTTGTAAACAAAACAATTGAAACCGTATTGCCCTAAAGATAGAGTTGGACATATTTTTTAGTTTAATTAATATTTCAAATTACGCGATTAGTACCTCTAGATTTTGAAATGTGATGTCACGAAACTTAGGACCCCTCCCACCCCTTGTCACACCATGTCACACTTTGTCGACCCCCTCCCCCCCTTTTACGTGTGAGTGTGACGTACTTTATGGATGGTCCCTAATAGATAATTCTCCATATCACACCAGGAAACTGGAATCGTTACCTACTTTTAGTTGGCGAAAAGGGCAAATCCAAGATTGGCTAAAATAAAAAAATATTTCATATGACGAGACAATGTTAAAGCCCGAATTAAATGAAATTGCACGAAAGCACAATAAAGCTCATGAAAGGTATGTCGTCGACGAGATGGCTGCTGAACGGGGTGTCACTATTTTGCGACTGCCCCCTTACCACTGCGAGCTAAACCCGATTGAGTTGGTCTGGGCTCAAGTAAAGGGGCATGTCGCTAAAAATAATAAAACATTTAAAATGAATGATGTACGAAGCCTTTTTGAAGAAGGGCTTCGTCAAGTGACCCCGCAGCGGTGGAAAGACTGTGTAGCCCATGTAATTAAAATTGAAGATGAAATGTATCATCTGGGCCATATAACCGACGACATTACTAATAGGTTTATCATAGAAGTAGGTGGCGATTCTGATGATTCAGAATACTCCTCAGACATGGAGTCATTATCTGAATTAGATGACGCGAATACCTGTAATTAAGTTATGTAATTAAAAATATATGTTTTACATTATTAATTTTGTATTATTACGTTTTAAATAAGTACCTACACATTATTTTAGGATAACTTATTGTTAAAAAAACGATTCTTGATTTTTATTAACGCTAAGTTTCGGTTGTGCCACATCACTATTTAAGAATTGCAATAAACTGAAAACACTCGTAATGTCAGTTTAGTCTACGAGATTAAAAAACAGACCTTAGTAGTAGTAAAAAAGGTGGGATAAGGGGCACAAAGAGGGAAGAAAAGGGGACAGAGAGATATTTTTTTTGCGATCGTTACGGGGCGGGGGTTAAAGCAACTAGCTAAGCGTTAGCCCAAAGTAACTATGACACGCGGACGAAGCCGCGGGCGGAAGTTAGTGATAACATAAGTACCTGTAGGCCTACCATGACGTCTTAAAGCAGAACTTATTCCACTGGGGGAAAGAGATGTTGCTAGACACCCTGTATAGCTCTGTCTCTTTCCCTCAGTGGAATAAGTTCTGCTTAAAAACGTCGTGGTAGGGTAGCTGGTCTTGTGAATGTTAGATCAAGAAGGGATTGTATGATTGGTATGGAAGGTTGCCCTTCGTCCTTGCATAGACACGTCTGCGCAAGGCAGACACCTCTCAAATCGTCTTTATATGGCTAATAACTATCATAACCGAGATATCTTCCTTGTTTTGGAAAATGGCATCTTTAGTAGGTAGTGAAGGCATGGTTGGCGCAGTGACTACTGCGCTGCGTGTCGCGGGTTCAATTCCCGCACGGAACAAATATTTGTATGACCTGCAGATAGTTGTTTTGGGTCTGGCTGTTTGTGTATGTGAGTTTAAATGTTTGTAAACGCACCCACGATACAGGAGAAATTCCTGCTGTGTGGCAAAGTTTTTAAAAACAAAAAAAATAAACACGTTTTAGGAAACAAGGAAATAACGGCTCCCTTATGGAATCACTTTGTTGTCCGTCTGTCTGTCTATTTAATACTTTGAAATAATCATACCGAGAAACTTCTGAAAGACACCTCGACGCACACTAGTTATATTCACTAACTTACTGTAGTGTGAAATAATTTATTTTGACTAGCGCTGCTGATAAATTCCTGCAGTGAATGACCTATTTAAAGATAATACTTTTTACATAGTGACGAACTAACCTATTCATCTGTATGTACAGATGATTAGGTTACTTTAACATACATCAACCATGTTGGAAACAATACAGGTGGGCCACCGACGCGTAAAAATTAATTACGTATTTATTTTTTACGCATAGGAAAACATCTAATTAAATCAAAAGTCATTTATTCAAATTAGGATGATTATCTGCGCTTATTAATAAAAATAAATATCTTGGGACAACTCACACACGGCTATCTGATCCCAAGCTAAGCAGAGCTTGTGTTATGGTAACCAGACAACTGATATACATACTTATATAATTTATAAATACATACATATTATAGATAAATCACACACAGACACAGAACAAACAATCATGCTCATCACATGAACGTCACATTACAAGAGACAGTCCCACAAAAACGCCTCGTCCTTTGCCACTTCCTAGTGTTTTAGCTGGGACGAAGAAGTGGCGGAACAAACTCCCCAGCAACACATCTGTCTGTCAGGTGAAGAACCAGATTTTATAACTTCCCCCGCTCTGGACGGTGCGGGGAGGAAGTGTCAGACTTGTACTGCCTAAAACCCAACACATGTTCCTTCTATTGCCCTTTATGTTCCGGGGCCGCGGTATCTCTTTTGAACAACCCACAACAGTGACAGACTGACTCTGGCAGGACCCACTGATAATCACGAATTCAGATAAAAGAAATCATTGATAAACGACATTGACAATAACAGTAATAAGCCTAGTGGTGTGACCGTTGGATTGCGAACTCATAAGTCTCAAGTTCGACCCCCAGGCACGCAACTCTGACTTTGAAGACACGGTTGGCGCAGTGGCTGAACGATCGACTGTTGCGCTGCGTGTCGCGGGTTCGATCCCCGCACGGAACAAATATTTGTATCTTTGACTGTCAAAGATTTACAAATGACAGCCAGGACAACGGCATAATGGCAGTGCAGGATCTCTTTGGCAAGCGCAACTTAACCACAAAGATTTTTATTTAACCACGAACCTCCCCAGATTAACAAATCCATTTTTAAATAAATAATATTTTATTTCAAGTAGGCCAGTTACAGGCATTTTTAATCTGTCGAAACATTGACAACAATGAGATGAAGCTACAGTCCCAGTCACAAGGCATAATAACTTGTGAAAGTACTGTAGTTGCCCATTCTAAAGCGTAGATCTCTATGCAGAAGAATGGGCAAGAAACTCCATGGACACTCTTTTAAATCAGAATATTGTTACAAAAAACCTTGGTTAAGTACATCATTCATGTTTATATGGTAAATTATGTGAGAACGATGTAGCAAGACGTGCACGTTAAAAGTGTCCATAATAAAAACAAATAAAGGATTGTGTGGTTTAATGAAACCACGGTAAAAGTGAAACGTTTTTTCACATCATAGACGTCAGTATTCCGCGGCCGACCGTCACGCGACATGCAACACTCAGACGAAAAAGTTTGAGACGATATAATAAAAGTATAACTTTAAAGAAATTAAAAATTAAATTATTAATTCAATTAAAATTAATGATTTGAATCAAAAACTCTTTTCTGTAACTTGTATACGACAGAACTTTATCCAAGAACCGTCTACATCAATAAAAGCGTTTATAAACAAAGTATTTTTATAGTTTATCTAATAAAAACAAAACTAACTCACCGCTTCTTGAGATAATATTATGAACACAATTGTACTGAGCGCCACCATCTTGTATGTTTAAATGACGCGGACACAGGGTAGCTATCCTATATATTGACGCGTGCTTATTAAACTGAACACACCGAGCTTACGTTACATCAAAAAGTTGTGGGAAGTATGCGTCCCGATCACGGTCTTGGGCCGAATCTACAGGACAAAGGTTCGCAGTGATTTGTGGGACTCTAAGTAATACGAATAAGAATACCAGTATTTTATGAAGAGCGACTGCTTACCTACTGACTTCTACAACGTAATTAGTACTGCATCCTTACCTAATATTATAAAAGCGAGAGTGAGTTTGTTTGTTACGTTTTCACGCCTAAATGGCCAAAATGACTTTGATGAACTTTGGTACAGAAATAGTTGGGAGTGGGACCCTGGAGACAGACATAGGCTAATTTTATTTAAAAAAAAGTGAGAAAAGGGGGAGAAAGAGAGAAGAAAAGGGCAGAAAAAGATATTTTCTTTTCAATTATCATGCGGGTTAAAGTTAGCGTTACGGGCGGACGACGAAGTTACGGGCGGACGCTAGTATTCCATAATATTATGTCATGGAGTTATTTTAAGTCAAATAATAAAATGTCTTTAATGACAATGACAACAAGTATCTAAAACAACAAAACAAAAAACATGTGATAAAGTAGTATCTTTGACCCCCAATATCTCCGTAACTAAAAAGTTCCCAGGTTTGGTCCACAGTCCACAGCATTATAACTCCCACAGTACAGGGCGGAGATCACTGACATCTAAGTTCTAAGAACTCATCTTCGAAATTCTGTACACTTTGAAAAATTGAATCCTACAAATATATATAATACTAGCTTTCGCCCGCGGCTTCGCCCGCGTGATATTTGGGGTAATACAGTTCCCCTTGCGCTTTATTGATTTGTAATAGCAACGCTCAGTTTTCCCTTTTCTTCCCTCTTTATCCCTCACATCCCTTTTTAGGGTTCCGTAGTCAACTAGGAACCCTTATAGTTTCGCCATGTCTGTCTGTCCGTCCGTCCGTCCGTCCGTCCTCGCTTAATCTCTGTGACCGTTAGCACTAGAAAGCTGAAATTTGGTACCAATATGTATATCAATCACGCCGACAAAGTGGTAAATAAAAATTAAAAAAATGTATGTAAAGTAGGAAATGATTTTTTTTTAATTTCAACCCTAACGTGTGGTATATTGTTGGAAAGGTATTTAAAAATGAATAGGGGTTTACTAAGATAATTATTTGATAATGTCAATAATTTGAAAAACAATGTGTCCCCCCCCCCCCCTATAACTTTTGAACCATAAGTTTAGAAAATATGAAAAAAAACTGAAAAGTAGAACTTTATAAGGACTTTCTATGAAAATCATTTTGAACTTGATTGACACAACAGTTTTTGTATAAAAAAGACAAAAAGTTGTACAAAATAATTTCTGGACTAAGTTTGTAGTATAATCGTATATGCAAGCATTTTTTGTAACTTTGTTTACATATTTTATTATCCTGAACGTATTGAAATCGGTTCTCGCAATCCAAAATTACCACCGAAATTGCACGTCTTTGTATTAATTAGTAACCCAATTCCCCGAGAGATGGCGCTGTAGGTACTTATTACATTGGATCGGGTATTACCGAATTGTTCGGTTGGCCTCATAACTGGGAACACTTATTGTGACGGACGGGAAACTACGGAACCCTACACTGAGCGTGGCCCGACACGCTCTTGGCCGGTTTTTTAAACAAAAAATGTCCGTCTCCTGGTCTCTGTACCAAAAATCATCAAAATCGGTTTAACCATTAAAGCGTGAAGAGGTAACAAACAAACAAACTCACTTTCGCTTTTATAATATTAGTAAGGATAGTAAGGACTAGTTGCGCCCCGTGGCTTCACTCGGGTGGTGATTAATTTGAATTTTAGCCTATGTGTTATTCTGATGTATAAGCTTTATTATTGTAAAGTTTCATTAAAATCCATTCAGTAGTTCTTTCACTCGAGGTAACAAACATCCATACACACATCCATCCTCACAAACATTCGCATTTATAATATTAGTGTGGATGTGAATAATGTTTGTGAGGATGGATGTATGGATGTTTGTTACTCTTTAACGACAAAATGGCTGAACGAACATTCATGAAATTTGGCACAGAGGTAGATTATAGTCTGGCATAACATAAGGGTATTTTTTTCGATCAGCAGCTAGTCTGAAATACTTCCCAGCCCTACGGGCCCTACCTATAAAACGTGATATCGAATAAAACACCGAGTAATTTAACTCACCCATACCTTGCTAGAGCCAGCCCGCGATGGTAAGTTATAAATGAGTCCCAAAATAACATCACTCAGATCCAGCCTGTGCCTTTGCTGTCCTCCCCCAGCGCCAAGAAAGTATTCTACAGATATGTCCCCCGACTGCGATGAAAAATAAATTTGGCTTCGTTTTGGATTCCCTCTCATCTTTGTTCCAAGCACATTCCATCGGCAAATGTAAAACTAATATCTTGTTTTGTTTAGTTATTTTTTTTTGACATGGCAGTCGTTTAGTGTCTATTCTTTGTTCAACTGTCCCATAACTTTCATCACTAACTGCGGCATCGGTCGAAGGGACACGAACGAACAAGTGTCACAAGCATACAATAACGTCCTAGGTTGAACAACGAGATGCCATTCACAAAAAAAAAGTGTGTGTGTCAGCTCCGACGCACGACTGGAGTTTACTCCTTAAGTACGAGTATCTAACCATACGCAAAAAGAGTTTATTCAACTGAAAAAAGATTAATATCATGTGAAAGGGTAAATTCACAAATTAATGAAAAAATATAAATACATCGACACTGATAGCAACAAACAAGCCCAATAACATATAGGTATAGTCGCCTATACAGCATACCATATGTAGGTCTTAATACACTTACAGTCAAATTAGAAAGTTGCGCACTAAAGGTGCGCACCAAAAACGTGACACATTTTCGTTACTTTAGTAGGTTTTACCCCTCGGATTTTTGTCATACCGGGCGCCTTATATATGAAAATCGATTCTTAAGGAGTAAACTCCAATAAAACGAGTAATTTAAAACAAGAACAACCTTCCCTTAGCAGTTAGGTACAAAGTACCGGTCTTGTAATACAGTGGCGTAACCTAAACTTGTTCTAAAATAAAAATCCTCCTTTTTGCTTTCCCCAAACAGGATTCGAGTCAAGAACGCGGGGCAGCTTCGGATACCCCTTTTTTGTTACAATTTTTATTACACTTAACGAAAAAAGTAGAATTGAGGGGTTGTAAAACTAGTTTGGACCCTTATGTTTTGATTGACTTTTTATATGAAGAGCTATGTTTGTTTACATTTTTTTACTCAACTGCGCGACCACAAAGACAGGTTTGTGTTTTAATGCAGTTAACAGACTGAAAATGTAATGTAGGTAGTTATAGAATTTAATGAAATGTTAATTGTTGAAACGATTTCATTCAACATTGTTAAATGTATTGTTTAATTAAATAAAAATAATATTATTATTTATAAAATATATGTTTTGTGAAAAATTTAATACCTACCTATTTATTTTGTTTAATAATGATAAATACATATAAAGCCGAATTTGGAGTAATAAAGATGTAATTAATAAAGATATAATTGGCAGCACGGTTGGCGCAGTGGCTGAGCGATTGACTGCTGCGTTGCGTGTCGAGGGTTCGATTCCCGCTCGGAACAAATATTTGTATGGCCTACAGTAGCCCTACTATATATGAATTGCTATAAGATGTCATAGTAGCCCTTCTGAAGGGCTACTATGACATCTTATAGCAATTCTCATTCCACTGAGTGAAAGAGATGGTGCTAGACACCCTGTATAGCTCTGTCTCTTTCCCTCAGCGGAATAAGAATTGCTTAAAGACGTCATAGTAGGGTAGCAGGTAGTTGTTTCGGGTCTAGCTGTTTGTGTATGTGAATATAAATGTTACACGATACAGGAGAAATACCTAGTGAGGTAAGATTTTTTTTTTAAAACAATAAAATTGATTGATATGTTTAGCTCTAGAAATAAATTTGGCTATGTCATTTGTTTGGCTTTTATGCAGGTATGTTGGGATCGGCACCCAGTCTAACCAGATGCAGCTCCGTGCTAGAATGATACCTACATGGTGCGACTGGCTATCTGACAACCACAACCCAGCTGGTTTACAAGAAATCCCTTGGTAAGACTGGTTGTCAGAATATCAGACTTCTGAGTACTTGTAACTTTTGTCAAAGATCTATAAATGTCGGCCAAGATCAACTGAGACAACGTAGGGGGTCAGTATTGGTATGGTCATCATTCATAGACAAACCGGGGTGACCATTATAATTATACTAGCTGTGCCCCGTCATGCGTTGCAATGCAATTTTCTACCTTTCTACCTACCTGCCTACCCTACCTACCCTACATACCCTACCTACCCTACACACCCTACCTAACCTACATACCCTACCTACCCTACATATCCTACCTACCCTACATACCCTACCTACCCTACATACATTATCTCTCAAGTTGGATCGAACTGCACATGGTGTGCGAATTTTATTATAATCGGTTAAGTGGTTTAGGAGTCCATTGAGGACAAACATTGTGACACGAGATTTATATATATTAAGAAAGAAGATAACGTTTGAGCGATGGATAGATGGTTGTGATGAGAAAAAACAAAAAAAAACTGGTCAAATACATGACCTCCTCCATTTTTCCGTACCTCAAAAATCGGAACCCATAGGCCTGGCATCGGCAAGGAAAAGGATCCTTCGGCACCCTACATGCAAGCGCAGGCTGTCGGAAATATGCTTTGGCATGCTGCAACGTTCTTAGGGATTATGCCGCACTGTCCTGTAGCTTGCCGAAGCGTCTCATATCGTATCCTTAAGCAAGCTAACCCCGAGTGTTGCCTCGGCGCCGCGTACCGAAGGCTGCCGAAGCATCCCGAAGCATGTTCAAGGCTGCCGATACAGCAGCCTCAAGCATACCGAAGCGGTATTTTTGATATTACGACCATATATAATGGAAATTTCTACTTTATTGCCATTATGTTAATGTATATTGTCTATTTGCCACCTAAAACCCTCAGTCGTGCCGATGCCGATAATGGGCGCCGAACCTTATTAGATCACTTTGTTGTCCGTGTGTCTGTTTGTCTGGCCATTTATCTCGGGAACGCGTAAAGGTATCAAGTTGAAATTACCATAAATTCAAGTCCGTGGTCCCTTGGTGCTGTGAAAAATCCACCCTCTCAAGTCTATGCAGTCAAATGATATGGCTGTCTAACACTTAAAAACAACATTAACATTCTCCATCCCTATTTTTATTATTTGGTTTCTTCGTTACATTAAGGCGCGGTCTTTAGGTATTCGCAGAGGTGAGGTTAGCTGCAGACTGGGCGGAGTCTGGTACAAGTATATGACAGTAGTGCATCGAACTACAAGAACTTATTTCTATTCTAGAAATAAGTTCGAAAAAAAGGTAAAGGTATTTTTACCGTATTTTTTTTATCATAAAAGTGGCAAAAATAAAGAAATCACAAATTATAACAATAACTGTAAAAATACCTCTATTGCTATCAACGCTAATTACAGGAAATAATCCCCGATCAAGCTCTATATTTTTTACCGATTTTGTCTGTTGAAGGTCCATAGAAGTTTTTAAGATCATTTAGAAAGCCCCGGCACCCCTAACTTATTTTTTTTTAAGCTCTGAACATTTTTGATTATCGAACTCTAATGGTAATTTTGAACTTTGGACTAATTTTGTGGTAAGTTCTACAATGCCTAGGCAAACGGTTTTTTTTTGCATGGTAGCTATTGTTATCGCTAATAGATTCCATAAAAAATAATATCTAAAAATGATAGGAATAAAGACATAAAAAATAAAAACCAATGTTAGTTGACAATTTTGAAAATAGTACTTAAAATATTCTAGCTCCTAAACTACAAAAAATCGCGGAACATACATGGGGGTAATTCCCCTTAGCATAAGGCATCTAAATTTTTTCTTTGGACGCCTATCAACTTGCCACCCTGTATACTGTATTTTTTGGCTTGTGATATGTACAGATACGGCTAATTTTGCGACGAAAGTCTAGACGTTTTACAAAGTGTTTGCTTTGTACATCGCTTGAATATCTATAGTTTTCATTGTCTAATAAATAAAACAAAACCATTTTAAAAGAATATTTATTTTCAAAAAAACGTAGTTATAAATACATAAGATTACTTATCAATAAATGGCTAAGCATTTCTTAGGCGTTCAAAATAACATCGATTGCGATTGTGTTGCAGAATCAGCTACAGAATGCGTTCGTTGACAATAACATTGCAATGAAAAAAGTTGATTGATTTTTAATAAAAAAATTACAGTATCGCATAGGTGTAGAAAGATTTTTGTATGAAACGTAGCGTGCATAACTTCCGCCATTTTGTTTATTTAAAAAAAA
This sequence comes from Ochropleura leucogaster, assembly GCA_958449745.1. NCBI lineage: Eukaryota > Metazoa > Arthropoda > Insecta > Lepidoptera > Noctuidae > Ochropleura > Ochropleura leucogaster. The sequence continues at coordinate 10,440,887 of OY288227.1, forward strand.
AAATAGTGGCCACGTAACGGTTGTTTATCAATACAAATAAATTTAGCGTGATATAAAATTTTCCAAAGCGTCACGTTGTATAACTTCCGCCAAATTGTTTATTTTAAAAAAAAAAATAGTGGCCACGTAACGGTTGTTTATCAATACAAATAAATTTAGCGTGATACAAAATTTTCCAAAGCGTCACGTTGTATAAACTTTTAAAGGTAGAATTTATTCAAGCAAGATAGCAGAATTAGTACAACTTTGTGTTTATTATTCACGCGTGAAACCTGTATCAATTAATATCTGGCTTCATTATAAACAAGTATTGTATGAGATAAAATCTTCTGAAATGACACGTTTTCGAAATGTAAGCTTTCAAAATGAATCTGATGACAAAGAACGTAACTTGAATTTCTTCTCAGTAATATCTTGGGAATGTGACGCTTTGGAAATTTGGTCTGATATAAAACTTGTTTGTAAAAAATACTGTTTATATGCGTATATGGAATAAAAATAAATAGGCGCAAGTTAAGCAATCCAAAAAACGTAATAAATATAGATGAATTGTTAAACATCATTAGGAATGACAATTTGTTTCAATTACCATATAGTTCATTCAATGATTAACAACAAAATTAACTGAATCTACAGAATAATTGCTGAAAAACGCTCAGCCATTTATCAAGAAACAGCTACAGTACACGGATCTTCTGTTAAATAAATAAGAACACACGCCGCCATCTTGATTTCCCCATACACTATTCCACAGCAACTTAGTGTCAATGTCATTTAAACGTCAAAAGAACCACGTTACTAGCGCCATCTATATTTATTGCGCAAGATCAGAACTCTCATCTATAGACACAGCATTCTTATCCATCTCTCCTGAATTTAGTTTATTGAAATGTTTTCTTTTGTCTTCTTTCGAACGATACCGTTTCTTGTGCAAGTGAGCGCTCTTACTCTTTTTTTTCTTATGTGTATGCTTTTTGTGTTTCTTCTCGCTATCTTCTGAGGGATCTGGGATAGCAATGTGGACGCCTTTGTGGTGGTTTTCTACGACTGGTGCCATGTAGGTCGGTGGAGGTTCCTTGGAAAAAATAGGGACTTTTATAAATCATTTTAAATTGGTAACTATGAAGTTTCTTGCTTATTCTTGTCGATACAAACCTGCGTTTGAAAATGGGCAACTGGAATCAATTGTACAATGTGAAAACGGCATGAAGCCGTCTACTAAGTTTCTGTACGTAAACTAAGTGATTCCACGCATTAATTATTGATGGAAAAGACTTTGTTTTGTGTAATGTCACAGTTTACGAAGGATTGACAGATATATGAATAGTACAGGGGCCGAAGTCTATTATATGCAGCTGAATGCCAGTATTTTACATAGAGCGACTGCCTATCTGACCTTCACAATGTTACAACGTGGTAAAATGATACTTCTCGGTAAGACTGGTTGACAAATTTTCAAGCCACTGACTACCTGTAACTACTGTCAAAAATCTACAAATGACAGCCGGGACGAACGGCTTAACGTTCTTTGGGAGGCACGGTGGAAACTCGGTGTGTAATGAGTTGTTACCATTCGTTGTTGCTACCTTGGGCTAGCGAAGTTTAACCTAAGCATTGACCAGGGTGGTTGTTAATATTTAGGCATGAGAGAAGATTACAGAGATGATGTTGTGTTATGTCATTATTACCTTGGGCATCTTGAGAGGGTTATTTCTTCTCAATATACTGTTGCTCGCATCACTGAAATATCCATTCAGATTAGAATCTTCAATAAATAATGGTTTTTCAGTAGAACTTCCTGTGGAACTATGGAGGTATTTGGAAACCCGTTTAACTGTAAACCTTTAAAAGAAATACAACTTGTAAAGGGACCCTTCACGAAGTAACTGCGCAAAAATTATTGTGGGAAAATGACTTTTATTTTGGGAGTTTTTTTTATGGCAGGTCTCAATATACGAGGTGTAACATATTAAACGGAAGACCTCCCGGTTGAACTTTGGGACCATAAAACTGACCAAATTATTTGCTATGAATTTAGGAAATTCATAACTGTTTTTTAGTTTTCCCATACATTTTGATCGCGTGATCGCGTTTGTTCTCACATAAAGCAATTTTTTGCAAATTTAAAGATTCGTGGAGCAAACATTTACACGGGAGATCCTCTGTTCATGTTCTTACACCTTGTATAATTCACTCAAAACTTTATGCATTGAACGGTTCGAGGGTCGCGGGAAGGGTCACCAACTTCTTCGGTACATCGTTCTAAATCACATAAAAGTTCTTCGAGGGTTATTATTAAACAACAGCTGTTTTTTACAAAACTGCAATACTAATAGCCAAACTTATAGAAGTGAAAAATAACCGATTGAAATATTAACATTTAAAGTGGTTGTCTGTTAGAAATGATGTACTGAATACGTAGTAACTATTTTGAGGAGGATGTCCCCTCTACTCTGTATCGTTAATATCTTCATCTGGGCCACTTCATCATTGAATATACTGAAAATAGTTACAGCAGTTCATCGTCCTCATTCAGCTGGCAAGCATCGATTGCTAGACAAAGCTCACAAGAAGCCTAGCAGTTGCCGTGTAAATATTACCTCTTATAGTTTTCGTCCTCTATGCTTGGTCGTTTAAATTCCAAATAGCGTGTATGAGATCCATCTCTCTCGGCTGATGCTCTAAAACAAAAGTTAAAAAGAACTAGCATCTTCGTCCGGAGACGGATATTTATACAAATACTTTTGATTATTTGGCTTGTATAACTTCCGCCATTTTGTTTTATGTTAAAGACAATGGAATCGCAATAAACATTAATTAATAGCTGAAATCAATACAAAAAAGTTTTGAATAAGGTCAAATCTTCTAAAGCGTCACGATTTCGAGATATAAGCCAATATAACATAGATATTTACTATCTTCGTCATCAATACAACTATGAAGTTATAAGCCATTCCTAAAAACTATATCAATAAATAATTGATGACATCAATACAAAAATAAAAACTAAATAATGAAAAATAACTTCACTTCCGGAAGTTGGTGACTTTTGTTGGTTTCGTTGTTTTTTTTTTGCAAAAAGGTTTCTTTTTTTGTGATTCTTTAATGAAATATCACATTATATTTTATTGAGTTTTTATTTTCCATTGATTCATTCATTTCATTTAATTCATTCATTTTCCATTACAAAAAGATTAGCAGATCATCCCTAAAGTCATAGAAGAAAAAAATGTATTTTAGACGATAACTCATAAATTACACAAGCAATATAAATAATGGGACCATTTGGAAAGTATACCCTTTCGAATAAAAAAATAATGATGAAAATCGGTCCACAGTTGGTGGAGTAACAAGTAACACGGAAACGTGACACTTTAGAAGATTTTTTCTCATTTACTACTAGTTTACATGAGACAAAATCTTCTAAAGTAAACCAATTAGTGTTATGAACCAATTAAGTTATAATCTTTGCTGTAAGGAAAAAAATGATAGCGTTTACCATGGAAACGTGATGCTTTGGAATATGTGCCTCATTCAATTCTTTTTTGTAATTATAAAGCTATTGATTACAGGTTTTAACCTAAGCCATTATTTTGAAAATACTATCAAATGTAAATAATATTCATTGAATGCAAAAAAAAAAACCATTTCAACCTCAATCACACTCAAATAGGGGTTGGAATGGGTTTTTTTGCCGTATTGCCACCATTAGTGTAATGCCCATAGAATTTAGTTTTGTTCAGTTATGCATAAGTGAAAACTTGTAATTAACTGTCAGTCCTATTTGCTGGTATGTTCTCTTAAGCTGCTGTCTTCCATGTTTAATAAATAAATAAATAAAGAGCTTTTTGATGCCCTTTTTTTAGTTTATTTAACCTCTCAAGGACCGCCATTATTTACGTCAGCTATCCGTCAAGCACCGCCGGGCGGGATATTATCGTAAGCGTAATCTGATTTTAAGACTTATCCTTACTACAAATTAATACAGTTTTAAATCGGTCGGGGTTTGGTGGCACAAATTTGTGCCAGCGGGGCTCAACGGTAATTCTTGTGTACTGGCACGTTTTTGTGGCACTGAGGCCTTAGATTAGAGGTTAATAGTCTAACGTATATAGGTAGTAGGAATATAGTTAATTTAATTTCGATAAACAATTGAAATAAAACTGGTTACTTGGTATTTGGGACTTACCGTTTTTCACTGCTACCTTCAGTTGTAGCTTTAACTTGATGGACCTTATCGCTCATCTTCTGCACAACGCTTTCAATATCCCTCATCCTGGTTCCTATGGCATCAACCAGGGCCTGTAGATTAGCAGGCTTCGTGTCCCCTACTGCCTTCTTTGCTGGTATTTGTAGGGCTTCATGTTTAGGTTCTCGATGCTCTGGGAGATGGGGTTCTAGGGAATATTCGTTTTTGTTGTGCTCCTGTAATAAAGCATGGAACAAATCGATCTACAACTATTGTTTAGAAGTACCTAAATAGGAATAGAATGTGAAATAGGAATGGAGAGTACGTTGAAAAATTCAGTGTACAGTATTGCTGATCTTAGGTCAAAAAGGTATGGTCTTACAGTCACGCTAAGATTCGATCAACCCCTTGGAGGTATTCCGAAATACTAGTTAGAACAAAATAAGACATGAACATGACTTAATCTTTGCAAAAAAGTGGTTGTTTGCCCTGATATCCTGCAAAGATTGCTCTTGCTCGTCCTTCAGAAATCAGTCAGATTTATTCCGCCTATTTCCATTCCCTTTTCTTCTTCTAATTACCGGCAAAACTCATATATGTTGTGAGCAAGTGATAATTTTAATAGTCTATGTAAAGAGTTCTCATTTGACCCATTTGCTACTAAAACCTATTATGCATGCACTCGGCTGATCGCAGACGTATTTAAAAGCACGTAGTAATTATTGTACCTTATTTAGTTTCCATTAATTTTAATATTTTTGACCGTGTTAGTTAGTAATCCTAAGAATTATCTCTTTCTCTGTTTTTTACTTTTAAGAACTAGTAATGGGCTCTGACGGACTTATACAATTGTTTATCCATCTGTTATACCTGTTGGTTCTCCTATTAATAAATAAAAGAATAACTAACTGAAACACGACGGCTTATTACTTACATTAACTCGAGGTTCCACGTTTCCTCTCTCTTTCGGTGCATTCCACTGACTAAGAGGGATTTCTGTCCAAGATATTGGGCTACGGGTATTCTACAAATAATATATCTTCATTAGTCACACTCGAGAACTTTCTTTAAATAAATCAAAACTCGATACCTTCACGTGTTCTCAAGATAATGGTTCTTGACAGACATACAGACAACAAAGTGATCCAATAACGGTTCCGCTTTTTCATATTAAGGTAAGGAACCCTAAATATTAAGGGTGTAAAACTACCCTTAGCGAAGCTGAAAGGTTAGTCAAAATGTGATTAAGAGTACCTTTTCTTTTTTTTTGCGGATGGGAAATCATTAAATAACTTCCCCGCTCTGGGCGGAGCGGGAGGAGTGTCAGACCTGTACATGTTCCTTCTATTGCCCTTTACGTTCCAGGGCCGCAATATCTCTTTCGAACAACCCGCAACCCCGGAAGGATTAAGAGTACCTACAGTCTTGATTTGTGCCTGGCCCATGGCTTGCATGGTTATAAGCTTGCCCCAAATTGCAAGAATATGTGAAAAATTCGAATGTACACCACTACCAAACCTTGGAGGTTCACAGGCATGACGTTTAGTATAAAGTAGATCAACGGCACTCCACAGATCCTAGAGCTGGCTTCAATACAAACAAATTTTGTTTCTAACCAAACTTTCTTAAACGTCACTTTCCCGAGATATTACTTATAAGACATACAAGTTACGTTCTTTGTCATCGGATTTTTGAAAGCATATATTTCAAAAGCGCTTTAGATTTTGTCTCATACAATATTTGTTTATAATGAAGCCACCCCACCCAGCCCGCGTTGCTGAGCTAGTAAGTTCAAACCAGTCCCTTAACATTATCAGTCAGGATCCAGTCTGTCCCTTTGCTGTCCTCCAGCAGCGACGCCCTAAACCGAAGCTCCTACCCCACAGGTGGTGCCCTAATCGTGTAGTAGCTGAGTTTTAAGTTTTTTTTGCCTTGTATGGAGACCCGGTAATCGCCCGGTTAAGCAGGCGAAAACAAAAAATAACTCCGCAGCTTGCTTTTTGCCCCGGATTAAGGATTGTAGCATGTGGCGTCCTATAGTTACTGCCTACCCGCCTAGGACGCCATGAATTAAGTAAATAGTACGAACATCACGTCTATGAGACTTGTGAGGCGGCTTCTGACTTATTGCATAATAGTTGTTGGCGAAGAATTTATCTTTCTCCTCCTCTGTCAGTTCTTGAGGCTGCAAAAATAAAAAAAAATATAATTTCACACTTGTAGATCTTAACTTGGCGTTTACGCAAATACCTCTGCTTTGCCACAGGTAGTTCTAGATAATGTTAAGGGGGAGATGCCCCTGCCGGGGTTGCGGGTTATTCAAAAAAGATACCACGGCCCCGGATCATAAAAGTCAAAATGAGAAACCCGCTCATGAATCCAAAAAATCAGAGATGCGATTCCTGTGGCTTGGTAGCCTAAGGGAGACGATGAAGCTAATATTGGAAGTGTTAAGAAGAAACTCCTACTCACTGGGTCGGTAGCAGCAGATAATCCTTCCACATCCAGCTTCAATTGCTCAGACTGCTTCTCCTTCTCTACATCTTCCTCGAAGTAGTTGACAGGAGCCTGCGCGTTTGCGTACCGTCTCTTGTTGTGCCTAGAAGATTTATGTGAAGTTTAAAAATGTCCGTCATCTTCAAAATGAGAGGTGAGCACATGTGAGTAAAAGAGTGATAGATCTGAATGTTGATGGATGGAGAGGGAGAGGTAGGTCAAAGAAAAATGGATGGATTGTGTAAGGAATGATATGAAGGAGAAAGGAGTAAAATGATGCCGTGACGTCTGACAGGGGAGAATGGAAAAAGAAAACGTGTTGCGCCGACACCAAAAAAAATTGGACAAGGGTAAGAAAATGGTGTTAGATCAAGTGAGACGCGAAAAGATACTAATAGGAGATATGAGGATGAGGCATTCCATCTTACGCACCAGGTTTAAGCAATTATGATGTACCCATTAGGAGTATTCTACATAACGCTATGCGATTATGGTAGTGGGGGTTTTCGAGAATTTTCTAACTATTCTCTATTCTAAGATTTATTTTCCAAGATTTTTAGGATCGCTTTGTTGACCGTCTCTCTGTCTGTCAATACTCTTTATCTCGCTAACTATAATAATATACTCAAGTCTTTGTCTTTTGTGTTGCGTAAATAATATCAACCGCAAAAACTAAGTCTACACAGTCACGTTACGTTGCAGGTTTGTACGGAACCCTCGGTGTGCGAGTTAGACTTGCACTTTGCCAAATTTGATGTCTGCACAACAGTGTTATATTATGAACCGTCAATGGATTACGAGAACAAAGAGTAGTGTCAATTACGATTGGTTGGATTGTTTGTTAATGGCTGCTTTTTTTGGGGTGGGTAATCATCAAATGACTTTAGTGTCAGAGTTTTACTAACTAAAACCGTTCCAGGGCCGCTGTATCTCTTTTTAACAACCCGCAACCCCGTGCGGCGGTGTCCCTGGCGTCCCTCTGATTTTCTGACATCTCTTTGAGGCGTGCGTGAAACACAAACGCGCCGTTGACACAGCCTGTCGTCAATACGCGGACGGACGGTGAGCTACCCATTGCTCACCGTCCATAGGCCCGCATCTACGGCGCCCGGGGCGTCTCCCACTGAATGGCTATGCTGGTGCGCTAAATAAAGGTTTATCAATAAAACATTTAAAATCACCTCGAAGATTCAGACTTCTTACTATGCGATGATTCCTTTGCATCGTTATTTGTTGATAGCGCAATCTGAAATTGAAAACGGTTATTTATTTAATGGTAAATAGCTTGCTAGTAGGAGATGCGTAGTACAGACATCGTGGTGACGCTGGAACGAGTAGGACAACGCTTAAACATTCTCCTGTCTGCAGTGTTCAGTTACTTTCATGCCATTCACATTCATTATTGAAATCCTGCTCAATGCCATTTTTCTGAAATTTATTCCGCGCCACGTCATTGTGACCTTAATATGTTGGTTACACAACTGTCAAAATAGCAATGACAGACAGAAACGATACTACTGTCAAAAACTACGTCCCCCAAACCACATCTTTGTGTACCATACCATGTGTGCCACTGTATCGATGGCTCGTTTCCGCTAGTAATGCCATAACCTAAACTTGGTCTAGTGTACTTATAATTATCATCATCATTTTCCTGCCCTTGCCCCATTCTATTTGGGGTCGGCGCAACACGTTTTCTTCTTCCATTCTCCCCTATAAAACGTCCCGGCATCATTCACTCCTTTCTCCTTCATATCATTCCTTGAACAATCCTTATACAAGTCTTGAGGACTTTATAATATTACCACGATATCCGGAGCCGGCAGCGCAGTCCTGAGCCCGTTCTGTATGTCGTTGTAGTCGGCGCGCTCACCAACAGTCTTCCTTCCTGTTCCCTGTACGAAAATTACAATCATATTCTTATTATTTTTCCACAAAAACAGGACCCTTGTAATTTAGCTCTATCCATCTCTAACTGCATGATTTGAGATGGAGCACAGACACCAGCATTGGAGATGGAACTTAGTTTACAACACATCTCTATTCTGATGAGGACGACATACTTTGATGGAAAGATATAGAATCGGTATTATTTAACCGTTTGAACGCCATGCCAGTAATTAATGGCGTTAGTAGGTATCCAGGGTATGCTCGTCACAAATACGTAACAATGACATTCAAAAGGGTAACGAACAGATCTGTGCGAACTCGAGAATACAGGCACAGGCAAATCAAATATACTCGTTGGCTGTATGTTTAGGAAATGATATCGTGTCATGTCGTAATGATGGTTTGTCGGATTACCCCCCATTCGGGTTAAAGCGCCAGAGAAGAGAGACTGCAATTGTCACACATACTAAATAATATATCCCGCGTCGATGTCCAACTTTTGCAAGATTTGACCGCCATGACCCTAATTTGTTCTTGAGGACTGTTATTATATTACCACGACATCAGGAGAAGACGAGGCAGTCTTAACTGCTGATGACGATGGTACGTCGCTGAAGGCCCCACTGGCAGCTTCACTGCCAGCTTTCTTGCCCGTTCGCAGCATCATCTTCTCATGGTTGCCTTGCTCTGAGTCATTGTCTGTCAGCTCGTAGACTGGACCCTGGTCGTTGGTTCTGGAGGAATTAAGTTAAGTAAGTAGGGTTTGCTCAAAATATCTGTAAGGTTTTTTAGCGTTAAGTCATTAGTCGAAGCTGTCATTTGTAGATCTTTGAAGTCGTTACAGTTATTCAATGGACTAAAGGGGTATCGTATTAGCTAGTACTAACAGGGCTTTGGAGGTCAGATAGGCAGTCGTTCTATGTAATATGCTGGTATTCAGCTGCTTCTGTTCAGACTGATGAGATAGTAGTTAGATGATGATGTGAGAACCATTTATCAGATCATTACTTTTATTTAATTTGTTTGTTTTGAGTATTATAAGAGACCTACACAAATGTCCTGTTTTTGGTATTGTTCGTTGTGTCGTTGAGCTAAACGATAACTGACAAATGCTTGCACTGACTGAACAGATCCACTCAATCTGTCTGTGTTCTTAAAAAGACCATTTCATACACTACATCTGCATAGTCCTCATGTAAGTTGACAAAGATATTTGTCTGGACCTTAAAACAGACTATGACCTCTGAATTTGTTTCAGCTGTTTCTTCTCAGAGTACCTAGTCGGGTACGAAACACGGTCTCTAAAAAAAAATAACGTTTAAAAAAGTTTTTGTAAAATAAACATCGTTTATCATTTGATGTATCGCTTAGTCCGTTCATTTTGTTATGTTTTGCAAGATGCATTGCGGATAACATATTTTAAGCCCATCGTCACCTTGAATCAGCTGTAAAGCGTGGGTCATTGAGAGAGAATTGCAAAACAACCCAACCGCCGCGGGAGACGCTCTGGGCGTCGGGCGCCGCGAGACAACACCTGGCCACCGTAGATATAGGTACCGGATACGGGTCTGCAGACGGTGAGCAATAGGTAGCTCACCGTCCGTCCGCCTAATGACGACAAGTCGTGTCAACCACGCGTTCGTGTTTCACGCGCGCCTCGAAGGGATGTCAGCAAAGCAGAGGGGCCTGCGAGGGCAATCGCAAGACGGAAAATGGGTTGGTTTTAGTCAGTAAAAGTATCTCTCGAAGAACTCCCCCCTCATCATCTGCCTAGCCTAGCCTTTTCCCAACTACGTTGGGGTCGGCTTCCAGTCTAACCGGATGCAGCTGAATATCAGTATTTTACATGGAGCGACTGCCTATCTGACCTCCACAACCCAGTTAATACTGGGTAATATATATATGGATACCCCTTGGTAAGACTGGTTGTCAGACTTTCGGAACACTGACTACCTGTAACGACTGTCAAAGATCTACAAATGACAGCCGGGACCAACGGCTTAACGTGCTTTCCGAGGCACGGAGGAAACTCGGTATACAAACGGGTGATCACCCATCCACAGACCAACCTAGAAAAGCGCGGCTTAACCTTAAGATCGACCCGAGCGGCTGCTATTATTTAGCCACGAGCTCCCCCCTGCTCGAAGTTATTTAAAAAATTTCCAACCGCAATAAAAGCCGTTGATAAAAATGTCGCAAGCGTCGTCACAGCGACCGGTCAAGTATATATTTCAAATAACCACCACTTACTTGGGTAGGAATGTGGAGTCGGCTGGGGGCGGCTTCTTCATCTTGTACATGTGACTCCAAGGGGCGGCGGGCAAGACTTCCCAAGGCTGGCCCAGCACCCTGGTCCACACTTCTCCGCGGACTACCACAAGACACCTGGGGAGGTATGATTACACATTTCGGAGAATGTAGAACCAGTGGATATGGTATTCCATCATCATCATTTTCCTGCCCTTGTCCCATTTTATTTGGGGTCGGCGCAACACGTTTTCTTCTTCCATTCTCCCCTATCAGACGTCATAGCATCATTTACTGCTTTCTCCTTCATATCACTCCTTACACAATCCATCCATCTTTTCTTTGGCCTTCCTCTCGCTCTCCGTCCATCAACATTCAGATCCATCACTCTTTTAGTCACATGTCCTTCATCCCTCCTCATCACATGTCAATACCAAGACAAACGACTCCCTTTATATGGTATTCCATACCATATTGAAAAAAAGTCATATTTTGCCAACTTAAAAATTTACCCAAATTAAAATATGCGTACTAATATCATTCGAAATATTGCAATGGTGTATAAAAGAGGTTGCTAAAAGAAATTTTGTCAAAATCTTTTCGGCAAAACGGCAGGCACACAGACATTTAAGCTAATTAACCTAAGGAGAGCTTCGACAGATGTTCGTCGAAGCTCTTGGCAATTAAGCCATTGGCCGTTATGACAATCGTCACAATGATAGCCGAGTTTACATTCCACATGTCAACAACCTCGTGTGTCAAGTCAAGATATTTTAGTAATAAATAAAATTTTGTCAAAATCTTTTCAGCAAAACGGCAGGCACACAGACATTTAAGCTAATTAACTTATGGAGAGCTTCGACAGATGTTCGTCGAAGCTCTTGGCAATTAAGCCATTGGCCGTTATGACAATCGTCACAATGATAGCCGAGTTTACATTCCACATGTCAACAACCTCGTGTGTCAAGTCAAGATATTTTAGTAATAAATAAAATTTTGTCAAAATCTTTTCGGCAAAACGGCAGGCACACAGACATTTAAGCTAATTAACCGACTTCCTAATTTAAATTTATTCGTTCATTTATTGTTTTCTTCACATTTTTAAATATTTCTTAAAAACATTTAAAAATAGTAGCCCAGCGGTATCGGGAACAGGGTCCAGGCTACCGGCAGTCAGGGCTCCAGAGAAAAGAACCACCTAACAATACGAGCCGTGTCCAGGAGTACCGCTTTCTGTATCAAGCCCTTGATCCAGCTGCCTAACGAGAGCCTATTATTATGTAATTTTGATTGTTTTATTTTTGCCTCAATTTTATACGCCATCTATTGGCAAAACATAGTGACGGGCCTGTTGGTCTAGTGGTTAGTGGCCCTGACTGCTGAGCCGGAGGTCGTGGGTTCGATTCCCACCCAGGACAAACTTTGTGTGATGAGCATGATTGTTTGTTCTGTGTCTGGGTGTGTATTATCTATAATATGTATGTATTTATAAAATTATATAAGTCTGTATATCAGTTGTCTGGTTACCATAACACAAGCTCTGCTTAGCTTGGGATCAGATAGCCGTGTGTGAGTTGTCCCAAGATATTTATTTATAACTTTATTATAGTGAACATATTTCTATACTGCCTGCAAACCCACCTATGTTTTACAATGTAAAAGATTGATTGGTTAATCTCACCGTAGTCGCGTGCAACAGAAGGGGAACTGCATGTTAGTATCTTCTACTACTTCTTCACATTCGATGGCAGACTCAGGAGCTTCAACCCGCTTACATCTACACAGAAAAAACATGATCATTAATCCTTTATTTTTGAACAAGCTTTTGCCAGCGGCTTCGCTCGTGCTAAATTCGGGGTAAAACACTTCCCCTTTCTCGGTTTGCAGGTACCTGCTACCTGTAGTTTTTGCCCTTGCGCCTTTTTCATTGTAGTAGCAAAGTTATGTTTTCCCATGTCTTTCCACTTTCTCCCTCATTTCTCACTTTAAAAAAATATAGCCTATGTCCGTCTTCAGGGTCCCAACTATCTCTGTACCAAAATTCATCAAAATCGGTTAAGCCATTTAGGCGTGAAGACGTAACAAACAAACTGACTTTCGCTTTTATAATATTAGTAAGGATTAATTTACAAACCGTCAATGAATCTTAATAATATTTTAATGGGAATCTTTGTGAGGATGGATGGATGTATGGATTTTTGTTACTCTTTCACGTCAAAACGGCTGAACGAGTCTTGATGAGAGAGGTAGATTATGGTCTGGAATAACACATAGGATACTTTTTTTTTCGAAATGTTGCGGGTGAAGCTGCGGGCGCCAGCTAGTCCTACTGTAATATCATAAATGCGAATGTTTGTGGGGATGCATATGGTCATTTATGGCCCACAGAGGAATACATACCCAACTGTGTATATAGCAAGGTTCCTGCCCCCGGGCTGACATCTGTGCCTGGTGCAGGAGTAAGCGTCTGCCCACTCCGTATACGCCGGGTGCTTCTTCATGGTCCTGGGGTCCGTACAGTCTGGGGGTAAAGATATAAGGACGTTAATGTAAATGTAGTTGATAGATAAAGTTTACAAAGAATTGTTTGGGAGAGGATTTGTGTTCAGTCTCATGTTATAGTGACTTTCATTTTCGCTTTTATAATAATAGTAAGGATTAACTTACTATTATTATAACAGCGAAAATGAGTTTGCTTGTTTGTTTGTTAATTTTATATTCATACTAGCTGTGCCCAGCGGTTTCACCCGCTGCTCATTTAGGAGTATGAAAAATAGATGTTGGCCGATTCTCAGACCTACCCAATATGTACACAAAATTTCGTTTAAATCGGTCCAGCCGTTTCGGAGGAGTATGGGAACGAAAACTGTGACACGAGAATTTTATATATTAGACTAGCTGTGCCCAGCGGTTTCACCCGCTGCTCACTTAGGACTCCTAAGTTAGGAATATGAAAAATATTCGATTCTCAGCCCTACCCGATATGTACACAAAATTTCGTTTAAATCGGTCCAGCCGTTTCGGAGGAGTATGGGAACGAAAACTGTGACACGAGAATTTTATATATTAGACTAGCTGTGCCCAGCGGTTTCACCCGCTGCTCACTTAGGATTCCTAAGTTAGGAATATGAAAAATAGATGTTGGCCGATTCTCAGACCTACACGATATGTACACAAAATTTCGTTTAAATCGGTCCAGCCGTTTCGGAGGAGTATGGGCACGAAAACTGTGACACGAAAATTTTATATATTAGATTTTATTTGTTAACTGTTTGTTGTCACTATGGTGAATGCTCCGTGTACCTGTTATAGACATACATACTTACCAGCACTGTCGTATTATTGTGTAGTTCCTTGTAAGTATTAGTATGTATTATATACATAAATAGATAATACTAAGTAACGGATTTTGATAGAATGATTCAAGAGGAATGTTTATATGTATCTATAATATTAGACATTATACTGCACCCTGACGAAGCCGGGGCCGGTTTTATAAAACCACGGTAAAAGTGAAACGTTTTTTTTCACATTATAGACATTTAGACGTCCTAACTCTGCGGCCGACCGTCACGCGACATGCAACACACCGACGAAAAGTTTCAATTTAATAAAAAAAAAACTTACATTGATTTTTGTACGATTCCTTGTTATCCGAATTGGAGCCAGCAGAGACAACCGCCAGGAGCCCCAGAATTAAGATAATCATGATAATTAAATAAACTTGCACATTGACTACGCTCCAAACTGTTGTTTTCAAATGACTGGTTGTATGTTACTGTGTTGATTTGAAACTTGTACAGTGAAGCAAATAATGTGTAGAAGAAACAAAAAGTAGATTCTTTACAGTTTTACCCTTTTTCTGATTCGATACTGACGTGACTTAAGATAAGTTTTATGGGACAATTCTTTGCCGGACGAATGAACAGTAGGGTTACCATGACATCTTATAGCAGTTGTTATTCCTGTGTGAGAAAGAGATGGTGCTAGATATCCTGTATAGCTCTGTCTCTTTCCATCAGTGGAATAAGTTCTACTTTAAGGCCTGAAACTGCGGACACCCGCGCTGTTTCATACATAAGTGCACCGCGCCGCGGGGACGCGCACGGGTCTCGCCAGCGGTAACACGCGCGGGGTTTTTCAGTCAATAACGCTTGATGAAAAATTTGTGAAAATAACTTTCGACAAAGAAAGAGTAATTGTGGAACTGCAGTGTCGTTCTGTCATATGGAATCAAGCGAATGAACTCTTAAGGTACCTATGACAGGGTCCTTCACGTACCCACAAAGCCCACGCGCGCAGACACGCGACGGTTGCTCGTCGCGGGCGCCCGCTTAACGCAGTTTCAGGCCTAAGACGTCATGGTAGGGTAGCTGGGGCTATAAAATTACCGCTTTAGCAAAGTCATAAAAAGTCACGACAAAAGTCTTAAAGAAGTCACAGACGTGGCTTATACTATGGATTGTGACCATTTTCTTTGAGAATGGGAAATCATCAATAACTTCCCCGCTCTGGGCGGTGCGGGTGGGAGTGTCAGACTTGTACTGACTAAAACCTACTGCCCTTTATGTTAAGGGCCCGCATTATATCTTTCGAACAACCGCAACCACGGCAGGCGGAGGCCCTGGCAGGCGTACCTGAGTTGTGCTGACATCTCTTTGAGGCGACTAACGCGCAGTTGACACGGCCTGTAGTCAATACACGGACGTCCCTTTTCTTCCCTCTTTCTCACATTTTTAAACAAAACTTAGCCTATGTCAGTCTCCAGGGTCCCAACTATCTCTCTTCAAAATTCATCAAAATCGGTTCAGCCATTACAGCGTGAAGAGGTAACAAACAAACAAACTCACTTTCGCTTTTAAAATATTTGTAGGTAAGGATTACATTATTGCATAGCTTTAGATACAATTAAGTCAAAGAAATCAAAATATTTAGTTGTAAGTAAATGTCAAGTTCCCTAGTCATATAAAATTAGGAAAGTTTATCTTCTGATATCGACTGTACTCTGTTTTGAGAACAATGCAGTGTTTAGTGTTTACGAAGCCGAGTTAGCAGCGTCCGGTTCTTTTTCAGTCAAAAACTGTAAAAGAACCACATTTCACTAGGATAAGATGATGCGTGTGAAAATCTCGTGAATCTACTAATATTATAAAGCTGAAGAGTTTGTTTGTTTGTTTGAACGCGCTAATCTCAGCGACTACTGGTTGGAATTGGAACATTCTTTTAGTGTTGGATAGTCCATTTCTTGAGGAAGGCTATATAACATCACGCTACGACCAACAGGTGCTGAGCAGCGTGGGTGAAACCGCGGAGAACAGTTAGTACTTAATATTATAAAGCTGAAGAGTTTGTTTGTTTGTTTGAACGCGCTAATCTCAGGGACTACTGGTTGGAATTGGAAAATTCTTTTAGTGTTGGATAGTCCATTTCTTGAGGGCGCCACCGTGGCACGATAAACATCAACTCCGAAAAAAAATAACGAAATAAAATAGAAAAAGTGACTTATAAGTGATACTATATAACTGTGAATTGAGATATAGTGCTAAGTGAGCTGGTGAAGAGAAAAAACAGTGGAAACATTAGTGCTAAAATCGTAAAAACACGAACTAAAAGTTTTTCTTAATCCACCTACAAATTGTTGATATCCAAGGCATACTATAAACATTCGTCTTCTAAATTGCGTCAACCTTAAGCAAGAATAGTGAGTGCGTAATAATGAAAATAAATCAGATAAAGAAATAAGAATAAAACAAGTGCAAAATATCAAAACCTAAGAGATTGTTGTTTAATCATCTTCAACAGTTCCAGCGTATCATATCACACACAACGCCATCTGTTAGAACAGCAACGAACCACATCAAAATCATTGAGCTTTCAAACCTCAACATCTAAGGGGATCGATATTACGATCTACTGGTAAATAATTCACACACGTACCACTAGAGGACATCACTTAAACCATAACAAACCAAAATGATGGAAGAAGTTTTAGATGCACTAAAATCAATAAAAAAGGAACTAGACGAACAAAGAATTGAAATTAGAGAAACCGGTAAAAATGTCACGGAACAGGTTACACAAAATATTACTACCATTTTTGAGGAAAAATTTTTGGTCTGGGAAGGAAAACTTGGAGAATTGGAAGAAAGAGTGGAAAATCAAGAAAAAAGAATTTTTATCTTGGAAAAACAAGCAAGAATAAGAAATCTTGTATTTTTTGGCATCGAAGAAAAAGAAACATCATATAAGAATTTTGAAGAAAACATATTAAATTTTATTCAGCAATATCTCTCTATAGAACTGAGCTCCTATGACATCCAGGGGATAAGAAGACTGGGAAAGAAAGGAGAGAGATCACGTCCAACTGTTATAACCTTCACTACACTAGGGATAAAAATTGAAATATTTAAGCAAAAAGGAGCACTGAAGGATACGCAATACTATATAAAAGAAGACTTCCCTAAATATGTGCTTGAAAAAAGGAAGGAGCTACAGGAGCAACTGACATTAGAGAGAGAAAAGGGAAATAAAGCTATACTAAAATACGATAAATTGATTATATCAAAACACGAAAGTAAAAGAAAATTCCGGCTATCACCTGAAAACACCACACAAACTAAAACAGATAAACATACTCAGGCGACTAAGAAAAACAAGACACAACATCCTGTCAAGACAATCACTAGGTCAAACAGCATTACAGAAGGAGTCATAAAACCCAGCATGCTAAATTTCTTGACTAACAAAAGAACAACCGCAATAAATAATAACCAAGAAAGTAACAGCGAGAATATATAGCAACTAAGCCCAGGTCCCTCCTACCAAACCGACACCACAATTAAACAAAAAAACAAAAAAAAACATATTAAAAAAACTCTTCCAAGCCGGTTGGTCACCGTGGAAGAATATGACCAAAACCCTCCAATGAACAAACCAACAAAGCAAAGAAACACCTTACATAAAAACGAGCTAATGATCGCAACATACAACGTCCGAACTCTCTCATCGTATGAGCGTTTGCTCGAATTTGAAGAGGCTATAAGTAATATAAAATACGATATCATCGGAATATCTGAAATGAGAAGACATGGAAATAAAATAGAAGAATATGAAAATTTTATAATGTGCTACATAGGGCAAACCCCTGGCAAATATGGAGTTGGCTTCATAATAAATAAGTCTCTTAAAAACCACATAATAAGCTTTAATGGCATTACAGAGCGAGTGGCAACACTAAATATAAATATTCAGGGACATCAGATATCCATCATACAAGCTTATGCACCAACAGAAGCGGCAAGCGAGCTTGATATAGAAGAATTCTACACTACAGTCGAAAAAGCCTTGGGCACAGCGCAAAATACCACAATATTAATGGGAGACTTTAACGCCAAGCTTGGATGCCCCAAAGACGACGAATATTTAGTTACCAAAAAACACGGGTACGGTGAGAGAAACAAAAGAGGACAAAGACTGGTAGATTTTGCGCTCCAGCACAAACTAATGATAATAAACACATGTTTTAAAAAAAGGCAGAGCAAAAGATGGACCTGGCGATCCCCTAACGGACAATATAAAAACGAAATCGATTTTATCTTGTCAAACCAACATAGCATATTCCAAAACATCGAGACGCTAAATCTGAACTACAATTCCGATCACAGAATAGTCAGATCAACAATAACACTAAACAAACCAAAAATATCAAGAGCCAAATTTACAAACAGTCAAATAAGCCAACTTAAGAGTGAAGAGGAGATAAGTAAGTTCAACGAAAACTTGATACAGCAGCTATCCCCAACCGTCTGCGAAAACACCACAGTACAATACTGCTACGACAGGATAGAAAAGGCTATCATTCTTAGCTTAAAACAAGCTCGCCTAAAGGGAGAAGAAAACAAACAACACAAAATACTATCGGCAAGTACAGTAAGGCTACTAAAAAGAAGGAAGGAACTACAGAAAACTAAAAACAAATCACGAAGTCAGAGAAATGAATTGTCCGCACTATACAAAGTAGTCAATAAATATATAAAAGTAGACTACAATAAATATAGGAAAGACATCATAAAAAAACATCTACAAAGAAATGGAAGTACAAAGAAGGCCTATAAGAAACTCAAAACTAATACAACATGGATAGAAGGATTGAAAAAGACAGGTACAGAGCTGTCCACTAGAGGCGACATCATAACTACAGCAACAGAATTTTATAGACGTCTTTACAGCAACAGAGACACGAAATCCATAAATCCTGACACAGAAACAGATGCTACACCTAGAAATAACGTGAAATCCATAGACGCAACTGAAATAATTGAAGCAATAAAGAAACTGAAACTAGATAAAAGCCCTGGTTCAGACAATATTACAAACGAAACACTGAAAATTGGACACAAAACCCTAGCTCTACCGTTAGCAAAACTATTTAATAAGATCCTGCAAAATTCGGAAACACCATCCCAATGGTCCGAATCTAACATCATATTAATATACAAAAAAGGCGACCCGAAGGACATCGGAAACTACCGACCAATCAGCTTGCTACCAAGTTTATACAAACTATTCTCCACAATTATAAACATTAGGATTAAAGACACATTGGAAAGAGAGCAACCGGTGGAGCAAGCAGGCTTCAGAAGGGGTTTTTCAACGGTCGACCACATTCATAGCCTTGAGTTGATAATGGAAAAGTATCAAGAAAAACAAAGAACACTCTATATTTCATTCATCGACTACCAAAAAGCCTTTGATACGGTAAGACATAACAGCATCTGGGAAAGCCTGAAAGAGCAAGGAGTAGAGGAAATATACGTAAAAATCATTAAATCCATATATAAAAACAATAAAGGTAAAATTAAACTTGAAACCTTAGGCCCTAGTTTTCCAATAGAAAGAGGAGTGAGACAGGGTGACCCGCTGTCTCCAACAATATTCATAGCTGTTCTCGAGTCGATCATTAGCAAGCTAGATTGGAGTAAACAAGGTCTATACATAAACGGTACTTACTTGAGCCACCTGAGATTCGCCGATGACCTAGCACTGATATCCGAGTCATCTTCCCAACTACAGAACATGGTAGAAACCCTGAACCAAGCTAGTGAAAAGGTAGGACTAGAGATGAATATTACAAAGACTAAGACAATGACAAACGGCTCTAAAAGACCAATAAGAATAAATAATAAACCATTGGAATACGTTGAAGATTATGTCTATCTGGGGAAAACCTTAAGTTTTGACAGGAAAAATAAAAATAAAGAAATAGAGAAAAGAATAAAACAAACATGGAACAAGTTTTGGGCTCTAAAGGAAATTTTTAAAAGCGATCTACCACAAGCCATTAAAACCAAAGTCATGAACTCAAGCCTTTTGCCATGTTTGACATATGGTTGCCAAACGTGGAAATTCACTGCTGAAACAAGAAGAAAGATAATCGTCTGTCAGAGAGGACTCGAAAGAAGTATGCTAAAGATAAGAAAATTAGACAAAATACGTCATACTAAAATAAGAAAAATAACCAAAGCAACAAACGCTTTAAGCTACGCAAAAAAATTGAAATGGAAGTGGGCAGGACATGTTTCCCGGCTAACTGATCATAGATGGACCAAAAAAGTAACTTTCTGGAATGGCCCACTAGGCAAAAGAACACAAGGTAGACCTTTTACACGATGGGAAGACGAGATTAAAGCGATAGCTGGTCCAAACTGGAGAAAAGTAGCTGAAGACAGAGACAAATGGGCGTCACTGGAGGAGGCCTTCACCCAACTTGGGGTTCCAGAAGATTAAATAAAAATAATGTTATAAAAAAAAAAAAAAAAAAAACATAGAAATTAGAATATACATAGAATTAAGTAAAGAAAGAGAAATTATACTAACATAGCAATTAAATAACATGAACTAACACTTAAATAGATTATAAAAAATGTAAACTTTAAGTACTGGAAATAAAAGGCTTTTTTATTTTATTTTTATTTATTTTTAGTCCATTTCTTGAGGAAGGCTATAGGCTATATAACATCACGCTACGACCAACAGGTGCTGAGCAGCGTGGGTGAAACCGCGAGGAACAGCTAGTTCGTAAATAAAACCTGTCTTGATACATGTTACCTAAATAAAACATCGCGCTTGCTATGCCCAAAGATTTAGACCGAGATGCAGATACTTAATAGTACACCTATGTCTTGCCAGTTTATTGAATTCCCATTTAAAAGGGAGGGAGCCTTTTGACATTAATTGGGCACAAATTTAAGTTCCGTGGTTGCTATTGAGTCATTCCTTATGGAGAAACTTAATGAAATTTTGCCAGACCTCTGTTTCGAACCAAGGCCCTCACGTTCAGCAGGTAAGCTAATTACGATGGGTGCAACCGGAGGATCCAAAAAAATGCAAATTTATTTTAATAAACTAATTTATTACTGTATTACAAAGTATTGAAATTACGACTAATTATACTAAAGTGTCAATTGGTCGATGTCAGATCCAAAAGTGCCGCTCCACGTTTTTAAGTTTCTATGGAAAGGTTCGATTGACGTCAATTGGTCACGTTATGCTGAGCTTGCGTTTCGTGCCCGTAGGTGCCGTGTGCAATGTATATGCAGGTATGCCGATGCAGCGATCTATTAAGGTTGGCCATGCGTAACACCTCCCCCCGTAGAACAGCGAGTATCGATGGACTTGTTCAAGATGGTCGCTGGTAGACATCCTGGGTCAATCCTTATTTGGCTTGGGTTGATAGTGCGTGGTGATGGGATGGCATAGACGACTTCAGGGTTGCTGTTGAAGTTTTCTGTGATTTCTCTGGATGCTTTCCTTATGCGTAGCCGACGATAGATTAGAGTGGCGATGAGTGCGCATGTACCGGATAGTGCGAGGTACATGGGTATAGTAGTGTGGTAAATGACGGGATCGGTGACGTCATCTAAATGTACAGGCAGTTGCGTCGCTATCTCGTTGCTAAGAGTGTGAAGTTTTTGTAGATTTGGCGAATTTAGGATGAGCTTCGGATAATTTTCAGGCCTCGACTCGTTGTATAGGGGCATCTCAATGATCTTCACGACATGTCCTTTGATGTGGTCGTCAGTGTTGGAGATAGTGAAGGCGGGTGTTCTCAGGTTACAGTTGAGGGGAATGATTGCCAAATAGCTCTAGGGTCCGATATTGTTCTTGACCGCAAGACATCTTCACTTTTGTTGGTACGGGAAAACTTAAGGTATAATGCTTGTCGTCCAGGGTTTCCAGGGCTTCGGTGGTGAGAGCTACGGGTGTCAGCTTGCAGCTGGGTTGAAGTTCTTGATGAACTATGAGATGCTGGATACAATCTGGTTTGCTCTGGATTTGTAGGTTGGCTGTTGACTCACAGAGATATATGGAGTTTACCTTCGGACATTCTGTCTCTATGTACCTAGAGTCTGAGCTAGAGAGTGCTACGAAAGGTGAGGGTGGTATAAGAGTTTCGTGGTTTCTGTTAGGAACAAGGGAAAGTTTATACAAATTATATGTGGAGGAAACAACTATCGGGACTTTTATAACTACTACTATCTGCTTATTAGAATAGAAGTAACCTAGTTTAATTATTTCATAAAAATGCCTAATTTCTACGTCAAGTATTTCGTCATTAGCATATAAAATCCTTAATTTACCTAACATATACTCAATTTCATCTAAATTAAATAAAGAGTACGGGGTACTCGACGCACGAATAAATGTTAGGGTGTTCTCTAAACTTCGTAATTCTTCATAAAGATCTTCTACATTATCTCCTAAGATTAACAGATGTTGGGCCAGATGGGCGTATTTAATTAAATCTGTATCCCTATTAGCGTTACTTTCCAAAATTAAGTTTAGTGCTTTGTTCATCTTATCTTGATTTGAAATTATACTATCTATTATTTGAGAGCTACGTGAAATAAATTTACTATTTAAACTAACATGGTTATTAATTTCTAATTCTAATTTATGCTCATTATTACGTAAGGTGTTTATGGCGTTTTCGTATTTAAGTGCATCGGTGTAGTCTAAATTACCAGAAATTGATTTTATTACAGAACCCAAACCGTCGATAAGGCCTCTTTTACTACGAGTTGATTCAAACATACTAATTTTACTAGTAATTAAATTGATTTTACTATTGAGATGTTTCAGATGAGGGTCGAATAGGAATAAGGTTTTATTGTTAACTAAGGGACTTAATTCAGCCATCTGTGTTTTTACCACTTCAATTTGAAGATGGATATTCTCTAAATCTATATGACTTAGGAAAGAATGGAAATGGGAAACGATCTTTGCCGCTCCTAATTTGAAGGGAAGTAGTCCTGGTCCATTGTCAAGTGATTTAACTGTTATCTCTTGTCCTTGGGCCGGATGTAGGGTCATCAGCCATAGTATTATCCTGTAACAAAGTGGGATCTTTAGGACTTCGCTTAAGGCGAGATTTTGCTACTGGACCGCGTTTCTTCTTCGTATAGATGTGGATTGGAAGATCTGCGAGTACAGTATCTTGCGTATAACGCGGGGCTAGCTTCTGTCGAGACGCCATGGGATTGCGTACAAAGATTTGCTGGTCAGGAGTATAGTCCTTCTCGGGTTCTCTGTCCTTGTTACGGGTTTCAATCAGTTGTGTCCTGTCATGTAAGGATGTCTGGTTAATAAGGTCGTATACTTGACTCATTCGTTTCCTATGGTCTTGTGAGTACTGTTGCAGCAAGTGTTCAGATAGGTCAATATCTATTGGGTCTCGAGGGTCAAAGTGTCCAGTTATCAAGTCCAAAGGTCTACATTTTGTGAAGCTATGGATCGAACTATTGTACGCTAAGATGGCATAAGGCATGAGATTAACGACTGGTTCATTTCGTCTCTCTAATTTCAATAACCTAAGATGTTCTAAAATGGTAGAATGGAACCTTTCTACTATGCCGTTGTCGTTAGGGGAATGCGCTAATATTTTATGGTGAATAATTTTATGAGTTCGGCTGAATTCTAAGAAAATCTGATTTGTGAATTCAGGGCCTCCGTCCGTGACAATAGTCAGTGGGACCCCATGGTGGGTGCAAAATACAAGTAGAGCTTGTACTACACTTAAAGCGGTGCTATCTCTAAGGTGATAAGCTTGTGCATACTTAGAGAAAGCGTCTACAATGGTAAGGAATTTCTCTGTTTGAGCTGTGAACAGATCTAGATGGATAATTTCAAAAGGTTTACTAGGGGGTGGTACAATGTTAAATCTTTGCTTAATGGGATGACGGTCGTACTTAGCCTGACCACAGATAGTACACTCATTTATGTACTTGGAGATGTGTTCTTTCATCTTAGGCCAGTAGAATTTAGAAGATAAGGCTAAGTAACATTCAGTGATACCGCGATGATTTGTTTTACCTTCGTGGTATTTCTTTATGATGTCTTGTTGACGCAGGTAGTCTTTAACATTCTCTAATTCAACTTTAGTTAGAACCATGTTCATTGAAGAGCTTTTGAAGTTGTCTTGAATTATGGGGATTATTTTATACATGGCAAGAGGAGGATGGATGATTAAACCGGTTTTGACTTTAGGGTTCACATATTCTTTAACTGCATTAATAACGTCGTTAGTCAAGTTAGACTCAGATAGTTGAATGGTAGTTCGGGTATGCGTTTCAAATGGCTTACTCACTGTCGGTCGTTTTTTAATATCGCCTACAAGTACAAAACAGATTTGTCTACTGAATTTATTTAGGGGTTCGTCCGATATTGGCACTTCTAGAATAGGGGCTTCGTTACTAGTGTGAACAGTTGCTGTGTCAGAGTTGTCGAGTATGTCAGGGTTGTTTGTAGGGGCTGTCAGTGTTTCAGAACCTACTGTTGAGTGAGGCTTTTCAGATACATTTACCGCTATAGACATAGCGTCCTCGTTGTTGATTTCAATGCGTGACAATGCGTCGGCGTTAGTGTTCTTTTTGCCTTGCTTGTATACTGTAGTAAAATTGTATTCACTCAGCTTAAGTCTCCAACGTGTGAGTCTGGAGCCTGGTTCTTTAAGGCTCATAACCCATTGTAAGGGTTTATGGTCTGTAACTATCTTAAACTTTCTCCCAAACAAGTATGGTCGAAAGTATTTAGTAGCCCAAACTATGGCTAATAACTCCTTCTCGATTACACTATAGTTAATCTCACTGGAGTTTAATGTCCTAGACGCGTATGCTAAGGGCTTATCTTGTCCTATAGGTCCTTGAGAAAGGACAGCTCCTATGGCAAAGTTAGATGCGTCAGTCGTAAGCACAAATTCCTTAGAAAAGTCAGGGTACTGCAGTATAGGGTCGTTAGTCAGTAGTAATTTGCACTTTTCAAAACAGTCGATGTAGTTAGGGTCATTGAAGGTGATCTTAGAACCTTTCTTGAGACATTGCGTCATGGGTTTCGTAATGCGCGCAAAGTCAGGAATAAACTTCCTATAGTATCCTAACAGGCCTAAAAAGCGTTTGATCTCGGTAGCTGTCTTAGGAATAGGGAATTTCTGGATGGCAATGATCTTATCGGGGTTAGGCTTAATACCGTCCTTACTTATTACGTGACCTAAGTATGAAGTTTCAAGCTTTAAAAACTCCGACTTATCCATCTGGATCTTAAAGTTTGATTCCCTTAATCTCTTGAATACTTTTTCTAAATTTATCATGTGTTCCTGTAAGGAGACACTAAAAACAACTATGTCATCCAGATATACGAGACATATTACATTTTGGAGGTCCCTGAGGACATTATCCATCAAGCGTTGAAACGTGGATGGAGAATTTTTGAGACCCATGGGCATGCGTAAAAATTCAAAGTGCCCATGTTCTACATTGAAGGCCGTTTTGTGAATATCGGCTGGGTCCATTTCTACCTGGTAAAATCCACTTGCAAGGTCTAGAGTTGTGAAGTAATGACAGTTACCAAGTTTATCTAAGATGTCATTGATATTGGGGATTGGGTACTTGTCATCGAGGGTTTTCTCATTGACTTTACGAAAATCAATGACTATGCGCCATTTAGTCTTTCCGGACGCATCACTTTTTTTTGGAACTACCCAGATGGGTGAGCTCCAGGCCGATTGCGAGGGACGGATTATCCCTTGGTCTAACATTTTGCTAATCTGATCCTGAACTTCCTGTCTGTGAACAAAGGGATATCTATAGGTCTTAGTATAGACAGGTAATTCGTCGGTGGTATGAATACTATGCTTTATCTTATTGGTGAAAGTTAGAGGTTCACCATCGATATAGAAAACGTCAGCATATTGTGCACAAAGAGATTCTAAGTTGGCTCGTTCTTCAGGATTCAGATGGTCAGTGCGTAGTTTTGATAATACCTCGGATACGCGATCGCTAGGCTGATAGATAGTCGCGCTTTGCTCGTTAAAAAGTTCCGCGGTAACTGGCCTATCCATTGAGAAAACTACATCATGTTTAGTTGGATTAATTATTTCTATGATGCCACGGTTATTTTTAACCGAAGTAACACAGTCGCGAATAGTGCAGTTGGAAATAGTCTGCTCTGATATTATTACGTCACCATCATGAAGATTAATGGGGACTCTAGCTAATTTGGATGAATTAGCGGGTACTATGTCCTCGTAAAGATTACAATTACGTGAATCATACATTCGCAAGGGATTAGATGAATTACGTGTAACAAGAACCTTATTCTTTAAATCTATATTAGACTCTAACTTTTCTAGTAAATCTAAGCCTATTAAGCCGTCGAAATAATTGTGGAACTTTTAAATGTATAGGGTAATGTCACAGGTTTCTTTAAATTCCGGGAAGCACGGTATATTAATGGAATAATTATTACGAGTTGTCGCGTGGATGTTAGTGACTTCGAAAGGCTCATAATTACACTGGATATGATGATAAAATCTTTCTACAACGTTCGGGCTAATAAAAGATAGGTTCGCACCGGTATCTACTAATAGTTTAATGGGTGGATTAGCAATCTGAATGAATGGAAGTTGTCTCTGGGTTTGCAAGTTAATCTCTATTTTGGTTTGTCTGATTTCGGGGCTGTATGAAAATCCTGGCCTTCAGCAGACGTTCCCTGGGCAGATGTTCCTTCAGGCACATTCTGATGTTCCTCTACGTGCACAGGAACATAATCACTATGAGCTAGTGGCTCATACACAGGTTCGTAATTGTAAGGTACGGGGTAGAACTGGTCGTAATAGTCATTATAGGCATAGTCAGGGTATTCATAATAGTCGTAAAAGTCTACTTCGTTAACATTCATCTCACGAGTCTTAAAGTAGTTACTGGGAGGTGGATTTCCTTGTTGAGTCCAGTCATGTCCTGTCGAAGGTCTCGGCATAGGTTTAGGAACAAAATGGCTTACGCCACTCATGGGCTTAGGGCCATTATTAATGGGCGTGTAACTAGGCCTTTGTTGAGGCAATCGGAACACGTTGCTCTGGGGCCTATAGTTAGGCGGGGGTGCGCTTAACATTTGTTGGGTTCGCGTGGGACCGCGATTGAAAGGCACTTGGGGTCTCCAAGCTTGCATTGGCCTTGGCGGTTGTGGCTGATAAAAACTTTTAGAGGGACCGGGCTGATTAAACGGCGCTGAAAAAGTGACTGGCTGTGGAGTATGCAAATTAAATGGCTTAATCTGATACGTACTGGGATTAAATGAAGACGTAGACTGCACAGGTCTCCGCTCCGGCAAATGGTCATTACGCTGCTGTAAGTACATGGTGTTAATTTCCTCGTGCACAAACTCGAGAGCCTTTTCAATGGTGTCGGGTCGCATGCACCTAATACGCGAGCCTAAAGGTTCTTTTAGGCCACGAACGAATGCCTGTAGGGTTAATTTTTTATATAGTGCCCGTTTGGCCTCGATGGTAGTAGATATGGACTCATGCAAGGTCACATAAGTCATAATTGTACTAAATAAAGTTTGGCACTTTTCGTAAAATTCCGGTGGTGATAAATTCTTTTGCGTTAACAGGGCCAAATCATTGTATAAGGCGGTCTCGTCCCGCTGGTCCGAGAAGTTATTAATCAGGGCGTTTCTAATACCCTGCCAGGTTTCGGGAATGCCGTTTGAATTTATTGTGCGGGCGGCATTTCCGGTAACTTTATTAAGTATGCCGTTCAACAAGGATAAATTACTTAGTTCGTAACCTGGCTCTGCCTTAACAAATTGCGCGACAAGTTGGTCACATAAACGTACAAACCGCGTGAGCACGTTCGGGTTCCCGTCGAATTCGGGAACGAGGCGTAAGGCCTTGTAAACTTGATCTACCAAATCGGTACTCATTTTGTTAGTTAAATTATTCTCTATAATTAAGTAAGATTCTACACTTTCACTATCTTCTAATATGGTATCTAAATTCCTATTCGCATCGATTTGCGAGTTCCTATTAGAAATACTCGACTTAGGAGTCCGTGATATACGTGGGTGAAAAATTTTGAAAGTTTAATAGAAACACTTGAGGAAATTAACACAAAGGAAACACAGAAAAAAAAAGGAAATTACACAAAGGATACTAAAATATAGGAAGGCGAGCAACTCTAGTAGATCTAGGTACTTACCAAATCTGCATCTCTCTGTGGTATCGATATTCGGATACTCCTCCGTAGCCGCACACCCGTAGGTTCGAATAGCCCGTTGTCGGTGATCGATTCACTGAATTTACTGGACTATCCTACCGACTGCGCCAATTACGATGGGTGCAACCGGAGGATCCAAAAAAATGCAAATTTATTTTAATAAACTAATTTATTACTGTATTACAAAGTATTGAAATTACGACTAATTATACTAAAGTGTCAATTGGTCGATGTCAGATCCAAAAGTGCCGCTCCACGTTTTTAAGTTTCTATGGAAAGGTTCGATTGACGTCAATTGGTCACGTTATGCTGAGCTTGCGTTTCGTGCCCGTAGGTGCCGTGTGCAATGTATATGCAGGTATGCCGATGCAGCGATCTATTAAGGTTGGCCATGCGTAACAAGCTTGCGACCATTAGTAGGTATTCTGCTTAATCCTTTAGGCATAACAGCCGTGATATTATGATAAGGTATGTGTCAAAATAGGTTTTTATTACATACGTACCTACATTATTTATGGTCATGAAAATAAAGCGTTTTGTTGATAAATTGAACAAAACAAAAAAGAAACTTGTGGCTACGAATTGTGGTCTTGCAGAATGTATTTCAGAATCTTTCAAGTTTCATTTGAAGCGAGACTATAATTGCCATTAATCTGAAATAAATTCAGACTCTGATATACTTACCTAAACGCCAGGTAACACAGTGCATCTACACCACCAGGGAACCCTGGGTAGCCCACGTATGACATGTGACAATGAATGAATAATTTCTTAATGTGATAAACATTATGATAAACGAAATTGTATAAAATCTGGTTCTTCTAACCTGACAGACAGATGTGTTGTTGCTGGGGAGTTTGTTCTGCCACTTCTTCTTCCCAGCAAAACACTAAAAAGTGGCGAAGGGCAGGGCGTTTTTGTGGGACTGTCTCTTGTAATGTGACGTTCAAAAAGTGCTGATTATCAGCCTAATTTGAATAAATGACATTTGATTTTGATTAATTAATGGGCGTACTATGCTATACCATAATACAGCTTACTTTTTGTGCTGTGTGAAGGATGATATGGCCAAAAAGGAGGTGTCCGATAAAATGACGAATAATAGGAGTATGGAAAAGGACATGCTGCGCCGACCTCTAATAACTGATGCATGCAGTACAACAGGTCTAATTCCCCCTTTAACTTGAGGGTCATCCGTGGGTCACAAGTCATCTGTCTACCAAGTAAGAGTGGCAAAAAGGGCAACGGGCCGATATGGAGCGATCGTTGCTGGGTGTAACCTGTGTAAAGTGAGCGAGTTCGGTCAGGCCTTTTCCTCTACGCTCTTAATGTGCTTTTTCTACATTGTTCTCAACTCGAATAATGTAACCATGATTTTGTAAAAATATTATGATTAAAAAGAGTGTCCGTGGAGTTTCTTGCCCATTTTTCTCCATAGAGATCAACGCGTTGCAATGGACAACTACAGTACATTCACAAGTTATCATGTCTTGTGACTGGGACTGTAGCATCATATTTTTTGTTTTTATGACATTCAAAAGTGCTTGTAATGGTCAAATTGAAATAAATGCTTTGTGTTTGATACATATTTGTCTATTGTCCTTAAACTTCTAAGAGAAGAGGTAGACGAAAGAGGAGTGTTATACCCAAAAGAGGGTAATTCCCGGCTGGTATGATGATGTGTCAAACTCTGAGTTGTTCCGTTTGAAGGTTTGAACGCACTTTTTCATAAATGTAGAGTATCCATAAGATAAACAATATGTACATTTTCAACATTCATTTATTTACACTAACTACTAGAAACTATAATCTTAACACTTTATTTATAACATAACAGAAATGCGTTGTATTAATACATACAATTTTATAAGAATATACTAACGAACGTTTTTCAAACGTTATAAAATACGTCCTTGAATTTCATGTGTTTAAAATTTACAAGATATCTGAGCAATTACACAAAAAAAATTGATAACAAATTATATGAGAGTGGGTGCAGTGACCACGAATAGCGCCTTGCAATGGGTTTGCCTTTTTTAATTTGTTTTACGTAGACCCACGTTGACAGCGTTGAGCTATGTAACCGCCTATTCGAGCAAGCCACGCCAGTATTAATGACGTCAATTCATGCGAAGACTCTCTGTGGGTTGCAGTGGACATAACCACATACATTTCCTTACAAAGCGAAGTTTAATACACGTGCACGTGGTGGGCCCGCGCCTTAACTTCCGCCATTTTATCTAAAAAATAGTGATCACGCATAGCTTAGTAGATCAATAGTTGATATCGATACAAACATGTTTTGTTTCAGACAAAATCATCTAAACTGTCACATTCGCGAGATATAAGCCATCAAAGTTAGAATCTTCGTCATCACTATGAATTTAAGGCGTGTCGCCCACACGACCAACAGTCGAGGCGCGGACGCATTTGGCGCGTCGCCCACACGACATTTGTTAAGAAAATCTCGTTGCGGCGTGCCTCTTATGTGCCTGCGTCTCAACTGTGAGGTACAGTTGAGACGCAGGCAAAAAAGAGGCACGCCGCAACAAGATTTTCTTTACAAATGATCTTGTTACTGTTGATCTTGTGGGCGACGCGCCTAAGTTTCAGCTAGACTTTATACAAAAATAATTCCATCACTTATGTAGGTCACCAAGCCAAACTAGTAACCGTTTATTCCATATCGGATCTAAGTTTAAAACTAGAAAATCAAAAAGGATGTTGGCCAAAATTGACTCGCAAGAAACCTATAAAGTGTAATAAAATATTGTTAAATATTATCAGAAAAGTAAAATAAGTTTACATTGTCTTTTAAGCAGCCAAAAAGTATAATCTAAATCTAAATTTATCTCTCAGTTAATATCGTCCTAAAAATCTGTAATACCATAATTTTATTTTCTTAAGGACCGCTTGCACCACAAATCGCGTATTGCGTTTAACGCTAAACGCTCGCAAAACGTTGTTCTGTTTGTTTTCTGTAAATGTTTGGTAGAAACAAAACAATATTCTTAACTACAGTACTTTCACAGTTATTATGCCTTATGACTGGCACTGTAGTTTTTTTTTTTTTTACTGAAACATTTGTTTTTTTGACACATAAAAATTGTCTATGGTTTCATAGTGATTTACTGTGCAAATGGGCCTTACAGGTTAAAAAAAATATCCTTTGGAATATATATACATTAATATTTGAGTTAGTAACGCCCCTATTAAATGGGACTTAAAAACATAACTGTCGAATAAAATAAAAGCGCTGTAAAAACTACTTAATTTAAACTTGTACCAAGAACTCGCAATTGCAAACGACAGCTATCGCTACCCGAACTAACTGTCGCTAAAATGATATCGCACGCGTATCATAATACAGAGTCGATGTTTTGCTAGTTTTTGGTACAAGTTCACATGCAATTGTTTTGCAAAGTCAATGCGATTTGACCACTGTCCTTAGGGGAACCAGCTACCCTACTATGACCTCTTAAAGCAATTCTTATTCCGCTGAGGGAAAGAGACAGAGCTATACAGGGTGTCTAGCACCATCTCTTTCCCTCAGTGGAATAAGAATTGCTATAAGATGTCATATTAGTCCTTCTGGTATAATGTTACGTAGAGAGAAGCTAAAATATGGTTGAAACCATTTTCAATGGCGTTCTAAACGAGTATGTGAATATGTATTAAATGCAAAAGTGCGTATACTTGGAAACTAAAAATAATGGATGCAAAAAGACTCTTTACGAAGTCGAAAGGCTGTTTCTACTTGTGATTGCGAACTGGAACCTAGGAACTTTCTAGAAACGAAAACATTTCTCAACTACGTTGGGGTCGGCTTCCAGTCTAACCAGATGCAGCTGACTACCAGTATTTTACATGGAGCGACTGCCTATCCCACCTCCACAAGCAATTCAACAACTGGGTAATACGATACTCCTTGGTAAGACTGGTTGTCAGATTTTCGGGACACTGACTACCTGTAACGACTGTCAAAGATCTACAAATGACAGCCGGGACAAACAGCTTAATGTGCTTTCTGAGACACGGAGGATACTCGGAATGTAACGGGTGGTCACCCATCCAAAGCTTAACCTAGGCAAGCGTGGCTTTAACCTCAAAATCGACTACAGCGGCAGTTTTGGTCACGAGTTCTCTTTCTAGAAACGAAGACATTGAAGTTATAAAAGAATTTTTTTTTTCAAGTACAAGTGTTTACTGTTGTAGGTACTACTTTAAATTCATGACCATTGTGCTAATTAATACATCCATCAGAAGCGTTACCATCACATCTTATGGCAGTTCTTAAATATTCCTGTGTGAGAAAGAGATGGTGCTCGACACCTTGTATAGCTCTGTCTCTTTCCCTCAATGTAATAAGTTAAGTTAAGCAGCAGGGCTATGTTTCATGCATTTTCCAGGTATATTTTTGGGTAGTAACTTAATTTTATGTAAACACGACGGCACATCTATCTACACAAAACCATTTAAACCTGATCTCTCCACTACGGTATGCGATCCGTAGTACAGAGATCAGGTTATAAAAGTTTAGAATAGGTTGACTTGCCGTGTGTACAAAATACATGCTTGACAGCTTCGTATAGAGTCTGTTTACACCTTGTTTATCATAGACAAGTCTCATTTTTATTCTCTTCTGCAGCATATCGGCTGTGATGTTGTCTTGATCGAACATTTTTCTTTTTGTTGTTACTGTTTATTCTCAATGACCAGTTTTTCAGTTCGGTATAAGTCTCCTACAATGATCTGAAAAGTAAAAAAACATTATTTTGACATTCATTCGTAGAATATATAAAGGAGCATTTAGTGTCGGAGAACTACAACAGTATATCTTCGGATGGACAGGGAACTCCGACTTCCCCCTTTTATATTATTATTTTACATAAATAGACTTTTAAAACTACTACTATACTATATATAAAAATGCTGTTAATTGACTGATGAATTTCTGAATGATAAATTAATTTAGACTTATTTATGTATTTGATTTTAGGAATAACATTTTTAATTAATTATAATAGTCTAAGATCCGGCTGCAGAATCAGTGTACCCATCGAGTGTTTGCTGAAAACCAAATTTTTACACATATTCATGATTAGGAGAATTTATATCCACCAGGTTGCCTATCAAAATGTGGCCGCTAGTATTTTGAATTAAATTATTAATAATTCATAATCCGTAAGAAATTTCATTGACTTTTTTTTTCAATGAAATGTCGTCTACTTTACGGCAACATCTATAAAGACTCTGAAAAAATATGGTTGCCGTTGCGCACCTGGCCGCACCTCTTCGCAGCCAGGTATACACAGGTATGAATTTGTTACATTTATACACCCACAACGTACATTTATAATTTATATATCAAATTAAAGCTAATTTTTTTCTGTATATTATTATATACGGTTGCTTAATTAAATCTGGCCGCCAATAAGGGTTGCTGGCTAATAAATATAGTAAATATTAAAAATAGAGTGAAAGAGAGCTAGCGCGTAACACCACTAGTCAGACGAGGATAGCGATTGCCAGCTGTCGGACGGTTTAAAGTCATTGCGCATGCGTCAGATGTTATTATGTTGAACTGCATCGATTTTGGTTTCGTTAAAAATGTCATTCGGATTCTTCAAAGACGTTGAGAACACTAACATCTTACGCATGCGCAATGGCTTTAAACCGTCCGACAGCTGGCAATCGCTATCCTCGTCTGACTAGTGGTGTTACGCGCTAGCTCTCTTTCACTCTATTTTTAATATTTACTATATTTATTAGCCAGCAACCCTTATTGGCGGCCAGATTTAATTAAGCAACCGTATATAATAATATACAGAAAAAAATTAGCTTTAATTTGATATATAAATTATAAATGTACGTTGTGGGTGTATAAATGTAACAAATTCATACCTGTGTATACCTGGCTGCGAAGAGGTGCGGCCAGGTGCGCAACGGCAACCATAATTTTTCAGTCTTTATAGATGTTGCCGTAAAGTAGACGACATTTCATTGAAAAAAAAAGTCAATGAAATTTCTTACGGATTATGAATTATTAATAATTTAATTCAAAATACTAGCGGCCACATTTTGATAGGCAACCTGGTGGATATAAATTCTCCTAATCATGAATATGTGTAAAAATTTGGTTTTCAGCAAACACTCGATGGGTACACTGATTCTGCAGCCGGATCTCGTACTATAATGCATTGATTGTATAAATGACTCCATATTGCAATATATATAATTTCTGTTTTATTAATTTATCACTATTCTATTGAAATTGAACCTAATAATTTGTATTGTATTTATATAATTACTGGCGAGCAGTTTCACCCGCTGCTCACCTCCTAAAAGTCATAGCGTGAAGTATTGAACTCTATTCACTACCTATGTTACACAAATAAAATTGATTTTGTAATTATATTAATTGGTTGTCATTCAACTTCGATACATATTTGTCCATCCTCCTTTACGCCTTTTACAGTAGAATAATAATGAAAAATGCCACATGATATGAGTCAGTAAAAATACAGAAATATTATTTGTATGTTCGTTTTATTATTAAACAACGACGCATAGTTTAGACAGATGTTTCTTATACTTATTTTATTATTATTACCTACTATGAAAAAACGCTGAATCACAATATCTGCTTAGCTTTTTACCAACTATGCTGTGGTACGGCATCCAGAATAAACGATTGCAGCTGAATACCAGTATTTTACATGGAGTGAACACCTAGCTGACCTCCATAATTAAGTTTCAGGGCAACACCATACCTCTTTACCTTTTGGAAAAGAGCCATCAACCTGCGTCCGTCATAGACAACAACTTAACATGCTTTCTGAGGCACGGGGGATACTTGGTGTGCAAAATTTGGTCACTTATTCATGGACCAAAACTGTAGTATCTTAGAGAATCCACCATATTGGATTTATTATTATCTTTCATGTAGCCTTATAATATTTGGTATCAATTTAAAGGGTGTGCTGAGAAGGTTAAAATAAATATTGATGACACACCTATATCCTTACTCATATTATAAAAGCGAAAGTGAGTTTGTTTGATACCTCTTCACGCTTTATGCTATTACAAATCAATAAGGCGCAAGGGGAACTGTGTTACCCCGAATTTAACGCGAGCGAAGCCGCGGGCAAAAGTATATATATATAATATATACTAGCTGTGCCCCAGAATGCGTTGCAATGCAATTTTCTACCTACCCCACCTACCCTACCTACCCTATCTTTTAAGTTGGATCAAACTGCACACAGTCTGCAAATTTAATTTCAAATGGGTTAAGTAGTTAAGGAGTCCATCCCGGACCAACAACGTGAAACGTGATTTATATATATTAGGATTATTTTGTCTTTTCTATTATCGTAAAAAAACTAGTTAATTAATATGTCATACCTGTCTCCTTATTATGGCAAGATTTTCTAGAGCAAAGTCATATTGTTTATTAATTTGTTTTGGTTCCGTTAGGGTCCTGTTTTCTTTGAATCCATCTTTTACTCTTCTGACTGCATAGGCCCTGGAAATTACAGAAGATAACTGTGAACTTCAAATTCGAGGATAAATATTGTATACAGTCTATACTAAAATAACTATTTTGTTCCCAAATGCCACAAAATGGCCTAAAATAAGTTCATTTGTTTATTGTTGTTGCATACAAAGAATTTCTCGTGTATCGTGGGTGCTACTGAAAAAATTTTAACTCACATACACAAACAGTCAGTCCCGGAAGCGCGTGTAGGGCGTAAATATATGTTCTATGCAGGAATTGAATTCGCAGCATGCTGCAAAACAGCCAATCACTCAGTCATTAACGCAACCAAGCCAATAAAATTTTGTTTGTGTACCATGCATGCCTCAAAGACATGTCAGCATAGCAGAGGGGCCTGCCAGAGCCACCTGCTGGGGTTGCCGATTGTTTAAAAGAGATACCGCGGGCTCGGAACATACAGGACAAAAGAAGGAACATGTGTGCGTTTTAGTCAGTAAAAGTCTGAAACTCCCCCCGTTCGCCCGGAGCGAGGAAAGTTATTTGATGATAATCCACCCCCAAAAAAAAACCAATAACATTTTAGAAGTTAAACAATTACAGAGAGGTTATCTTAACCTTGGAGTGAGTGCTAATTTGACCCGAAAAAAACTTCAAAACATTTGTAGATAACATTATCAGTTTTATAACATAAGATATGACATCATAACATCATTATCTATTTATGTAAGAATCCTCTTAGATTATGTCAAACTGTACTTCAAATGGAAATAAATGCAGTTTTTAATAAAAACATAAATTGGGTGTTCTTATTGACCACAAAGTTTTAAGTAAGAAGTAATCATACCATATATTTTTGTCTACGGTTCAAGTTTCTTTTTTTGATGATTTAAAAGATGGCTTTGCCTGGTAGAAAGATTGTAATTGCTATACAAATAAAAGTTGTCTAACAGAGAATGGAATAAGCTGGCAGAAGATGGAAATCC
Organism: Ochropleura leucogaster; assembly: GCA_958449745.1. Classification (NCBI taxonomy): domain Eukaryota; kingdom Metazoa; phylum Arthropoda; class Insecta; order Lepidoptera; family Noctuidae; genus Ochropleura; species Ochropleura leucogaster. The sequence continues at coordinate 10,477,745 of OY288227.1, forward strand.
AACTGCTGAATAAGAGGTCCAACTGCCCTACCATGACGTGTTATAGCAGAACTTATTCCGCTAAGGGAAAGGGACAGAGCTATACAGTGTGTCTAGCACCATCTCTTTCACTCAGTGGAATAAGTTCTGCTTTAAGATGTCATAGTTTGCCTACTGGTTTCGATTAACGGGTCAGACAAATTGTTAATGGGTTATTCTGTCAGGAATTTGTCAATAGAATAATCAACATCCGGATTTGTGTCCAATTAGTGGCAATGTCTCGCCCCTTATTACATAGGGCTTAGATACAACTGGAAATGTGGGTGTTCTATTAGGTATACCCTAATTGGATGGCACGGTTGGTGCAGTGACTGAGCAATTGACTGCTGCGCTGTCACCCTGCACGGAACAAATATGTTATACCAACATGTAGTTGTTAAGAGTCTGGCTGTTTGTAAATGCTCCCATGAAACAGTAGAAGTTCCTAGTAAGTATGTAATAAATAAATAAATAAAAAATAAAATTCATTTATTTCGGATAACTCGATCCATATTAAAGACACATTAAAACAAAATTAAAATAAAAAACATTTTGTGCATTACAGACGTGACAGTTTGAGTTAGAAGTTTAATTTTTTCACTTGCTCCAAGGGATTGCGGATCTGAGTATTAGATATTATTTTAATGCCTCCAAACGTTCCCGAGAAAAAGGGTCTTTACAGATGGACAACTGAGGGACCTTATAGGGGTCCATTTTAATATACTGATAAATATGAAACACCTTTAATTAATCAGTGATGGAACAGAGACGCTTGTAAGGCGAAAGGGGAAGCTTTTGCTCACTATTAGGACATGGTACAGGATATTGATAATCCAAACCCGTTTCCACTAAGCCACTTCTGCTTATGTGAAGACAAGAGACTGAAGTGTTTCAACAACAATAGATATTTACCGAAGTATTGGAGATCACAATTTAACTTGTTAATTGAAGGAAGGCTCTGGACAATACATTTTTGAAGTATTATCAAAATTAAACAATGTTATGATGAAATTTAATGTTTAAGCTAGCAATGACACTGAATATATAAAAGTATTTGAAGAAGTGCTTATAAAATCACGTGCTGTTGTTCCTGGTTTTTCTAGTAATCAAGTAGGAAGTACCATAATATTTTTTGTGCCAAAAGAGGTTATGTAATTAGAATTAAATTTAAAAGATTACCTGAAGTTGTAATTAGAAAACTTGTCAGCTTCCCGCAGGAGCAGTTTGTACATCGACAGAATTTGCTGCTTGGTTACTCCTGAAGTCATTTTTTTATGTTTTTCTTCAGATTCACAAGGATTTTTACCGAAACGAATGAATTTGTAAATATGAACACGTTCCGTTCTAAGAGTTTTTTTTTTTTGTGAACATCTTCGTCAAATATATTGGGAACAAAAGATTATAGATATCCTCTTTAATGAGTTTGGAAAACTTTGATTTTACTTTAGCAAATAAACAATTTTTATTATAATATTCCTTAAAGACAAAAATAATAAAATAAATGACAGTAACGTTCTGTGAAATGAAACTGTTTTTTTCTGGGAAAGTTGCCAAGTAACAAATTTTATTTCCCGACTGATATAGGAAAATATTTTTAGCAGGTTGTTCTTTTGTTACTGCATTTAATGCCGATTTATACCAACTTTTCCATCACTGAGGAAAAGAAAAAAAACCCTATGATGTTTCGATAGAAGGCCTACATTTAGGGAAGTGTAAGAATCAATTTCAAAAAGGAATCAGAGAATCACAGTTTTAGTTTTGAATAATTTTAATTAAACACACTTTCTGATCACAAAAACTAAAATTCATTTATTTATTTTTAAAATAAAGCTTACTCATTCTCACTTTCCCAAAAGTCGGACCACATAATTTTGACAAGTGTTGTGGTAAAAACTGTCGTTGCTTGGCAACACTCCGAACTTTTTACAAATGGCTGCTGCAGCTGAATCAAACTTAATGTGATAGTCTGTTTTCATTGTAATATAATAATTTAATTAATTGTTAATAGTGATAGTGTTTGAAAATACTAGCATAACCTTTAATTGTGTGAATCTCGTTACTTCTAGTGCGTAGTGGCTATTTACAGGTGAGTAATTTAATGAAACACGACATATTTGACGATATTGTTTATTTATATTTTAAATTTTCGTCTTTATTAGGACTGCACGATGTCCTAGATTTCAGGAAGGCTTACTAATTTAATTATGAACGTATACCTGCGGTGTTACCTTGCGTAATATGAGAAAGTTCGTCATATCGAGGTTAGGCATGTCATTATTAAATCACAATATTAGTACTATATTTTTGTTACGATTTATATTTTACGATATTATATTACGTTACAATAAAAAAACAACAACATTCTATGCTTACTCAAGCAACGATATAACACTTAATTCTGATCAATTTCAAAGAAATTATCACTTTTCATGAAGCGCGAATTTTTGCGTATTTTTTCACGAAAACTTTGTTATTTTAAACACAATGACAACACGAAAATAGACTTAAAACTTAAAAAGTTTCAGTCGTAACGAAGTGCGTAATCATTATATGCAAGCTAATTTAGAATTCTAATAGAATTTCATTCATAATAGGAGGCAGAAGCAACATAATCTTTTATTCATGAAATATGCAATAAATTATACTTAGACTGTTGGACCATTGTAATCGCGACAATTAAATGTTTAGAAAACTATAAAAAACTTGACATAATTGTGTTGTTAAGACTAGGACTTAGGTGTATATAGAAAATTATGTTTGTACTGAAGATTCTTTTTCCTGTAATAACTACTACCACAGATTATTCTAAAAAAAATATGATATATGGGTATGTTATGTCTTAAACTACTACACATATTTTGATAAACTTTGACACAAGTAGTTTGTTATCTGGAGAAATAAAAGTCACATTGGTGTGCTCTTTTTTGAACTGGAAATCATCAGGAAGGGTCTGGCAGATTTTTATTCACTAGAACCCATCCATGTTCTTTTTATATTTATATAGAATTTTATTTTCGAACATCATGGGTTAAAGTTAGTGTAAGCATAATATATTAAATAAATGTTATACTTGATGTCATGTGTTATAGATAAAAATACTAGTCACACAAAGGTTATAGTGTGTCTCAGTTGTCAAGGTCAGAGACCACCTATATAGTATTTCCATCTAAATTAATTAAATTCAGCTTCATAACTTTATTTAATTGGGTAAAGTTTGGGCAGGATTTTGTTCCTGCAGAAAATAAAATATATTATTTGAAGGTAGTACTGACTCTCTGTTAGACGGATCAATACTTTTTTATTTTAGGGATGATATAACTTCCTTTGCTCTGGGCGGAGCTGAGTGTCAGACTTTTACTGACTAAAACAATAATAAAATGTTCCTTCATCTGCCCTTTATGTTCCGAAGATGCAGTATCTCTTTCGAACAACCCGCAACTCCAGATCACCCCTGGTATATATGCGTACAGCGCTCAAAAAATATTTTACTAAATTGTTTTATTTATGTAAAAATATAAAAATGCTAAGAAAAAAAAATTTTTTTAATGTGTTTGTTTTTCGATGTTGAGTAAGTGGACGAAATTCTTGCAGTTAATTTTTTAACACCTTATATATACCAGAGGTGATCTGGAGTTGCGGGGTGTTCAGGAGACAGATATATGTATTTTTCTGTACATCATTCAAATAAGTTTCAAGTATCTTGCATGCATATATAAGTGTGTGGTGTCCTGCAATTAACATAATTGTAACATATTTATATTAACAACACACTATATTTTCCACAAATAAAGACATAACTATCTGACTTACCAGTGATTCATGGAAACGTACATTGTATATCATAAAACTTCAGTTATTTATTCTGTACACAATTTTATGTAAATGTTATTTGAGTCATTACCGACTCGTAATATTTTCTAACAAAAGAATATGTCAATTACACCATTATTTAGCTTATGATTTTGTTTGTAATCGTATATGACATTAACATGGTCATTTACCTTTAAAAAATGGTGACTTTTGTAAGTGTCATAGGCCATTAATTTTCTTTACATGGTGTAAAATTTTAATGAAGATTTCAGCAATTCAAGAGAAAGGTTTAATTAACTAAAAAAAGGATTGTGTGGTTTTAAGAAATCACGGTAAAAGTGAAACTTTTTCACATTATAGACGTCCTTACTCCGCGGCCGACCGTCACGCGACATGCAACACACAGACGATAAAGTTTGAGATGATGAAAAAGTTTCACTACTTATAAAAAAAAATTGCCAAAAAGAGACTTGTAGAATACCACTTACAAACTAACAATAAATAAATCAAATAAATATCTTAGGGCAACTCACACACGGCTATCTGATCCCAAGCTAAGCAGAGCTTGTGTTATGGTAACCACACAACTGATATACATACTTATATAATTTATAAATACATACATATTATAGATAAATCACACCCTGACACAGACCAAACAATCATGCCCATCACACAAAGTTTGTCCTGGGTGGGAATCGAACCCACGACCTCCGGCTCAGCAGTTAGGGCCACTAACCACTAGACCAACAGGCCCGTCATTATCTTTAAAATAACTCCATTTGGTAAGTAGTGAAATGAACTCTGGTAAATATTGAGCGCGAGTAACGAATCTTGCACCAATTTAGATAGAAGACGTGCCAGCATATTTATACAACACTAGCTTTCGCCCGCGGCTTCGCCCGCGTTAAATTTGGGGTAATACAGTTCCCCTTGCGCCTTATTTAAGTTTTCCCTTTTCTTCACTTTCGCAAAAAAATATTAGCCTATGTCCGTCTCCTGGTTCCCAACTATCTCTGTATCAAAATTCATCAAAACCCTTGCAATGACTTGGTTGACGTAGATTTTCATGGATTCTGAATACTAGTTATAACTATCAAAGACCTACAAATGACAATATGTACAGACGCCTGCACATCAAGCTACTACAATAATGTCAGATTTCTTTGATAGATTTTCGCCTTTATTTCTAAAGTACTAGGTTCAAGGTTCATTGGGAAAAATTTACAGTTTCGGGTAGCTTGACCTGCTGGCGTCTGTACATAATGGCTGACTATCCATTATGTACACACGACGGCAGGTCAACCTATTACAAACTATTATAACCTGATCTTTCTACTACGGATCGCATACCGTAGTAGAGAGATCAGGTTAAAATGGTTTTGTGTAGGTTGATGTACCGTCGTCTGTACATACGTTGTCATTTGTCATACATAGACTGACCTCGACAAGCGATCGATATTATTTAGTGTAAGTATGTTCATTGTAGGTACAGTCCCCAACAAAATAATATCCTTTTTTTAAGGCGCTGTACAAAGCAAACACTTCGTAAAACGTCTAGTTTTTCGTCGCCGAAGTTAGCCGTATCTGTACATGCCACTAGCCAAAAAAAAAATACCGTGTATAGTTTAATAAAGTAAAGAGTTAAACAAAATAAGTTTACAAAAGTGGTCTAGTACTACGAAAAAAAAAAGTTTAAAAAGACCAAGAAAAAAAAAATTTCGTCTCGAAATTCTCAATTTTTTCATCGACAACCATCATATTTTTTTATCTATAACAAAAAAAAGAAGACTAAAGAGATATCTAAATTTTTCAAACACGGAGCTGTATTTTTTTTATCTATACCAATATTATAAAGCTGAAGAGTTTGTTTGTTTGTTTGAACGCGCTAATCTCAGGGACTACTGGTTGGAAATGGAAAATTCTTTTAATGTTGGATAGTCCATTTCTTGAGGAAGGCTATAGGCTATATAACATCACGCTACGACCAACAGGTGCTGAGCAGCGTGGGTGAAACCGCGTGGAACAGCTAGTATTCAATAAAAACTGCAAAATGACCTACATTTTTGCGGACATGATATTCAAATAAAATCAAACTCCGAAATATTTTCGACCTTATTTCTATTCTTTCGATGCAATACTGTCGTGTATGCAGCTAGCGTCACTTCCGCTAATACCTAAAGATTAGCTTTTTGCCGCGCCTTAATGGCATCTCACAGTTCAACCTATGAGGTCGATAGCTGCTTAACGGGACTACTCTGTGGATGCCTTGCATTTAAGGCCTCCAGCCAGGGCCATAAGACTTATAAACTAAGCGATTGCACGCTAAGGGCACCACCTGTGGGGTACGGGCCTCGGCTTAGGGCGTCGCTGGGGGAGGCAGAGGAACAACTACCTGTAGGTCATAGATTTATCTGTTCCGTGCCTTTATTTTATGGACAGTTTTTATAGTTCCGTACCTCAAAAGGAAGATGGAACTTATAGAATCACTAGTTTCCATCCGTGACTTCGTCCGCGTGGCATAGTTACTTTGGGCTCGGCACCGAAAAAAATATATCTTTCTCTCCCCTTTTCTTCTTTCTTTTTTCACATTTTTTTGGTACCGCGAACTCACCTACCAGCTCGAGTGAGCTATGCCAATAAGCAAACGCTAAAAAGATAACAAAAACTAAAATAGACACTATCTTCTAAGAAATAAAACAGTAGCTGTAGGTATTCTAATAGATGTGGGTGGCAGGATGCGTCATGCACCCATTGGTAGTGCGCAAGTAAAAATAGCCCATTGCCAGTGTTTTAACGTTAATTGATTGGTACTCGTTGAATACGGTGGCGTATGAAACTAAGAATGTACAGACGACGAAACATCAACCTATACAAGGGAAAACTTAGCTTTGCTAATACAATAAATAAGGCGCAAGGGCAAAAACTACAGGTAGCAGGTACCTGTAAATCAGGAAAGGAGAACTGTGTTACCCTGAATTTCACGCGAGCGAAGCCGTGGGCAAAAGCTAATATAATATAAAATGCAGTAGATTAATTAACAATCGACTAATAATATTATAAATTAAATATGAAACATGTTATCATTATTTGCATTTAAAGCATTTAATTAACATAACATAATTAATAAAAAGTATTGCTCGCCATCATTATTCTTTTTTTTTAATCTTTATCGATTTGTGGTTTGTGGCCCATAGATAAAAATGATTGAACACAAAACTTATTAGCTAACAACAGGTGAATAATTCTATTCTATTCTATTTTTATTTAATGGCAATTAAAGAAGGTGAATATTTCATTCATTCTGACAGTTTCAGTGACGCATGACGGTGACTTATGAAACAAATACTTTCACAAAATGTTTTGGAAAAAACTAATTAGGTTTTTTCATAAAAAATATTTAGTGGTGATAAATAGCTTAACTACTAATGGAGGTATGTGCCAAGTTGTAATAATTTATTCATCACTAGCTTTAGACGCGGTTTCGCCCGCGTTACGGTCGAAATTGATCCAGAGGGAACATATTACTGGAATTAAAAATACCCTTTGTGTAAATCTAGGTTATCCTTACTATTTATAATAGTATAAAAGCGAAAGTGAGTTTGTTTGTTTGTTACGTCTTCACGCCTAAATGGCTAAAGTGATTTTGATGAATTTCGGTACAGAGATAGATAGGACCCTGGAGACAGACACAGGCTAAAAAAAGTGAGAAAAAGGGGAGAAAAAAGGAACTAAAGGGGAGAGAAAGATAATATTTTTCAATCATCACGCTAGTTAAAGTTAGCGTTAGCCCAAAGTAACTATTCCACGCGGACGAAGTCGGGGCGGAAGCAGGAAGAAATTTCATCAAAATACTTTCAGAAGATTTTTGTGTGAGAGAGAGAGGGAACATTTATACTATGAATACATCGTCAAAAACTTTCGTTTTTTTAATATTACGAGTTGCATTGAACCCCGCGGTTTCGCACACATATAAGTACTGGGTTATTAAACACATAAACCTTCCTCTTGAACCATTCAATTTTTAAAACAACAGCCTCTTAAAAAAACATGCTAAGTGTTTGTGAAAACCTACAGCAAAATACATATCATTTATGCAGTTTCTGCCAGCAATCGACATTTGTAGAGACATCGCAGATGCATAGTTAGGGATATGGGGTTTAGTCCGTCATGAATATCTTAGTTGCAGCCACGGCTTTTAACCCGGTTGATGGCAAAAGGGTCGCTCCCATTTACTCCAAGTAGCCCTCCGATGATTTTATCGTGTTATCCTTCCCCCCTCCCCCGCTCTGTATCCCGTTAGGTTTTTTTTTGCGAATGGGAAATCATCAAATAACTTCCCCTGTTCTGGGCAGAGCGGGGGTGAGTGTCAGAGTTGTACTGACTAAAACCTACCCAGGTTCCTTCTGCTGCCCTTTATGTTCCGGGGCGCAGTATCTCTTTCGCGCGTGTAACACTAAGGCGCGTCGCCCACACAATTAACAGTCGAGGTGCAATCGACGCGCGGGCGCATTAGGCGCGTCGCCCACACGACATTTGTAAAGAAAATCTCGTTGCGGCGTGCCTCTTATGTGCCTGCGCCTCAACTGCACCTTGACGGCTAATCGTGTATCTAACGCGCCGTCGACACGGCCTGTCGTCAATAGACGGACGGACGGTAAGCTACCCATTGCTCACCGGCGCACCACAGGCTACCTACGGTGGCCGGGAGTCGTCTCACAACGGCTAGGATTCCGTTAGGCTGATTACGCGTAATTAATATGTTGTTTTTGTCCACAGACAAATCTATGGATGGTGATAAACATTGGTATGACGAAGACCGACTGTATCCTACTGTGTCTAGCAGCGATGATAGTCCCATACTATCCCACAGGTGAGAACATTTACCAAGTAGCCACGCTCGAGTCTGTTCAGCGCATAGCCAGGAAACTCATTGGTGTCTATAAGCATTGAAGTCACCACAGAATAGGGTAGTTTTCTGTTTCAAAATAATTACATTCTATTTAGTCCGTCTTTTAGATTATTCAAAAACAAGGAACACGTATTTTTTTATTTGTTTATTGAACCTAAAATTACAAAGATATAGCTCATTAAAGTTACGTGTGACGTCACTTGTTGCGAAAAAGCGCAGCAACGCGTGACGTTACATGGGCTATATCTTTGTCATTTTTGGTCTAATTTACAAAAAATCCCAACTATGTATCTCTGTACCAAAATACATCTAAATCGGTTCAGCCATTAAGCGTGAAGAAATAAACAAACAAACTAAATCACTTTCGCTTTTATAATATTAGTAAGGATTATGTACAAAAAAACCTTTATACTCAACAAAAATAATCGTCGCGACACCACACTGTTCAATGCGAAATAGAAAGACGAAGCGAAAATAACTGGCTTGTTTTCCATGAAAGAGAGAGAGAGACAGAGAAACACGCGCACACCGCACGGCTTACAACTATAGCAAAAAGTGTCGTTACAACTTTTGGTCTTAATTTTTTCTGTCGAGCCCCCTCTAGCAATGCGCGATAAGGAACTTCGTTCCAAAAAAATACAGTTAAATAGAGAACATACTTCTTTTTTTGAAGTCGGTTATTAATGTATTAAAGGCGCGGTTGTATCTATTCCTGTAACGAGGTTGCCAGGTGTATATGTAAGGTAAACAAATACTGAAGGCCGGAGTTTCAATAAATATTGAGCGTCGTAGTCTAGGAACGAATTGTTGAACGCCTGACTCATGACGCTGCCTGTCTAGACATGTTAGGTGGTGTCTTTAAACATGTGTAGTTTAAATAGCGGGACGGGGATAAATATAAATTATGACTGACTAGCTTTTGCCAGCGGCTTTGCCCGCGTTAAATTTGAGGTAACACATTTCCCCTTGCGCCTTATTGATTTGTAATAGCAACGCTAAGTTTTCCCTTTTCTTCTCTCTTTCACCCTCACATCCCACTTTTTTAAAATAACAATTAAAAAGCCTATGTCCGTCTCCTGGTTCCCAACTATCTCTGTACCAAAATTCATCAAAATCGGTTTAGCCGTTAAAGCGTGAAGAGGTAACAAACAAACAAACAAACTCACTTTTGCTTTTATAATATTAGTAAGGATGACTGACTAGCTTTTGCCGGCGGCTTCGCTCTCGTTAAATTCGGGGTAACACAGTTCCTCTTTCCTGATTTGCAAGTACCTGTTACTTGTAGTTTTTGTCCTAGTGACTGATTTATTGTAATGGCAAAGCTAAATTTTCCCTTTTCTTCCCTCTTTCTTCCTCATTTTAGCCTACAGGGTCTTGACTATCTCTGTACCAAAATTCAAAAAAATCAGATTAGCCATTTAGGTGTGAAGACGTAACTGACAAACAAACAAACTCACTTTCGCTTTTGTACCTATAACACTATAACACTTTTCCTGCCCCGGGAATTGATCCCAAAATCCCTCATGCTTTGCAGTTATGTTTGTGATTATTCCAAAGGGTCAATCAACGGCTAATTAATTCCAATCAATTAGTAATTTTAACGCGTTACCCACTGATTAACAAATACGGGTTATGCCGGTACACTTTCTATTCTTGCAGAGCTGAAAAACAATGTATACTAGCGAAAGCCCCTGGCTTTGCCCGCGTGCAGTTAAGTTATTGTCCCACAGGATCGTTGTACGGGGATTAAATATGTGTTAATCCAAGTTATATATGTCGCAGGGGATATGATAAAATCAGGGATTTGGCCAAATCACGGAGGATGTTAAAATAACAACACAATTTTATCATTTCCCTAAGCAAATCTGGTGGTTTGACAAATACCACTAAAGAGATCTAGTGATTTGAAGAAGTCCCTAAATTAGTTCAGTGAAATGATTGCCTACCTACATCATTACAATAATCAGGTGTAGTACAATACAAAACTAACATTTCAGTACAAAATTAACATTTCCTGTCACATTGCACCTACTATGTCTTTGTCTCTGCATCACCCTAAGTTGACTGGTAGAAAATGCCCAAGGCATTAACTCCGCCTTTGTACAATGTTTTTGTTACTTGTGCATGAAGTTTAAATAAATAGAATACAATACAATGCAATATTGATATCAAAAATCACTACTAGAACATATTTATATACTGTTGCAACTGAAAACGGGTATTTTTATTCAACAGAGCCGATTGAACATAGTTTTTATGATTCCGTACCTCAAAGGGAAAATACTGAACCCTTATTAGATTGTTTTGTCCGTCTGTCAAGACTCTTTATCTCGGGAACGTATGGAGTTATTGAATTGAGATTTAAATTATGTACTCAAGTATGTGATCCCTCTGTGCTGTAATAAAACCAACCCTCTTAGTGTACGCAGTCAAAAGATATGGCTGTTTATGTAGCCAGTTTGTACGGAACCCTCGGTGCGCGAGTCCGACTGGCACTTCTTTATATTACTAGCTTTTGCCCGCGGCTTCGCTCGCGTTAATTTTAAGATCTTAGGGCCAATTTTTCAATCACTAGATAACTTTTATCTAAAGAGTAAACGTGACGTTTTGACAGAGGGTCCATACAAAACTTATTCGTCGATTAAAACATAACTGGCCGTTGAAAAATTGGCCTTTACACAACTAAAATTTACCAGTCAGAAAATTTGATACGGAGTAGTAGGGTAACATTTGGTTAATAGGAGTGCATTTTTTTTAAGGTTGTTACTGGTTGCTCTTTAATATTCATTGAAAGCAACCAGAACAACGGCTTCACGGTTGGCGCTACGTGTCGCGGGTTCGATCCCCACACGGAACAAATATTTGTATGGCCTACAGATAGTTGTACCGGGTCTGGCTGTTTGTGTATATGAGTTTAAATGTTTTTAAACGCAACCACGATACAGGAGAAATTCCTAGTGCGGGGCAAGGTTTTTTTTATTAAAAAAAATAATCATATTGATGGTTTAAAACAAAGCAAGCAATTTGTTAAATACAGATAGTGGCTCGATATCAGAAGGTTATAGGTTAGGTTACGTAAATTAGATAATTATCTTGTATTTAGATGATGTCCTTCAAAAGTTTACGTGTATCAATCAGCTACCGGTTCGCGTGTTCGCACTTATATGTTACTAGCTCTTGCCCGCGGCTTCGCTGGCGTTTAATTCGGGGTAACACAGTTAACCTTTCCTGGTACCTGCTACCTGTAGTTTTGCCCTTGAGCCTTATTTTTGTAATAGCAAAGTTAAGTTTTCCCTTTTTTTCCCTCTTTCTCCCAAATATCCCACAAAAAAATAAGTCCGTTTCATGGCTCCCATTTATCTCTGTACCAAAATTCATCAAAATTGGTTTAACCATTAAGGCGTGAAGAGGTAACAAACAAAAAACTCACTTTCGCTTTTATAAATATTAAGTAAGTACTAGCTTTCGCCCGCGACTTCGTCCACGTGTCATTGTTACTTTGGGCTAACAGTAACTTTAAGCCGCGTGATGATCGAAAAAAAAATATCTTTTTTCCCCTCTTTCTCCCCCTTTTCTCACCTTTTTTTAGCCTATGTCCGTCATTAGGGTCCAAACTATCTCTGTACCAAAATTCATCAAAATCGGTTTGGCCATTTAGGCGTTACAAAAAAACCAACATACTTTTATAATATTAGTAAGGATGTTCGATCTCTTACTATTTACGTAGAAGACTCGATAAGAATTTGTGTGAGAAACCTTCAGACTACAACTGAAAAGGTTTATTGGAACCGGGCGTAAACCGATTTTAATGAATTTTGGTACAGTGACAATTGAGGAAGAAAGAAGGAAGAAACGGGTAAACTTAGCTTTGTTATTACAATAAATAAGGTGAACGGGCAAAAACTACAGGTAGCAGGTACCTGCAAATCAGGAAAGGGGAAATGTGATACCCCGAATCTAACGCGAGCGAAGCCGCGGGAAAAGCTAGTCAGTTTCTGTCAGATATACATTCGTTTCATGTTAAACACTGCTACATCTACAAGCGGAAGCTAAGCTAAACGTGATTGTGCAGATGTTGATGTAGTTGGGCAGATGTTGGTGTAGTTGGGCAGATTTTGGTGTGATTGGGCAGATTTTGGTGTAGTTGGGCAGATGAATATAAAAGGTTATTTCTTCTTTTTACAGATATGACAAAACGCGTCGCCTCTCTCCGTACGCGACCCCCAAGTTTGAGGAGCGGGAGCGCCGGTCCACGCTCACCGTCCTAGCGAAGTTCTTCCTCTTCTGCACCGCCATGATCCTGTTCTGTGTGCTCCTGTATATACCTGTCTATAATAAGGCCAACGTCCAGCTATCCAGAGGTAGGTCCTTCGTATCCCCCCAAGAGATCCAGGGTTCGATTCCAGATTCAGGGAGTTTTATTGGTTTTATTTGGGTTTTCCCTGTAGCAGCCATGAAATCTGGATTTATGCCCAGTTTATGTATTGGTTTTACCAATTTTGAACTTTGTTTGGACCTTCCATTGGTTCTAGGTTCTGATGGCAACATCTATGTCACTTTTTTTTTGCCATATTTTTTCTATTTCTTGTATAGATTCTTTGTGAATGAGTGGATATTGTTGGTCTGGTACATTTTAAGACGCTTGTTAACTATTTTAACATATGTTTTGTAAAGTAAGCAATGACTTATTTTCGGTCCTACGCTGTTCTCTCATACTTAAGTATTAGGCCTATGTGAAATAAAAATATTTTGATTTTGTTTTCGCAAAAACAATTGGCTCACTAGAGATATGTGGATGTATTTTTAGGTACAACTAACCCATCGGGCTTTATTTTTTTTGGAGTGGGTAATCAACAAATAACTTCCGGGCGGAGCGGGGGGGAGTGTCAGTCTTTTACAGACTAAAACCCACCCATGTTCCTTCTATTGCCCTTTACGTTCCGGGGCCGCGGTATCTCTTTCGAACAACCCGCAACCCCGGCAGGAACCCATCGGGCTTACAAACCTTTTTTTCTTTGATGGGAAATCATCAAATAACTTATCCCACTCCAAGAGGGAGCGTCAGACTTTTGCTGACAAAAACTTACCCATGTTCTTTCTTTTTCCCTATATGTTCCGGTTTCCGACTTACTACCGGCAAACATAAGCAAAAATAAAATCTGTAGACTACACAGATTTCATTTATGGTCCAGGTTTTTTTATACAAGCTTCCGCCCGCGACTTCTTCCGCGTGGCATAGTTACTTTGGGCTAACGCTAACATTAACCCGCGTGATGATCGAAAAAAATATTTTTTCCTCCCCTTTTTTTCCATCCTTTTTTTTACTTTTTTAGCCCATATCGATCTCCAGTGTCTTAATTATCTCTGTACCAATATTCATCAAAATTTTACCTTTTACGCGGGAATATGTAACAAACAAACTAACTCACTTTCGCTTTTATAATATTATATTTACGGATATACATAACATGTTATCATAATTCAATTTAACCTTTTATTTCCAGGGATAGTAGCTGGCTGGTCGATTCACACAAATCGTGACACAAAAATATACATACAACCGAAAAACGTAACGACAGTACACGCACCCACGAATATATGCTCTAAAGACATTAAAAACAAGCATTTACTATTAATAGTCGTGTGCTCATCCACACAAAACTTTGAAAACAGAGTAGCTATAAGAGAGACTTGGGGAAACCAGAAAACGTATGCAGAAATATCGAAACTGTACCACGCGGTCAAACAAAAATATATAAATTACAATTACAAATATGATCTGTACTCAGAAATCAATGTTACCAACTTATCTACGGATAGGGTGAAACGAGACATATCCAGTTTTAGCAGGTTTTTGCCCGAATTGGCTAAAGCACTGCAGGACAATCTGGTTAATGAAAAGACTGATGAAAAAGTACCTGAAGTAAGATTTGAAGATGAAGCCATGTTGCCCGAATTCGATATGAATCAGGAGTTTGGAGACAATACTGAGCCAAATTATGATTATTATGACACGAATGTCATGAAAATACCTCCTAAGGGATATGAAGATACCCCAGATTTAGAAAAGGTACTCTCAATGTTGAAAGGCAACAAAAACTTTAAGAAAATTAAGGAGAAACTAGTTTTACCTACTGACAACACTGAAGATTTAAAAATTGAACCGGAGTATAAGGTCGTGTTCCTTCTGGGGTTGCCAATAAATGACAATGATTCTACCATTCAAAATAAAATTGAGGAAGAATCTGAAAAATATGGCGACGTCATACAAGAAGGTTTTATTGATTCATACAATAATTTGACGCTGAAAACTATTATGATGTTGAAATGGATCACTAATAATTGTAATAATAGTGGTAAGTTTACAATTTTTTTTTTGTTAAAAAATTGTTTTGTTCTGTATTTATTATTTACTAGTTTTAGCCCGCGGCTTCGCTCGCGTTAAATTCAGGGTAACACAGTTCCCTTTTCCTGATTTGTAGGTATCTGCTACCTGTATTTTTTGCCCTTGCGCCTTTTTGTAATAGCAATTCTAAGTTTTCCCTTTTCTTCCCTGTTTCTCCCTCATATCTCATTTTTTTTTTAAATAGCCTATATCCGTCTCCAGGGTCCCAACTATCTCTGTACCGTAAATTATCAAAATCGATTTAGCCATTAAGGCGTGAAAACGTAAGAAACAAACTAACTAACTTTCGCTTTAAAAATATCAGTAAGGATATATTAACGCACACATAAAATACTTGAAAAACCATTACATTAAGACAGAAAAACATAAAGGTACGGCTAATTTTTGGAGTTTACTCCTTAAGAATCGATTTTCATATATAAGGCGCCCGGTATGAGAAAAATCCGAGGGTGAAAACCTACTAAAGTAACGAAAATGTGTCACGTTTTTGGTGCGCACCTTTAGTGCGCAACTTTCTAATTTGGCTGTGAGTGTATTAAGACGTACATATGGTATGCTGTATAGGAGACTATACCTATATACTATATGTTATTGGACTTGTTTGTTTCTATCAGTGTCGATGTATTTATATTGCTATTTTTTTCATTAATTTGTGAATTTACCCTTTCATATGATATCAATCTTTTTTCAGTTGAATAAACTCTTTTTGCGTATGGTTAGATACTCGTACTTAAGGAGTAAACTCCAGTCGTGCGTCGGAGCTGACACACACACACATTTTTTTTATAATTTCTTCCAGCAGACCTGCTTTTTTTTGTGTTTTATTGTCCAAAAACCATTCTATAATCACACTGTATTTTTTTCCAGTACGCTACATCCTGAAAACAGATGATGACATGTACATTAACGTGCCAAACCTTATAGATAATTTGAAGAACAGATCGCGTGATTTCGACGCAAAGACCAAAGGACTTCACAAAAAGGAGTATCTGCTCATAGGTGACCTCATTTGTGGTGCACGACCTGTGCAGGATCCTAGTGATAAATGGTAAGATTCGTACCTTCTTCATTATCCAGCCCATTGGTGGACATAGTCCTTCGATCTCCGCACGGAACAAATATTTGTATGACGTACGGGTAGTTGTTTCGGGTCTGGCTGTTTGTGTATGTGAGTTTAAATGTTTTATGCACTCACGATACGGGAGGAATTCCTAGTGTGGGAAACGTTTGTGAACAACTTTCGTTTGCGAAAAATTCTTATAAAAATGTACTGCGCTATTGCGGGGAACCCTAATTATTTATTTAAAGTTACTCCTCATAACATTTGTTATCTACGTGTCTAAGTTTGGATAAAATCGGTCCAGCCGTTTCTAAAGTAAACCGTAACAAACAGAAAGACAATATAATTTAAAAAAAAATGTTTTTTTTTGTTCCGGCTGATTCAGTAAAATTATGTTATTTAGAAAATATGGACGTCACTGTCGTAGGACCCAAATTAAATGTTTAACTAAGTTTAATTAAAAGGTAAAATTAATTATTATAAAATAGAATTCCTATTCCTATCGAAATTAGATTCAGAATGAATGCAAAATCTTATTAATTACTAGCTTTTGCCCGCGGCTTCGCTCGCTTTAAGTTCGGGGTAACACCCCTTGCGCCTGATTTATTTGTAATAGCAACGCTAAGTTTTCCCTTTTCTTCCCTCTTTCTCCGTCACATCCCACTTTTTTCAAAAAAATACATATTAACCTATGTCCGTCTCCTGGTTCCCAATTATCTCTGTACCAAAATTCATCAAAATCGGTTTAGCCATTAAAGCGTGAAGAGGTAACAAACAAACAAACAAACTCACTTTCGCTATTATAATATTAGTAATTACTTATTGCTAAAAAAACACAAGCTCGGTAAACGCGGTCATCGTATGATGACGGACAGGCCTGTTGGTCTAGTGGTTAGTGACCCTGACTGCTAAGCGGGAGGTCGTGGGTTCGATTCCTACCCAGGACAAACTTTGAGTGATGAGCATGATTGTTTGTTCTGTATCTGGGTGTGATTTATCTATAATATGTATGTATTTATAAATGATATAAGTATGTATATCAGTTGTCTGGTTACCATAACACAAGCTCTGCTTAGCTTGGGATCAGATAGCCGTGTGTGAGTTGTCCCAAGATATTTTTTTTTTTTATTATGAACAAGCGGCGTCAGCGCTTTGGCAGTGTAGTGGGGCACGCAGCTGTTTCTAGGTGCGGTATCTAGGCCGATGCATTCTTGCAGTTTTTGGTGTTGGTACCTATAACAAACAGACACTACAATGTTATTATTTTGTGTAGATAATACATAAACTCACGCTATTTCCTTATGAGAGGGGTAGACAGAAACGGTATAACGTATGATTACTTAAAATCAGCTTCAATAAATCCTTTCTAATATTATAAAAGGGAAAGTGAGTTTGTTACATCTTCACGCCTAAATGACCAAACCGATTTTGATGAATTTTGGTACAGAGATAGTTGGCCCCTGGAGACGGACATAGGCTAAAAAGTGAGAAAAGGGGAAGAAAAAGAGAGAGAAAGATTTATTTTTTCGATCATCACTCGGGTTAAAGTTAGCGTTAGCCCAAAGTAACTATGCCACGTGGACGAAGTTGTGGCGCTAGTCTAATAATCGCGCTATAAGGTCAATGAATGTCCTTCGAGGACGTCTTTTAACGGTTGTTATTTAACTTAATCCTTTTTTTACAAAGTTCTATATATTTTTATCATAACAATCCCACTCTGCCACGCTGAAATGGAAGTTGCATGTACTATGCACTTTCCGTTCTTGATAAAACTTAATTTAAAAAAATAATGATGTATTTTTTACTATTTGCAGAGCAACAGTAAGTACCTACATAATAATGTATTAGTTTAATTAACAGTTGTTTATTTTATCGTTATCCTGTTATTTATGTAATACATGTAACATCACGCTCGTGGTGAACAAAGAGCTAGGCAGAGGGTTACTTAATACTAACATTTTGCCAGTTATGTTTTTCTGCGGGGATCGAACCCGCGACACGCAGCGCAGCAGTCGATCGCTCAACCACTGCGCCAACCGTGTCGTCAAGCATTTTTATTACTACAAGTCTTCTCCCATAGAAGTTATTTGATGATTTCCCATCCGTAAGAAAAATGTTTAATTAACACTTGAAACGGGATATTTACCATGAATATTTAAATTGAGTTTCCGATATTTAAAAACAACCAAGATGGGTTTAAATTATCAAGAGCCTGGAATCCAGTGGTTCAATTGTGTAAAAACTCAAAAAGTAGGGAAAAAGGATCGCAAATCGATACAGTGAGTTTTGTGTGTCAAGAGCAAAATCGAGTTGTGAGTGACGGTGGTGGTAACGAACGCAAACAACGAATAAGAAAGAGGGTAGATCGTTTTGTCTGCTCGTAAACATCTACCCGTAATAACTTCAGTTCATCCGTGATCACCGAAAAACGTTTGCAACATCACCGAAATATCGGAAACTCAATATAAATAATAAACATGGTAAATATCCCGTTTCAAGTGTTAATTATAATATTAGTAACCATGTCAGTTTAAAGACTTATAAAAATGTTTAAGCCGGGAGAAGAGTATGGTTTTATACGTGATATTTGTTTATGTTACAGGTACAGCCCGCGCTATATGTATGGCGCCCGGGTGTACCCGGAGTACCTGTCAGGAACGGGGTACGTGTTCTCCAGCGATACAGCCAGAGCCCTCTACACGACCGCGTTGAGAACTAACTTCTTTCATTTAGAAGATGTTTTTTTAACTGGTAAGGTTTTTGCACTACAAGTATTGTTAACTAGCTTTTGTTTGCGGTTTTACTCGAGTTGTAGGGAAATTTCTGAATTTGTTTTCGGATAAAAGACATAGCAGCTTCATCACATTACAAGAGACCAACAAAAACACGCTGCCCTTCGCCACTTCCTAGCGTTTTAGCTGTGAATAAGAAGTGGCCGAACAAACTCACCAGCAACACATCTGTCTGTCAGGTTAGAAGAACCAGATTCAAATTATTTTTCGGACAGCATAATAAGACTGTTTTTAGACTGGAGTTTGCTTCTCGAAAATGAAGTAAAAAACCTTTTCGAAAACCTTGAAGAAAACTCAGTCACAGAATGCAGCTATTAACATTCTCAATCTATCGTTCCAGGTATGGTCGCCGCTCGCGCCCACCCTCGCATTAAGCCCCGCGACGACCCCGCCTTCGCGTACCGCACGCCCTCCGCCGAGGGCATCAAGCGCGCGTGTGGGGCCCACACTAAGGCCACGACGCACAGAGTGGACCCAGACCTTATGAAGAGGCTTCATGCGATGATGAGGAACCCGGGCTTGTTGGATACGTATGTATTTTAGATATATTTAATAAATAAAAATAAAAACTGTTAAGGGTGTAGCGACTTAGTACAAAATGTAAAACAGCGCCATCTATGAGGCAAATGAGAACTAACATCGAAATCCTATATCGCCATTTTAAAGTTATCTGCTAGTAATATAGAAATGTCCGACATTGTCGTCGGGCAGTAGCCCACCAGAAAACACCCGTCTGATCAGCGCATCCTCCCTTTTCCATAGAATATTCAAATGAAATATTTTATTTCACATGAGCACTTATAAAACTGGTTCTTCTAGCTTGATAGACAGATGTTGCTGGGGAGTTTGTTCCGCCACTTCTTCTGCCCAGCTAAAACACTAGAAAGTTACGAAGGGCAGGGCGTTTTTGTGGGACTGTCTCTTGTAATGTGACGTTCTAAAAGTGCTGATTATCAGCCTAATTTGAATAAATGACTTTTGATTTGATTGGAACGTCGAGAAAAACTGCATGGTTCGGGTTGGTCGTTTCCTATGGAGAAGAACCAGCAAGAAACTCCATAGTTACGCTTTTAAAATCATTTGGTTTTACAATGTTGTTGTTACAGCATTAGTCCTTAAGTATGAGAGGACATCGTAGGCCTGACAATAAGTCATTGCTTACTTTACCAAACCTAAACTAAGAAAAATTACAAGCGTCTAGGAATCTACAAGGCATACAACGTCCACCAAGAGTTGTTCACCATTCAACAAGAATTGGTAACAAAAGAAAAAAATATAGCAGATTTTCAAACTCTTAAATTTGCCAGCAATCATTTTTGCGTAGTTTGATGTGCATAATGTTCGGCTGATGTTCTAGTAACAAACCTTTTAGCTTAAGATAGCAAAAAATAATGAATCCTAACACAGTTTTCTTTTTATCTCCACAGATGCGAAAGAATTCGTCTAACAAAGGTAAGAAGGGACCGACTAAAGCCCAAAGCGCCGCCTAAGCGTTTGTCTAAGCATTAGTTTAAGAAGTAAGAACATTTAGTCATGATAGTCGACTCGTCCATAGTAGTACATAAAGTATAGTCACCCCCGTCGATATACAGGGTCGTTTTTACCGATCTCAAATTTCAACATTAGGCGTCATCGAAATAAATGCTTGATCAAAATTTTAATTGCCAAAATCGAACAGTGCACTTTGATTTAGGGATTAGTTTAAGGAACGACTTATGTTAGTGCAAATATTCATACTGAAAATATGTTTTAGCATTGACTACGAACAAAAAGTTTTTTTTTAACTAGATATTTTCTCTCATTACCTTATTATTATACGATAAAAGAAAAAGACTACTTTACTTACGTAATTTATTTTCTTAGTTGTTTACTTATTTTTGAAAATATTTTAATCTCTATTGAATCTCATTCGTCGTTAGTTTAGTCGTCCGGAAATGGAAATACGTATTTTAACATTCCATTTTTGTTTTTACTTTTATTAAAACCCTATTTTTAATTTAGTACTTTACATTTAAATATTTATTTAAAAACTTTTTTTCAAGCTAGACTAGATGCAATAAATTACGATTTATTTGTTGTAAAATGTTAATAATCCCTCCGTCCTTACGTAAGTTTTCAAAAAAAAAATGGGCACTTTGTGAGATTACTATTGATACATCTGTGCCTCACCCCTCGGGGTTAACAGACGTGATATTATGTATTATTTACTCAATTTAATTTTCTCAATCGTAATTAGACATTTTTTGTCATACTATTCAAAATAAATTCAACAATAATTTTATGTAGTTAGAATATACTTACACCAAAATTTAAAAAGTTCTTAAGTACCAAAACACCCTGTATATCGACTCTAGGTACCTTAACACTAGTTTTTGAGTACAATATTAACTATAGTTTGGTCTCAAAGACACGCCATAGATTAATAGGAATCAATTGTCGCCATAATATTATTGTCCTGAATTTTAAAAAAAAACATATAGTACTACTACAAAAATAATTGCCTTTGATTATGGTAAAACATCGGCTAAATTAAACTAAATATAATGCCTACTCTTTCTGGCGTATATTATAAATAAATGGGAAACCATCTGTAGATTTTGAGGCTGTCAGAAATGTCATCAAAAATAAGCTTAAGTTCTACATGGAAATGAATCTCATAGTTGTCAACTGAAGAACTACTATGACATCTTATAGCAATTCTTATTCCACTGAGTGAAAGAGATGGTGCTAGACACCCTGTATAGCTCTGTCTCTTTCCCTCAGCGGAATAAGAATTGCTTTAAGAGGTCATAGTAGGGCTACCTGGTCTCTCTATAATAAACCTTATTCATATGTGTTAAAGCAAGATATTTGTTACGCGTCATACTGGCGAAACAGAACAGAAATTGCCATAGTTAATGTATAAAGTGACTTGTTGTCGTTATCGCACTTTAAAATGCCTTTTCTGGCATGCTCTTATTAAATCCAGCGATCTATGATTAAAACACACTAACAACACAAATCACAAAATACTATCATTAACATTAAACAAAGGGTATTTATTATGTTTACTAAGTTCACGATATTTCGGCACTGTTTTTCGTGACTGTTTATCCGCGATCATGTGCCGAAATATCGGGAACTCAGAAGAACAGTGAACTTGAAAAATATTCCGTTTTCATGAGAAAAAACTTAAACCAAAAAATACTTTTAAATGCTGTTTTTAATTATCATTGTTTAGATGATTTTTAATTACGTTTAGAACTAAAAATATTTCTTCATTTGTGGTGCAAGTGAGTTTTAAGTTTAGTTTAGTCGCTGCGTTACATAATCAATTTTTAAACTACATTATTAAATTTAACGGGCAGTAAATAGCTCTAAAAATTACCCCTGTTAGGAATCTAATGTAGGTTTAATAAACAATGTTGCTTTACTTCGCAGCCATCCTTAGCTTTTATGTTTACTAAAACTTTATGTAGCATTCCTATTTTATTGTTTATAATATTGTTAATAAGAGTACCTATAGTAATGCACTAATATTTTTGCATGTGTATAGAAGCAAAGTCCAAGTGGACGGATAGAATATAAATGTATCCAAAACAAAGTGGCATTCTTCGCCGATTCTTTTTCTATGTTGGGGCCAGCTTCCAGTCTAGCCGGATGCAGCTGAATAACAGTATGATACTAGGAGTGCGTGACGGTCGGCAGTGCCGGATTAAGCAAACTTGATTTGTCAGACAGGTTACATGCCGATAAATATTTTTGCTAACTTTCTTCATAAATAATTGATTTGTGCCTGGAGCTAACTTTAACTGCACGCGACAGGTGGTAGGGTATAAGGTTCCCTCAAAAAATTACGTTCCAATGTAGGTGGGCTGTTTTCGACTGCGAGGCCCTCTTTTGCGCGGGGTTCTGTACTACTTTTTCTACGTCGTTTATCCGGCACTGACTGTGTGACCTCTAGACAGGAAGCTGGCCTTTACATATTTGGAAAGAGCATCCGACACTGGCCTGCAAATTACAAACAACGTAAGTAAATTTGAATTTCTTGGACTACCCTGCTAGGTCAAAGGTCAAATATATTACTATCAGTTCACTTTATAATCAGCATATAATGTCCTCACTGCCAGGATTCAAGCCTCTATGACATTGAGTAGGTAATCTTCCTAGCAGGCCCAGTGTGTTTGGTAAATATTCACTAACTTAGATAGAAAAGGATAGCAAAGCTTTTACCCTTAAATTCCCGACAGATAGTATTTCACCCCCTTTTACTCTTTGAGTCAAACTCATAGGAAAGGGTGGTTCAAACTTAGTGAGAGTAGTTAAACCCCTTGGGGTGAAACTCGGGGAAATTGGTTGCCTTTAATGTTAGAACAGAAACTTGGTTAGGGGTAGTTTAGGTAGTAGGTGGGGAAAAACGTAGGTATAAGTACAATCTTGTTGATACTTTCTCGTGATATCTAGTATTAGTATTAATATAGGGGCTGTTTTCTTGTTTCCCTAATGTGGCAACTTTTTAATAGTACAACTGCTTTTAAGTGCAGTACTTTTTTCCGTAACAAAATAGTTGGCAACTCTAAGCAGCTTGTTAGAAGAATTGGAAACTTTCAATTAGGTTTTAGTGCTTTTAAAAAGAATAACTTTTATTTATGAGAACATGCTAAGCTTTTTTTTTGGGTTAGTCAAATTAAAAAAATTACTCAACTAGTATTTCGAAATTATTGTTACAGTTGGCAACATTTTTTACATTTGTACAATTTATCGAAGGAATAATATGTTTTGCTTTTATTACTTTTATATATTAACGCTTTTTCTCTCTGTATTTATAACAACTAACTGTGGTTGCTTAATATCCTTATAATACAACACGTCTCTCTATTCGCTTTAGTAATATAGATATACAATAGCATTGTCTTCTTACTGGTTACTGACTAATGTATATTTTGGTTTGCTTGGTGAACAAGAATGGCATAAAGACATTTAGTTTTGGGCGTATGATAGAGCTTACTGTACAACTAATAACGCAGTGCAATTTTGTCTGATTGCTTGGTTAACGACTGCAAAAAAGGGACTTAATCCCTTTTTTGAGCGGGGTGAGAGAGTCAGACTTGTACTGACCAAAACCCACCCATGTTCCTTCTTTTCCTCTTTATGTTCCGGGGACACGGTATCTCTTTCGAACAACCCACAACCCCGGCTTAATAAGTCCCTTACATCCGGATGTCAAAATAGCTTTGACCACATAGGGGTCACATTTGGACTTGCTTATGGTCGCACAATCGACAATAGACTGACAAGCCGGCCCCATTAATGCGAAAACGTATAATTTTCATTCCATACTTGTTTATCAAGTAAGCCACAGCTTTCTTAATTTGTATTTTTTTTATATTTTGCACATTCAACGGCATTTTTTTTACTTTTTTTTTATTTGTTGATTTATTTTCTTTAATCCTTTTCAGATAAAAGAACAACAGCATATAGTTAATGTATTTTATAAGTTCTTAAAATTGCTTGTTACTAACGAATGCTAGCGATAGTAGGGCCCTAAAATATTGAGGATAATACAGTCCTGTTTTGAGACAAGTAGGGCAAAAAATGTGCGGGAAATATCTGATTATACTTAAACCTTATGACAGTTGAGAAAACAGATTATATTATTATACGATTTTATTCTGCTGTAATATTTAGCAGCTTTCTATTGCTCAATTGAAATGTGACGATTTTAGTCTATTATTTATTTTTATTAAATAGTTCATAGTAAATTGGAGCTCCACTAAAACATATTTTTTTGTATATAGTGACGATCAAATTGTTAATTCGAAGTCCGATGATACAAATGCTTTATCTTTACTCTTTTTTTATCTTCTAATCATTTTTTTTTTTCTTTTGACTTTGGAATTGTTTTTTTTTGTTACAAACTAATACCAGTATTAAGAACTGTCTCTTCTAAAAACTCACGATAAATTTATCTGAAAACGAATGGCAAAGTTATATCTATTTCTAAAAATATACATATTTTAACCAATTACCAGAAAATACCAGCAGCGTTTACATCAAACGCGGTGTTATTTCGAGCAATGCTTCTATCTTTCGGCTTTTCTTAATCGCAGTCTTAATACGTGTGAGTTGGAATCGTGTTATCTCACTCACACTTTTTGTGACCGCCAAAATTGACGAATTTGCTTCGTGAGTTTTTAGTGGCAGCTCGATGCAATATTATAATAAATATATATATTTTTATTATTATAACTTTTATAAAACTTTGATGTTTAGTCCAAGCAAGAAACATAATATGTAAACAATATGAAATACTTGTACTGGTTTGCCCAAAAAACAGCACTGCTAAATAGACGATAAAAATAGAAGTATTTCAAGCGACATTAATCGTGTTGCTGAATTTTCAACTTAAGCACCAAGCAGAAGGTTGCAAATTCCCTAAATGTCGCTCACGATATTTCAGAACTTACCTGTTGGATTTTTTGTGTTGTATTGTTTATGTGGTTTGAAAATTATGAAAGGTGAAACTGTATCTTGACACTGGTTATAGTTCTTGTTTCAGGCTAATAGTAGTATTTTAACTGCATGTATCTTATTTTTTACGATTTTTTTCGGCTTCATTTGAAAGGTCTATTGTAGAGTTGTTTAGGTATAGCATTGGTTAAATGTTAAAACAGGTGCAAATTAAATTCTCTAGCAAAACTCCTGAATAACGTGATCGTTATCAATGTCAAAAGTGGTAAAAATAATTTTTATATAATGTTTTCGAAGTTAGTTTTTGTATTTTGTTGAATTACAGATTTTTTTTAACTTATTTTAGTTACTTAAACACCAATTAAATACAGTGTTTTCATCGTCATAACGTATCAAATTAGTTCACGGTTTTGGAGTTTTGCTAGCTTATTAAATATGACCTTGTATAAATAATATAAATAGATTCAATGGTGATGGCTATTTGGTGAGCATGGTTCAAAAATATTTTACTAAGTTTTTTTTATTTATTAAAAGTGCTTCTCTGCCTTTCCCTTTTTTGTTAGAAATGTATTTATTTTAGTTGTAAACTTCTTTTATATTTTGCAACAAAGCTTAGTGCCTTCAAATTGTTAATATATTATCTTCAAATTATACTAAAAGTCTTACTTATGAATCTCATAGAGAAAATTGTTTTTTTAATCGAACAATATTTACATTTATTTATACGTACGCATTCTAGGTATATTTTTTAAATATTTTGTTTTAAATGTTTTATATTTTAAAGATTTTGGAAGTTTTATTTTACACGTTTAAATTGTATGTGTATATGTTTTAATTGTTTTAATTTTTTTTTTAAATTATACAAATTTATTTTCTTTATTTTAATTGATGTAAAATTAGGGGTAACTAGCAATCTCGAAATTATTTCTGTCACAATGCGTATGTGCCATATACGTACATAATATAATATAATAACGTAAAAAAGCTCTTTTAAAAAAAATATTATTTACATTAGAAAACTGTTTTTTTTTTGTGTAAAAATGTTTTATAAACACCAGTAATGAATAAATAAAACACCAGTTAGGTTAGTAATTGAAAACCGTTATATTTAAGAAGAAATACATAATTACAGTAAGTTTTACATCGTTATCAATAAATCTCTTAATTCAACATGTATCAGAAAGATTTGGTTTTGAGGATGTGATGTCGTTAAAGTGAACAACTTTCTCTTTGACCACCATTAATTGTAATACAAATATCTCCCGGCCAAGTGCGAGTAGGTGTTGCGCACAAAGAGTTCCGTACCATCACTACATAGTATAGAAAAACTTCTCGCTGTCTGTCTGTCTCTATGAATGCTTTGATCTTTAAAACTACGGATTTTGTTCCGTTTTTTTAATAGATAGTGTGATTCAAGAGGAAGATTAACATTTGTAATATAATGAGTATCTACTTTGCATCTGTGGAGCTGGGGAGAGTCGCTATCTATAAAAATGGCAAATAAATTATGTTTGATGTTTGGGGGTTAAATATTTATTTCCTTGATACAGGTTCTTTACCTATTTTGGAAGTGTAACGGAACGTTACATAAATAATTACGTTACATATATAATCACCACGGGTGGAGGCTACAGAAGTCAGACGCTCATTTAGTTTTTAGCTGCCTTTTATATTGTATCCTTGTGTATAGTACGGCCAACGTGAAGCGATACCAAATGTAAACAAAACCCATGCTAAAACCCCATCTAATATGGCCGCCCGAAAGTTGGCGAACCTGTCTTAACGTTGTCAGGTTTTTGCCGGGAGAACGAGACATTACGACAAAGGCACAAGATGGAAAGAGAACAACTGTGGCGTTGACAATCTAATATTTAGATTAGATTGTCAACGCCACAGTTGTTCTTTAGGTTAATGACCTTTCGTATCGCTTCTCGTTGGCCGTACTGTAGTCATATTTTGTACAAGGCTATATTCTACTGAGACCAATAAACTTTTTTTTAGTATGTGTTGTTAAAGCGGCGACAGAAATATATCATCTGTAAATCTCAACCGTCTAACTATCACGGTTTAAGAGATACAGCTTGGTGACAGACGGACACCGTTTTGGCCTTTAGGTATGGAACTCTAGAAACAGCACCTATTGAACTAAATGTAAGGTCTTTTTTACAATAAGTTGTTCAGTTTGATGACCCTCATCCTTAAAAATAACCCTGCTTTCTGACAACCGCTGTATTAGAAATCTAAGGAAACAACAAATACCAGTTAACAATAAAATACCTAGTTCCAATATATAACCGGTCCAGTTTTCAAGTTAAATCGCATAAAATATATAACTTTTGTACCAATCGTCCTGTAAATAAATATATACGAAAATGTACATAGCATGTTACATAGATTAGTTAGTATATAAGTAACTAAAGTGGTTTTTTATGTGCCTATACCCGATTCGGAAACGGCGCCATGTTAAAATGTACCGCCAAAATATGTTAGCCAGTATTAGAAATTTGCTAAAGTTTGATAAAGCTAATGAATTGGTAAGGAATAGTTTAAGTGTTAAGGTAATTAATTGTTTAGCAAGTTGACTGTTGGCTCTTAAAGGACATTGTTATTGATAGACGTTGGTGACGATTCTGACGAATCTCCGGATTAAACTAGAGGAATATTAAAATGACATAACTAATCACATTTAATTTTAATCCACACTATTTTAGTCGCGAATAAAGATCGTCCGATTTAGCTTGACAAACACTATTTTTGGTGAAGAACATAATTTTCAAAATAGCAGCAACATAACTTTAATCAATTTCAAAAGAAGATACGTCGTTTGACAGAAATATAAAAAAAAATGTGATTTTTAGAGCAGTTTTCAGTTTAGTTTGTGATATCAGAATCGACACCATGGTCTATAGAAAATTGTATTAAATAAGTAAACAGAATTAAGGTGTGTTTTCGGACTACAGTCTTAAGTCCTCCACAGATATTTTACTTCTGATCTTATATGGTTGCTAAAAACACAGTGATCTTTATTGTCAATGTAAAAAGGTTACTATTTGTTTGCTGTTCTCAGATGTAAAATACTGAAAAGACTTTATGGCCAAGTGAGTTTATAGTCAATTTGCTACAATTAATGTCCCTGACATTGCCCATAGAGTAAGATTCATATCAACTTATTTTCATATCAATTGTAAATATTTTATTTCAAATTTCTATTATAATTTGGCCATATTTTTATTTATAATGTTTGTTGTTTACTTGATAAAAGACTGTTTCTAAAGGAACTTTCATTCAATGTGGAAAGATAACTGTAAAATTAGTTTTGTGTAGATGGCGCTAAGTGTTTGTTAATTTTGGTCAGCTGCATTAGAGTTCCTTGTCAAAAGCCTTGGTCCCAAGATGGCGCTTAGTGCTTTTTTGTGGTCGCATTGCCCATTGGCCACTCCCCAATCAAGATGACTTTGACAATTGACATTTACTCAGCGCCCTCTCGTTGCGAAACTAATCAATTGAACAGGTATAAAAACTATAATGATTGGCCACAAAATGTGTAATATCAGAATTATTTGGCCCTGGCAATTATATAACAGTGAAATGACAGACTTTAATTATTAATCAAGTATATATATACTAACGCAAGGGATAAGTCTGTATTGTTGATTTTCAACTCTTTGCTTTGAGCTGAGCGTTGCTAATCCAACAATACACTCATTTCGCATGAGACTTTTTAAAAATATTTATTGCTTTTTTGTGGGTTCCGTAGCTATTTGGCTAAAACTGAACCCTTATAGATTCGCCCTGACTGTCTGTCCGTATGTCTCTACTCCGAGCTTTACGGGAACTACTACAAAAAAGTTGCAAAATAAAAATAGCTTTGGCTATAGATGCAAGTGAGGGTTTAAAAATAAATCGTATGTTGTCGAGGTTTTTATATTTCTTTTTCTTAAGTAGCTTCGTAAAAATTTAGTCCCGCCTCCCCCTTGTATTGCTAGAGTAAGAGTTGGGATATTCTGTAAAAATATAGGTTTGTAGTATCTTTGAACAAACTTATATTTATTTGATTTTTAATTTTCGAAATAAGGGACTTTGTCATCAAACTGCAAATTTTCATTAAGGTGTCAAGAATAAATTTAGTTTTGTGGTTCAGTGTAACTTTCTATATAAATTAAATAATCATTAAACTTATTGTTTCTGTATTGTTTGGTGCTACGGAACCCTGTGTGCGAGTCCGACTCGCACTTGGCTGGTGTTTTGTAACAAGGTCGGGTATTTAAAATGACAACGAAAGGAAAATGCTTCTTTGGTTTTATTTATGTTTTAACTCTTTGATGTGATATTCGAAATTGGCTACATTCCATAAAATAGCTACCTAGTAGCTTTGTCCAAATTTTTTGCTCAGTGTTGATTATATTTTTAAATTAACTATTTATCAAAATTCTATTTTTTTTTTTCGAATTGTTTGTAGCTTTAAGAATATCATTCCCTTTTTTTTTTCAAAATTTTTATATTTTTTAAGAATGTTCAAAAATATGTTCTCCAAATTATTAATCGTTTTACGATTTATTTTGTTTACTATTGTATACATGTATAAAATGAGTTTTGTTTTTTAGCTGTAGACAACATTTCTGCCTTCACAGTTAAAGGATTTGTCAAAAATATAATGTTATTAATTGGTGATAGATATATTTGGGTTATGTTAACATAAGAATTAAACAGTGTTATCAAATTTCAATTTTATTTTATTTTAATATTACAGTTTTCATGAAAGGTTGTTAAAGTTTTAAAGTTACATGGTCACACTACCATTAACACTAAATATCGGGAACTCAAACCAGATCGTTAGAGTTCCCGATATTTCGGCACTGACAAGCGCCGTGATCACGGGTAAACTGAAGTCAGCAGGTTTACCATGACATCTTATAGCAGTTCTTATTCCTGTGTGAGAAAGAGATGGTGCTAGACACCCTGTATAGCTCGTGTCTTTTTTCCTCAGTTGAATAAGTTCTGCTTTAAGACGTCATGGTAGAGTAGCTGTTTTAGTGTTAATCATAGTGGTTGTTAAAAAGTTTGAAAAGCTAAGGAGTGAACAATTTAAATGCTTTTCTTGTTAAATAAAAACCTAGTTTAGATGTTATGTAAATAAAAAAGTAGTCTGTATTAGAAATAATCAGCAGTCTATTAAAGGTTTTAACGTTATAAATAATTACATTTCCTAGAATATTCCCTGCAACTTAAAGTAAATTTAAAAGATGATTGTTGCCTTTAACATAATTCAATGTAGACTTAAGGGACGAACGAAGGTGTTCAGAAAGCTGGGTACGGCGCAGGAAACATTCAAATATTTCTCAGTATATATATTATTATATTAAAGCTAGCCCATATTGTCCCTCTGGGTATAAACTTAGAAGGTCTTTTCCCAAGACATTCCAAAAGTCACCATTCTGTGCTATTTCTTTTCCGCCATCTAATTCGTGTTGTCCACCACCGTCACTGTTTCAGGGCACCAATCCTGAGCTCGGCGGCTGAGTTTGATAAATCCTTACTAATATTATAAAAGCGAAAGTGAGTTTGTTTGTTACCTCTTCACGCTTTAATATGGCTAAACCGATTTTGATAAATTTTGGTACAGATATAGTCGGGAACCAGGAGACAGACATAGGCTAATAGATAGAATTTTTTGAGAAAAGTAGGATGTGAGGGAGAAAGAGGGAAGAAAAGGGAAAACTTAGCGTTGTTATTACAAATCAATAAGGCGCAAGGGGAACTGTGTTACCTCGAATTTAACGCGAGCAAAGCCGCGGGCAAAAGCTAGTAAATCAATATAACTTAGCTGAAGTGTGATGTTGTTATGTTAAAAGACGCACTCTAGGAATTTCTACTGTATCATACATTCGAGTAATCAAACATAATGCGTAGAAGGGCAATTACAAGTTTCCACTTATATAAACATACGTGAATTTAAATGCTTGTAAACGCACCCACGCTACAGAAGATATTCCTAGTGTAGGGTAACGTTTTTTTTTTCTGAAACATCTGGATAATGGCTCGCACAGAACCAGGAAGTGTGACAGAAGAAAGGGGAGGTCTTTATCTAGCGGTGGATAAGTTCGGGATAATATGATGATGAGGTATTTAAAACTAGCGTAGAATAGCTTCTTAAAGGTATCAAATGCTTATAGTAATTCAACAACTATTTGAAAGCAACACAGACGCTTCACAATTTTATTTAGTGTATTTATTTTGTCAAAACAGTGAAATATTTGTAAGCTATCTGCTACTTTACAACTTACTGAATACACCCTATTAATAAGGACAATTCCCAATAAAGCTACGGGTTTAATAACCCGGAACGAGCTTGATCAATGGCCTTGCACAATTTTATTGTTTCAGCATTCATTGTGTGGATGCATAAAGCTCTGTGGACGCTCCAAAAAATTCCAAAATTCTTATCAAATAAATCAATTTCAAAACCATCGAGTCCATTGTTTAAATAAGATTTAAAAATTCACATCAATCATCAAAATAGTTCTATAAAAATGAGACATGGTGCCATATTGTTTTGATATGTTTTTAATGATTCTGTATTAGTCCAAATAATAAATAATTTGAAAACATTTTCAATAAGGTAAGTTATTTTACGAAATATGTCTCCACTTTAATTATAGTTCTACAAAAAACTCAATTAACTTTTTCAAGTCTTCATACTTAACCAAGTTAATGACAGGCTTCAAATTGAGAAATAAAAAACTTTAATAAGTTACCGATAGTACCTACCCCAAATCACGATATATAGACACGATATATAACTTTGGCGCTTAGCATGTTAAATTATTATTCCGTTTTTGTGTCTCAGCCAATCGTCTGAATATCCCAGACACAACAGCACTTTAAATGTGTTAAACTCATAAAGTGATCAACTAAATTTAAGTTTATTTAGCGCTAGTAGTTATTTAAAACGTCCAGTTTCAATATAAGTGCAATTTAAAAAAAACGCCATCTATGACACAAATTACGAAGTTGGCTTTTTTTATTCGAAGTTTTTGATGCTATAACTTAAAGTTAAATATTTCCATGACCCTGTACTGTTCAATGCATCCATCAGAAAAAAATGTTTTGAGTGCGTTTAATTGAGTCCTGTCGTAAAACATAATTTTACACCCCAAAAAAGGGTAGGTACCTAACAAAAAAAATTGCGTAGTTATTTGTATGATGTGCAGAATGCTTATGGCTCTGTGAAGGGACCGACAATATCGCACTCCTAGATCTAAACGATGCTCGGTGATCATGCATAGCTATTAAAGGAAGCACAATTAACACAAAGTGATATTTAACAACCTAACGCACAAAATAAATTAAATGTAACTTTTCATACTAATGGTAATACGTTTTTGTTCGTCTCCTAAAGCCCTTTTTTGAAATGTCCAGTGCGATATGTCGGGTAGTATCGCACTAGACACAACCTCCGTCCGTCTGGTCGGAGAAACCTTTCTTTTCTCTCATTCCTCTCTTTTCTATGGACGACACCTACCTCCGACGCTGTCAGGGACAAAACATGTTGTCGTAATTTGCGGTACGACGGCGATGGTCTCCTACTGAAATGATTTTATCTATGGCTGATTTTGATACACGTATGTACATCACTTTGTCTTAAAACTTTGCTCATTCTTTTGATTTCTAAACGGTAGTTATAACCTTTAAATAGATCCATATTTGTAACATTGTAGTTAAATTATTTTTTATGATTCTGTATTTAGTTATTTTTTTGTTCCATTGATACTAATGAAAAAGATGATACCTTGTTGGCTAAAGGTCACAATTGCGACAGCTTAGCATGTCGTCCTGTGTTCGATTCCATGGTTGGACAAATTGGTTTTGAGATTATTCCATCAGGAATTGCTCAGTAGCAGCCACGGATACAGGATTTGTACCTCTTTAATGGCAATAGGGTTGCCCCCTATTACTTTGGACTTACACATCACTGGTGAAATGTTGGTGTACCCAAACGCACAATAAGGCCAATAAAGGCAAAACTTAAAGATTTTTTCTATGAAAACCTTCAAATAAATTGACTCCTCGTGGGTTCAATTCAACGCGCGAGAGATTTATATTAATTGTGATTTCTGTGCTAGGTAACTGGGCTTGGCTGTAAAAGTCCCTTTGTGTCTATCAGTCTTGCTCTGTTCTGTCTCCTATTGATATGGAAGTAGAAATCATCTTCTTCCTACTCCTCCACTATTCTTTTCTAATTAATTTCAGTTGCAGTTTGAACTTGAAAGTTTGAAGAATACGTCAAGGTTCAATATCTTAACACTTTTCTGGTTGTCGCCATTACTGGTTGTTGCTTTTAGGGCTTCTTTTTTATTTACAAAAAAACCTTGTCCTACTTTTGGGAGTCGTCTGTAGCTCACTGCGCCAACCATATTTATATTTTGAAAACAAATATACAGGGTAGGAAGTACACCGAATCTAAAATAGTTACCTACCACGTATTCCATAAAATTGTATGGGGAGGAGTCCCTCATACAAATTAGTAGTAAATGATAAAAAAACATGACCGTGTAAGTATTGCTGATGATGATGATGATGATGATGTGTTGATTTCGCTTCTGTGTCTCATTCACCCTGTATATTTACGTTCAAGTTTAATGCTGTAATAAACATTTGCATGCAATCAAAATGGCTACAGAACAATCAGTAACATTTAACACGTTCCATCAATAATAATTTGTTGTTAAGGGTCTGTGATAATGCCTATTTTAAAACACGTAATTAATATAGAAATGTTATAGATAGTAAAGTGTTGTGGCCTATTTTTGTTTGATTATAATAAATATAAGTAAATGTCGACAAGGCCTACTGTATCATGGGACTTTAACATAAGTACACAAAATGTGCATGCCATATAAGATATAGGTTCTCTGCTTACCCCCTAGAGGGTTACATGCGTGATATGTATAAAAATTGTTAACAAGAACCAATGAGATATGTTTTTTTTTTTAATACTAAGTATAAATATTGTTAATAAAAATTCTTTTGAGATTTTAATTGTGTGCCCCTGATCAAATAATTTATAAAAATCTGAAGAACTATTCTTTGTACATTTTTTTTCTTTTTTAAAAAACGTTGCTCCACACTAGAACTTCTCCTGAATCGTGGGTGCGTTTACAAATATTTATACTCACGAACACTTACAGCCAGACCCGAAACAACTATCTGCAGGTCATACAAATATTTTTTCCGTGCGGGAATCGAACCCGCGACACGCAGCGCAGCGGTCGATCGCTCAGCCACTCCGCCAACCGCGTCGCCAAACGTGTCGTGTGTGTTAGTTGTTCGTAAGTTTCATTATTTATTTTACTTTCTAAACAGTAATGCCATACAGGCGTTTTAACATAAAAACACTGAAGGCGGAATTCCCTTTAGAAAAACATTATCTATTTAGTAGTGACTTTTAAAACCTAAGGACGCCACTGGTTTGAAAAGGCGAGAAAGTTAATGTCGATAGCATTTATAAAAGTCAAATAAGCTATTAACTAAATTTTTTATAAATGTGTTTACTGTAAAAGGTGAAATAAAATGAACTAGCATAATTACAAATCCGTCAAACCAAACATGTCAAAAAAATCTTGCCTGAACAATGTGATCTTTCGCTGATTAATTTTATTTTACCTTGGAAATCGCAAAACAATGAGCAAAAATGCATGGTTGATTCGATATAAAACTTTGATAGGTATTTTAACGTTGATTTTGTATATCATGCTGCTTGATTGTGAATTGGGGACCCTCTCAATGTTTTTGTGTCCGTTTACCCCAGCATCTCTAATCACACCTTTTGCCGAGAGTGTGTTGGTATAAGTGAAAAGCTTAAGCTGTATCCAGTTATACTGCTGAACCCAATATTGTTGCGAAAAGGTTAAGCAGATGATTTACAACGTCACTTACGGAATATATTCCGTGCGCCATGATCGCGGGCGCCATGGCAGAGGTTTGTATTCCCGTGATCATGGCGCTAGCACTAGCGTCGAAATATTGGGAGCTCAAAATAATGGAAGATATCCCGTAAGTATAGTTGTAATTTTTGTTTAGAAACTAAAAGTGTTTAAGGAGATGATGATGTTAAAAAAAACCTAAACACAATATATATTTTAAACTGGCATAAGTCACTAACATTAATAATAACATTTGAAACGGGATATTTAACATGTTTGTTACCTATTCAAATACAGTTCCCGATATTTCGGCGCTGCTGTTTATCCGTGATCATAACGTTTGCAACTGTGCGGAAATATTGGAAGCTCTATAAAATAATAAACATGGTAAATATCCCGTTTTCACAAATATTATAGTTATCAATAAGTTAAACATAAATAGGCCACCTTTCTATAAGTAGTGAAATATGAAGATGTGATGCGATGTTACTAATATTGAAGCGAGTCTCAAGTGAATGATATTATTAATATTAAATATGTAAATGAATAGTTTTTCACAAATAATTGTTAGATAAGAGATGTTTAAGTTATTGTTACAAGCTTCGCCTGTCCTTATGTGTAGTTCTATGACAACTTTTTTTATAAATAAAAGTTTATGAAACTGTAACTTTTGTTTTTTTAAACCTTTCCTTCAAGAACTACCTCTTGACCTCGTTGGTCGAGTGGTCGAACATAAGCTCCTGCTCGGAAGTAGTACATTTTAATTAAAATGACTAAACTTTTTAATTGCGGCCGAAGCGGATTTACCGCCCGAGCCGCCAGGCGAGAGTGTTATAGAGCCGAGAATTTCAATATACTTTGGATAGGTACCATAGATAACAGAACAAAAAGTACTTTTGTCATTAATCAATACGAAACTTTGATGTACCTAATTAGTTTTTTCCCGCGCTTTGACTTCTCATACTGTTAATTACGCCTCGTCCCTAATGACAAAGTTTCCTCACTTAACACAAAATGTACTAATTCAGTTTTTTTCCACCAGTGGTTTCCGAGTATATGCTGAAATACATCTCTGGTACAGGTTACAACAAATACTAAAAAAGTATTAAAAGGCGCCTATACAACAAACATGATTTTTTTGCCACTTTTACACTTAGATAACTAGCTTTTGCCCGCGGCTTCACTTGCGTTTAATTCGGGGTGACACAGTTCCTTATTCCTGATTTACAGGTACCTTACCTATAGTTCTTTACCTGTAGTTTTTGCACTAGCGCCTTATTTATTGTAATAGCAATGCTAAGTTTTCCCTTTTCTTCCCTCTTTCTCTCTCATATTTCATTCTTTTTAAAAAAAACTGCTATGTCTCCAGGGCCCCAACATTATCTATGTATCAGAATTCATCAAAATCAGCAAACTGACTTTCGGTTTTATAGTATTAGTAGGTAGTAGTATGGTACGGAAATCTTAGTGCTAAAATTTATAAGCGAGTGCGACCAATTCCAACTGGTTTATTTCAATGAGAATATACTTTTAGTAATCCTCTTAATAACAAGCAGATAAGGTTTGGTTTCCGATATAATTATGTCATGTTAATTCAGATAAAATGATAATCGTCGCGACACCACACTGATGATTTCAAATGATGGATGTTTGGGGTATGGGTCGTATCTTGAGACCCACTATCTTGATTGAAAGTCAAAGACACCACAGGACTAAATGTATATTCATAATTATAAGTTTACAATCTTTTTGCATAGTTCGACAGTGTCGACACGTCAGGTCGGAACCGTGTGCGTTGAGCGAGAGGGTTGGCGCTAATTCCGCTGCACAGATAATCTAATCTAAAACTAGTGTTGTGACACAATCCGCCACAAATATAAAACTAGGGTTGTGACACAATCCGCCACAACCACCCCCCTACGGAGAAAATAACATGTTATTTATAAACACGAAATAGAATTATTTATAAACACGAAATAGAATTATTTATAAACACGAAATAGAAAAAAAAAAAGAGACGTACATATACATAATTATGGTAGACAACACAATCGGTAAAAACAAACACTTAAGCTAAAGATCTAATCTATTCTTAAATCTAACAGTGCGACCTGACCGAGTGGTAACTGGCTGTTCTGTAACAGAAGGCACAGGCGACTGTGCGGCCTCGGAAGGCGCGGGCGCGGCAGGCTGTTGCGGGGCGATTGCCCGGGAAAGGTCGCTCTCTGGGTCAGGTGCAATATATGCAGGCTTCACGCGGTCAATTGTGACCGTCACACGTTTACCTGCAATGTCAATATCGATTAATTTGTCGGTCCGTGACATTACCTTGTAAGGACCCGTATAGGGCGGCTGCAACGACCGGCGAACGGTGTCGTCCCGGAGGAGGACATGGGAGGCATCCTGGAGGTCCTTAAAAATAAAGGACGCCGGCCGCGTGTGTCGCGACGCCGGTATCGGACGGAGGTTCGCCATCTTCGCTCGCAAGACCGTTACGAAGTCGTTGATGTTGTCGCTGGTATAGGAGGTGCTGGGTACCAGGAACTCTCCCGGTAGGCGCAGCGGCTCCCCGTAAACGAGCTCGGCCGGCGAGCACTTAAGATCCTCCTTTAAGGCAGATCGAATGCCCAGAAGCACGACCGGTAGGGCTCGGTGCCAGGTGTCGCTGTGGCACATGAGAGCGGCTTTCAATTGTCTGTGAAAGCGTTCTATCATGCCATTGGCTTGAGGATGGTAGCCGGTGGTTCGCCTACGCTCGGTCGCGCCAACGTTCATGAGCCGTTTGAAGAGATCAGACTCGAACTGGCGGCCTTGGTCAGTAGTGACCGTGGTAGGAACGCCGAAGCGTGCAATCCAACCGTCTACGAATCGATCGGCCACCTCCTCGGCGGTTATCGAAACCATTGGCCAGGCCTCTGGCCATCGAGAGAAACGGTCGATCGCCGTTAGGCAATACGAGTAACCCCTCGATGTTGGCATAGGGCCGATTATATCTAAATGGACATGACGGAACCTAGATGATGGTGAGGCGAAGCTTCCAAGCGGCGCGGACACGTGGCGTGTCACTTTGGCGCGCTGGCAGTGGAGACATTCCTTTGCCCATGCGCGGCAGTCACGCGTCACGCCTGGCCACACGTAGCGCTGTGCCACGAGGCGTGCGCTGGCGCGGCCGCCGGGATGACTGAGCGCATGCAGACCGTCGAACACGGCGCGGCGCAGCGGTGATGGCAGGTAGGGCCGCGGTTTGCCTGTTGAGACGTCACACTGGATGGTGATGTCCGTGCCTGGAATTAATGTACGCTGTATATTGAGAGACGAGTCGGATAAAGTTTTAAGCTCGTCGTCGGCTTCTTGTTCTCGAGCCAACGCGGAATAGTCGTTAACGAGTGAGACGGCCTCAATGCGAGACATCGTATCAGCAACGACGTTGTCATCTCCCTTGACGTGCCGTATGTCGGTAGTGAATTGGGAGATAAAGGTGAGCTGGTTAAGTTGGCTGGGTGGCAGTTTTTCTCTACGTTGCTTGAACGCATATAATAAAGGTTTGTGATCCGTATATATTGTGGCGTGTTGCGCCTCTAATATATGTCGGAAATGCTGCACCGCCGAATATACTGCCAGTAGTTCCCTGTAATAAGCTGGCCACACTGACTGACTCGCCGTAAGTTTCTTGCTGAAGAAATCAAGTGGTTGATCGCCCTGGTCAGTTTGTTGCTGTAAGCACGCACCCACCTGAGTGGCGGACGCATCTGTGTACAACGCCAACTGGGCGTTAGGTACAGGATGTGCTAATCTGGTGACATGTGAGAGGCTGTCCTTGCATGCCTGGAAGGCGTGCTCCAATTCAGGATTCCAGGGCATGGGCTTGGCTCCCTTGAGCTTCGTCGCCGTAAGGAAGTCAATGAGCGGGGCTTGAGTCTCGGCAGCATTGGGCAGGAACTGTCGGTAGTAATTTATCATACCTAAGAACTTGCGGAGACCTTGAGCTGTTTTAGGCAGAGGGAAATCTTTTAAGGCTTGGACTTTTTCTTCCGGGGGGCTTATGCCTTCCTTGGAGACCTTATAACCGAGGAAAATAACCTCAGGTGCACCTAGCACACACTTTGTAGGATTGACCACTACCCCATAGTTAGCCAAACGTTCAAAGAGAGTGCGTAGGTGGTTACAATGCTCTGTAGCATCCCTGGAAAATATAAGGATATCGTCCACATATGGAAAACAAAAATCCAAGCCCCAGACAATTTCATCCATGAAACGCTGGAAGGTTTGTCCAGCATTTCTGAGACCGAACGTCATATAAGGGAATTCAAACAAACCAAATGGTGTTGTAATGGCAGTTTTGCACACATCAGCTGGCTCCACTGGTATCTGTTGATAAGCCTTGACTAAATCAATAGTACTAAAAATGGTGGAACCAGCGAGAGCATGGCCAAAATCTCCTATATGGCGCACGGGATATCTGTCTGGTACAGTACGGGCATTCAGCGTTCTATAGTCGCCGCAGGGGCGCCATGAAGAGTCTTTCTTCTGCGCTAGATGCAGTGGCGAGGACCACGGACTCTTAGAGGGGCGCGCGGTACCGGCTTGCACCATTTCCGCGAACTCCTTCTGCGCGGCGCGCAGTTTGTCCGGCGCGAGGCGGCGCGGCCGTGACACCACTGTTAGACCGTCGGTCGTCTTGATGAAATGCACTGTGTTGTGCTTCACCTCGCGATGGATACCGGGGGGTCTCGTGATTACTGGAAATTGAGACAAGATTTTATGAAATTCTGAATTTTCAATTTCAACAGTTTTTACACTAAGCTGATAAGATTTCGCTATGGAGGCGGGAGCAGTGAGACCAGTTACTCCACAGCGTAATATTTTGTTTTTGCAGTCCGGAAGTAGGTTGTAGAAAGCCATGAAATCTGCACCAATTATGGCAGTATCAACATCAGCTATGATGAAGTTCCATTTAAATGCACGGCGGAGACCAAGATTTAGTGTTAATGTGTGACAGCCATAAGTTTTAATGGAACTGCCATTTGCAGCACACAAGTTGTAGTTAGCATCTGCTACTTTGTTACCTAACAGTTTTTTAGGAAAACAGCAAATGTCAGATCCTGTCTCTAACAAAAATCGGAATTTAGTCTCTTTGTCTACTACAAATAAGCGGCTACTAGCAAAACAATCAGTCGCCGCTGCTACGGATTGCTCTGTTGGTTTTCCGACCAAGAACATGGTTTATTACATTTTCCTGGTCTTGCCTTAGCACCGAATTTTTGGTGATACCAACAAATAGGCTGTCGGGCCACCTGGGATGCAGATCTGGACCTAGGTTTTGATTGAGACCTGGAACTAGAACGATATCTAGAATTGGAGTGCCCTGCAGTTAAAGTGGCCACCTGACGTGTAAGCTCTTGAATCTGCACTGTTATGGCAGCAAGGTCAGGGGCACTAGATGGTACCTGAGATATGGCATGCACAGAGATGGGGTTGACTTCTAAAATTTTATCAGCCAATTCAGCAACTTTGTCTAAGGTGAGATCCCCTTGCGCAGTCAAAATGGCTTGCACATTTTTGGGCAAGCGCTGGAGCCACAGTTCTCTGATAATTTTATCATCTGTGAAGGTTTTCCCAGCCAGGGACTTAAGGTGACGAAGAAACTGGGTTGGCTTTCGGTCACCAAGTTCCTCACCTGATAACAGTTGTCTGACCTTTTGAGACTCGGAGGTGGAAAATCGTTTGATGACCTCCGTTTTGATCCACTCGTACCGGCCACCTTTAGCAGGTGGGTTGGTCACAAGGTCCTCAACTTCGTGTGAGATCCTAGAGTCGAACTGTGAAACAACATAGTTATACTTAGTTTCATCAACAGTAATCTGACATAGTACAAATTGTGATTCAAGGTGAGCAAACCACCCAGCGGGATGCTCCTGCCAAAAGGGTGGCAGTTTAGGACGGACTGCATATGCTGCAGGGTTTTGAACACTATGGGTGTTTAGTTGCGCCTGCAAGTCCGCATTCTGTTGAATCAGTTTTTCATTGTTAGCCAAAATTTGATTGAGTCTCTCCTCAATTTGTTGATTCTCCATCTTGTAAACTGACTGAATTGATAATGATTAATTATGAGATATGCTCAATTAATAGTAGCAGTTGCCAATCAGTCAGGTCACTTAAAAATAGTACAGGCAACTTAAAACTAACAGGTGTTTACCACATAAATATGTAAACCAATAATAATTATAACACTTAAACGTTACCAAACTTATTGCAATAGAGTGCAATGCCTTGTGAGTTAATGACTGAATAAACAAGTCATAGCTAGTAGCCAAACACATGCAGAAAAAGATTACCGAAAATATGTAAACAAAATATGAATAAATAGATAGAAAACATACCTACACCTGGTTATGACTTAGCCTTAAACGTAAAGTTACTTATTTACAGCAGTATTTGTAGCAACATGCATGCACTGGTTACTTCAGAAGCTTTTCCGTGAATCCGCGATGCAATGCCAGCCAGTGACGTTTCAGCAACTTCGCTACTCCCCGATAGGTGGCGCATATGCGCAACTCACGCACGATGGGATGCAGGGTCGTTGACCTCGAAGCGAAGCATTTTAGTTAAAACATTCACGAAATCCTACAGCGATTCGTATGATGGTAAAAACTGTTCATCACTGATGCACTAGGAACCCAAAAAACACGCTGCAATCTGCTGATGCACTTTCCAATTTCCAACTCACGAAGAGGAGCACGTGGCGTGCCTGGGTGAGCCGGTAGGTATCTCTCGACGATTTTCCCGGCGGTTAGAGGTAAAACCAGCCTGGGAACGTAGCGGCGTCGTTCGATGGAGTAGGCTGAAGATCATAGCGTGGCTCAATGCAGAAATCCGGTTCCACGTGGTGTACTGCTGCTGACTGGTTTCGTGTTTGCATCACGTCGGGGTCACCAATTTGGGGTACGGGTCGTATCTTGAGACCCACTATCTTGATTGAAAGTCAAAGACACCACAGGACTAAATGTATATTCATAATTATAAGTTTACAATCTTTTTGCATAGTTCGACAGTGTCGACACGTCAGGTCGGAACCGTGTGCGTTGAGCGAGAGGGTTGGCGCTAATTCCGCTGCACAGATAATCTAATCTAAAACTAGTGTTGTGACACAATCCGCCACAAATATAAAACTAGGGTTGTGACACAATCCGCCACAGATGTATGAAAGTTTATCAAAAACTAGCTGTTCCACGCGGTTTCACCCACGCTGCTCAGCACCTGTTGGTCGTAGCGTGATGTTATATAGCCTATAGCCTTCCTCAAGAAATGGACTATCCAACACTAAAAGAATTTTCCAATTCCAACCAGTAGTCCCTGAGATTAGCGCGTTCAAACAAACAAACTCTTCAGCTTTATAATATTAGTATAGATTAGTATAGATATCTAATAATAATAGATCGTTTGTCAATGCAGTAAGATTACAAGTTCTCGGAGGACTATATTGTATCTTAATCGTTTTTATTTGCACCCTGAAAAGGGTAGGTAGATTGTGAAGTGCGGATGATATAAAAACACAATTTTATTCAAATATTTCATTTTATTTGAAAACTTATACAAAACTTTATTTTTTGAGAATACGCCAAAATTTCTAACTTAATTTAAAAAAAAAATTGCTTGATATAGAAGAACCATATAGCTTTATCCAGTGTATTTAAATAGTCGAAGTTGGTTTAATAATATACCAGTATTTTGTTCAAAAGATATGTGGGCGACAACCAAAGTTGCATAGCATCTGATCAATAAAGATTCTCATAAGGGGAAAACCTCTGAAATAGAAATTCTCTCTTTCAAATACGTGCAACAGAGTTAAATCTTTTGTCAGGAAATTCGCTGCTTTTTGATCTGTAAATAGAAACAAGGTCAATATATAAGAATAAAAATAACAACTTATAGTGAAAAAAAGTTATTAACTTTAATTTCACAAGTCGGTGACTTTTCTTTGATTAATTCAGTTTTATTGCAAAAAGTTATAGTTGCAATTTTATATACAAATGCTCGAGTTCCTGTACAATTCAAATAGAACTTTGCATAGTCAACAGTTTGCTTTCACGAAGGTTAGGTCGACAACAGACGCGGGGGTTAAATTCATCAAACACATTTTGGCATTCCGGAAAAACTTCCATGACTTTTTCACTGATCTCTCAAAAGCGTTTGACTGTGTCGACCACAATACGCTTATCTGTAAAAAAGGTACACCACAGAATAATTCGAGGAGAAACTGCTGATCTTTTTCTTTCCTATTTATCAAACATGCAGCAAAAAGTTAATGTAAAAAGAGTGACGTCATTTGGATGTCCTGTCAAGATAGGCGTGCCCCAAGGTTCATTTCTTGGTCCATTCCTGTTTCTACATAATGATACGGAGGTCTTTCATGCATGTCTACAAAAATCTTACTGATCCTACTAAATAGTTCGCAGCTAACAATCTTAATATTATAGCGGAAACTATATTTTAGGGATTACAATCAAATCAAAACTGCAAGGGGCGCGCAAATAAGCACCTATTGCCATGTTTTATTGCATTCTGTTGTGGGGATTCGCAGCAGACGTTGATTCAGTTTACATATTACAAAAGAGGGCACTCAGCGCGAATTACGGAAGTCGCTTCTAATTTCGCTCTCGGTTTTTGCGGACATATGACATACGTTTTTAGATATAAGTGAAGGCAGAGTCAGTTTATCGATCTCTTTAAATTTTTCCCAGAGGGACTCGCGGGGATTCTATAAAATGGGTATTTTATAGACTCCTCGCGAGTCCGTCTCGCCCTAGGCTTGGGGCCTTGTTCTCTAAATAACTTCTATATATTTGAATACAAGGACTAAAGACAAAATTGCCTAGACTGGTAAAATTAGTTTTTTCCAGTTCAATCACTCGACTAAATTAGTTATTTTGCACACAGCTGTTTCCGTAAATACATTTCTACTGGTTTCTGGCGACGCCCGTGAAGATTCTGCTTTAGTCGATTGCGCGTCACCGCATTGGCCTTGCCATCCAAGATTGTTTGAACCGTAGGAGCTAGGCAGAGGTGTACTTAATCTCAATCAATCTACTAGGACTGGATGTCTATCTACTAGATGGTGTACTTAATAGTACCTACAC
This sequence comes from Ochropleura leucogaster, assembly GCA_958449745.1. NCBI lineage: Eukaryota > Metazoa > Arthropoda > Insecta > Lepidoptera > Noctuidae > Ochropleura > Ochropleura leucogaster. The sequence continues at coordinate 10,522,253 of OY288227.1, forward strand.
CAAAATTTCGCCAGATGTGTTATTAGTACCCCCCCTGGTACTAATAACACATCCTTTGAGCTTCGAGCCTTTTGCCATCAACGTGCAGCGGGAGGTAAATTCGGACTCTATAGCTGATTCGGGCTCTATACTGAGAAACTCCTGTGGAAAAACACAATAACTCACCGACCCGGGAATCGAACCCGTGGAACCTCATGCTGCGACCACTTAACCAATGAAGCAGTTATTAATGGTAATGATCTAATTTTAATAAATGCTTTGATATTGATAACAATAACGGAAGGAATAAACGACAACCAGAGGGCACGCTCCGCGGGGTACGAAGCTCTGTAGGCCTACTATGACATCTTAAAGCAGAACTTATTCCACTGAGTGAAAGAGATGGTGCTAGACACCCTGTATAGCTCTGTCCCTTTCCCTCAGCGGAATAAGTTCTGCTTTAACACGTCATGGTAGGGTAGCTGGTCTGGAGACCGCTTGAGATCCGTCTGTGCCACTACTACAACATAGTTGTTTAGAAAAGTAGGTATTTAAGGACACGGTATCTATATAGGAAGGTATTCATTGTGGAGTAAATAAAAAACGTTTTAATTGTATTACTGTAAAAATGTTTTGAGTCAGTGAATGTAAAATATATAATTTTATACTAAATGTGTTTGCGGTAGTTATTATAGGAAAAGTAATAGATATTGTTCGACAACCTTCATTTTTGTTGACCCTATTAATAAGGGGTAATTGTGTTCCTGAATAAAAACAACTTTTACTAGGTGATTACTCCTAAAATCGAGAAAAATCAATCCCATTCATGTTCAATGTTCACCGTCTGCCTGTCTTTCCCAACTAAGTTGGGGTCGGCTTCCAGTTTAAACAAATGCAGAAGCTGAATACCAGCATGTTACGTGGAGCGACTGAATATCTGACCTCCACAACCCAGTTAGTACTGGGTAATACGGTTTGTAAGACTGGTTGTCAGACTTTTGGGCCACTGACTACTAGTAGCGACTGTCAAAGATCTGCAAATGACAGACTGGGACCAACAGCTTAACGTGCTTTCCGAGGCACGGAGGAAACTCGTTATGTAATCAACTTAAGCAAGCAAAGTGTAACCCAAAGATTGAAACAAGCGACTTATTATATGGCCACGAGCTTTTCATATTTTTTACATTATATGATCAATGTTCAGATACAAATTGCAAGTCGTAATCAAAATGTAAGAAACTGATGATTTCTTTTCACTGTTTCAGGATTTGTTATTCATAAAATCAGTATTTACTTATTAACGATTCGATCCCGGTTAAGATTTAACAAAAAGTAAGGTTGTACATACATAATGTTTTAATAATTAGTTGACTGTGAGTCAAAGAAACCAACTAAACAGTTAAATCCACGGTGTTATGGGACACCGATAAGTGGACGCACAAACGCTTATCACGTATTCAATAGCTACATCAGTCGAAGAAAAGAAAAGATAGATGGATTGTGTAAGGAATGATATGAAGGAGAAAGGAGTAAATGATGCCGTGACATTTGATAGGGGAAAATGGAAGAAGAAAACGTGTTGCGCCGACCCCAAATAGAATGGGACAAGGGCAGGAAAATGATGAGTAGCTACATCAGTCGAAAGTTATACATCAGAAATTAAAAGAAAAAGTCTTCTGTTTCCCACTATTAAGTAAGTATAGTTTAAGAGTTTTCGAATACAAGTAGTTATTTGCTTAAATGTTGTCATATTTAACTCAAAGGTTGACTGGTAGACCCTTGTGGCATTAAGAACATATGCTACAAGGCATACTCTATCAACCCATGTATTACTATTTTACAGAAAGTTAAAAAAATGCATTCTTTTTTAGATTACCGTTGAAAAATATATATTTAGGGGGGGGGGGCTTCAGAATAGGGTAGTTGACACCACCAATTAATTGATATCCTTTTTATGAGCTGTCAAAACGCGCTTCCCCCATAGATTTTGTATGAGACTCGCAACGATGACGTCACTAAGTTGTCAAGTCAATGATGCAACTATTTATTGATTTAAAAGCAAATAAAAATAAAATTTTAAAGTAATTTTCAAATTAATGGAGTTCTCAAGTCTAGAATAAGGTGTTTTTTCAGAAAAATTGTGTTTTTAAATTATTGGTTAATAGTGTCAACTACCCAATTATGTAAGTAATACGTGATAATTGCTTTTGCGTCAGTGTCCCTTGTAAAGTAGATATAGTTTTTAATGTTCAAAAGCGTTCCACTTCATTATCCTCCAGTGTTTCGCTGTAGTGTGGAAGTATTAATCTGTTACATCCGTAGTCGCATATCAAGGAATCTATGAATGTTTTCGCCAGCCGGTCTCCGCCGTAGAAGAAAGCCTCTCGTTCAAATATGTTCAGTTCTGTTAAGTCTCTTGTTAGGAAATTCGCTGTAGGTTTGTCTGTTTGAAAAGAAATGTGTTGTTTAGTGAATTAGTGCTAATAAAGTAAGTATGAATGATGTTGTTTTTTTTTTAATATAGTGAAAATGTTCATAATGTCTTTATTTGCATTGCATGATGTGTAGAGTAGGTAGCGTGCTTTTTTTTTCGGGTGGGACATCATCCAATGACTTTCCCCGCTCTGGGCGGATCGGGGGGGTGGCATATCAGACTTGTACTGACTAAAACCCACACATGTTCCTTCTATTGCCCTTTACATTCCGGGGCCGCGGTATCTTTTCGAACAACCCGCAACCCCGGCAGGAGAGTAGCGTGCTTAAAAAGTCTAATATAGTTTTAATAGTGTTGTTTACCGCAAGCTTCCCAGCAAGCAGCACCGAGTCTTTTTATCTTTTCGAACTCATATTGGTAAAGCCACTCAAGACAAAATACTAAGCGCCATCTACGGCCCCCGATGTATTTATTAATCCAGTTGCTAACTGACTCAGCTGTTTCTTCTCCTGTGTTTGTACTACTGTTACAGCTTTACTGTCCCACTGCTGGGTAAAGGCTACTCCTCACACAGAGGTGGAACGGGCATTGATCAATCACCACTCATGCTTTGCAACTGCTTCAGATAATAGTGATTTTAGACTGTCCAGTTTAAATTCGTCATAATTTCTTATACTTACACAGTTGAGACTTGTGTGTTCATTGAACTCAACTTCGAAGTCACAGCTTTGGTCTGCACCTAGTAGAGCTAGTTATAGTTAATAGTATGAACCTTTAGGATTGATGTGGAAGTGAGGAAGCTCAACGACTTCTGTAAAAATGTGCGCCTTGCACAGATCCATGTTGTCCGCGCTGCCCAGGTTCAAGTTGAGGCGGATCAATGCTGGAACATGAATCAAATCAAATCAAATCAAATCAAATCATTTATTTGCATAACACAGGTTTGAGAGATGTTACATAGTTTTTTTTTATTCTTTTTAGTTACACTGTATTACAACCTTATACGAGGTGTGCAAATATATTCACATTGTGCTAATCTCTTATTATATTCATTAAAATAACATTAGTAGTCAATTTCATTCCAAATTAATTAAGATAAAAAATAATAATAATGTCATGCAGATTAATAATGTCAGATTGTTATATAGTCATATTTAATTGAAATAGATATTTGGCATTAATTATAATACAACATTTACATCTTTGTCTTCAAAATAGTCTTTAACATTATAATAACATTTTTTGATTAGGAATGAGTATAATTTCTTTTTAAATAGATGAATAGGTAACTTCTTAATGTCGTCTGGTAGTTTATTATAAATCAGTGATGCCATACAAATAACACTTTTATTAAATAATTTCTCCATACATTATTTCGACGTCTAACCTTTTTTTGTCTCGTAATTGTCTATAATAGCTTTTAAAAGCAGTCTTATAATAGTTGGGATTCGATTTTACAAAGACATTTAATTCATATATATATAGGGAAGGCAATGTAAGAATATTTAATTTTTTAAAGTACGGTTGACAGCTTGTAGTACTATCTATATGACACATTGCTCTGATGCACTTCTTTTGGGCTTTGAATACAAATTCCTTGTCTACAGAGTTACCCCAGAATATAATACCATATCTTAATAAAGGTGAAGCAAGTCCATGGTATGCCGTTAAGACGGCTTCTTTGTTGATAAGTTTTGAGAGTTTGTAGAGAGCGAATGAGGATTTATTATTTTTTTTACAGAGATTATCTAGGTGTGTTTTCCACGATAAATTATAATCTATGTCAATACCTAAAAATTTGGTATTTGTCACAGGATGTACGGTCTGTCCGTCGTAATTAACATTGATATTATCGGGTTGAGTTCTTTGATAAAAGTGCATTATTTTTGTTTTGTCCATATTTATTTTAAGATTATTGTTAACTAACCATAGAATAATTGTACTTAATGTTTGATTTATTTTATCTTCATAATCATTTGTTTTGTCGCCTTTAATGATTACTGTACTATCGTCTGCAAATAGTACCATTGGTTGCTCGACGTGTCTCGGAAGATCATTAATGTACACTAGGAAGAATAAGGGACCCAAAACAGTACCTTGTGGGACTCCAACTTCTATGGTTCTAGTATGGGAACTATATTTAATTTCAGATCGTGTTCTCTGGCATATTCGTGTTATTTCTGTTATTTGTTTTCTGCCAGAAATATATGACGAAATTAGGTCGAGCGTTTTGCCTCTTATGCCATACATGTTTAATTTTTGGAGCAATATTTTGAAAGAGTGAATGAAAGTGAATGAAGTGAATGAAACATTTGGTTTGGTTAAGTGATATCTTTTCAGGTGCACGTTTTTAACAACGATGATCATCATCTGCCTAGCCTTTTCCCAACTATGTTGGGGTCGGCTTCCAGTCTAACCGGATGCAGCTGAATATCAGTATTTTACATGGAGCGACTGCCTATCTGACCTCCACAACCCAGCTAATACTGGGTAATACTATACCCCTTGGTAAGACTGGTTGTCAGACTTTCGGGACACTGACTATCTGTAACGACTGTCAAAGATCTACAAATGACAGCCGGGACCAACGGCTTAACGTGCTTTCCGAGGCACGGAGGAAACTCGGTATGTAACGGGTGGTCACCCATCCACAGACCAACCTAGGCAAGCGCGGCTTAACCTAAAGATCGACCCGAGCGGCTGCTATTATTTAGCCACGAGCTCCTACAACGATGATATGAGTATAATAATTGAATAGGATGATCCGATACGTCTGAAAGGGTAGAAGGGGAGATGAAAACGTGTTGCGATGACCCCAAATAGAATGGGACAAGGGCAGGAAAATGATGACGGTGAAGTGAAGAGTAAGATCAAACGGTGGTTGGACTCTGAAGGATAATATGACAAGAATAGAGGTGTCTGATGAAATGACGAGTAGGTAATAAAGGCCTCTCGTTATCATTACTCGTCGTGAAAGTACCATGTTTGTTTTTATGTTCATTTTATGCCCTTTGGTTTGAACGATTGTCTATTATTTGGTTTTGTCCCTCCTCTCGTTAAGCTCTTTGGGTTCTGAGTCAATCTCAACGATAACTGTTTTATATTTATAGTATTTTATAGAATGAATTAATAATTATTTTTTCTTTTCAGTTTGCACCTACCACTGTGTTTCTCTGCATCACCCAAAGGTTGGCTGGTAGAAAATGCCTATGGCATTAAGTCCGTCTGTACATTGTGCTTGAAGTGTTAAATAAATAAATAACTGGCATTATTTCTCAAAAAAACTATCTCAGACACTAATCTGCATTGACATCACGTAAATTGACCAAAATGTTTGTGTGGGCCTCAAAAGAGACTATCCTCGTCTAGTCTTAAGCAAAACGACTTGTTAAAGTGTCTATAAAAAAATATTTGCAAATCTTTTATGAGGAGAACTCATGCTACACCGATCGCAAATAAACTGGGAAGCTGGAATGATTAGACAGCTGTGATTTACTTACGATATGTGGCGTGAATATGGTAGTGATATAGCTGGTCTTCACTTTTGCTCCTGTGTTGGATGAGTACCCTGTCTGACTCCAGGTCCAGCTGAGGACAGTCCACGCAGAGCACCGCCTTGTTAGTGTCTGGGTTCATGCTGGAAACGATTTGGGTATTACCCACCATCAGGATTGTCATGTCCGTATGGTTAAGCAGAGATGTGTCTGCTTTTGTGTCTTCAATGAAACCTTTGCATTGTAGGCAAAGGCTGATCCAGCTTTGGTGCCAGGGGGGGTTATAGTAGTGGTCAAGTCACAAGAGAGATACTTTATACAGGTAAAAAGTAGGTATTTTACTAACTTATGTAAGTACTAGCTTTTGCCCGCGGTTTCGCTCGCGTTAAATTCGGGGTAACACAGTTCACCCTTCCTGATTTGCATCTGTCGTTTTTACCCTTGCGCCTTATTGATTGATTGTAATAGCAAAGCTAAAATTTCCTTTTTCTTCCCTCTTTCTCCCCTATTAACTCCCATTTTTTTGTAATGATAAATTATTAAATAAAAAATTTGCTTATTTTGGTACAGAGATAGTTGTGACCTTGGAGCCAACTATCTCTGTGCTAAAATTCATCAAAATCGGTTTAGCGATTGATTAAGGCGTGAAGACGTAACAAAAAAACTCACTTTCGCTTTTATAATATTCGTAAGGATTGTACTTCAAAATACTTATATTTAAAAATGTAACATAATTATTTTTTCGTTTACGTCTTCTCCCGAAACGCGTTATCACTTTATCTAAGTACTTCAATGGGTACGTTTTTATGAACGTGGAGAAGTGCCAGTTCGGTTAGATGTTCTGCAACCATTATTCTTAGCCACAATTTAATCTTTCGTAACGTAGAGCAATATCTTTCCATTGTCGCTACACTATCTAGGGCCTTAGTCTGCTGTTACAATAGTGTCAGAATGGTCGATCACTGATCGCATAATGGTTAATTTTGACAAGTTTGGTAATCTGCTACATACTAAACTTGTCAAAATCAACCATTATGCGATCAGTGATCGACCATTCTGACACTATTGTAATAGCAGACTAAGGCCCCAGGTAGTGTAGCCATAATACATTAAACAAATCTTACATTAGGATACATCTCAATATCGCAATTTAAATTAAGGTCAGAAATCGACAATATGTTTAACAATTTTAATTGGTGGTCCACCTTGGTCCTAGACTCTAAATTCTTCTCTATTCTCTCTTTAAATTATGACTAGCCCAGGAGAGGGTTCAGAACCCCCTTGACTACCCCTCTAGAACCTTGCTTGACTGTCGTCCTTGTAGATTCTAAGATGTTTGTTATTAATGACTGATTATCGGGCAGTTCTATATAAAAGAACTAAAGCCGTAACATATCATGCCATTGCAAAAGTTTGTCCATGGAGATTCTTATCCATTCTTCTCCATAGACATACTTATTTAGAAGAGTATTGTCTTGTCTATATATACTTACAAAAACTCCGAAACACGGCACTTGTGATGGTTCTTCACGATTAGATTCTTGTCAATATACGAACAATTGAAGTAGGGAGTTTCGAACCGGAATTCCTTCACCGTGTACTCGCTGGGAAGGTATCCTGACACTTTCCTACTGCATTGCGAGTTAGCTGCTAAGTTCGCCTGGATGCATCTGTAGTCACGAAAGTCACAGGGCCGGACCTTTTCGGTGTGAACTGCAATATAACTTGGTTATTATAGGGCTGCCTCGTTAAGTAAAAATTCAACTGCTCGATTCCCTCTAAAATATTTTAAATTAAAGTTGCATAAATGCTGGTAGACAATTATTTTAATAATATAATTTCTTAATAAAAAAGTGACTGACAGATATGGTTACTAAGTTTTATTTTTTATATTGTTTTTTCCATGTGTTCTGTGTTGTTTTTTTTATTAGGTACTCATTTACATATATCGTTGTTAAGATTTTGTATGTTTCATATTAACATGCTCTGATATTTGTATGCCATTGTATGGTAAAACATGCTAAGTTCACAATACTATAATTATAAGACCCTATGTACCATGTTTTTACACAAATAAATTATTCTTATTTAAACGTAACTAGCGAAATTAGGGTGTACCAATTATGAGGTAAACCTCTGTAAAAAAGTAGAAACATTTTTTAAATAGGTACTTGAAGTTTTAAATACAAATAATTCCCTAGGTAGTCATCAATTTGTCGAGGCCCTGCCTTGATGCACGTTTAACTATGAATTGGAGAAGTCGTTGCAAAGAAATCAATCAAAATCGTATCTATAAAAAACCAAAATAAAACATTACCTGTTGAGAAAATCGCACCCACTACCAACAAAATTATTACTTTCGACATTTTTATTTCTGAGACGACCGTTTTCAAATATATAAGAACAGCAACTAAATTTAATCACTTCTATAATAATACTTATTATTGCTAAATTATTGATTGTTGAGTAACCCAGTTGAAAAGATGATTTATTTTATTTGTTTAGTTGGTCGAATTAACGACTGTATTGTAATTTGTCAATTTATTGTTAGGTTTAATTGTTTGTTCCACTAATTTAATAAATGCGATAGTTAGTGAAGATGTATGGATGTTTGTAACTTTTTCACTGTCTCACACAAATACTCATCATCATCTCATTGTGAGAAGGTTTCTTTCTGTATCTGGATCTCAGCGGATCACTATTTTAAAATAAGTTTAAATGTTTTTATATTTGTTTTTAAAGAAATATTTGAGTATGAGATGAAATAGTGGACTGCCATATTGGATTTAAAATAATTTTAAATCCAATATGGCGACAGTCATTTTATATAAAATGTCGTCCACTGCTAACCATGTACTGTGATATGTACCTAAATGTAGTTGATAAATGTTTTGGCTGAATGATGAGGAGTAAACTGCCTTGTTGGTGTAGTGCTCACAGGGCGATGCTGAGCGTGGGATTTTGGGTTCGAGTATTTTTTGGGTTTATGTAGGTACTAATGCCAAACCGCTCGGGTCGGGTTGTGATGTTATGTTTTAGTGACATAAACAGCAATAAGAGGTTCTTAAGGGTGTTCAATATCGCGATATGCGTCGGGTCTGTGGACCGTGAGCAGTGAGACGACAGGCCGTGTCTACGGCGCGTTAGTGTTCCACGCGTGCCTCAAAGAGTTGTCAGCAAAGCAGAGGAGCCTACCAGGTTGAAGGGTTGTTCTTAACAGAGGGCCAAAATAAGAAACATGGATAGATTTTACTCTGAAACTCCCTCTCGCTCCGCCCAGAGCGTGGAAAATATTTGATGTTTTCCAATCCTTAAAAATAAATAAATATCTTGGGACAACTCACACACGGCTATCTGATCCCAAGCTAAGCAGAGCTTGTGTTATGGTAACCAGACAACTGATATACATACTTATATAATTTATAAATACATACATATTATAGATAAATCACACCCAGACACAGAACAAACAATCATGCTCATCACACAAAGTTTTTCCTGGGTGGGAATCCAACCCACGACCTCCGGCTCAGCAGTCAGGGCCACTAGACCACTAGATAAAAAGGTGTTCGATATTTGTTTCGATTAAACTGCGTCATACTGTAATGGGACCGAATTCGTAACAAATATTGATTCAGAAGACAGGTATGTACCTACATACATACATTGGTTATTATTAATGTGTTTGTTTAGTTATTGAATACTTTAAAATTTTCCAATTATTCAGTAAATTCAGAATTTATGACACATATGGTAGGTAGGTATAATGTTTTCGCTTTGATTTGCGTTAAAACGCTAATAATATAAAGGCGAAGGTTTGCATGTGTGTGCATGTTTGTTACTATTTCACGCTCAAAAGGCTTTGGATAACTTTTGTTATCAAGATACCCTGGATTAACGCGTAAGCTACTTTTTATCCTGGTTTCTAAGGGTAAAACCGTAGAGCTAGTTTTAAATATTGGTTGTGTAGTTTTGGCTTTAAAACCCAATTAACCACGTAGGGTTGGCTTTTAAAATAAAAGAGATACCACGTCCTCGGAACACGGATGGGTAAAACGGATCAGTAAAAGTCTGACGCTCTGGGCGGAGCGGGGGGAGCCCCCGAGATAAAGTATTTGAATTAATTTGATGATTTCCCATCGAAAAAAAAGCCGTCTTCCGAATAAAGCTATGCATCTACATTTATTGAACGAAACGCCAATCTTGAATCGGTTCCTTCTAGGCATGCTCTACCCTAGGCCACATTATGGCTTCATATCAGGTCATCAGGCGAGTTGCCAGACACAAGCCTAGCTATGTACCTAACTTGTTTTATAACATAGACAATGTACCTACATATTATCAATGATTCGGTATACACGCTGCGATTGAAAATTAAAACTTTATTGTGCATTTTATTATTTTCAAGAATAATATGTTTTTGTATTGTTTGTGAATAGCATTAATTTTATATGAAATCAATATTTAGACAATAGTGAATAGTGTTTTCGTAATTAAAGTCTTAATCGCCGTAACGGCTGAACTGTTGTCTATGGAATCTAGCCACAGGCAGACAATGGCTTGACCTTTTTAGGGTTCCGTACCTCATTAGGAAAAAACGGAAACCTTATAGGATCGCTTTGTTGTCAGTCAGTCTGTCAAGGCCCTTTGCTAATAATGTTTATTTAACAAATCAAGTATATTGACTTGCCTCGCGATGTTGTCGACATGTGGGATGTAGAGTCGGCGATCATTGTGCCGATAGTCGTTACAGCCAATGACTTAATTGCCAAGAGCCTCGACCAACACCTGAGGAGGCTCTCGTTAGGAAGCTGGATCAAGGGCTTGATACAGAGAGCGGTACTCCTGGACACGGCTCGTATTGTTAGGAGATTCCTTTCTCTGGAGCCTTGACTGCCGGAAGCTTGGACCCTGTTCCTGATACCAGTGGGCTACTAGTGAAAATAAGTTTGTATGTCAAGCATTAATACTAAACGGCTAAATGGTTTTCGATAAAATTTGGCCAAACTTGTCCATGAACTGGGTTAAAACAAATGATGTATTTACACTCGTAGGACGATGCTATTCGATCCGCAAGCGGGATTAAGCTGACTTTAATTTTAAAAGTAGGGTGGAATGTAATATAAATAAAACAATATATATTATTAGTTACAAGTTTATTACATTGAAACGATCACCATACACGCTTACACCTAGCTACCGCACATAAACATTTTAACATAATATTAACAAAAATACTAAGCAATTGATTTAAACAATAAAAATTAGTAAAAATTACATTTTCATTTGGTTTTATAAGAGATTTTATTATGTACTCGAAGACTTAAGTTATATGTATCAAAAACTACAGTTTATAATGTGTATATTATATTTAATTAGTATATTTATAAGAGTGTACAAGCGAAATTCGTTGCTTGGAGCGTTCAAAAACACACAAACTGACCGTTTTCACGAACATAAGGCGCCATTTTAATGAACGCCTAAATTGAATTATGCTGTTGGAATTTGAAACATGAGTTCAGCGTCAGATGTTTTTTTTTAAGTGAACTAGTCTCACTGAACATTTTCAAAGATGTCGAAGTTTTTACAAGGTATAACCGCCATCTTTATTTAAATCATTTCAGATATATAATAATTGTCAGATTTCTTAAAACTGAAACCAGACAATATAATCAGAGTTGCCAGAATAATATAATTTTCATAGAATGCCGGATTTCTTTATAAAATTCGACACGTAGAAAAATCGAGGCCATTGTTTCTTGTGACAACTTTGAACGCTCTTAACCACGACTTATATTAAGAGTATAGATTACAATAGTACAGTATTAAAACTATTAATATTAATAAGACACGATTTAGCCCGACACGAACTATCGCTCGTGGTTTTTACGCCTTCAAATAAAAAGTGAAGTTAAACTAGCTAGCAAAACTCCTAACATATTTCAAGTAACTGCATACAACGCAGAAAGTCAGTTATTTCTTTATATCAATAACATGGACATGGCTGTTTTTTTCGATGATTTGGGCAAAGAAGTCTAGTGTCATCAATTGGGTATATATCCAGGCTCAGTATCTATCAGTAGTTTCTGATGTGAGAATCCAATCCTTATATTATAATATCGATACTTAAAACGTGTCTGCAGTTTTGTTAGCTATTTAAAGTTGACCTCTTATATCTTTACTTTGCCTTTATATTAAGGCTAAATAAACTTCTATATGGCGTTTTAATATAAATAGTTTAATCTTAAATATATAATTCTGGTAAGAATATTCAACCATGTTATCATACTGAGTTTGTCACGACACATTATTTATTTAAATATTAACTGCTGTTCAAATACTCCCGACACCTTTTCAAAGTTTTTATAAAAACTTTTCGTCAAATTCTTTCTTTCTTAACGACAATTTCTCTGTTTTGTAATGTCGTATTTTTATATCAATTAAAGACAAGTTTGGGTACAAAATACGTATGTATATATATCATAAAGTCTATTTTTATTTTATATATTCTAATCTACAAGAATTGGTGTTTCTATACCTTTCAGTGGACGAATCGCTTTCGCGGGCATCTATTCTAAGAGTACAAAATGTATATTATTTAAATACATGAAGCTAAGTTCAAGTTGCACATCTGTATTTCATGTTTAAGATTACTTAATCATGTATAAGAAAGATGTGGGACATCGTATTACCGTTTTTTTTTTTAAGTTGGGTCGGAATCACGCTCTTGAAATTATAATAAGACCACATTTCTAGAAAAATGTTCTTCAAGCTGTGAATTCACTTAAGGCACGTCGTATGACAAATAATATATATAGATTAAGACTTTAGCCAATTAATTCCATTGAATAAAGTGCGAGCTCGCACTTTGACACACTGAAAATTAAATGATTTTTAATTTAGATATTTAAATTGCATTTTATTTTAATTATATACCTTTTCGTAAATAATTTCACGAGACTTCGCCCGTCGACACCATCATTATGCTATAAAAATAAAAAACAATAAAAATAAAAATGTTTGTTACTTTTTTCAATAAGTATTAAAGATTTACTTTTTTTTAAATGCGTTAATTTTTAAGCTGCGTTAACCATTTGTCCGACATTCAACGTTAAATCGGTCAAATAGTTAATCCTTAGTTTATTAGTATACAAATACTTTTTTTAAATATATTTTTAGTATATTTGTAAAATAATTGCACCATACGATCACTGTAGTTCACGACATCCTGCTAAAGAGGTACGTAGAAATACTTCATTTTAGCTGCATTTATAGTTTATTTGTGCTTATGTCTTAATTAAAGGACTAATATAAGCTGCACATATTGCATTATTATAATCATGTGTTTCTATTTTGTCTACATTTGGATAAATATTTAGCTTTACTGATTAACAGGATACCGTGAAGAATTTTCAGTTAGTATATATATTTTTTTAATAAAATGTATATTATTATAATTTATTAAATTAAATATATTCTGAAAATGGCACATCGTTTCATGAATCGGGCTGTATTTGAAGTTAGCTAGTTGCCACGCATTTTTTCGATTATTATTTTTATTTGTGGATATTATTTTTTTATACATTTTGTATACCTATCTACCCCACAATTTGAGTATTTTTTTCTTACAGTTTTACTACTAATATTTTTTTTTAAGTTTGTAACTGTTATATATGTATTTATTTTATGCATTGTTCTAAAATACAGCCCTTCAAAACGCTTACATAATATTTAGGAGAAAAGGCACGAAACAATGAATATAATAACAATACTATCCGTAATGGCACAGTCGGTAAAATCGAAGGCATTCAATATAAGGTCCCCGTGGGGCTAGCACTTTGTGAAATGTGGGCTACTTGCCCAGCACTGGGACTTGGATTCAGTTGTGTCAAAGAGTAGGTTGGTCTTAATATTAATGCTGCCTTCGTTGTAAAAGAGATCTTACAAAAACTACATTTGTACGTAGATTTTTTCTTTTATTTCCTTTTTTTTTAAGACTAAATCTCTACTGTTACCGCGGAGGCAATATTTTTGAATGGAATGTGTAAATTGTAGGTAAACATTTTCTATATAACTTAACCAATACTATTAAAAGACTTTGTCTTACTATTTCAGTGCACGCGTTGAGATCTATGCTGAAAATTATCGTTTGACCGTATTGAAGCAATCTTTTAAAAGGACATCACCGCGAGCGTAGGAAGCTACCAATTTTGTGAACAGAAACGTTATTCAGTTTTTTTTAACAGATGCCTGTGATCAGTTTACTGTAGATGACTATATCTTTGACATGACTAAACCCAAGTTTAAATAACAATAATAATTGAACTCCAAATCTCTAAGGCTGACTAAGACACCGTTGTATTTTAAATTAAATATTAGCACCTTATACTTTAATTTACATTTTATATTTTTTAGTCAATTTTGATTTATTTTATGTTTTTAATCTTACATTTTGTTCTAGACAATCAATATTTAAAAATTCTCTGGTTTTTTATAAATATTTCGGTTATTAAAACTTTTAGTATTTTTATAAATTTTAATACCTTTAATAAATGGCGCTTTTGAAAATGTTAGATCAAAAACACAAAGAAAAACATTTAAACACACTTTCTTTTTAAATAAATTTTCAATAGATTTGTGTTTAATATTTATATACAACAACTATACAATTTGTATCGACAGATATTTTGACTTTTTTTTCTATATTTTCAAGATTTATGAAATTTTTGAGATTCGAACAGGCGATCTAAGTATCGCAAATGAACACTTTTAGCCATTGGGCTCATCTGTATATTTCTTTTTAAATTGTCCCAGCTATTCTCAAAACAAACAATAAAAAATACAGACTTCCCTGCATAAAAAATATCAGTCACCAAGTCAAAATATCAATCAAATAAATTATTTTCGAGACTATTTTTTCGATAAAACATCAAATTACAAACACTAATATTAAAATATAAATAATTTCAAAGTTCTTTAAAAACGTGCATAGTCCTTTTAAATTTCAACACTTACATTAGAAGCTACCGCCAAAAATTACCGGAAATAAATCCAATTTAATTTTACCCAGCCATTTACGACGGCAAAGAACAATTTAACCAATAATATACTATGTACTACATTCCAGTAATTTTAAGCGGTAGGTAAAACCCTATTTTCTCATTAAGACGCACCTTTAAAAATTCCCGAATTTCTTAGTGACGGTTGACGAAGATTCCGATTTGTGAGAACTCGTCATCACTGACTTCCGTTCAATCGTTTCTGAGGTTATGGTCTGCTTGGAAAACTTCTTGTCCAAGGCGTCTATTTCTTTCACCATCTCCGAAGGCTTTTTGACTTTAGTCACGTTTGTAGTGGTCTGGTAGTCCGCGGACTGGAATTCCGACGGCCTCATGAAAGATCGACTGGTATCCGAACTTAGTTTAGACTCTAAGGTGTTGAACCGAGAGTCTAAAGTGCTGTACTTCGAATCATTATCAAAAGACTTGGACAATTCATCGATACCATCCAACCTAATTGGTTCGTATTTAGTGTTTGTTGTCGTTAAGTTCACTGGCGAAGAACTGTAGATTTTAGTTGTAGTTATTTTCTGGGTACCATTTGGAATTTCCTTAACTTCTGTTGTGGTTTCCTCCATGTAGTTTGGCCCACCATAGCTCGAACTTTCTTTGTAAGGAGAAGCGATTCTATCATAATCAGGAGTGACTGCTTTTACCAATTCTGTAGATCTATCAAATTTGGGCGTAGACGCAAACGGAGACTTAACTTCTTCACGGAATTCAGTCTTACTAAACTCAGTTTTAGGATACGACTGGTAAGATTCACTGTGGATCTTAAATTCAGACTGTTTTGTTCCTCCAGGGATCGCTTCTGTGGATTTTTGGTGTTCCGAGAACGTTTGACCAACACCATCGAAGGGTTTTTTCAAGGTTGAGTAGATAGGTTCCTTGTCATCAAATTTGAGTTCTCTAGCGTTGAATTTTGGACTGAGCGGGGTCTTAGGAGGTTCGTATCCAAACTTCTGTTCTTTGTAGTCGTAGTGAGAAGATTCTTGGCGTTCGGTTTTGGTCTCGATGTGTCGCGGGGGGTCGTGGAGGTGTCGTGGGGGGTCTTGGAGAGGGCGCGGGGTGTCGTAGAGGCGCGTCTCGTAGCTGTAATGTTATTTTTAGTTGGTTATAGGTTGATTAAGTTGTTGTAGTTATTTAGTTTGAGTTGCTTATGGAGCGTTTTTATTCAAGTCAGCATCAAAAGTTTATTTTTTAATTCAAAATCTTGTGGATCATAGGATGTTTAGTTTTATAGATAAGTATGCTATGCCCCACAATTGAAGCGCACAAATTCATAAAAAATAATAAAATATAACATGACACTAGCCAAAGGGATTGGTAGAGATATTTTTGTTAATCTCTCATTTCGACAGATATGTTTAAAACTCATCTATAGCAGGACGAACTAAATAATAGTGAATAATGAATGAATTTAAATAAGAATTCAAATGTGCACTTTTAGCTATACACATTTATAAAAAATGTTCACCCATAAACAACTCAAAACCAATAATTAATATAAGTAATCCGAATTATAAAACCCCACCCCAATTTGAAGGACCTTCCCATTTTTTTGGAAAAACTTCTCTAACATAATATTAAAACCAAGTTTTGCTGAACAATTAGTGATAAAGTTAGCCCCATAAATAGATTCCCGGAAGAGTTAGACACCAACACCACCATGCCATGCCAGAAGAAAACAAAAACAAGAAGAATTAGTCTTAAGCAACAAAATATCATTAAAAACATAATTATTAGTATTACTTTTTGATATTCTTGAAGTTTTGACAAATGTCTTAAAGTACATAAGTCTTTTAATTTTAATTGTTTGTACAATTATTAGTAACATGTTTTGTTTTAGTTAGACCAAAAATGGTTATGTTTACAAAATTATTAAATGACCTAGATTTTACATTCATTCAATCATTCGTTCCCTCCATATTTTTCGTTCATCATTTAATTTATTTTAAAGTTCAATATATTACGATTTCAGTTCATTCATTCAACAGGATTCATTCAGTCACCATTCTCCTTCAGTCATTCGTTCAATAAATCATTCATTCGTTTTCTTTTTACTGTATTTTCTCGTCCCCATTATTTCACCACCTACATATTCCAGCCGTAAATAAGACACATCGAGGTTTAGTTTAGCAGTAGTGTGACCGTCCGACTGCGAAATCATAAGTCCCGAGTTCGAGACACGCACCTCTTATTTTTCAGATGTATGTGCGTATTGTATAGTTATCAACTTGCTTTCGGTAATGGAAAACATCGTGAAGAAACCGGAATGCCTGAGAGTTATTCTCGATGGCATGTTAGACCAAGTGACATAAACATTCTGACACAAATTAAGTACTACCTACACAATAAAAAAACCCGGCTAAGTACGAATTACACTTGCGCACAGAGGTTTCTTGTAAATCTGTCCCATCTCTAACACCTGAAAACTACGACCTCGTTCAAAGAGCAACGAGTGTTTTTTTTTTTAGGTTGGGCCACTCGCAGTTCAACTCTCTTCAGTTGTTATACTGCTTAACCGGACTTTCCTGTGGTGACCTCAATAAATTAAGGCCCCCAGCCAGGGCAGCAACGAGCCAGTGTTACACTACTGCTTAAACTCCATGTGTCATATTAACGGCAGGATACTGTCTCTACATGGCGTTCCCCATCCAAGGTCAGTGATGGTGTCGTGTGCCATAATTAAGCACAAAGAGTGCCCCATACCTATACCGATGTGGTTGCCAGGTTGATGGTGGAATTGATGGATCTGCCCAACAGTGGGACAGTGTGATAGATGATTTTGTTATCAACAGGATGGTTTGCGAATGAGTTTTTTTTTATTTGTAGAAAAAATAATGGTTTTGTTAATGGCTTAAATGTTTTTTTTGTATTTTTGTTTCTTGCGATTTCTTTTTGGGATATGATTATTTTTGTGGTACATAATATCGTTTTACTGTAACCACGAGATAGGATATTAAACATTTACAAATTAAATTTTGATTAGTCATTATATTGAGTTTCGATTATTCAAAACTTGTAATTATTAAAATTGATTTTTTCAAACCAATTTAAATTAAGTATTGATTTAAAAACGCAAAAATATCCTTTGTGTATCCATAATTCTATAAAAATGATTTATGCAACTCAATTATGAATCTCATTGATTTAAAAACACAATTTTTAAGTATCAATAATTCTAAAATAACTTCTAATTTACAAAAATGATTTACACAACCCAATAATGATTTTAAATAATGACCTACAATGAAATGACATGGACAAACGATACCCCACAACAACAACTACAAATGAATTCCCATTTCACCCCCCTACCCCCCGTCGAGGTCCTGTGGCACTCGTACGGACAGAAAACGAACTGACAGACACCAGACTTTGACAAATCCTTACTAATATTATAAAAGCCAAAGTGAGTTTGTTTGTTACGTCTTCACGCCTAAATGGCTAAACCGATTTTGATGAATTCTGGTTATATAGACACCAGGTGCACCTCTGCATAACCCAACGGGATCACAGGCGTGACGATTATTATGTTACTAGCTTTTGCCCGCGGCTTCGCTTGCGTTAAATTCGGGGTAAGACAGTTCCCCTTTCTTGATTTACATTTACCTGCTACCTGTAGTTTTTGCCCTTGCGCCTTATTTATTGTTATAGCAATGCTAAGTTTTTCATTTTCTTCCCTCGTTCTCCTTCATTTCTCACTTTTTTTAAATGTTAGCCTATATCTGTTTCCAGGGTCCCAACTATCTCTGTACCAAAATTCATCAAAATCAGTTGAACCATTTAGGCGTGAAGACGTAACGAACAAACAAGCTCACTTTCACTTTTATAATATTAGTAAGGATGTTTGTAACAAATATTGGAGGTATAAAGATGTGTGGCAGTCAGGAATCCAAACAAGGATGCCTGGTTATGTTAAGGACTCCTAGCCCTCAAATATATTAGACTGAGTCTGGTGTTCAGAGTCATATCCGCGATCCATCCGCCCCAGTTCCACAGAACACACACCTGGCAACCTTGAGCAATCCAAAACAAAAGTAGAAGAAGTAACATCACAAACCGAATTCACTTAGTTTCCTCGCACCTAAGTAGCGAAGCCCTCCTGGGCGGGGGAGGGGGCGCGCGCTCCCTCTTGTACGGTATCCGGTCCTCCCCGACTAGGTGCGCCGTGCGGACTTCGGGCAGGGTTAGCGACCTCACTGTCACCTCCTCTAGGCTTGTCCTTGTGAAGCACCCCATGCAGGTTAGGTTACGATTAGTTTGTCAAAAGAGGGGTTGAAGTGGTGGTCAAGTTTTTTAGAGGAAACGAAATGTTATATAGAAGTTATAAGTTGATTATTTTTCTTATACAATCAGCAAAGGAGACAAGTGCCCAGGCTAGTCAGAGATAATTGAAACTTTCTTAAAAGAAAACAAACAATAATTTTTGTTTTGTAAGAAAAATTTAACAATAAATGACGAACGTGGTTCATGAAACATTTTCTCCTTTAAAAAAAACTGTACCATCACTTCAAACCTTGCAACAATCAGTAACAGAGCATGCCTAGTTAGTTGCTCTAAGTACAAGTACATAGGAGATAGTATATAAGCTATACACGGTATATTATGTACAGAACGATGGCTCGGTCCGCTTGGGCAGTATGTTAGGAGCGTTGGGGGACAAGCAGATCATTTTATTGACACGGATTTTTTTTAATCTGGTGGGTTACTATAACGTCTTGAGAGTAGAATTGTTTTAATGTCATTCTAGTGTGGAATAAAAACAGAGCTATATGGAATGCCCATTAACTTAATTGCTTTCCTATAATGTGTACTTAGGTGGTAGTTTTTAATTAAGATTATTATGAACCGTTACGGCACAGCAAAGGGGTAGAGAATATCTAGTGCCACATCTTTCTATATTAACGAAATTGCAATATTTGTTTGAGATAATCTGTCAGAATTTGAAACACTTCATACTAGACGTCATCAAAGCACAATATAGTGATAAATAAATAATACAGCACTTTTCTCAAAGTATTTTTGTTAATAAATTTTCAGAAACTTTGAAAAGTAATCACCATGAAAGCTTAAAACATCTTTATTAAATACTTTTTAGATGATAAAAGCATAAAATAAAAATCTGTACAATCTCCATTATTTCTTTCATTATTCTGTTTTGTTTATGAAACTTAGTTTGTTTTTGTGTAATTAATGTATTATGTTATATCATGGACCACATAACTAATGTTTAACAAATAAATAACTTTGACTTCTTTCCCACGCTGGTATAAGATTAAAACAATCCTCTTAAGATGTCTACCCAACAGGAATGGCCAGAAAATTATGGAGAATCATGTTTCTCGAATCAAATTTCATACGCAGTGACATTGATGAATGCCTGAATAAAAGAGCGCTGTTGGCTCTTCACTCAGTGTCGTGAGTTTTAAACTTAACATTGATAATAGTTTTGACTTTCCAAAATGGCGGCCAATGTGTACGATTCGGATAGTTCTATGTTGGGCACGCGATTCTGTTCGGCTAGTACTACAATTGCCGTCTTTGTGAGATGTTGGGGTTCAAAAAGAACTTAATTAAAATAGAAAACACTGTACATTATATTGAACACAGCTCCATATAAATTATGTGCAGAGAAAAATGTACGGAGCAGCACAGGACGATAAATTTTCATGTGGTTTCAGAACGATGTGTTGCGTATGTGGTGTAATTGTTTTCGAGTCGGTCTTTTCTACCCTGTACAATTTCCCTGTTTTTATTTTGAGGTAGGCGTAGCCTATGTTCTTCCATAGTTTTCTTATGATCTTCAATAAATAAGTATGCCTTTGTAATAATACGATCATTAGCATAAATACGACAATTGTAGTTCCAGCATAGCAGATATTTTTGATGTTTGTAATACAAGAAAAATTCTAGTACGGGACGAACATTTTGTGACCATTTATATAATAAATAAAAATAAAGCATATAAACATAGGCGGGCAAAACGTTCCTGGCATATTGCAAAGCGGATTTCAAATCATTGGACGCTCACAAAAAAGTATTTACACTATGTATGTATATGTATTTATTTACATATGTATAGTTGATCATAATATTACTTTGTCGGCAATATAAATAAAGAGAACTCGTTGGATTACATCTGTAGTGGTTGATTCTTAAGAAAAGTGTTCACATCTTCAATTATAGATTTCTTAGTATCCATTTTTATAAACCCCGCCATCCCCCTCGGTGATACGTCGTGACGTTTTTTTAGGCTACCCCGCCTCCGTCTTTAGAGTATCACGTGTATTATTTATTATGGAAAAGGGCCATCCTTAAATCACGTCGCTTTTTAGACCATTATTAAAGCCTACTCCTTCGTGAGGTTTTCAATTGCTGGAGTTTTAAATTCTTTTTACGAAAAAATACACGTTATTGTTACATTACCCCGTTTCCCATAGAGACTAACAGTTTTTTTTCTGACCCGTTTTCCCCCTGTATGCTCAAAAATCAGATAGTTTTAGAATCTTTTTTTTGTTTTGATTAAAATTCCCATGCTCATGATTTTAATTTATTACTGGTAAAAAATATTTCACAAGACTAACATAAAATCAATTTTATTCATCTTACAAAAACCAATACACATTGGTCACACTATCGATTTACTTTTTTATTTAATTTTTTTATATCTGTGTTTTAAGTCAAGTTTATGTTGTGTTATATTGCTGTCAATAATACTCAAGATATCTTTACCAATATTGTCATATAAGTAACATTCTGATCAACTATATTATATGTTTTTGTATTTGAAAGCGTTGTTTTTAAAACTTACTCTTGATTCATCGTTCTGTCATTGGAAGAGATTCTGTGAAACGAAAAGCATATGAGACTCAACTAGGCATAGATCTAGGATTATAATTAAAAGCACAGTTCTGGTACAAAATCTAGGCACAGAACTTGGAAATTGGGTATAATTTAAGCATTGATCAAAGATTAATTCAGTCAGATCGAGGATTAAACTATGCAAAAATCTAAATCCAGGCATATAGGTATAGACAAAAGGTACAGATCTAGAAAATACTGCACAGATCTGACTAAATTCATGATCTAAAGTAAAATCTAGGAAATAAAGCTTTAAAGTTAAATTCACTCATAGATCTAGGAATTAATCTAGACATAAAGTTAAGGTTTACATTCAAGCATCCAAGAGTTTAGGCATAGACCTAAATCCATCAATTTAGAGCATAGATCTAGGATTAAATCTAGGTTCAAAGCTAGGATAGACGGTATTAAAGCTAGACCAGTCTGTGGTTTACGTACAGTGGAATAGGGTAGATATAGTTGAAGTATAACAGATACATAGAAGGTGTAAAAGTACCCATAACGAAGTCGAAAGACACGTGCTTGCTCTTTGTTTTAGGATATCATCAAAAAAGTTCCCCCGCTCTGGGCGGAGCGCGGGGCAGTGTCAGACTTGTACTGACTAAATCCCACCCATGTTCCTTCTATTTTATGTTTCTGTGCCGCGGTATCACTTTAGAACAACCCTTCACCCCGGCAGGTGGTGACCCTGGCAGTCCCCTCTGCTTTGTTGACATCTCTTTGAGGCGCGCGTGGAACAGTAACGGGCCGTCGAGTGCTCGCCTTGAAATTGCGGTTTTGACATTGTTTTATTGGAGGTCAAAGTCCCAAAACTTTTTAAAGAAGCTTGTTTTAATGTTATCAATCAGTAGTCTTATCAAAACGTTGTCGCGCACTAGGATTTCTCCTGTATCGTGGGTGCGTTTACAAACATTTAAACTTACAAACACAATCAGCCAGACCCGAAACATCTAGGTCATACAAACATTTGAATCGTGCGGGGATCGAAACCGCGACACGCAGCGCAGCAGTCGATCGCTAAGCGACTGCGCCAACCGTGCCGTCCAGTATTGAGTTTTACCGTGAAACTTAATATCTGCAGGCGGGGTTGCGGGTTGTTCGAAAGAGATACCGCGGCCCGGAAACTCAAAGGGTTAAAGAACATGGATGGGTTTTAGTCAGCACAAGTCTGACCCTCCCTTCCGCTCCGCCCAGAGTAGGAGATGCATTTGATGACTCCTTATCTGACAAAACCTTCCCCAAAGTAGTTTTTCAGTGAAGATATTTAGCTACGGAATGCATGATTGATGGCTTCTTGTAGGATCCATTTACACCTTGTTTAAAAGAGTATTTCTATAACTCTGCTCAGTATACATTCTAGAAAGCGTCAAGACATGCATGAAGTATATACATGACTGTGTAATGTACAGTAAAATAAATGTATGTTTTGAATATATAAAAGGGATTGTAGATTTTCAGAGTTTTCCTCTCATACAAATTGTTTATAATGTTCAGTTCTACAGTAATTACGGAATACAATTTATTTTACTGTTCACAAATATTTGGAAATGACAACAATGTTGCCAAGGTAAGAATAGAATAGTGTAATTTTAAGCTGTTTTAAAAATGCTCAGCAAAAAACCCTATTATAATATGTACTGTAAACACGGTTATATTATAAATACTACATACATACGTTACTTTTACTGATAATTCAACGATTTTTTATAATTTTAACCAAATATTTTAGAGTTTTTGTGGTCAAATTGCAGAATAATCAGTTAAAGTAATATATTTTATAAAAGTTTATATTCTAACCTTGAGTTTGGCTTCCATAGGTGTTTGTATATTTGTGTTCGTAATCTTACTAACTATAATATATAGGTATAATATATAATTTATAAAGTAGGCACATATCATAAGGTGTGAAGGCACTTTGAAACAGTAATATTTTGTATTAAAGAGTATTAAATATAAATATAATCATCTAATTAAGTCCAATGGCAGCGTGGAAAGCAAAAAGTTATGAATTAATAATTAGGAAAAAATTAAAGTTAGTATTTTTGTGTTTTTTTAATTAAAGATATTTGTTTTTTGGTGCTGAAACCCGATTAGTAGAAATCTACGGATTTTTTTAAGAACGATTAATATAAGATTACAATTTCGGCTTTGATTCTATGATTAAACTAAGGGATGGGATAATTGCGAATGTTTTGTGGCCAATACAATTGGGCAATAGTAATGTGATAACTCGATTCGATTCAACATTATTTTGAATATATCGTTTTAACTTAACCAGTAACAAAGGAAAATGAATACTCGATAAGAATTTGTGTGAGATAGCATACAAAAATAATAGTAACAGGTTAGCATCCTCAAGATCCTTTTTAAGAGTCGGTTGAAAATGTCACCAAATCTACAACTAGCAAAATCTCAATCATTCTTTGTAAATAATCAAATTATACTTAGCGAAAGTTTTAAAATAAAACAGTCAACTCATAACTATCTTCTCCTTTTTACATGGTAAACTTTTTGATTTAAATGACTGTGTTGATAATAATAATAAATGAGTCTTCTATATCTATATACTTAATATTAAAAGAGGAAAGATTTGTTTGTTTGTATCTAATAGGCTTCAAAACTATTCAATCGATTTTAACCAGTTTTCCTCTAATAGAAACATAACATAAGCTATACAACATCACGCTACTACCCACGGGAGCGGGGCAGCAACTGAATCCGCGGACAGCTAGTTATTGGAACGAAGTTCCTTATCGCGCGTTGTGAAAGGGGGCTAGACGGAAAAAATTCTTAAAAATTGTCACGACACTTTTTGCTATAGTAAGCTATTGTAAGCTGTGCGGCGTCGCATGTTTCTCTGTATGTCTCTCTCTCTCTTATAGAAAGCAAGCCAGATATTTTCATTTCTATTTCGCATTGAACAGTGTAGTGTCGCGACGAGAACTTCGTTCCATCCGGATGTCCCTTGACACCTCTAAATTTTTTATATAACTAAAACTGTTTGCATGCCTTAATTAAGATAGTTAGTAGATCATTCTTAAACTACGAACTATTCAATTCTATTCTCTGGGTTTCAGCACCAAAAACCAACAATAAAAGAAGACCATATAATGACATTTAAAAGTACTCACCGAGTGGTAAATCCTTCATAATTCTGCTTGGGTTCCTCCGCAGGTCTAAAACTTGAAAACGTCGGACTCTGGACCGTGTATTGCTTCTCTTCTCTTAACTGGTTATAACCAGAATTCTGACTATACGAAGATTGGTTGACGGTAGACTGGTTCAATGGAGTCATATTGTTGAAGTTCTCCGGTCTAGCAGGCACAGTGGGACTCTTCGGTGTAGTGTACCCGTACCCAGGTGAGACCGGGCTCTTGGCAGGCCCGGGGATCCCGTGTATGGAGTGGTTGAGGTGGGAGATGTGTGTGCTGATGTTGGTCGTGTTGTGGGTTGTTTGTGTCGTGTGCGGGGAGTAGGTGCTGTTCGGGCTGTAAGTTGTGTTCGCGAAGCTGCTGTTTGGGGTCTTGAATCTGTGGATGTTGGGAAAGTATTGCTTTTTAGCTCTTTAAACTTTTAAAACGGTAAAATCTTTTAGTTGAATTGATTTTGAGGATAATATAAAGGTTTTTTTTAAATAGTTTTCAGCTTTTGTATAGAAGATTAACCGTTTAGCATGAACAAAAAAAAAAAACTAGAATATTTTATTTATTACTTTTAATTTATACTGAACCAAAAATCTCAGTAATGACCTCTTATAAAAAATACAGCCGCTAAACTGTTCATGCAAAACAGATAATCCTTACTAACATTATAAAAGCGAAAGTGAGTTTGTTTGTTACGTCTTCACGCCTTGGCTTTGCCCCTACTTTTTTTTTAAAAAAAAAGAGAGAAATGAGGAAGAAAGAGGGAAAACTTAGTTTTGCTATTAGAATAAATAAGGCGCTAGGATAAAAACTACAAGTAGCAGGTACCTACAAATCAGTAAATCGGGACTGTGTTACCACAAATTAAACGCGAGCGAAGTCGCGGGCAAAAGCTAGTCCACTATATTTCCCCAAAGCCGGAACTTAGGATCATCATTTTCCTGCCCTAGTCCCATTCTATTTGGGGTCGGCGTAACACGTTTTCTTCTTCAATTCTCCCCTATCAGACGTCACGGCATCATTTAATCCTTACTCCTTCATATGTTTGCTCAATATTTGATGTTTTTTTTTTCCTGGCTGCATACCTGTGCTGGCTGGCGTCACTGTTGTACCCGAGCTGCACGTCGGTGTCGGTGTCGTCTCCCGAGGTCTCCCCGGCGCGGATCTTGTACTTGGCCTGGCGGATGGCCGTGAGGCGGCCGCGGGCTTCCTCTAGCTCCTTCTCTATGCGAAGGACTTCGGACCTGAACACAGAGAAACGGAATTTTATAACTTGGTTATGGGTTTCTGAAGGTAAAAAAAACAAAAAGTAAGTTTAAATAGCCCCAAAAGAACATTACTTACAGGTACAAAAGTATTATTAGTATACTTAACCATATCCTTATTTGTAATTTTTTAATTTTAGTAATGTTTAAGCTTGTTGTTGTACATAAGTTTTAGTATTGCATTTTTTTATAAGTTTTTGTGCAATCTATACATATTAAAAACAAAATCTCCCGCTGCGTCTGTCTGTCTGTTTGTTCGCGATAAACTCAAATACTACCGCACCAATTTTCAAGCGATTTTCTCCACTCGATAGCGTGGTTCTTGAGGACGGTTTTAGTATATGATTTGTTAAGTTTTAGTATTTATTTCTGTGTACATTCACGATATTTGTTGAAGATGTCGGCAAAATATATGCTGTCTGGAAGCTTTCAACAAAAACGCTGCCTAAACCTTGTTAGATATAACAAATAAAAAATAAGAAAGACTTCGGTTTTGTCCGGAGATAACCGAAGTTGGACACACTTACCTAGCATCAATCTCCTGCGCGATGCCTCCCACCATGCGCCTATTGAGGACCAGACTCCGTTCCTCCTCAGTCTGGATGGCATCTCGGGCAGCTCGCACCAGGTTGTCAGTGGACCTGATGACTTCGGCTCCAGCTGATTGCAGGCGGCGGGTTGATTCTGATGACGGATCGGCTTTCACCTGGAGAGATAGAAATTGATATTGATGGTTAGAATTCTTCATTCCTTTCTGCTATTGGGCCAAGTTGAACAAAACAATGTCTTCACCAAATGATAATATACAAGGTGTAATATAATAGGGTCGAGACCATTTTTTCGTTTTTGGTTCGAAAAGCATCAAATAACTTCATCGTTTTGGGTGGACCGGGGGTGTGTCAGACTTTTACTGACTAAAGCTCATCCATGTTCCTTCTTTTGACCTTTATGTTCTGGGACCGCGGAACAACTCGCAATTCTGGCAGGCGGTGTCCCTGGCAGACCTCTCTGCTTCCTGCTTTTTAGCAACTGCCTAGCTGACCTCCCAGGCTGTCTCCAATGAACAGGCTGACAGATGAAGTAGAACGTACCTTGCAAGCCACCAAGAGCTGCGCGGTGCTGGAGGCCACCTGGCGCGCGCTGGAGATGAGCCGCTCCTCGGAGCCGGCGCCCAGATGAAGTAGAACGTACCTTGCAAGCCACCAAGAGCTGCGCGGTGCTGGAGGCCACCTGGCGCGCGCTGGAGATGAGCCGCTCCTCGGAGCCGGCGCCCAGATGAAGTAGAACGTACCTTGCAAGCCACCAAGAGCTGCGCGGTGCTGGAGGCCACCTGGCGCGCGCTGGAGATGAGCCGCTCCTCGGAGCCGGCGCCCAGATGAAGTAGAACGTACCTTGCAAGCCACCAAGAGCTGCGCGGTGCTGGAGGCCACCTGGCGCGCGCTGGAGATGAGCCGCTCCTCGGAGCCGGCGCCCAGATGAAGTAGAACGTACCTTGCAAGCCACCAAGAGCTGCGCGGTGCTGGAGGCCACCTGGCGCGCGCTGGAGATGAGCCGCTCCTCGGAGCCGGCGCCCAGATGAAGTAGAACGTACCTTGCAAGCCACCAAGAGCTGCGCGGTGCTGGAGGCCACCTGGCGCGCGCTGGAGATGAGCCGCTCCTCGGAGCCGGCGCCCAGATGAAGTAGAACGTACCTTGCAAGCCACCAAGAGCTGCGCGGTGCTGGAGGCCACCTGGCGCGCGCTGGAGATGAGCCGCTCCTCGGAGCCGGCGCCCAGATGAAGTAGAACGTACCTTGCAAGCCACCAAGAGCTGCGCGGTGCTGGAGGCCACCTGGCGCGCGCTGGAGATGAGCCGCTCCTCGGAGCCGGCGCCCAGATGAAGTAGAACGTACCTTGCAAGCCACCAAGAGCTGCGCGGTGCTGGAGGCCACCTGGCGCGCGCTGGAGATGAGCCGCTCCTCGGAGCCGGCGCCCAGATGAAGTAGAACGTACCTTGCAAGCCACCAAGAGCTGCGCGGTGCTGGAGGCCACCTGGCGCGCGCTGGAGATGAGCCGCTCCTCGGAGCCGGCGCCCAGATGAAGTAGAACGTACCTTGCAAGCCACCAAGAGCTGCGCGGTGCTGGAGGCCACCTGGCGCGCGCTGGAGATGAGCCGCTCCTCGGAGCCGGCGCCCAGATGAAGTAGAACGTACCTTGCAAGCCACCAAGAGCTGCGCGGTGCTGGAGGCCACCTGGCGCGCGCTGGAGATGAGCCGCTCCTCGGAGCCGGCGCCCAGATGAAGTAGAACGTACCTTGCAAGCCACCAAGAGCTGCGCGGTGCTGGAGGCCACCTGGCGCGCGCTGGAGATGAGCCGCTCCTCGGAGCCGGCGCCCAGATGAAGTAGAACGTACCTTGCAAGCCACCAAGAGCTGCGCGGTGCTGGAGGCCACCTGGCGCGCGCTGGAGATGAGCCGCTCCTCGGAGCCGGCGCCCAGATGAAGTAGAACGTACCTTGCAAGCCACCAAGAGCTGCGCGGTGCTGGAGGCCACCTGGCGCGCGCTGGAGATGAGCCGCTCCTCGGAGCCGGCGCCCAGATGAAGTAGAACGTACCTTGCAAGCCACCAAGAGCTGCGCGGTGCTGGAGGCCACCTGGCGCGCGCTGGAGATGAGCCGCTCCTCGGAGCCGGCGCCCAGATGAAGTAGAACGTACCTTGCAAGCCACCAAGAGCTGCGCGGTGCTGGAGGCCACCTGGCGCGCGCTGGAGATGAGCCGCTCCTCGGAGCCGGCGCCCAGATGAAGTAGAACGTACCTTGCAAGCCACCAAGAGCTGCGCGGTGCTGGAGGCCACCTGGCGCGCGCTGGAGATGAGCCGCTCCTCGGAGCCGGCGCCCAGATGAAGTAGAACGTACCTTGCAAGCCACCAAGAGCTGCGCGGTGCTGGAGGCCACCTGGCGCGCGCTGGAGATGAGCCGCTCCTCGGAGCCGGCGCCCAGATGAAGTAGAACGTACCTTGCAAGCCACCAAGAGCTGCGCGGTGCTGGAGGCCACCTGGCGCGCGCTGGAGATGAGCCGCTCCTCGGAGCCGGCGCCCAGATGAAGTAGAACGTACCTTGCAAGCCACCAAGAGCTGCGCGGTGCTGGAGGCCACCTGGCGCGCGCTGGAGATGAGCCGCTCCTCGGAGCCGGCGCCCAGATGAAGTAGAACGTACCTTGCAAGCCACCAAGAGCTGCGCGGTGCTGGAGGCCACCTGGCGCGCGCTGGAGATGAGCCGCTCCTCGGAGCCGGCGCCCAGATGAAGTAGAACGTACCTTGCAAGCCACCAAGAGCTGCGCGGTGCTGGAGGCCACCTGGCGCGCGCTGGAGATGAGCCGCTCCTCGGAGCCGGCGCCCAGATGAAGTAGAACGTACCTTGCAAGCCACCAAGAGCTGCGCGGTGCTGGAGGCCACCTGGCGCGCGCTGGAGATGAGCCGCTCCTCGGAGCCGGCGCCCAGATGAAGTAGAACGTACCTTGCAAGCCACCAAGAGCTGCGCGGTGCTGGAGGCCACCTGGCGCGCGCTGGAGATGAGCCGCTCCTCGGAGCCGGCGCCCAGATGAAGTAGAACGTACCTTGCAAGCCACCAAGAGCTGCGCGGTGCTGGAGGCCACCTGGCGCGCGCTGGAGATGAGCCGCTCCTCGGAGCCGGCGCCCAGATGAAGTAGAACGTACCTTGCAAGCCACCAAGAGCTGCGCGGTGCTGGAGGCCACCTGGCGCGCGCTGGAGATGAGCCGCTCCTCGGAGCCGGCGCCCAGATGAAGTAGAACGTACCTTGCAAGCCACCAAGAGCTGCGCGGTGCTGGAGGCCACCTGGCGCGCGCTGGAGATGAGCCGCTCCTCGGAGCCGGCGCCCAGATGAAGTAGAACGTACCTTGCAAGCCACCAAGAGCTGCGCGGTGCTGGAGGCCACCTGGCGCGCGCTGGAGATGAGCCGCTCCTCGGAGCCGGCGCCCAGATGAAGTAGAACGTACCTTGCAAGCCACCAAGAGCTGCGCGGTGCTGGAGGCCACCTGGCGCGCGCTGGAGATGAGCCGCTCCTCGGAGCCGGCGCCCAGATGAAGTAGAACGTACCTTGCAAGCCACCAAGAGCTGCGCGGTGCTGGAGGCCACCTGGCGCGCGCTGGAGATGAGCCGCTCCTCGGAGCCGGCGCCCAGATGAAGTAGAACGTACCTTGCAAGCCACCAAGAGCTGCGCGGTGCTGGAGGCCACCTGGCGCGCGCTGGAGATGAGCCGCTCCTCGGAGCCGGCGCCCAGATGAAGTAGAACGTACCTTGCAAGCCACCAAGAGCTGCGCGGTGCTGGAGGCCACCTGGCGCGCGCTGGAGATGAGCCGCTCCTCGGAGCCGGCGCCCAGATGAAGTAGAACGTACCTTGCAAGCCACCAAGAGCTGCGCGGTGCTGGAGGCCACCTGGCGCGCGCTGGAGATGAGCCGCTCCTCGGAGCCGGCGCCCAGATGAAGTAGAACGTACCTTGCAAGCCACCAAGAGCTGCGCGGTGCTGGAGGCCACCTGGCGCGCGCTGGAGATGAGCCGCTCCTCGGAGCCGGCGCCCTGCACGAGCGCGTTGGCGGCCTCCACCAGCGAGTGCGCGGCGGCTGCCACCAGCCGGGCGGCCGAGATCAGGCCTTCGGACCACTGCCCGTCGTCTGACGATGACGTCGGACGCCGAGCTACTTTGCCCTGCGATTATTGACAATTATTCAATTATTTCATCATTAAATTAAAATAGGTTAGGTGTTTTTTTCCTGTATCGTGAGTGCGTTTACAAACATTTAAAGTCACACACAGCCAAACCCGAAATGAATCTGTAGGTCATACAAATCATTATTCTGTGCGGGGATCGAACCCGCAACACACGGCGCCGTCTAATTGGCCGAATAATCTAGTTAGTTACTAGATATCCGTTTCATCTCATTTAAAAAGTTAACTAACACAAGCTAAAAAAAAACTGATGAAAAGTATACTGACAAGCATTTTATGTTTAGGAAACTTTTTAATTCGTGCTACTAATCTAGTTTATGCTATAAACTAGTTATATTGTTGCGTTTGAGTTTACCTGATCGATAAGCTCCCTCTGCGCCGCTGAGGCCGCCCTGACGAGCGCGGACGTGGCCGTGATGATGGACTTGGCAGCCTCCAGGATCATCTCGTCGAAGTTCAGGCTCTCGTCCGCTTCCTGCAAGCGAGAAAGCAATGTTATATGGTGATAGCACAGTATATATTAAATCTAAATATTTTATTTGGCATAGGCTTACATGGGCACTTATAAAACGTCGAGAAAGGTGCACGGTTCGGGTTGGTCGTTTCGTATCGAGGAGAACCGGTAGGAATGTACAAGGAATGATAGATGAGAAAACGGGGAGATAGTGAGATGAAAAATAGATAACCAATAATATAGATACAGCCATACTGTTTTGCCTAAATCTGATTTTCGCGGTGTTAAACTACAATTTGGGATAAATAATTCGACTATGGTCATTTATAGATATACGTGTGGTGGGCATCAATAGGAGACCCCCTTTTTTGCGGATAGGAAACCATCAAATAGCTTACCCCGCTCTGGTTGGATCGGGGGAGGGGGGGAGGGGGAGGATGTCAGACTTGTACTGACTAAACTGGTAGCGCCCTCTGGTAGATACCCCCTTGAAAGTTAATTTTAACACATTTGGGTATACATATTGTATCTTCAAAGAATAAGTACCAACAGGGTTGTGGAGGTCAGATAGGCATTCGCTTCATATAAAATACTGATATTTAGCTGCATCCGGTTAGACTTGAAGCCAACATAGTTGGGCAGCATAGGCTAAGCAGATGATGGGTAAATTTTTACTTTTAGCGATAAGACTGGCCATTGTGTCACCCTATTTATAAGTTGTATACTGTTATTTTTGTAATTTTTATGGTGTACATAATAAAGAATATTCTATATATCTAATCTATTCAAGTTTATCCAATACAAAACATAATACAGGACAAAATAGAAAATGTCAACACTTAAAGAAAAAGGCACAAACACAGTCAAATCTTCTGTTCTTTCTCAGCGGCATCAGTTCAGTAGTTAGTACCGGCATCGATGGGTAATATGTTTGATTCCTGGGTGATGCTAACGATACAACCAAGAATATCAAACATATCTCAACGACACACGGTAGTCTTCTAGATGATAATGTTGCTTCTTTTATATTCTTCTGTGGGTTCTTCTTTTTTGGTGATTGTTGGTTAGTTTCGTTAAGTCGCCTCATCTTATGTTGTTGATATCCTAGTATTGGTGATAAATAATAAACATAGATATATACATACATTTATACAAAATGTAAGAAAACCCTTCACGAGGCCGGACTAAGTCAAAATGCGCTAATTTTAACATTATAAATAAAATAATAAATAAATATCTTGGGACAACTCACACACGGCTATCTGATCCCAAGCTAAGCAGAGCTTGTGTTATGGTAACCAGACAACTGATATACATACTTCTATAATTTATAAATAAATCACACACATGTTTGTTCTGTGTCTGGCACAGAACAAACAACCATGCTCATCACACAAAGTTTGTCCTGGGTGGGAATCGAGCCCACGACCTCCAGCACAGCAGTCAGGGCCACTAACCACTGGACCAACAGGCCCGTCTAACATTGCGAAACAATTTTATTTTTGTTGTGAACAATTACATTTTTAATGTTACGCACTTAAAACATTTGTTCTGATGGATGCGTTTTTATAGTAAAGTTATAATATTGAAAACTTACTACAGTAGAATACGTTTATTATGACTCCACTTATAATGACCAACCGCTTATTATGACGACACCACGATGTTTGGTTTTCATAAAAAGTTCTTTAAACAAAGTCGGTTGTACTTATTGTTTTTAAAAACCGGCCAAGCTCACCCTTTTTTTTTTATAAAAAACGGCAAAAATGTCATGTTTGTTGCCTTATAAAATATTTATTAAATTCTCTTTTTTAGTGGGGATAGAAATACATCATCTGTGAACATTTCGACTGTCAATATCACAGTTGATGAGATACAACCCGGTGACAGACGGACGGACAGGAGTCTTAGTAATAAGGTCCCGTTTTACCCTTCGCGTACGGAATCCTAAAAAGATGTGAAAAACATGAAACTTTGACCACTAATATCTCGGTAACTAGAAGGATCCTGCAGGTACAGGAGAACAAAAATAAATCATTGATCGGCTTCGTAAAGGGTATAGCTAGACCTATCATTACAGAAGTAAAGATACACGTGTAATTCGTCTATAAGTGATCTATCAGTCTACGATTTTCCCACTCACAGAACACAAGCGACCTCTGTCCA
Organism: Ochropleura leucogaster; assembly: GCA_958449745.1. Lineage (NCBI taxonomy): Eukaryota > Metazoa > Arthropoda > Insecta > Lepidoptera > Noctuidae > Ochropleura > Ochropleura leucogaster. The sequence continues at coordinate 10,555,836 of OY288227.1, forward strand.
ACGGGTTGAGTCGTAGATATTACAGACATTCTTCAATATAAAGTACAGTCAGTAAAAACTAACAAGGCTCGTCAGATACCATTGAAATTTTCTTAGTTTAAACAGTTTTTTTTTAAATATTATTGGATGGAAAACAAAAAGTTCATTAAATAAATTAAATTCAAGTTGAAAACCTCTTTTAGTGTAAAATAAAATCAATTTTAAATGTCGGATCTCATTGCTTATTTTTTTTCTGACTTTACATTACTTCACATTACTTATCACTCATAGACACACTACACACAAACAGGAAATACATACACAGAGATATATACATATATATGATATGCCCAGCGGTTAAACTCGCTGCACTCGTCGTAAAATATTTTTATCATAATTTATTTTCAAATGAAACCGATCGGGGCACATCAGTTTCAAAGTCTATTACGCACATAGATAGAATCAATTGTATATAGATACATATATTGAAAATCTGGAAGAAGAAATTGGACAGCATTCCAAAAAACAAAGACCATTTCAGACACTAATCTGCATAGTCCTCATGTAAGTTGACCAAGATTTTTTGTCTGGACCTTAAAAGAGACTGACTGGGTTTGTTTCGGCTGTTTCTTCTCAGAGTAGTCGGGTACGAAACACCGGCCTCATCTAGTTTTTAAAAGAAAGACGTGTAAAAGTGTTTGTGAACCCCTACTTGCAACATAAACATCATTTATCATTAAATAATGGTTGATTGTTGAGTAAATTACAGTACGGCCAACGAGAAGCGATACCAAATGTAAACAAAACCCATGCTAAAACCCCATCTGAAATGGCCGCCCGAATGTTGGCGAACCCGTCTTAACGTTGTCATGTTTTTGCCGGGAGAACGAGACATTACGACAAAGGCACAAGATGGAAAGAGCTAAATATTAGATTTTCAACGCCACAGTTGTTCTTTAGGTTAATGACCTTTCGTATCGCTTCTCGTTGGCCGTACTTTAGTAAGTTCTCCCAACTAACCTGCACTTTAACACTCTTCCTAGGTCGGAGTGACTCCAGTTTCTTGGCTGCCGCGTCGATGGAGGCTGCAGCCCCCAAGAGCTCGTTCTCAGCGATCACTGTGGGATCGTCCGGGTCCACCCAGTCAGAACCTGGTGAGAATAAACCACTAATTACTAATTTTTTTATTGGAATGGGCAGACGACATTGTTGCCATCGCGGGAATATCCTGGATGAGCTTGGAGGTGGCCGTCACACTTTCAAGAACCAGTTGGTGTCTGGATATCTACACAGATAGGCAGTCGCCCGAAATAACATACTGTCATCCTTACTAATATTATAAAAGCGAAAGTGAGTTTGTTTGTTTGTACGTCTTTACGCAAACCGATTTTGATGAATTTTGGTACAGAGATAGTTGGGACCCTGGAGACGGACATAGACAATTTTTTTTAAATGGAGTAATGAGAGAGAAAGAGGGAAGAAAAGGGAAAACTTAGCTTTGCTATAACAATAAATAAGGCGCAAGTGCAAAAACTACAGGTAGCAGGTACCTGCAAATCACCCCGATTTTAATGCCAGCTAAACCGCGGGCAAAAGTGAGTTGCCATATAACACCTGGCATCCCACTGCCTCGGGTTAGACTGGAACTGTTTGTGTGGACGCTAACCACAATAGCATGAAGGGTATGATGTCGAGGTTTACCTTTGAGCAGCTCGGCAGTGGCGATGATGTCGGCCGTGGTGTGCGCCACGTGTCGCGACAGGTCGGGCAGCTGGTGGCGCGCGGCGCCGTCCCCGCTGCAGGCCGCCAGCACGCCCGAAAGCAGCGCGCGGTAGGCCTGCGCCGCCGCCCGCCCCGCCTCTAGGGTGCGGCTCTGGAGTTCTGAAGACTCGGCGGAGTGGGCTGCGCCCTGGGGATAGGAAAGACAATAGCTAAAGTTTTTGGAAATTGAAGTTGTTGCATACATTTCGACTGCATAGGTAGTGCGCTTTTGTATGGACCAGCAGTCTTTTATTTATGACCAACGTGTTTTCAATGTTAGCGTATTTTAAGATCTTTTATTAGGTTGACTGATGACCTGGTAAAGGTTGCAGGAATCTTATTTCAATGCGCTAACGCTTACGGGACTGCTATTTCTAACAGTAGCGAAGCCATCACTAAATGTATAATGACATCTTGTCCCAAGATTTTTGATGCCCCGTTCCAATAAACAAAAACGACTCGTTTTGATAACGGATAGTTATATTTTGACATATAAGTCTCATAGAACTTGTGTCAAAATACAACCATCCGTAAGCAAAACAAGTCGTTTTTGTTTATTGGAACGGGGCATAAAACCGTTACCCCATAGTACAACATCTGAAGGCGTTACAAATATTTGTTCCGTACGGGAATCGAAACCGCGACACACCGCTTGGCTGTAAATGGCTCAGCAACTAAATCCACCGTGCCGTTTGTTCGTCATGTGTCAAATTAATTGTTCTAGTTTGACGGAGTAGTTGGAGGCCGTAGAGACAAGTACATACCTTGCAGACCACAAGCAGGTCGACGACAGTCTTCCTGCCGAGGTTGGCGGCGGCGGTGAGCTGGTCCTGCTTGTTGGCGTTGCCGGCCGACACGGCGCGGGCGGTGGCCACGGTCATCTGGCGCGTCACCCGGATTAGTTCCTCTGGCGTCGCGGACGACTTCGGAGCTGATGGCGACATGAGGACCTGTGGAGAACATGGGGTTAGACATTTTAAAACATGGCATACACAAATATTTTGAAACAATATTTGAAAAATGTGACAGAGAATAATGTCATTTAGCTAACCAAACATAGTTCTAAACGTATGTGACAAATTTTCAGTCAGATAATTTTTTTAAAATGCCGTCGCAAGATTTGATCTACACAAACAAACTTTGCAAGCTAAATAAAGTTTGTAAAAAATACAAAAACTCTTAAAGTCGATGCACATTGTTCTCACATATTTGTATTATCTCAACATGAATGATGTCACCATGATCTTGTAAAATTATTCTGATTTAGAGTGTCCATGGAGTTTCTTGCCCATTCTTCTCCATAGAGATCAACGCTGATTGGGCAACTACAGTACTTTTACAAGTTATTATGCCTTGTGACTGGGACTGTAGCTTCACTCTTTTGTTTCTCAAAATTCAAAACTGCCTGTAATGGTCTAATTGAATTAAGCTATGAGTTTGTAACAGAAAGCAATGTGGTCCAAACATATTACGTAGAAGCAAAGCCGCGGTGAAAACAGATACTTGTAAACTAACCTCAATCTCTTGCGAGATAGCTTCGATAGTCGACTCCAGTGCCCTGGTGCCGCGCGTATGCTCATCCTCCACTGCTTTCACAGTCTTCAGCAGAGATGTCACGTTGGTCACCATCACCTAACGAAGAAATACTATTAGTATTGTACTCTGTTTGGGAACTGCGGTTTTCTGATCAAAATGTTTAGGAACAGTCATTTTCTGATCTCTTTGACTAGGACGTCCAGTCTAACCAGCAGAATATGAAGAATTGTCTCAAATATCATATTGAAAATGGACATGTAAAGCATCATTAAAAAAAACTGTTATATTTTCCAGAAAAATAATTATTTTTCTTTCTTAGACCATTTGTCAATGGTGTTGCTCCCCATGTAATGAACAAAGTTCAGTGAGGTTTTATTTATTTATAAGTTGTCTATAAATAACATGAATGTTCCTAAAGCATTGAGCAGAAAATCAGCAAAACTTCCCAAATGAACAATATTCAAATTATCTTTATTAAACGACAACAATGTTTTAATAAAAATTAAACTAAAAACATGACTTTAAAGCTTTGGGTTGCCAACTATAAATTAAGTATTTTTAATACGAATTAAATAAAAAAAATGATAAAACCCGTTAGCTAAACGACAAAGGCGCCATGCTTTAGCTGTAACCCATAAGCTTTCAAAATAACACCATAAATATATAAGAAAAAGTTCTTTAAACAATACATAAACATAATTTATATAAGAGTAGGATCAGAAAAGTGTAATTTACGCCGCGCAAAGTTAATAACGAACTAGTGTGGCAAAACAACGATCAAAAATATATGAGCGGCGTATATTACGCCGTGAGCTTAGCAGGGACTTAGGACGTAAACGTAACGTAAATTCGAATTATTTTAAGTTAACTTTTATCTATATAAAGGACACCGAAGCTAAAACAGTTACCAAGTAGCGTCGGTGTCCCTTCCACACTGTACGGTTTACATATTTTGTTTGTTTACAAACGATTATGACAGTTTTACGTTTGGTGGTAATTTTTTTTCGTATTTACGTCACTTTTAAGTCTTGCGTCCATGTTTAGGGCCTCTGATCCCACCCTGATCTTAGGTATATTTGTTTGTCAATATTGGACCGTATGGCAGCTGATATGAAAGCTTGTGGTTGTGTTATATACAGATGACAAGCGTCGTCTTGAAGGCACCGTGATGTGAGAGCTACCATGACATGAATTCAAGAAATGTGTTTAGAAGGCGACAACTTTGGCTTACTTCTGACTTCTTTAATATATTTTTTATAAAATAACAACACGACTGTAATGCTTAAAGGGTTAGACAGAAGCGTACCTAATAATACACTTCTAACTTTTTTTAGATAAGTTAAATGGTGGGAGCCGTTGCCATCAATCGACTACAGAACACTTTGTAACTGCTAGAGAAACGTGTCTGATGGAAAAAACCAATCATATTTTTTTTTATTTTATTGACTCCTTGAATAATAAAACTACAAACAGTTTTATAAAACACCTGACTCTGTATATTCAAGAGTCTATCGAGGCTATGTTTTATAATTTCTCGACAAAATTTTAACTTACATATACTTAAATAATATAGTAGTGTTTTTATTGTCCCACTGTTGGGTAAAGGCCTTGCTATTCTCTCAATTGGGGCTGTTTAGTGTTAGTTACCACACTCATCATCATCTGCCTAGCCTTTTCCTAACTATGTTGGGTTCGGCTTCCAGTCTAACCGGATGCAGCTGAATATCAGTATTTTACATGGAGCGACTGCCTATCTGACCTCCATAACACAGTTAACACTGGGTAATACGATACCCCTTGGTAAGACCAGTTGTCAGGCTTTTTGGAACACTGACTGACCTGTAACGACTGTCAAGGATCTACAAATGACAGCCGGGACCAACAGCTTAACGTGCTTTCCGAGGCACGGAGGAAACTCGGTATGTAACGGGCGGTCACCCATCCACAGACCAACCTAGGCAAGCGCGGCTTAACCTTTAGATCGACCCGAACGGCTGCTATTATTTAGCCACGAGCTCTTCGTGTTCGTACCTACAACCTAACATTTTACCTTCTGATAAATGCGGCTGAATGTAAAACATGTAAATATTTATGTAATTCTGAAACAAACAGATGTACAAGCTGGGACACTTCAGGGTCATGCCACACTGCGACATAAAACTAAACACATTTCAACACTAGTGTGACAATGAGTATGACGGAAGCGAGTTAGTATGTGGCGGTCGGTTTTTGCAGCTATTTATGTACTTTACTATTTATTTCAACCCAAAATGTTCCCCATGAACTGCTTCTCTCTGAGAGCTCGTGAGCCGTCACCAAACACGTTTTGATAATTAATCAGTTGATAAAGACATGTACTTCGTATGGTTATGTGAAAATTAGCCCAATAATACAACTTTTTGAAAAGCTTTGATGATAAACAAATTAATAGAGATTTTTATTCCAAAAGAAAATTTATGAACTGTTTCAAATTTTAACTATGAAGCGACTATGTTTTTTAATATAATGGAACCGATTTGCCATTAAAATGGCACTTTATTGATAAAATAATGATCCCACTTAATTTTTAAATGATAAAATATCTCTGCCCTGTACCAAGAGACCCGAAAAAAAAAACCACAATATAAAAAGCTTTACAACAGCGTGCAAAATACAGAAACCAGGTGCAAAACCGTCCGCCACAAGACAATGACTTTGATAACCAGTGAGAAGCCTCCACACCATGCCATGGCGTGCGCAGTAGCGATCAAATTGAGCTATATCTGACCGATTCATCAGCGTTCCTCGTCACCGCTTCCGTTTCCTTAAACCGATCATTCCTGATCTCATCTAGCATCCTCAACTGCTCCTCCATCCTAGAATTCGGCCTAGATTTTGACTGGCTACGCATGAGAGACCGTATTCTTTCTACATCTTCGCTTGTCTCAGTTTTATTTAGTATCTTTTCGTAGATGTTCCACCAGTTGTCGATGGAGCCAAACTGCTGTTCTCTGCTTTTGAGTACGTCTTCGTAAATTGTCCACCAGTTGTTAGCGTAGTATTGCATGGGGTACGTTCTCGTTAAGTCGAAGATTTCCAGAGTATTTGGGGACTTTTCCGGGTTAGATCGCGTTGATTTAATTGTATCTGTATTGTACGTTACATGATGGTTGATATTACGATGTAGACTGTTCGTTGAGTATACATTTGTGGTAGAAACTCTTTTGTTTAAGTCTTGACGGTTTTCTGGGACAATGTTCTCTTTATCCCTGGAATCTTTTTTGTATTTCCTAATTATTTCTTTGTAATATCTTTCTAAAAGGCATAGTTCTTCGTACGTATATTTGCTTGTGTCGATTTGAGAGTAAATGTTCAAAATCTCTTGGATGTCGACCTTTTTTCTGCGATCTATTTTAATGTTCGACAATGCCTTCAACTGTTCTATGAGAGGATCAAAACCTTTATAAATGAAGTCTTTTTTAGCGAATTCAATAAGTTTTAAGACCATGTCTTCGTATTTTTTGTTGTACTCTAAGTCTTGGTTAACGGCTTTAGACTTATCGACTTCTTCAATGAAATTTTGTAGAGTGTGTTTCTCGTTTTCAAATCTATCGAGCTGGGTTTGGAACTCGCCAAGCACCAGCTCATGACCGCTAAATCTTTCCAACTCTCGCCGTGTCTCCTCCATCTTGTCGAGATTTCTCTTAGCCAACGCTTTCCACCACTCAGTGTCATCTTTGAACATTTTCCAGAATTCCATTCTAACTTTTCTCGTTACTGTATTGACGTCTGAAACGTCTTTTGTCGGAGTTTTCGCCTTGAATTCTGGCTTAACGACAATTTCCATAGATTCATCTTTCTGTCTCTCCTCTGGGCTAAGCATTTGTTTGATTGCGTCAGTTGCTTCAGGTGATGTCGCCTGGATGTCTAAGCTTACCGGTCTGACCTTTTTCAGTGTAAAAACAGGACTTTTCAATTTAACATCTTCTAACTTAGGCTTTTCATGTACAGTTTCTATTTTGACTTCAGTTTTCACGTTGATTTCTATTTCAGTATCAATGTTCTCTATGACTGCAGATAAACGTTTCATTTCTGTGTCTAAATCATTGTTGGCTTTAATTCTTTGGATTTTATCAATTTTACGTTTATTTTCGACTTTGTCACCAATGTCTTGAACAAGATCTGCTAGTTTCTTAGTCTCTCCTAAGAGGATGTTCTCACCGTACTTCAGAACCCTCCAATCCATATCTAGGAGGCTGTTTTTGGCAGCGACATTATACCTCTCATTTAAATCATCATTTTTGTGACTCCTAACTGGCGGTATAGTCATTAAACTCTCTATATAACTGATGACTTCTTCACAATTATCGTGGAAAATAGTCGGGGAGACATCATCATCCTGGCTTGAGTAGTCAAGGAGTTTGACAAGTTCATCTTCTTGGTCCGATTGGAAGATGTCAGTTTCGGAGTCAGCAGAGTTATAGTCGTTGCGTAAGAGGGCGGAGCGCCGGTTGGGGCGGGGGATGGTGCTGGCTTTGAGGGGGAGGCTCCAGCGACGGGTGCCATCCGACAGCCGCTAGAGAAAATACCAGCTCAGTCCAATATTGACAAGACGAACAAGATGGCGGAAATATCCTGAAGGGTATACTGCCGCGATTGCCGTTACCACAGACAACACAAATGTTATGGAATGGAAATGTTTCTTGAATTTATTGTTTTTTTTTATGTTACTCTGAACTAAGAAGTATGGCACAAAAAAAAAACAAACTGTTGTCTTTTTAAATGGTAGATTTTTAAGCAGGTTGTTATTACAACTTATATGAATTTCAAAGAGGTGCTATACTTTTAAGCTCAGTGTAATATTTTGACCACTACTACTAAATATTTAATTGGCTTGCGAAACTTTAAAAAAAAAATCTGTGTTAAAACACAAGTAAAAATTTTGAAAAACATGATCAAGCCATCAAGGGGTTCAGTCGGCTTTCCTTGATATTAATTAAAGTTATTTTTAAATTCAGTTGTAATATAACACAACATAAATAATAAAAACTTACTGTGCATTTTCTAAACTACTAAAGCGACGATTAATTTAAATATTTGCTATTTACAACAACGAAATATGAGTAAAAATGTGCTGTTTTTTCCAACATTCAGGACAATCAAAGAAATATTGTTTGCTCTTTGGAATGGACAACTACAGTACTTTCACGCGTTATTATGTCTTGTGACCGGGACTGTAGCTTCATTTTGTTTCTTGACATTCAAAAGTGTCTGTTTCGCTCTAATTGAAATAAATGCCCACAGCTGAACCTGACGTAAATTTAAAATACTCGAAACACATATTATAATATGGTTTACTTGGTATTAGAGATTACACTGCCCATCGGTCTCTGGTTTGTCTTTAGATGTTGGCGAGAAAACCGTTAACAAACAAACAAACAATTTAAATGAATTGCTCTAGGAAAGTTGTATTTTTGAATTCTTTCTTTCTGTTTCGTATGATTATAGGCGGCATAAAGTTTTAATGCCGCCTATGGGTCTCTAACTTAGCTTAAAACGCCGTCGAGCAATATCTCTGTAATCCTGGTTTCCTCACAATGGAAAAACCAGAGGTATCTGGGGTTCGAACTAGAGACCTAAAGTTTGCAGTCCGACGGTCACACAACTAGACTAACAATGTTTATTTAATTGTTAAAAATCGTACTAGCGCCTTAAGTTACTTCTAAGCTACACGACAACTTAGCGTCGTTCTAAATAGATATTGTAAGGCTTGGTTCACATTAGGTCGGACCGACAGTTTTGCCGCTGGCCGACCACCGGATCTTACTGTTTACACAAGAAGCTATAGCCGCCCTATACAAAGCAGTATGTCTATATTCTCCACCATTGTCTCGTCAGAAATCGGGTGCTCGCTGACAGTTATACGCATCCAACATCGGTTCCGGTAAATCTGCCGGGTACGACCTAATGTGAACTCGCTCTAAGTGAGCACACCACAGCTACTAAGTCCCCAGGGCTGGCAGTGGTTGTACCTTGGCGGCGTGCTTGAGGCGGTGCATGTCGGGGTGCGCGACGTGCTTGCCGCTGGCGGCCGTGGTGGCGGCGGCCAGGTCCCGCAGCGCCGCGCCCACGTCGCGCGCCGCGTGCAGCAGCAGCACCTGCGGCTCCGGGTTGCCCGAGCCCAGGGACATGGCGCCCAGTTTTACTACTTCGCATAGTTGGACTGGGGAGAGAATCAAATTATTAAATGACATTAAAAAGTGTCCTAATACATTGCTCAAAAATTTTTTTGTGTTATAAAAACGTTGCCCCGCTCTAGAAATTTCTCTTGTATCGTGGGTGCGTTCACAAACATTCAAACTCACATACACAAACAGCCAGACCCGAAACAACTATCTGTAGGTTGTTCCGTGCAGGAATCAAACCCACGACACGCAGCACAGCAGTCGATCGCTCAGCCACTGCGCCAATCATGTCTCGTCAAATTACAATTTACGGTTTCATAAACATAGTATATTGAAAGCCATATTATTAAAAAGTGAATCCAATAAAGTGAGTACAAACCGTTTATTCACATTATTGCGTTTGAATTTTGGTAAGCGTATGTTATTGATCATGATTGTAATTAATAGTCACATCGAAGGTTTTTTAAATCCGAGGAAAAGGGTAAACCTGATTACATCAACTGGGCTATCCAAAATCAAAGTCTGCTAAAGAATGTCCTGATTGAAAATTCCAGTAGCCTGACTTGGGGGTCAAACCCAGGACCTCAGTAGTGCTTGCAACCATTACGCCACTGAGACAGTAAACTTATTAAAACTGTTTGTAAAACGACAACCGTATACCATTATATCCGTGGAAGAACCGGCAGAATAGATGGTGTACTTACCAATGGTGCTAACAGCGCTCTGCGCGGCGGTGGCGAGTTGTTCCTGGGTGCCAGCTGCTCCTCCCACCAAGGTCTTCGTGTCTTCCACCAGGGTCTTGGCTGTCTTCAGAATGTTTTCGCGGTGATCTGAGAATGTGTCTGTTTCTTTCTCGGAGTGCAAGGTTCCTGGGAGACAACACAAAGATTGGTTATACGTTTAGACATTGAGGTTACTCTAAATCAATTTTGCATGAATAAAAAGTGGGATATGAGGGAGAGAGAGGGAAGAAAAGGGAAAACTTACTTAAACTGCAAGTAGCAGGTACCTAGAAATCAGGAAAGGGGAACTGTGTTACCCTGAATTTAACGCGAGCGAAGCTGCGGATAAAAGCTAGTATGATCCTTACTAATACTATAAAAGCGAAAGTGAGTTTGTTTGTTTATAACCTCTTCACGCCTAAATGGCTAAACCGATGTTGATGAATTTTGGTACAGAGATAGTTGGGACCCTGGAGACGATCATAGACTTTTTTTTAAATGAGGGGAGAAAGAGGTAAAACTTAGTTTAACTATAACAAATCAATAAGGCGCTAGGGCAAAAACTGCAAGTAGCAGGTACCTGCAAATCAGGAAAGGGGAACTGTCTTATACCGAATTTAACGCGGGCAAAGCTGCGGGCGAAAGCTAGTATGAATAGTTGTGTTAGTTACCGGCGCTAGCGAACAGTATGGTGGTGTCCAGGTCCCCGATGATGGCGGCGATGGTGGCGGCGGCGTCGATACACGCCTGCGTGCCGCGCGACCCGGCTTGTAGCGCCGACAGCACTGCTATCACCTGCGCCACCCAACACAACGGTATACAACACATATTCCTTCTAGCAGAAGGAGAATGTTCCAAGATAAATAGAAATCATTTAATTGCTAAAATGTAGGTATACAAATAATGGTGGTAAGTTTAACGACGTCCCGATACATTTTGCGTTACGGCATGCAAAATTATTTAAAATATACATTTAGTAGACAAAACATTTAAATTAAAAATTACATATGCTATCACATTAAATTTAAAATAACAACAAATTAAATTACAAATGTCAACAACGTAAATGGCACAAGTCTTAATCTAAAATCTTAATAAATTTATTAAATTAAATCAACGAATGAATACTACTAATCTAAACAAATCAAAAAATAGATAAGAATGCCTCGTTGGTTTAGACGTAGCAAGTGTGAGTCCCGGATCGAGCAATGTAGGTTCGATTTCCGGGCCGAGCAAAGTATAATTGTTTTTTTTTCAGTAACTACATCCCCTATAATCCTCGAAGGGTTAGGTAGAGGTGTACTTAATAGGACACCCATATTATGCCAGTTATGTTTTAGGTCCCATATAATAAGGGGCGGGCCTATTACCATCAAACGGACATAAATCCAGACACCCTGATTGCTATTGAGAAATTCCTATAGAAATAAAACCTGACGACACGATTGACGCAGTGGCTGAACGATATACTGCTGCGCTGCGTGTCATGGGTTCGATTACCGAACGGAACAAATATTAATATGGCCTACAAATAGTTGTTTCGGGTCTGTCTGTTTGTGTATGTGAGTTTATATATTTGCAAACGCACCCACGATACAGGAGAAATTCCTAGTGTTGAGGGCAACGTTTAAAAAAATACAATTTACCCGACCCGGGAATCGGCCCAGTAACTAAGGCTTCCCAGTCGAGCCTGAGAGTTGTGTCACACTAGGAAGTGGCGAAGGGCAGGGCGTTGTTGTGGGACTGTCTCTTGTAATGTGACGTTCAAAAAGTGCTGATTTTCAGCCTAATTTGAATAAATGACTTCTGATTTTGTATGAAGTAAATGTCGGACGTACCTTCTCGTTGACAATCTTGGCGGAGTCAGCGACGGCGCGCTGGTTGGCCGGGATGGCGGACAGGCGACAGTGTCCTCCTGCCTTGATCAGTTCCGACACGCCCTCGCCGAGCTCCACTACCGCCACGCGGATCCTGATGAACAACATCAATGGTTATTTTTATACTACACTAAGGCCAACTAGCAGCGATACGAAAGGTCATTAACCTAAAGAACAACTGTGGCGTTGACAATCTAATATTTAGCTCTTTCCATCTTGTGCCTTTGTCGTAATGTCTCGTTCTCCCGGCAAAAACATGACAACGTTAAGACGGGGTCGACAACATTCGGGCGGCCATTTTAGATGGGGTTTTAGCATGGGTTTTGTTTACATTTTGTATCGCTTCTCGTTGGCCGTACTTTAGTAGATATAAGTAAATGAATTTGAACTTAGTTGTGGTTACTATTGAGTTTGTTTTTCCAAATAAATGATATTTAGATAGATAGATAGAATATTCTTTATTATGTACACCATACAAATTACAAGAATTATAGTATATAACTTATAAATAGGGTGATACAATGGGCGGTCTTATCGCTAAAAGCGATCTTTTCCAGACAACCTTTGGATGGATTTAAAAGAGGAGATTTATCTAAGAGTCTAAACTTGCTTTTTCGATGCATATATCCACAAGGTCAGGATAAGTGACAAGCTTTCAAGGCGTTTCGTATTTTTCAAAGACCAGATCTCGGTAGTATAACATTTTTTTAAGTGCTCATAAAGAATTATTGATGTCGCCATTCCCAAACATTTTAAAATAATTACCATATTTTTTGTCATTTTCCATTGGACCCCATTTGAAAATGATGACCTCTTATTTTCGGGTGAGAATTCATCAAATAACTTCCCCCCTCTCTGACCGAGCGGGGTAGGGGGGAGTATCAGACTTCTACCGACTAAAACCCCCGGCCTGTCGTTCGTCGACGGATGGACAGCTCGCTATCCAATGTTCACTGTCGTTGTTTCGTTGAGCTCCTTGGATTTTGAGTCGAGCTACACGATAACTGACAAATGCTTGCACTGACTGGACAGGTCCACTCAATCTGTGTGGTGCTTTCTTAAAAACACCATTTCAGACACTATCTGCATAGTCCTCATGTAAGTTGACCAAGATTTTTTGTCTGGACCTTAAAAGAGACTGACTGAGTTTGTTTCGACTGTTTCTTCCCAGAGTAGTCTGGTACGAAACACCGGCCTCATCTTGTTTAAAAAAAGACGTGTAAAAGTGGAAACCTACTTGCAAAATAAACATTATCATTAAACTAGAGAGTTCCAGCTATTATTTTGTAGCTCAAGGCACGATAGAGAGGTGAATGATGATGGTGTTCGTACCTGTTGGCGACGTCTCCGTTGGGCGTGGTGGCGGAGGCGCCCACGCTGTCCTGCGCCAGCAGTTCGTACTTGTGGCACATCTCGTTGCCCAGCTGGACCAGCCGGCTCGCGTCTGTGGCTGACTTTGCCGTCTGTCCGATTATATTATGGTTACACTTTACTCATATTTCTGTATTTTTTTGTTAGTCTATATAATTATATTTAATTAATTACTTTAAACAAACTATAAATAGACACAAACTAATATATATTTCTGTATGTTTATATTTAATGAACCAAAAGAAATAGTTACTTTTAATTTGGTTTAGACAAATTGAACACTTTGTTTATTAATTTAATAGTCACCAAGAAACGTATATGAGAATGAAAAATTATGTAATTAGTTTTGATTTAATTGCCGAATCCTAAATTAATTATATAATAATCTAATCCAACTTATAAACTATATGTGCGACTATAAGTCTTTAAACTGACATGGTTACTAATATTATAATTGACTCTTGAAACGGAATATTCACTGAAATATCGGAAACTCAATTTAAATAATAAACATGGTAAATATCCCGTTTCAAGAGTTAAATATAATATATGTGTGGCTTTTCATTTAAATTAGTTTAGTTCTTTTAGCGTGAAAGAGTAACAAACTGTTGTGAGGATGGATGGATATTTCCACATAACATCGTCACAAACTTTAGTATTTATAATATTACTAGCGACCCGCCTCAGCTTCGCCCGGGTGCAATGTAGATACTAATATTATACATATAAACATTCCCCCTCCACTATATCTTTAAAAAAATCAAAGTCCGTTGCGTAATTATAAAGATCTAAGCACACATAAGGACAGACAGACAGCGGGAAGCTACTTTGTTTTATACTATGTAGTCATACATATAGGTAATAAATAGGATATATAACAATCTCACCATGTCCGTGGCGAGTCTGGAGATCTCCTTGGCGGCGCCGACCATCCTGGTCTGGTAGTCCACGAACGAGTCCGTCTCGTCATACGAACTGATCAGGGACATTCTGCAACAACGATATACAACATGTTTATAATGGCAGGATGACTTCGATTCTTGGTTTGTAATGACAGACAACAAAAATAAATCCCTCTATACTAGAATAGAATATATTTAGAATAGAATATATTTATTCAAAGTTCAAACAATTGGCACAATAAATACAATTTAAATCCTAGAAATAATGTTGGTATAACAAAAATTTCGATGCCTGTACTAGGTTAAGTTAAACCTGTATCACAGGCGGTATTTTCTAATAATTAGTGTTAGGACAGTAAATTTCTTAACAATATTTAGATAACATTAGTGAAAAAGACTACTACTAAGAATACTACTTGTATAGAGAGATTTATTTTTAAACGGTGAGGCGGATCTTCCCGAGGTAGTCCCTTATCAATTTTATTTATATTGGTTGAGTAGTTTATTGAGTTATCTTCTATAATACATAATCTCTTATAATTTTAGTAGCAATGGCAAATGAATATAATAAGAATTTGTGTGAGATATCATCATAGTACATCTAAAACTGACTTCCAAAATATCTCCAATATAACTTTACATCCGGAAGTCGGTGGCAAAAAATATGATGAAAACTCAAACTCAAAGCATTTATTTCAATTACACCATTAAAGACACTTTTGAATGTCAAGAAACTAAATGGTGAAACTACAGTCCCGGTCACAAGGCATAGTAACTTGTGACAGTACTGTCTCTAAGGAGAAGAATGGGCATGACACTTCATGAACCTCTCTTTTAAATTATAATATATTATTACAAAATCGTATTTGCATCAATTGAAATAAACAAACATTACCTATTCAATAGTCAATATTTCACTACGACTAGAGCTTTCTCATGGCATCAAATGCTGAGACGCGAGAAAGATAAATCTCTTGATGAACTGAATGCAATTAAGAAGATATTCAGAATCGAATCACTAGGATAAAAATATATTTACAACTTTCACAAATGGAAGTCAGTCACAAACAAATAAACAGATGGTGAACGTTGGTAGTGACCTAAATACGTGCAAACTTCTCGCTAATGTACTACATGACGTAGTTAGGGGTGCCAGACAATTATGTCAGAAAGTGTTGGCTGTAAGCGGGATTGTCCTATAGACAATTCAATATCTGGTGACATTAAATTACTTAGTAAGTTTGCCAAAAAAAAAATTGTCCCGCACTAGGAATTTCTGATGTATCGTGGGTGCGTTTACAAACATTTAAACTCACATACACAAACAGCCAGACCCGAAACTATCAGTAGGTCACACAAATATTTGTTCCGTGCGGGAATCGAACCCGCGACACACAGCGCAGCAGCTAATCACTCAACCACTGCGCCAACCATGCCGTCAATTGTTCTTTTTCTGAGGAATTTCTCAGTAGCAGCCAGGGTGTCTGAATTTATGTTAATTGGAAAACTAGGTAATACGATATTCCTGGGTAAGACTGGCTGTCAAACTTTCTAGCCACTGACTATCTGTAACGACTGTCAAAGATCTACAAATGACAGCCGGGACCAACAGCCTAACGTGCTTTCCGAAGCACGGAGCACACTCGGTATGTATCGAGTGGTCACCCATCCACGGGCAAACCTAGGCTAGCGTGGCTTAACCTCGACCTGAGCGGCAGTTTTTATTTAACCACAAATTCCTCTTCTATCTAGCATCCCTATTTCTAGATAAATATAAGAGTTCTGCAGACCTAACCTTGACGCGACGACTTAAAACGCGGGGAGCACGTTAAAACTTGTTAAAATTAACATTTACGATCAATGTCTGGTCATGGAACATTGACAGAAACACTGGAGTTTATTTACTGGAACATTTTAAAGAAATGCTGCGTTTTATGACCTACTAAATCAATTTAATATTGGTGATGACTAGGCCATTTTATAATGCGGAAGTATGTTCGGCTGGATCAAGCCCGCGGCGTTGCTCGCGTGATGTTTTAATTGTCCTACGGAATTTAAAGTATTCTATATGCTAGTCCAGATTATGAATTATCTGTATGCCAAATTTCATCCATATCTGGTCAGTAGTTTTTGCGCAAAAGAGTAAGAAACACATACATCTTCACAAACATTTACTTGTATTTTCGTCTAGAAGCAAGGTTGTGTGAGAGTTCATCCGTTTTTCCAACAAGACGTTACTTTATCGTTTGTAACTGCGGCGCAGCTTCAACCTTCGACGGGCCTGTTGGTCCAGTGGTTAGTGGCCCTGACTGCTGAGCCGGAGGTCGTGGGTTCGATTCCCACCAGGACAAACTTTGTGTGATGAGCATTATTGTTTGTTCTGTGTCTGGGTGTGATTTATCTATAATATGTATGTATTTATAAATTATATAAGTATGTATATCAGTTGTCTGGTTACCATAACACAAGCTCTGCTTAGCTTGGGATCAGATAGCCGTGTGTGAGTTGTCCCAAGATATTTATTTTAAGATATTTAACCGCCTGTTGATCGAAAAAAAAAGTATCCTATGTGTTATTCCAGACTATAATCTACCTCTGTGCCAAATTTTATCAAGATCCGTTCAGCCGTTTTGACGTGAAAGAGTATCAAAACATCCATACATACATTGATCCATCCATTCTCACAAACATACGCATTTTCTTACTTTACTATAAATACTTATTTTTATTTATTTTTACTATAAAGACTTATCTATACTAATATTATAAAGCTGAAGAGTTTGTTTGTTTGATTGAACGCGCTAATCTCAGGGACTACTGGTTGGAATTGGAAAATTCTTTTAGTGTTGGATAGTCCATTTCTTGAGGAAGGCTATAGGCTATATAACATCACGCTACGACCTACAGGTGCTGAGTAGCGCGGGTGAAACCGTGGGGAACAGGTAGTCTTTACTACAAATACAGTTTTAAATTGGTCAGGGTTTGGTGTCACAAATTTGTGCCAGCGGGGCTCAACGGTAATACTTGTTTACTGGCACGTTTTTGTGCCGCTGGGGCTCTAGAGGTTAACTTAGCATGGATAGCAATGCTCACCCACACGTTACTAGAAATAATACTTACTTTGTAAAACTGTATTATTATCGACTCCTAGAATGGTTTGTTTAAGTAAATAAATAAAATTAGAAACAAAAATCTTCGTTCACTTAATTCACTGATTCACATAGAACACACCACATCGGTTAAGACGCGTCAAACTTGCATCGATCGGAGCAAGCGACCTAACTCAACTAACGCGCGTAGTAAACAAGACTTGCGTATGCGCTTACTGTATGTAGGTATATCGAAATACTATCTATATATATATATATATATTTAGAGTTTCTAGGCTGATTGAAAGACTTATACCATGAAAATCGGTTATCATTGTCTGCCAACCAGTTAGAGGGTAACCTACCTCAAAAAAAAATGTAAGCCTTATTGGATCGCTTTGTTGTCAGTCTGTTTTTTTTTTTCAAACGTTGCCCCACTCTAGGAATTTCTCCTGTATCGTGGGTGCGTTTATAAACATTTAAACTTTGACGGGCCTATTGGTCTAATGGTTAGTGGCTGACTGCTGAGCCGGAGGTCGTGGGTTCGATTCCCACCCAGGACAAACTTTGTGTGATGAGCATGATTGTTTGTTCTGTGTCTGGGTGTGATTTATCTATAATATGTATGTATTTATAAATTATATAAGTATGTATATCAGTTGTCTGGTTACCATAACACAAGCTCTGCTTAGCTTGGGATCAGATAGCCGTGTGTGAGTTGTCCCAAGATATTTATTTATTTATACACAAACAGCCAGACCCGGAACAACTATCTGTAGTTCATACAAAATATTTGTTCCGTGCGGGAATCGAACCCGCGACACGCAGCGCAGTAGTCGATCGCTCAGCCACTGCGCCAACCGTGCCGTCTACTTATTACTAGTGCAATTAATTTGTTTGTGTTTATTCTACAGTATGCTGTCACTACCCATACCTGTGACGTCACAAAACTAACTATAGACAAAAATAATACCATCTTGAGTTAGATCATCGACGACCAAAGAGTTGGCCGGCCGCCAAATGCAACTCTCACTGACCAGATACTACTTAAGAAGTTAGCAAGCCGTAATTAATTTATAAATTAATCTCTGACAGTTCCGAGATCAAAAGTGGGCTGAAGTGGGGTGTAAGAAGGTATGATAATGGATAAATAATTAGCCGAAGTATGAAGGTATGCAAAACGAAAGTTATTGCAACATCAAAAAGAAGAATGGAAGGATTCCATGCATTTTATTAAGCGTATCATCTGAAGGCTTTTCCCTAACTTTATTAGGGCCGGCTTCCAGTCTAACCGGACGCAGCTGATTACCAGTATTTTACATGGAGCGACTGCCTATCTGACCTCCACAACACAGTTAATACTGGGTAATGCGATACCCTTAGTAAAGCTAGTTATTAGACTTAGGTGACTGACTACTTGTAACGTACTTCCTCATTACATGTCCATACCAAGACAAACGACTCCCTTTATTTTTTTCTATAACTGTCAATTTAAATAAATCCTTACTAATATTATAAAAGCGAAAGTGAGTTTGTTAGTTACGTCTTCACGCTTACATGGCTAAAACGATTTTGATGAATTTTGTTGTTGGGACCCTGGAGATGGACATAGGCTAACTTTTTTTTTAAAGCGACAAATGAGGGAGAAAGAGAAAAAAAAGGGAAAACTTAGCTTTGCTATTACAATAAATCAGGCGCAAGGGCAAAAACTACAAGCAGCAGATACCTGCACTTTAGGAAAGGGGAACTGTGTTTCCCCGAATTAAACTCGAGCGAAGCCGCGGGCAAAAGCTAGTAAAGTAATAAACCAAATTGTTTGTCAGTAACCATGCAAAACTATTACTGTCCCCGTGAATTTCTCCAACACAAAATATGTAGTACACAACAAACTCTCCGTACATATGGGTCGTTGAGCGCATCTTTAAATAGCGCGCGTCGCTGCGTTATATTTGTTACAGCTGAGCGGTTAAGGCCAACTGATGATTCAACGTCAATCATACTAGCTCATACCCGCGTCGTCGCTCGCGTGGAGTGCGGTAATTCTCCCACGATATCGTTCTATGGGTATTAAAAGTAACTAATGTCTTTATCCAGGTTATATTACCTATTTTTTTAAAAGAGTTTCCATGGAGTTTCTTGCCCATTCTTTTCCATAGAGATCTACGCTTTGGAATGGGCAACTACAGTACTTTCACAGGTTATTGTGGACTGTAGCAGCATCTTTTTTGTTTTTATGACATTCAAAAGTGCCTGTGATGGTCTAATTGAAATAAATGATTTGATTTGTGTGCCAAATTATTTCATTCAAAGTCGGTCAGAAGCTTTTTCATGAAAGAGTAACCATTCATACATACACTCACAAACTTTCGCACATACATATAATACAAGATGAACTGTGATGATGATGTGTTCGACGCGGACATAACCTAAACTATTTTTTTATTGAGCAAGGTGTTTTTGTTTGGAAATCATCAAATAACTTTGCTTACACTGAGCGGAGCTGGGGGTGTCAGACTTGCAAGTGACTAGAACCCATTCATGTTATTCCTATCGATCTCTTGTTTTTTTTTTTAAGAACTTTGCCCCACACAACAAACATTAATATTCAGATACACAAACAACCAGACCCGGAACAATTATCTAATAGGCCATACAAATATTTGTTCCGTGCGGGTATCTAACCCGCGACACGCAGCGCAGCAGTCGATCGCTCAGCCACTGCGCCCACCGTGTCGTCATTTGTGTTCCGGGATCGCGGTATCTCTTTCGAACAACTCGTAATCCGCAATGGACCCATCCATTAAACCATACGGAACAAATATTTGAGCGTAAAATAGGAACTAACACACACATACACATACAAACTTTCGTTTTTATAATGTTAGTGGAACATGTAAGGTTACTGGACTCGTTCAAAAGAGTGTCCATGGAGTTCTTGCCCATTCTTGTCCATAGAGATCTATACTTTGGAATGGGCAACTACAGTTCTTTCACAGTTATTATGCTTTGTGACTGGGACTGTAGCTTCATTTTTATTGTTGTCAATGTTTCGACAGTTCAAAAGTGCCTGTAATTGGCTTACTTGAAATAAATTATTATGTTTGCAGGTGTGGTCACGATCTTAAGCAAGAAGTCGTCTTTAAATTAAGCTGAAAATTGACCTGTGTTCCGTAAGCCTGGCTATGGCCCTCTGCATGGTGTCCAGCAGAGGGCCCACAGCTCCGCGCGCTGCGTTCAGCTCGCGCACGCACGCCTGAAGCTCAGCAAGCGACGAGCGGCACTGCGACACCTGCGCCGTCACCTTGCCGTGGATGTTTACTGCCTGTTGGACAATCAAATAATCAATCAAAATCAATAGTCATTTATTCAAATTAGGTTGATAATCAGCACTTTTTGAACGTCACATTACAAAAGACAGTCCCACAAAAACGCCCTTTGCCACTCCCTAGTGTTTTAGCTGGGAAGAAGTAGCGGAACAACCTGACAGCTGTCTGTCAAATTAAAAGAACCAGATTCAATAATAAGAAGAATCAAATTCAATAACAACATTATATCAGTAAATAATGGAAATTAATGGGCCAAGTGCGAGTGGAACTCATGTCTACCCTTTTGCTGTGCCCTACAGTGTCCATAATGATCATAATATTATAAAAATTACCACCTAAGTGTACATTATGGTAAAGCAAATAAAGACATTGAGTATTGCGGTGAAACTTCGGTAAAACGCTCTTTAGAATGCATTAACTTAGAGGGTTAATTCACAGCTTCAAAGGACCACAGACTTGAGTTTAGGGTTTTGATTTCAACTCGGTACTTCCACCCGTTCCGTAGATAAAGGGTGTTGACAGAAAGACAACAGAGTGATTCTATATTTTCTTTTTGTGACGGGCCTGTTGGTCCAGTGGTTAGTGGCCCTGACTGCTGAGCCGGAGGTCGTGGGTTCGATTCCCACCCAGGACAAACTTTGTGTGATGAGCATGATTGTTTGTTCCGTGTCTGGGTGTGATTTATCTATAAAATGTATGTATTTATAAATTATATAAGTATGTATATCAGTTGTTGGTTACCATAACACAAGCTCTGCTTAGCTTGGGATCAGATAGCCGTGTGTGAGTTGTCCCTAGATATTTATTTATTTATTTTTGAGGTACAATAAAATACCTAAAAAATGGTTGGACTATTTGGAAGGAGAGAAGTAAAAGATAATAAAGATAAGATAAGATAGTAAGTGGCATGGGAGCCGGGAGAGAAGATGTGGTGTGCTGACCCTGGGGTTCCCGGCGGCGGCCTTGGTGTTGTGCACGAGCTGCGCGTGCGTCTCCAGCACCGTGCGCGCGTGCTCCAGCAGCCCCGCCTGCGTGCCGGACTCCGTGATGTTGGACGCGGCGCCCACGCACCCGCCCACCAGCGGCTCCGCGTACGACACCTGGACACCAGGAAGCGATTACAGCCATTGCAAGATTTGAAAAAGAGGATACACATGCAAAATGCAAAACTAAAAAAAAATCTCCTTTCACAGTTGTAGTAGCCATACTTGTTCGAAACGACTCGACCATTTTTAATGGAATTTTTATATGGATATTCGGTAAAACTAAAAATCGGTCGTAATCATTTTCTTTTAGCTGTGCAGTGATTGAAACCACTAGACACAGCTAGTATTAGTACATATAAATACCTCTGTCACTTAGATAAATAGAAAAAAATGAAAAAGACTTTATTTAAGCTATTTCGATAAGCAATATTCGAATGGTAAGTATTTCACTAACCAGCTGTATGACGGCGTGTCCCAAGTTCTCTGCCTCTCCGTTGGCGGCGATGCGCAGCGGCTCCAGACGTTCCAGCATCTCAGTCGCGCTGTTCTCTATCTGCTCCGAGTAGCCTGGACGACAACCAACATGGTTAACTTCAAAGACTAGCACACGGGAAGCAACTCGGTTCACAAAGTCATTTCTAGCTGGCGCCTGATATCGAAAAAATAACCTATGTGTTATTCCAGACTAAAATTTACCTCTGTGCCAAATTTCATCAAGATCCGTTTAGCCGTTTTGATGTGAAAGAGTAACAAACACCTATCCATCCTCACATACATTCGCATTTAAAATATTAGTAAGATTAAAGAGGTAACGCCCGGGTAGCGATCTTAAGTTTTTGTAATTTGTAGGTAGATAACTCAAGAAGGTTGTATTAATGAAATTACTAATAGGGTAGTTGACACCACAAATCAATTGATATACTTTTTATGAGCTGTCAAAACGCGCTTCCCCCATAGATTTTGTATGAGACTCGCAACCGATGACGTCACTAAGTTGTCAAGTCAATGATGCAACTATTTATTGATTTAAAAGCAACTATAAATCGAATTTTAAAGTTATTTTGAAATTAATGGAGTTTTCAAGTCTAGAATAAGGTGTTCTATCAGAAAAATTGTGTTTTTAAATTATTGGTTAATGGTGTTAACTACCCAATTATAATTCGGTAAATACACACGTGTGACAATCGCGAATCATATTATTTTTAACATGCACCTTGACACTAGATCTGAAATACGTAAGAAAACTAGAATTTCGAGGCTTACCCTGGCGCATTCACCTTGACCACTTTATAAGCACTAATTATTAGAAAATACCGCCTGTGATACAAGTTTAATTCAACCTAGTAGAGGCATCGAAATTTGCGATACCGCCAGTATTTCTAGGATTTAAATTGTATTTATAGGGCCAGTTGTTTGATCTTTGAATAAATATACTAGATTCCGCCCGGGGCTTCGCTCCAGTTAAATTCGGGGTAACACAGTTCCCCTTTCCTGAGGTACCTGTTACTTGTAGTTTTTGCCCTTGCGCCTTATTGATTGTAATAGCAAAGCTAAGTTTTCTCTTTTCTTCCCTCTTTCTCCCTCATCGGACTTTAAAAAAAGACACACAAACTCTCTTTCACTTTTATACTATTAGTAAGGATTCTATTCTAATCTTACCTTGAAGCGAGTTGTTCTTCCTTGGGTACAGCTCTTGGCCGACGGCCTGCATGGCGGCTTGGTCCAGCTCTCTCAGCTGTTTGTTCAGCGTCTCTAGCGCCGCTGAGCATTCTCGCTGGCCTGGGGCCTTCTCCCTGAGAAAGACAATTAAGCTTTAAAAACATCCCAAAACAAAATCATTTATTTCAATTAGACCATTACAAGCACTTATGAGTGTCAAAAAAAAAACAAATGTTAAAGCTACAGTCCCAGTCACAAGACATAGTAACTTGTGAAACCACTGTAGTTGCCCATTCCAAAGCGTAGATCTCTATGGAGAAGTATGGGCAAGAAACACCATGGACACTCTTTGAAACTAGAATATTATTACAAAATCGTATTTACATCAAACAAACCGCCATATCTTATGACTGCTTAGACTTTTAGGGTTGATTTTTTCACAGCACTAAGAGACCACAGACTTGAGTTTATGATTTTATTTCACCTCCACGTGTTTTTGAGATAAAGGGTCTTGACAGACAGACAGACGGCCAATTCACTCGAACCTTGAAGAGATCATCATCTGCTTAGCCTTTTCCCAACTATGTTGGGGTCGGCTTCCAGTCTAACCGGATGCAGCTGAATATCAGTATTTTACATGGAGCGACTGCCTATTTGACCTTCACAACCCAGTTAGTACTGGGTAATACGATACCCCTTGGTAAGACTGGTTGTCAGACTTTCGGAACACTGACTCCTGTAACGACTGTCAAAGATCTACAAATGACAGCCGGGACCAACAGCTTAACGTGCTTTCCGAGGCACGGAGGAAATTTGTTATGTAACGGGTGGTCACCCATCCACAGACCAACCTAGGCAAGCGCGGCTTAACCTTAAGATCGACCCGAGCGGCTACTATTTATTTAGCCACGAGCTCCTCCACTTTGCTCGATGTTTGAAGAGATCAAGATTCGAGTTTCGTTCTCTGCTTTGCTGACATCTATTTCGTTGACACGAGACAGTTATAAACAGACGGTAGTTAATATTGTACTCACTTGATGTTAGTAACCAGTGCCTTGATGCTGTCAGACACCGTCTTGCTGTGCTGAGCTAGGAGCTGCCAGTGAGAGCGCTCAGCAGGAGACACAGCCAGCGAGCGAGCTGACTCCAGCATTGAGCACGATCCGGAGATTATGTTCCTGGGGACAAAATATTGTGTTAAAAACGACTTCAAAAAAACGAAAAGGACTAAAAATTAATTTGACGGTACGGTTGGCGCAGTAGTGAAATGATTGGCTCGTGTAGTGGGTTCGATCCCCGAACGGAACAAACATTTCTGTGACCAACAGGTAGTTGTTTCGGGTCTGGTTGGTTGTGTATGTGAGTTTAAATGTTTGTAAACACACCCACGATACAGGAGAAATTTCTAGTGTGGGGCAACGTTTTTCACAGAAAAATAAAGGACGTATCATTATGAGTCGTGAGTAGATTTACTAACCTGCCACAGTCCAGTATGGCCTCCTGGTTGTGCCTGGCCTGCGCGGATATCTTGGCGGGGATGGACGCGAACTCGGGGCTGTCGGCGAACTGGCACAGCGAGCGCACCGCGTCCTGCAGCGGACCCGTCGCTGACGCACAGCGGCTGCGATTATCCTGACGAACAACGTTATTAAACACCGGGAAAATTCCGACTTAAACAGACATATCTTATGACTGCGAAGACTTGACAGGGTTGAATTTTTTAAAGCTTCAAGAGACCACAAATTTGAGTATATAGACTAAATTTCAACTCGATACCTCCACGCGTTACCGAGATAAAGGCTCTTGACAGACAGATGGACAAAAAAGAGATCCAATAAGGGTTCCGTTGTTTCCTTTTGAGTTACGAAACCCTAAAAAGCAGGTAAGTAAGTATAGAAATCTTTATTACACAAAAGTGGTTACATTTTTTGTGAAGTCCCTGGCTCCTGTGCTAGGTGAAAGACGTGTGACAGGAGCCAGAGCAGATTTTACAGTGTTATGTGCAACAAGTTTTTTTTTCTTTATTTATTAGAAAGGTCACCAACAGCTTCTGTATAAAAATAATACAAAAAATAAAAATTGCACAGTATGGGACTTATACAGTCGCCAATTACAGGTTAACCAACATTTTTACATAATGAGTAATTTATTATATTTAAAATTTAAAAAAACACTACTACAATTTTTTTTTAGGGATTTATTTTGAGACTTTAGTATTTGGGTCTTAAAGGAATTTAATGAATCGAGGTGTATATCAACGTGAGATGCGGATTTCATAAAACAATTCATCTCTCGACTGAGTCTATTCAGAGATGAGTATACACCGATGTTTGTGTTGGATGCTCTAGTGTGGAATAGGTTAGTTATAGGATATCTAGGTATTTTATAGATATCTATACTAATATTATAAAGCTGAAGAGTTTGTTTGTTTGAACGCGCTAATCTCAGGGACTACTGGTTGGAATTGGAAAATTCTTTTAGTGTTGGATAGTCGATTTCTTGAGGAAGGCTATACGCTATATAACATCACGCCACGACCAACAGGTGCTGAGCAGCGTGGGTGAAATCGCGGAGAACAGCTAGTATAAGATAAAGATTAACAAAACAATAATAGACAGGTAGATGAGCTTGGTTTAGTATTGCTTACTTCACTGTAGTCCGTGTCCAGTGCCTTGATCTCCTTGACGAGCGCGGCGGTGGAGTTGGCGACGTCCTTGGCGGCCTGCACGAAGTGGCGCTTGGCGGCCGGCTCGCGCGTGCGCCCCGACGCCACGCGGCACGCGTTGCACAGCGACGACGTGTGCTTCGCGATCACGGTCGCCGCTGATAGCACCTATACACAATTATACGGTTACTAACACTTGCTAACACCAAGGAAATCTTGGAAGGAATATGTAAAGAACAATATGACTTAGAGCAGTGGCGTGCCTAGAGGCAAGCCCATAAGCCAAGCATACTTTTCAAAAATTCTAGCATCATGAAGAGTAGTAAGGTAACCAAGTGTTGATGTATGATACCCAGCAGTAAAGATTATGTACTTGTAATGTAGAATCGTAGGGTTTGTTATGCAAATGTGTAGACGAGTGATTCCCTTCATGGATTTATTGCTACTGAATTATAATAAATAAAACTAGTAATACAAAATAATAAAACTAATAATACAATTTAATGTAAGACTAGCCATTTTTAAGAACTATGGAACATTCAAATAATAATAGGGTATTTTACTCTATATGAAAGAAATTCTAAAAATTCAGATAGCTTAGGCAACAAGCAGTCGGAAAATGTTAAATTTAGTTAATGAAATAACTAAATAAATTTTAAAATTGATTTCAAAGTTTTCACTTTTTTTAGTCTGTTGTTTTACTAAGCGAAACAGTGTCCGCCATGATTATTACGTCATATGGTCATGCAAACAAAAAGTGACAACTGTCAACTGAGCAACTATTACTATTTTTGTATTATAAAACTTTACATTTTAATTTTTATTGAAATAATAGTAATACTACCATGGAAGAAATAAATACTACCATATAATAATACTTTAAACTATAGTGAAAAATACAACTAAACAGAAAGACTAATAATAGCACATTTGTTTACATGACCAACCGACGTCATGACCACAGAGTAACATGGCGTCAAGCGTTTTTGGGATTTCACGCGCGAAAATAGAAATTGTAAAATTGAAATGCAGTTTTATGGCACTTATCGAATGAATATTTTTTTTTGTTTTTTTTCGGTGGTTTACTAGGACCCTAGGATCAAAATGAGATACTGTAATGGTGGCGATGGAATGAAACCAACGATGGATGACAGATAGGGTTTATTTACAAACACTCATACACTTGACAGAGTTTTAGCAACAAAGTTAGACTGATGTGAAACCTATTAGTGGTCCTAGGGATGGACTGCGGGGCTATCCTATCCCTTAACCTCCTAGCTCGGCTGTTCCTGAGGGCGACGGGGCCTCCGCTCAGGTCAAGCTTAAGACAACAGTAGTGACTGCGGGGCTATCGACCACTGTGTCTGCTAAGTAGTGAGTGACCAGGTTTCTTCGTGGTGCCGGTTTATATAGGCGGTTTGCACATCTTAGTGTATATCTTCAACATCTCATGCTTGTATGTAGTGGTAACTCGCTGACGTCACGTATACTTCACATGTTCGATGATGGATGTCGCTAGTAATCTATTCATGTTATCGTTTTATTGATGTTTGATCCTGTTTGTGATTTGATCAACTTGGGTGGCGTAGTGTTGTGCCTAAAGTCCAATAGATGGCGTAAGGCGTCGTGTTACAATACTTTTTAAAAATGGGTGTAATACCGTATTGTGAACTAGTGTATTTGTGTTAGTTAATGTTCTAGTCTAGGATATTTTTATCTTTTATGTTACTTCAAATATTATTGTCAAGTAATATTAAGAAAGATTTAACGAACTACAATATTTAAAAAAATAAATAAAAAGGCGCTAAAGATCTCGATTAAGTAAAATTGACTATGAAATGGACCAAAATTACGCCTGGTAAAAGTCCGGTAAGGCCTACATACAGGCAAACCCTTGTATAGAAAACAACATACTGGTATTCAACTGAATCCGGTAAAAACGTTAGCCGACCACCAACATAGTTGTTATAAGGCTGCCAGATGATGGGCTGGTAGGCAGGTAGATGATGAACTGGGTTAACACTTAGGCTGCCCAAAAATAAGGGTATGACTCAAAAATAAATCGACGAATTATTGACGATTAAATTGAATAGATTACGGGTCTGTTGGTCTAGAAGTTAGTGGCTCTGACTGCTGAGCCTTTGAGAACTTTGAGTGATGAGCATGATTGTTTGTTCTGTGTCTGGGTGTGATTTATCTATAATATGTATGTATTTATAAATTATATAAGTATGTATATCAGTTGTCTGGTTACCATAACACAAGCTCTGCTTAGCTTGGGATCAGATAGCCGTGTGTGAGTTGTCCCAAGATATTATTATTAAAAAAAAATGTATGTTTTAGACTGGGCAGCGAAAGTGTGTTGGTCGGTAGATGCTGATGTACCTGTTGCTGGTTGCTGCTGCTGTCGCACAGCGCCCGGCAGGCCTGCTCGATGGCCACGGCGGCGCGCGCGAACTGCGCCTGGTCCACCAGCCCCGCGCGACCCGCCACGCTGGTCTCGTCTGACACGGCCACCTGTGGGCAACGACATTATCGTAAACTAGCTTTTGCCCACGGCTTCACTCGTGTTCAATTTGGCGTAACACAGTTCTTTCCTGATTTACAGGTATCTGCTACTTGTAGTTTTTGCCCTTGCGCCTTATTTATTGTAATAGCAATGCTAAGTTTTCCCTTTTCTTCCCTCTTCTCATATCTCAACATTTAAAAAAAAAATAGCCTATGTCCGTCTCCTGGTTCCCAACTATCTCTGTACTAAAATTCATATCAAAATCGGTTTAGTCATTAAAGCGTGAAGAGGTGATAAACAAACGAACTCACTTTCGCTTTTATAATATTATAGTAAGGATGTCATGAGGTTCAAAAATTATTGCTGGGTATTCACTATTGTTGGGAGTGCAACAATTCACGTTTTACGCTACAATTCAATATTACGCAATTTTAGGATTGTGCTCAATGTGTTGATATAAAGATCATGCGTGGGTTTTGAAGTAAAGTTATGACTAGAGATTCGGATAATTGCTTCAAGTTGAGAAGTTGACTATTATGGAAAGCAGTTTTTTATCCAAAAAATCTTTTTCGATGTCGGGAAATTTCTATTTAAGTGTCAACTCCGTGAGATATAGTAAACCAAATCTGACAGGAATCAACGTAATATTGTTACTTTTATTGTCTGTAAAATCCCGGATTGTCATATATTTACTGTGATTTTTGGCAAATTTTGTGACTGTGAAAGTCATAAAATTTGCCAAAAATCACAGTCTGGCCTACTAAATCTCAGGGAATATAAGTAAATATATGACAATCCGGGATTTTATTTCAATAAAAATAACCTAACAAGCTGTTCCCATAGTTTGTCGGCCAAGTCGGTATTTTTCCAGTTATTTAGTATATGTTGTAGTTACCAAATAAGCAGCCTGTCCGGTGCACTCGACCAGCCCCTGCACGGCGTTGGCCACGGTACCCACGGCGCGGCAGAACTGCTCCACCTCGCTGCGTTTCACTGAGCTCGCCATCGACGACATGCCTTCGCCTGACGAACAGACAATATCACTAATGGACTTATTTCCGCAAGTTTATTTTGAAACTAGCTAGTATATATATACGATCTGTAAGTATATATATACGAGCTAGTATCACGATCTTTATAAAAAACCAAGCGTGTCATTTTTTGACCACCTACTAAGACGTACGAAAGTAGCAGCTTGCGTTTTCGTTCGTAAACTGGGCACGCTCTTGTGTTATCTTTCTACTAGCTTTTGCTTGCGGCTTCGCTTGCGTTAAATTCGGGGTAACACATTTCCACTTTCCTTATTTTCAGGTACCCGCTACCTGTAGTTTTTGCTCTTGCGCCTTATTTATTGTAATAGCAATGCTAAGTTTTCCATTTTCTTCCCTCTTTCTCCCTCATTTCTCTTTTTTTTTTAAAGTAAGGATTTTAAAGTAACCGATTTTGATGAATTGACAAACAACAACAGGCAACTGTTGTTGTTTGTCAATTCATCAAAATCGGTTTAGCCATTTAGCCGTGAAGACGTAACAAAAACAAACAAACTTACTTTCGCTTCTATAATATTAGTAAGGAAGTAATGATATATGTGGCCTTACTCCTTAATCTGAGATAATAAGGTAGTTATATAATGGACTCACTCAAGCTCTTGCTCTGGTCCACGACGGCGTCGAGGCAGGCGAAGTAGCCGAGCTCGGTGAGCGGCTGCGTGGGACTGTTGAGTAGCGGCCGGGTGCTCTCGATGCTGCGGATGGCCGCAGCGCACTCCTTCTGCCCCGGCGCCGCCGACGTGCACACGTCCACCTGGGGGAAGGGACGTTACAAGCTGGCCTGGACTAACTGGCCAAGTAGCCCAGTTACAGGCAATAAAATGAAGCTACAGTCCCAGTCACAAGGCATAATAACTGTGAAAGTACTGTAGTTGCTGAATATTAATAAAGTTGAGTCTATTTGTAATTAGTTGTAGTATTATAAAATACAGTTAGTGTACCACATTATTTAATGGTAAGGGGCAAAACATATACAATTTAAACAATTAAGTTGTGCATTGTTTGCATATTCCCTATTGTTAACAAATACGATTCAGTGATGAAAATAATATGTTTACTATAATTTCACGTGGACCACAGTTGCAACAGCGAGTTAAACATGTTTATTTTATTTTAAACTAGCTGTGTCCAGCGGTTCCAC
This sequence comes from Ochropleura leucogaster, assembly GCA_958449745.1. NCBI lineage: Eukaryota > Metazoa > Arthropoda > Insecta > Lepidoptera > Noctuidae > Ochropleura > Ochropleura leucogaster. The sequence goes on from OY288227.1 coordinate 10,586,572, forward strand.
CTGCTGCTCACTTAGGGGTATGAAAAATAGATGTTGGCCGATTCTCAGACCTATCCGATATGTACACAAAATTTCGTTTAAATCGGTCCAGCCGTTTCGGAGGAGTATGGCAACGAAAACTGTGACACGAGAATTTTATATATTAGATGTAAAATTATTGAGATAGTCGTTCCCTACCTAACTCATTTTTGTATCCTAACGTTTGACATATTTTCAAACTATTAATGGCATTAACATAAGAAAGTGAAAATGTTTCAAAAAGTAATTTAAATTACAAGTTGTAATCTTATTTCAAATAACATACTAATAAATTATAAATTATAATTCATATTCCATCAGTGATTGTGCCTCGCGTACATCTAACATATAAAATTCTCGTGTCACAATATTCGTTCCCATAGTCGTCCGAAAAGACTCGACGGATTCTTATTTTTTCTTTTTATGGATATTCAGTAAGACATCATTTTTCATACCCGTAAGTGAGCAGCGGCTGAAACCGCTGGGCACAGCTAGTAAATAAGATAATTAAATATACTTACAAGTCTGTTGATACTGTCGGTGACGGCGCGAGCTGCTGCCGCTAGTTGGTTCTTAGCGTTGGGACGCGTCAGGTCCTACCAACACAAACAATATCACATTTAAAAGCGTCCAATGTAGACAAAATTAACTAAACCTCCATTTCACAAAATAAATTTATATCCGAATTTTATTAATTATAATTCATCTTTTTTAGTTGGGGTATCTCATAGATTGTGCATATACATTAAAAGAAAAAATATGTATTATAGAAGATAATTCACAAATTACCCAAGCAATATAGATACAATTAATTTGGGGCCAAATTTTCGATATTAAAAGGAATTTTGTATTCGACCCATAATTGAGAAATACGGAGAAATGGCTTAACAAACATACAAAACGTCCTCGTTTTTTGAAGTCGTTTAAAATTTCTAAGTAATGAACTTGTATTATTTTTTTATCTATTCAGAACCTTGCAGGAGGAATTAATTGAAGTCTATAGTAAAGTGTATGATCATACCTGACTGACAGACTTGGCAGTTCCCAGGAGTTTGGAAGAGTTCACCGTCACACTCTTCATGGAGCTCACCATCAGAGTTTGAGCGTCACGATCCTGTCAACAAGCAAACAATCATTATTAAAAGCTCCACAATTAACCACTCTGGCACAGCCAGGACGCGTTGGGGCTAAATGGTAATCAGAATTACAATTGACACGGTTGGCGAAGTGGCTGAGCGATCGACTGCTGCGCTGCGTGTCGCGGGTTCGATTCCCGCACGAAACAAATATTTGTATGGCCTACAGATAATTGTTTCGGGTCTGGCTGTTTGTGTATGTGAGTTTAAATGTTTGTAAACGCACCCATGATACAGGAGAAATCCTAGTGGGGGGGGGGGGGGCAACGTCTTTTTTTACATCTTGTGGTTGTAGGCACAACTGCTGACGTGGGGTCCCTGGTACAACACTCGGGTCTAGCAAAATGTTTTCGAGGTTTTTCAATAGCTACGCAGTCTGAATTTGTGCCCAGTTGATGGCAATAGTTTCTAATTACATGGGAAAACTAAGAAAATATGGCTGTACTCAATTGCATAGCCCTTTAGCAGTTACAAGGTGTGAAGTTACTTGAAATATAATTCAATGAGGTAGCCTATAATCTCTCATTATGCTAGACTGTGCTTGAAACGGCATAGCGGGTCGTTAGTCTATTGATTGCTTTCTATATAGAGTGCTGCAGTTTATATCCGGATGGTAATAATAATAAATCGTTTATTTACAAAAAGAGGGCACATTTAAAATAAAGCATTTTAACAAACAATAGGTTACAGTTGCTTAATTGCCTGAACTAGGTTTGACCTGTGTTTCAGGCTAAAAAAAGCATTAATACTAATTTAAAATAAATAAATTAACAATACTACTAATTTGACGACACGGTTGCCTCAGTGGCTCTCCTTCCCGCACGGAAAAAATGTTTGTATGGCTTACAGATAGTTGTTACGGGTCTGGCTGTTTGTGTATGTGAGTTTATATATTTGTAAAAGCACCCACGATACAGGAGAAATTCCTAGTATGGGGTAAAGTTTAAAAAATTGTAAAATTAGAGAAAAAATTACACAAAATCAAGTAAGCATTTTAGTTGCAGACAAGTAGATCTTCTCAGAAGTGAGTGAGAATAGTGGACGCTCCTGGGGCTGTACGAAGTAAGACCGATATAGTGTTCGTACCTCAGTATGTCCGGCCATCTCCATGCTGACGCCCAGCAGTCTGTTGAAGGCGTCTCCGAAGTGCGCGCTGCTGGCGGCCAGCGCGGCGGGACGCTCCACGTGCTGCACGACCTCGGACGACGCCGAGTTCAGGCCTACGGCTGCCGCGTTCAGTTCCGTTTGGAGCTCGCTACCAAACAAAATATTACAATGAGATTCTAGATCAAGATTATATCCTAAAATACGTGAATAAGAAAACGAAGTCTACATTAACTGATGTTCTTGAAAGAGGCATTTAACATTTATTTGAAAAATACTGTAGTAATTCTTCTAGAAATTTAAGATTATTTATGTACTGTGAACTTTTGAACCTACTTCAATATCTGGATAAATATTAACGTCATTTAACCAATGCCTGTGCTTTATATTGTATGTCCACGATATTCTCAAATCTACTTTTATACTACTGATGTGTGGAAACGTTTTTAAAAAAGACTTTATATATTTTTACGAGGACATAGATCGCGTTCATGTATTTAAAAGATATGCTATGCAACTTACCCATAGCTCCTGTCGGAGGGCGGGAACTCTCCCATATTAAGAATGTTAAGTGTCTCATTAATGTTCTCCATGGCCACATCCAGTTCTGTGTGTGACGGTATGGCTTCCAGGGTTGATTCTAGACCCTGTACGAGAAGGAATAAAGTTTAGTTTTAAACAATGACTTTTCCTACTCATATTTTTGTATGCGCAAGTTCCTTTTCCTGTATCTTTTCACGGTAAATAAAGACAAAATCATTAATTTCAATTAGACCATTACAAGCACTTTTGAATGTAAAAAAAAGCTAGAGTCCCGGTCACAAGACATAATAACTTGTAAAAGTACTGTAGTTGCTCATTCTAAAGCGTTGATCTCTATGGAGAAGAATGGGAAAGAAACTCCATGGACACTCTTTTAAATCTTGACAAAATCTTTCAAAAGTTAGTATATAGACTTTACTGTATCTTACCTGCGATATATCCTTAGCGATGCTCATGATGGAGGAGGTGTCCACGGTCTCCGAGGTGGTCAGGTATCTCTTCACGTGTTCCACCAGCGTCTGAGAGGAGTACAGGACTTGGCGACCTGAGTTAATGACTCTGTGGACAAGATATAGATTGACATTACAATGAGTAGATTATTTCTCGGCAGTTTGCTGAGCTGGGACTATGAAGTGTAACCGTGATATACATTGTGGTAGATTTTGTTGTTCTAAACTAAAACTACTCTAAAATCTATACAAATATTATAAAGCTAAGGAGTTTGTTTGTTTGAACGCGCTAATCTCAGGGACTACTGGTTGGAATTGGAAAATTCTTTTAATGTTGGATAGTCCATTTCTTGAGGAAGGCTATAGGCTATATGACATCACGCTACGACCAACAGGTGCTGAGCAGCGTGGGTGAAACCGCGGGGAACAGCTAGTGTAGTTTATTCCTTTTAAACGTTTCTTCTTTTGAAACTGATTACAGTGATAAATGATTAACCATACAGTAGCTGGTTTCACAGCATTGATGGTAGTTTAGTTTTCTTTTTACTCAATTTAGAGAAAATCGCAATTTAATTATTCTGAACTTGACATTTTTCACCAAAAATAGTGGTTATTAAGCTAAATCTGGAATTTCATAATCGCGACTAAAAATGTGTCTAGTTTAATCCGGTGGTTCATCAAAATCAGCACCAATTTAGATTTTTTGTTTTTTATTGTTGTGCATTCACACCATAACATATCAAGCTATACATTTTCAGTATAACATAGCTTCGTTTTGAACAGATTTCCTGTATGTACAGTCTAGTTTTGTATAACTTGGCCTTTGTGGCTACTTATTGTAGCCAAATAAACAGATATTAAAGGCACTGGAAAACGGTCGTGGTAAAGGTTGTGTCGAAGTAACTGACTGCCTGTTCTTTTGTGTTTCAATTCAATTGAGAGATTCATGAGAATTATGTTACTTCTCAAGAACTTGTTGAGATTAATTGCCTCGAGACTGTTTTCAAGAGTTGTAGTATTCAAGGGCAGTTTGTATAAAGTGATGGTGTATAGTTGGTCACCTTTCCCGCCTGGGCTGCTCGTCGTGCAGCGCGGCCGAGGCCCGCAGCCCCTGCGTGAAGTCCTTGAGGCTCTGCGCCAGCTCGCCGGCCGCGCGCCCGCACGCGCCGGGCTCGGCCAGCCGCGCCGCCGACACCAGCTGCGCCGTGTGCGACGCGGCCGAGCGGGACGACGTCTTCATGGTTGACGACGCCCATTCAGCCTACGGACAACGTACAATAAAATCACTACAAAGACAAGCAAGTTGAAGCAAACATACGCAAACCTATTCAGTATTAAAAAAAATAGCTAAATACGAGTCTGTATAAACTTGTAACTAATGAAAATACCGAACAGATAAAACTGTTTTGAACTTAAAAATGCCGTTGAAAAACGGTTGCTTCCAAACTGACGGTTTTCTTTACTTGTGAGCATATTGTTGTTTTTTTTACCAAATTTCATGATTATAGGTGAACAGGAAATGCTGAATCTGACGAAAAAATTTAAGAATAAATATCGAAAACAATGGATTCGATAAAAAAAAGGACTGGTTCGTTACTTTACGGAACACTGTGCAGAAACTAGTTATAATATTGCTTACAGTCTGTCCAGGTAGAGGTCTGAGCTCGAAGGCTCTAGCAGCTTCCTCCAGCTCGTCTAGTTCTCCTTGTAAGGACTTGATGATCTCTGCAGCAGCATCCAGTTCTAGGCCCTTGCAGGATATGCGAGCGCGGCCAACTGCTGATCTGTTCATGGAGATAAAATGTTTGCGGAGTTAGAATAATACATTTTGATTGCGGCCGAGGCGGATTTAACGCCTGAAGCGTTAGGCAAGGGTGTTATAGAGTCAAGAACTACAGTGAGATGTACTGTATGGTGATATGGAGGTAAATTGTTACGTGATGGTAATTTGTGGTAATTTTTTTATTTTACAATTACTTTATGCTCCTTGCTGTGCCCTACAGGGTCCGTAATTGTACCTTAGCTTTTTAGCTAGATATGAATATGGTTCAAATGTAGCATGGTGAGTATGTCGGGCAGTAGTGAGTATGTGTGTGTGTTACCTGAGGTCGGCACAGCTGGCGGTGTACGCGTGCGTGGTGTCGGCGAGTTGCTTGGCGGCGGCCGCGTCGGCCAGCGTGGGCAGCGCGCCGCGCGACGCCGCCACCACGTGGCCGTGCGGCTGGAACATATGCCACAGATTATTATACTGTTTAAACAACTTATGTCGATTTCAAATTCATTTTTTTTTTACATAAGCCTACATGGGCTCTTAAAAACGTTGAAAAAAGGGGCACGGTTCATATTGGTCATTTTCTATAGAGAAGAACCAGCAAAAACTAAATGGTTACTCTTTTAAAATCATTGTAGTCATTGCTTACTTAACAAAATGTTCAATAAGACAAAAAGCTAACATTGTCCAAGAACTTACAAAGCCTATTTAAATTGAGAATAGAAATTGAAAGAACAAGAAAGACATTATATTATATTACTAGCTGTGCTATGCGTTGCAATGCAATTTTCTAACTTTCTACCTACCCTACCTATCCTATCTTTCAAGTTGGATCAAACTGCACACGGTGTGTAAATTTAATTTAAAATCGGTTCAGTAGTTTAGGAGTCCATCGCGGACAAACAACGTGACACAAGATTTATATATATTAAGATAGGATATTACAGTGCTAACCTGTAAGAAAGCCTCCGAAGCAGATATGAGATCAAGCTGAGCTGCCGCTTCCCCGGGTCTCACGCTGGACACCTTGACTGCATCCACTACGCGAGGAATCTGTTCTGAGAGGGCCTTACACTCCTCAATCAAGGTTTCCTAAAGACAAAATAAATTATTTAATTTATGTTATCTAATAAAAAGATTCTGACTATCTCTTTGCAGTTGTAGGTCAGTATTAAGTTTTATTTTACATTTATTTTTGAAAAAAGAACAAATATCAGAACATCTCCTTTTCTTTAAAAAAAAAACCGACCATGAGCGAGTCAGACTCGGGCACCGATGGTTCTGTACAAACTTGCGACATAAACAGCCATATCTTTTGACTGCGCAGACTTAGAGGGTTGATTTTTTTCATAGCTTCAAGTGACCATAGACTAGGTATGTATATGGACTTTAATTTCAACTCGATACCTCCATGCGTTTCCGAGATAAAGAGTCTTGACAGAAACCCAGACGGACAACAAAGTAATTGTTCGGGTCATTCACCGAACAATAATGAACCTGTCAGCATAAATGCGACACCGCGCTCGATGCCTATGTTATTTTATACATTAATTAAATAAAACAAGTCAGTACGCTTTCGGAGAGCATATCGGGCGCGACTCAATCTCATCTCATTCACCTCATTAGTTTTAATAGTCTTTCCATTTGTAGTAGTTTAATCCGTATTTTTTAAATATATATTTATAATCTTAAATCTCGTTTTATCTCTATCTCATTACAACCCCAAACAGTAATACAATAAAGGTTCCAAATTTTCCTTTTGAGGTACCGGAACCCTAAAAATAGATTTATATAAGATAAACGTACCTGTGTATACTTATTGGTATTGAACTGTGTAGCGTTGTGCGCTGAAGTGATCAGCTGAGTAGCGCTTGAAGCGGCTTGACGGGCACTCTCCTGTTAACAACACAAAATATTACTTCACATTGAAGTTAATCCTTACTAATTTTATAAAAGCGAAAGTGAGTTTGTTTGTTTGCTCCCCGTTTTTATCCCCGCTTTTATAAAATTAGTGTAGTAGTAGAACATTTTGACGATTATTTGTTAATTTGGGGAGGGGAGAGAACCACAGCCACACATTACTATGACAGTTTCAATGTACGGTACCTGTAATCTTGCGACTTGCGAGCCCACGATGTCTTGTCCCTGAGCGTAGTCGACAGTGATGTAGCGCAGTTCCTCCGCGGCCTTGCGGAGAGCTTCTTGTTTCTCGCGATCCTGTTTTGTAATAATAACAGATACGATTATTTTACGTATTTATTAATAGTTTAAG